>CM060935.1:193441384-194691384 GCA_030765085.1 Allium cepa | reverse complement strand
ATCGAGCAACTGCGGCCACCATAGATGACAAAATATCCGGCAACTATTTTTAAAAATCACTATTGACTACAACACCTTTTTGGTTGGTCGCTTGAGCTACTTTCATTTAGCTTTAAGGAATTGACTTTTTATCGTTTAAAGGGCGTGGTTATTCTTTTTGAAGACAAAGAACAAAGAAGCCTATAAACGTTAGTTTGCATATGTCCAATGTATTATCTTCATTTACAGTAAGTACATTCATTTTCTTTTTGTTGAAAAAAAAATACACAACATGGAATCCAATTTAAAACTAGCTACAAACCCGAACTATTCAACATCTATTCCAACAAAGACTTTAGATCTCACAACACTTATATTTTTCAAAAGTCTAAGTAAGGTTAGTGATCACCGCCTTTTGTTTTATAATGAAAAAACCAAATCTTTTCCTTTAGCAAAGCAAGCTTAACTCCATATCGCTATATTTCCAAAATAAAATTAACTTAAAGATGAGACTATATTCGTAATTTATAAAAGATAGGAAAAATTAAAGAGGGAAGTTAGAATTTATAAAAAATGAAAACAAAGAGAGAAATGAAAATAAGCTAATTTTTATAAATAAATGATATCGAAGATATCATCAATGCTCTTATTCTCATTTTCATCCTACCAACGTTTCTAAATTAAATCAAGTACTAAACCATATGGAAATATGATCGATAATAGAGAGGTATGAGTTTTTTTCTCTAACTTCGTACTCAAGCCATCAAATCATTTCTTAAAAATCAAATTTCGAATATATTTTTCCCTTTTCTTTTTTTTCCTTTTTGCATTTCAAAAATACATTTCTTATCTCAACTTAAACATTGTAAATGTATTTTTAAGATATAACCTAAGGTAAGCACCTTCTTACAACTTGTTGTTCTATAAAAACTAAAAATCGAAAAAGTGGGTTTCGATCACTTTTTCTGTTTTTATCGAACTACCTATTTATGTAAACAGAATTCGAAATTGAATTTCAATTATTAGTTATTAATCAAAAATGCATTATTTAACTATGAGAAACTAGTAATTGAATATTTAAATAAATAAAATATTGACAAATCAAAGGGATAAAATTTCAGGCCATTACATTTTCCCTCTTAAAAGAATCTCGATCCTAAAATTTAATCACAACCATACATACAGAAAAAAACTAACCTAAGAATACTTAACATCATTTCTCAGTTCATAGGATGTGCCTAGATCATCTATATAAAAATCTAATTCGACCATCTATTCGAATACATATGTTTACTTCCAAACTAGTATCGCCAAGCGTTCGCTGTCAAGAATCGAGTGATAAACCCTTATTCGGAATGGTGTGCAGCACCTCCAAGTCAAAATCTCTAATTAAGAATTATGTGAAAAAAAATAAACGAACTACATACAGTGTATGCACCTATCTTATGGGTTCTTACATACCTACTTGTTCTTACCTTTCCAAAATATTTATGGAAACATTTAACAATTTTTTTGACTTGGATCCAAACTTTTTTAAATGATCTTACTTTATTTATGAAATCATTACATAAAAATCATTTTTACTTCATTCACATGTATAATACTCTTTTATTCCTAAGTGTATATATGTAATATAGGACTTAAAATCTTTTCACTTTTTACTATTTAGATGTAGGCCCTAAAAAAGTCCGGGCCTTAAAATCGAGTCGACTAATCAACCTTTTTAATCAATTGGCCAGGTAAGTAGCTAGAAAGAGTAGGATGCTGGCATCCAAACTCAGTTCTAGAATCTACTTTATCTTAGATGCTTCTAAGGTAAAGATGTTTATTAGTCGGTTTGATAACATCATATAGTCTTTTATATTCTAGACGTTAAAACCAAGGATATTACTTAACAAAAAAAATTCATTAAAACCTCCTTACTGAATTAACACATATAAAACTTGCCTTAAGTATTGTTAAGTTTGTTCGATATCATTAAACCCTTCTATTTTTTCCACAATAAAATCAATTTAAATGCTTACTAACTATTCTCTAAGTTAAAGGAAAGTGTTTATAGAGAACCAACACTAACTACATATCATACCAAAATACATCCAAGAATACACTATACATAACTTCTGTAATAAAAATACGTCCAAAAATACCTATCCAAACTATAGTTCTCCACATCTTCCTTTGTGAACTTTCCTATCTTTTTTCTTTTGTGTGGGATGGTTTCTCCCTTTTAGTTATTCCGCCGGCCTGCTGTACCCTTTCTATAAAGGGGCAATTCTTCTTAATGTGTCCTCACGCTTGGTAGAAAAAGCAAAGTTTTTTCCAAAATATCAGGACCATTTGTCCCTCCCCTTCAACTGTATAATTCTTAAAAAGATGCCCTTTCTTATGACACTTGAAACAAACAATCTTATCTTCTAATTTGCACTCCCAAAGCTTCTTCCAGTGCGGTAGAAATTTCTACTTCCTACGTCCTTTGCTGTTTAGCTGCTGCACTTTTATGGGATTGTCAACTTCTTCTGAACTTCAAAAACTTCTTCATTCAAAACCATAGCTGCCTTGGCGACTTAGCCATCAGCCTTGCCACCCTTAGGGGTTGTCCTATTCGATTCCTTTCCCTATCAACAACCTCCTTGTGAACTCATTCCTTACTTCCTAAATATAGTAATATATCCATAGGATACACTTCTAGACAGGATTTATGATGGAAAGGTATAGCCTATAAATGATAAACAAATATTATCATTTCCTAACAACAATCACAACCAAATAACTATATCAATTTTGAAAATTATTCCCTTTTATATAAAATATAATCCTAGGTAAAATTATTTAATTTACAAATTTTGAAAAATATACTACGTCCGTTTTTCTTATTTTAGAGTTTAGAAACGCCTATCTACCATGGCATCCTACGTCTTGATCAGAATTCATAACCTACTCAGTAGATAAATCAATCCAATATGAAAAAGTTATTGCACTAACAAATACGCACTCTTATATATCCTGAACTCATTCTAGGGTGCCACATACTTTATCTCCAATGAGCTTTACCCCAAGAAGGCCTAGGTGCTTGCTCAACCTAGACTCCGAGGCCACATTTAACAACCCACCTTTCTGATTCTCAGAAGTCGACACCAATACATCCATGGTATACATGCTAAACATCCAAGTGCTGGAAAGGTAGATCATTAGGGTAAACGAAAAGGAAAATACAGAACAGAATCACACAGTGTAACGAGTGACCTATAATATATCTCTGAAATTTTACAAAAAAAACAATTATATACATACATCAATTTGAGTATAATTTTACTATCATCAGACCATGTACATTTATAACAACTTGTCCTTACAATTTCTGATACAATAAGAAGAAAACAGCAGAAGATAAAATACGAGAATAAGTCTTAGAGGATGCAGCTCGTCTCCTAAAACTCTAAAGTGTCCAGCTAAATCTAGAAAATATGCTGGGCTAACTCGAGCATTATAAGAAAAATAATGCTAAGACTGTTTGGTAAACCAGTATGAGAAAGACAATTAGCTAAATTTTTAAATGTTATAAAATATTCCAAAATAAAAGTATCTCATAAGACCACATCACAAATAAACATGGACGGGTTTTTCACTTACGATAACCAACCAATTTATAGAAAATCAGGTGATATTATAATATTGTCTAGAGGGAAGATAAATATATAAAATTAGTGAAATGCTTCAATGTCACATTTCAACATAATTGGGCTAAACTAAGTCTGTAATGGCATATTTTGGAGATTGGATTTCCATCATTGACAAGGCTACTAGGGTATCGCATTCTACAATACACTTGTAAAAAAAATGTACCAAGGGCCTTACATTGTCCCCTTACGAATCAAAGCAGGCTTGCCCATCAAACACGACAAGCTAGATTACATCATTCTACAGTATCAAGGCTCATAAACAATATGCACCAGCAACGACCCCACTTTCGCGTGCATACCAAATCCTAATATATCGATTCTAGGTTGAGGAATGATTGCTCCTAATGGTAGCGAATAACATTGCTCTGTAGCATATCCCGTGTTTAAATAATTGTCGGGTTATGAGGCTTGTGAGGTCACGATTACCCTTCCTCTCTCTTTTCCATTCCCAATTGGAATGCTAACACTGCCTTTATGCACCAACGCAATGCTATCATTCATCCATACAAGTTGTTCAGGATATGAATAAACCGAAGGCACTACTTCTACCGCATCCATTTTGGAATCACCCTTAGGATTAGTAGCAAGTATCCCTTACACTTCAAAGATCTTTGTCTTTGATTCCACCAACTTCACGATGTCTTCAATCAATGATTGAGTTGGTTCGATGTAGTTTTTGGATAATTCATATTTATCTAGTCTCGGTCTCTTCATACCAACATCCAATAGCTTTAGGTAAACTCAATTTCAATTCTTTTGGAAGTAAACAAACAATACGTAAGAGCAAGGATTACCGCTAACCATTTAAGTTGACGGCTTTCCTTATCATCCGTCATAGGAGAACAGAATGATATTTCTTTGCACAATACAACATCAACGAAGATGACTATGCCATATAACTCCTGTGTCTCTCCAAAATATTATTAAGTTTATATTTTGGTCAAGATTTGGTAGCGGGTTATTTAACTATCAAATACCAAGCAATCAGACATAGATTTAATACCATATAGGATCAATTAAGCCTCAATTAAATAATCCTTCATTAATTAAAATGCTTTAATTTTTTATTAGAATATTCATATACTTATCTAACCAATATAAGTATATTCTCAAAAAAAATTAAATAAGGTTTTCTTATTTTTCAACATCATATTAAATAGATCAAAATGACCGCTATTCTCAACATTGTTTACTATATACCATATCCATTTATCCTTTGTAGTTAAGTATGGAAAATGCTACCATACCACCAAAATTGAGAAGTATTATTTATAAATTTCATAAACTTGATTTTCTTAACTGATCCTGTAACATCCCGCCTTTTCGCACACTTTAAACCGACACACGTGCCAATTAAAAGCATACGCAAGGGCGGATTGTTATGGGGTAAATAAGAAAATAGAGAAGAAATAAAACAAAATAGAATCTCACAGCGGAAGGATAAAATATAATAATAAATATACAGTTCATATCACGGTTACAAAACAGTTAATTCTTCTTTATACAATAAATATCGGAGTTACACATACCAATACAAACAATACAGCGGAATTGAAAGAGTGTGGTGCATACTATAAATAATAATAATATGGATTCTTCGTCTTCGTCCTCCAAAGCTAAAGTCTTCGATGCTGAAACGCTCGGACTGACCCGAGCGAATTTGAAAAGACAAAAACACTCGAGTCAGACTAAAAGATCTTATGTGAGTTAAATTAACAGAAATAAATATGAGTACAGTAACTCAAGAGATGTTCGAGATTTACATCTCCTAAGGATCCGTTAAACTATTTACTATGTAGTATATTGCGCTATTATAATAGTGTCTATTTATAAAATAAACTTACTTTTTAATAGCGTTAAGGGGTTACCCATATAGCCCTTAACACAAATAATGCCAATAGTCTATACAGTACCGTAATACCTCCTGATCGGGAGGCTACCAGAGGATACTCCATAGGTACGACACAAATAGAAACTCGTAGTAAAGGCTCGGTATGGTAGGTGACACGGCACAACTAGGCAATGCCAGGGTAGATATACCAATTGCTATCCAGGCTGGTGGAAACGCGTAGCCGCAGTTACCGCCCACCTCGGACTAACTCCCCAAAATCAAAATATAGAAGTGGCCACTGAATCAATCCAAGTCAAAGTATAATATCGAAGAGGAGGGTCCGATCAGAGGAATGACCTCATTGGCCTGAGAATCGCTCCTGTTTTAGCCACCTTGTGCCAACTCACGGGAGTCGGGTCCACGTATTTACCTTATAGGAAACGTCGCCACCACCTACTTCATTCTGGAATCTCCACCGCGTACACGGTTAGTCAAAGTGGTTTTCGGTATCGACAGAGAGTATGTCCATATCCGATCCCGGTCTCTTTGCCAACCCATCGTTATTATAACACCGCGGTCATTTAAAAATAACTCATACTTTAAAACCAGAATAAACATTTCCATTTAAAATCATGAATACGATATCATTTTAAAACCCAAAACAATATGATATCCTTTATCCCAAATATAAACCTTTTCAAAAATCCAAATGCTTTAAAATTTATAACGTCTGTAAGCCAAATATCCTTTCAAAGCATAATATTTTGAAATTCATAATTTAAAACCATAACTTTTAAAACTTGAATGGTTTGGATATTCAACGGTATATGAATTAAAAGGTTTAACTTAAATGTTACTTTGTAAAGAAAATAGTTCTCAAGGCTTTACAAATACATTTCTTTATTAAAGTCTAAACCAAAATTTGTGTTATCTCTCTCAAGTTCCAAAACCACTTCAATTTATATATATATACGTATATCCATTTGGAGTATTAATATTTCAAACTAAAGTTGGATTTTATTCTTTTAACAAATCGAATGTTCTACTTATTAGTCTTGAATATTCACATAAAATCCATAAATAAATAAAACTCCAATTTCTAGTAATAAAATATATATATTTTTTCAATTCAAATTATACTAGGATATTCATTTCAATTTATCTTGGGAAAAATCCAATTATAAATATCATATCTTAAAATTTCCAAACTTAACATTTAAACATATGATATAAATTATCAAACTCCATTTTCTTAATTAATTTTTTTTTCCATTTTTAATAAAGAGATTTATACACCTTTTAATTTCGAAAATTTCAACTTCATACGTATATATATATGGAAGAAAAATATTTGTACAATATAAAATTTAAGATTATTATAAACCGTATTCCATCCAAACCATAGAAATCACATTAAAATAGTTATATATAGACCGCGGTGCCTGTATATAATTTTCTATCCTATGGTTAAGTGATACGGATATTTATCATTTCAATCCGCAATTTAAAAGATATAAAATTTTGCGGTTGTATATCATTTCAAACCACAATCCCGAATGAAAGGAAATATGCATGATAATTTGCAATTTAATGATATACAATAAAACATCCATCAACATCACCCATCATCCAATCACAATCATCAAGCAATATCAATCAATAACAATTTATATTTGATAATATATAACAGGTAATAACTGGCAATTTTATTCAAATTAAATTTAACAGCTATTAATCTTGTAACGCCCCACCCCGAGACCCACCTTAGTAAAGAGAATTAACGAGTAATTCCGTCTACTAAAGCGGAGAATAGGGCTGGTTAAGGGCGACAATCTATAACTTTGTCTTAAACATCTACTGAATACGTCGATACATGCAATATAACATTTCTTTTCTATCTCAATGGATCGACATACACAGTAAATGTTTAATCCAAAACTATATGTGGTTGACGGATCTATCAGAACAAAATACAATAACTAAATGTAAAGCACATCACAGAACAATAATCGACATCATATATATACATATACACTGATACGTGTTTAGTACAATACAATATGAATACAATAAAGGAGGTACTCGACCACACCAGTACATCAAATCAAATGTAAAACATCAGAGTATGCGGAAGAAATAAACTACTCAAGCGAAAGAAGAGATGATATCCAACACCAACTTCAAGCTAAGTCCAATAGATGATACCTGAAACAACTCGGTCTGACCCGAGTATAAATACACGGGTCAGTCTAGCTACACAAATCAGTCAATATCGATAATATGAAGCAGAATGGGTATAGTGATACTTCTTCTCGAATGAGGAGAAGGATTAGATAACTCATTGCTCAATACTTAAGTAACAAACGCTACCTAAGTGACTAAATACCTCGAAAGAGGTAACTCAACTCAATACTCAAATAAAACACAAGTGCCTCATATCATTAGCGATAATCCATAATAAACTCAAATCAACTCATATAAAACTCAAGCAAAACTCAAATGGTTCGATGAACCATTACTCCAAAAAGGAGAAAACTCATCTCAATCACAAATAGAAGTCATGAAAGCAACACAAGACTACTCCATAAGAATGTGAGATCTCAAACTCATAAGTAGGCCAAGGCGGCTAAATCTCACACATACATCTCAATCATAAAAACTCATGGAACTCGATACAAGTTCAAACTCATAAAATCTCAAACTCAATAAAGAATTTGATGCATGTTCAAAACTCAGACGGCCGAAGCCTTAGACAAGGTCGCTAACACCTTCCAAAGCAGTTCGTCCTCATGACAAGGTCGCTGACACCTTTCCAAAGCAGTTCGTCCTCATGACAAGGTCGCTGACACCTTTCCAAAGCAGTTCGTCCTCATGACAAGGTCGCTGACACCTTTCCAAAGTAGTTCGTCCTCATGACAAGGTCGCTGACACCTTTCCAAAGCAGTTCATCCTCATGACAAGGTCGCTGACACCTTTCCAAGCCATTTTGTCATCCCTAACAAGGTCGCTAACACCTCCAAAGCAGTTCGTCCTCATGGCAAGGTCGCTGACACCTCTCAAAGCAGTTCTGTTAGGTAAACATCGTGAATGTGTCACAAACTCACGGATAGGAACCCAAAAAGTGTTAACGTGTGTCCCATACCACACCTTCGCACTTAGCGGTTTACTAGCCGTTAGTCGATGCCACACTAAAAACATCATAAAACTCATAAAATTATATCTCGCCTAGTCTTATTGGCGAGTGATAAAGAGATACCATACTTGTCTCATCTCATCGATAAGTATTAAATGACATCATAACTTATCTCATCTCATCGACATGTGAAAAACATCATGATGGTTTCTCATAAACCATAAATCTCAAAATATGAAATCATAAACTCAAGACTTGCCTTATGCCATTGGCAAGTAAATAAAACATCGTGACGGTTCTCATCGATCAAACTCCTACATAGTAGATCTCAAACCATAATACTTGCCAAATATTGGTCATCTTAAATAATTCCAACAAATAGGAATTGTAAAACTCAAAATACGCCATAAAATGGCAAAACATCTCAGAATCATTAAACTCAAATAGCTTCGATCGTACAAGTCCGAAATTAACCAAAATAGTAAACGCACATGTCCCATACCACGTGTTTTACTAATTCGTTTAATTCTCTTTCTCATACGTTCGAATAATATAAAAGTGTGTATTATATATATATATATATAATAATTATAAATTTTTGTAAAACATTTAATTTGAAAGCTTTTCCATTTTGAAAGTCATTTCAAAAACGGTTTAGAAAACACGTGCACAGAAACATCAAAAATTGATGAAAATTAATAAAATTACCATACGATAAAACCCAAATGAAACCGTCAATTCATAGTGCGAATCGACGTTAATGTCAGCTTTTCTATTAGTAGGAGTTAGCCTTTTAGATCCATCTTGAAAATAAAATGCTCGAAATCATCGAATTCAAAAAAAACAATTCAACGGAAAATGCTCAAACATTGCGAAAGAACTCAGGTCTGCGGCTTGTTTTGCCAATTTGCCACTTTTAAACTCAAAATTTGAGAAAACATGAAATATAAAATTTGAAGATAATTTCCATAACTTGAAGTCAGAAAAAGAATCAACTAATTTGGACATTTGAGTCAAAAGTTATGGCAGTTCTAATTCTCAGGTATAAAATTACAAAACTGTGAACAATATGCATAACAACAGGGCTGCGGCTTAAAGAGCCATTTTGACCATGTAGATCCCAGAATTTGATAAATCATAAAACATAAAAGTTGAAGAGAATTGCAAAAGCTAAAAGACAAAAAAAGAATCACTTTATTTGGACTATCGAGTCAAAAGTTATGATGATTCTATTTCTCAGATCTAAAATTTCAAAACTCTGAACAATGTGCATAACAACAGGGCTGCGGTTTAAAGAGCCATTTTGACCCTGTAGATTCCAGAATTTGATAAATCATAAAACATAAAAGTTGAAGAGAATTGCAAAACCTAAAATACAAAAAAAGAATAACCTTATTTGGACTATCGAGTCAAAAGTTATGATGATTTTATTTCTTAGATCTAAAATTACAAAACTCTGAACAATGTGCATAACAACAGGGCTGCGGCTTAAAGAGCCATTTTGACCCTGTATATCCCAGAATTTGATAAATCATAAAACATAAAAGTTGAAGAAAATTGCAAAATCTAAACGACAGAAAAAGAATCACCTTATTTGGACAATCGAGTCAAAAGTTATGATGATTTTATTTCTCAGTTCTAAAATTACAAAACTGTCACTTTGCTCTCGGGATAGTAAGAAAGAAGTGCAATTTTGACTAACTTAATTTTAAAATTTCTTAAAACTCAAAACATAAAACTTGTAGAAAAATTTATAAGCTTTCCAGAACATATAAAATTATCCAGTTTGGATAAGAAATGTAAAAGATATGGCAAAATATATTACAGGTATAAACTCAGGAAATTTTCTTTAAGGACAGTGTTGCGCTTTTACTTTCAATTCTATTTCAGGTCTATCAAACTTCCATAAATCGAAATGCAACCAAAAGCAAAATTGTTTCTCCTTGAGTCTAGTTTCTAATCCAAAAAGAATGAGCTCAAAAGGATTAGGAGCATGCATGATATCACTATTTTACTTCTGTCCATTTTTCTAATTCATTTTCAGCAAGCATAGAAACCCCCAAATCATCTTTCTAATTCACAAATTCAACCAAGGATTCGTCTAATACAACCAAAAACAAATATGAAAATTTGAGTAAACTAGAAAAGTGAGTGTTTAAACTCACCTTAAGGTTTATTTGCAGCAAATTAGCGGATTTAGCAAGCAAAGTAGGAAACTTTGGCCTTGATTTGGAGTTAGAAACCTAAAAGAGGAGAAAATAGAAACATGAAAACAAGAAGAGACAATTAACAGAAAATCTTCTCTAAACTAAAATTGGATGTGAGTATTTAGGTTTTGGAATATGATTACCTGTGAATTTCACTTTAGATTGATAAAGAGCTCAGCTTGAAATGAAAAAATTTGAGTTTTAAAAGCCATAGATTGAAGAAGATGGAGTTGGGTTTTTTTTTCCTTTTCTGGTTTCTGAATGTTTACAGGAGGAAGAAAATGAGCGTACAGTAATTAGTTTCTCATTTCTTCCTTTAGGCTTAGGCTAAGTGGGCTTGGACCCAAATAAAATGAAGAAGAAAAAAACCTAAGCAAATTAATACAACACATAACAAATGCACAAATATGTATATTAATACACAAAATAAATTACGTTAACTTTTAAATTTTTACATAAACAATTATGTAAACTTACATACATATGAAATAAAATATTTTCTATCATATCAAAAGATATTTTAAATTTAAAATATTTTTATTATTAAAAAGGCCAAATTTACAAAAATACTCAATTTACATCAAATAAATTCATAATTCCTTATTTTTAACTTCTAAAATTCAACAAAAATTATTTTCTTGCGTAGAAAAATATAAAAACTAATTTAGTCTCATATCTATAATCAAAACACATTTTTAAACCAAATTCCATCTTTTTATCTAAATAAACAACGTTGTAAAAAAAAAAAATCAATTACTTCCTTAAAAATTATTAAAAGAAGTAATTGGCAATAATTAATAAAATCGTTGCATTTACTCCAAATAAAAATCCATTTTCCATTTATTATTGCCCTAAGAAAATAAAATAGAGTTCCAAACTTTATTTTCTCATTTTAAATTCGAAATTTATTATTTATCCCAATTAAACAATTTGAATTCCCAATTTATTTTAATTCTTAATATTAAATTATAACTACCGTTATAATTTAATATTCACAGGAAATCTCCAAAACCAGGGTTATTACAGACTCCCCTCCTTACAAAAATTGCGTCCTCGCAATTTTCTAGAAAAAGAACTGTAAACAACACAAAAATTCAATCGACAAAGGATAAAAGACAAGCTCGAAACTCAAACCATTCATACTCTCAACATAGAATGGTAGAGAGAAACAAGGAAAAACTCACTTGGTTCATCCAATGGCCCATCAAATGCCAATATAATGATTGGCAAACCATCGAAATTTCCAAGTATCTCGAAAAAATTTCGAAGATGTCCCGTCTTCGAATCAAACTCAATAAGATGCTCAACAATTAATTAATCGAAATTGATTGATTCCAGAAAAATTCTACGAATAGAGTCGGGGTCAAACTCACTTAAACCCAAACTCTAAGCAATAAAGAAGTTCATCAATAAGATATTCTGCATAAATATACGAAAAGAACATCCTCACAATATGTAGATACAATAGACAAGATAGATAAATCACAAGATAGCTTCTCACAAGGCCACCAAACTCGAACGACCGCGAGAAATGCACGTCGTTGATAATAGCTCAAAGATAGAATATGCTCAAGAACAAGTATATAAGATCGAATTATCTTTTAATCCAAGACATTTAGAATTTTAAATCTCAATATTTTCTAAATTTTTAAATCTCAATTTTCAACATTTGAAAATTTCTCAAACTCTTTACTATATTACTTAGTAAGTAATTTAATACTCAAAATTAAAATTCAATTTCTTCTCTTGCTTCAAAATTAATTTTCAAAAAATTTTGTAAATCCATAATAATATCCTTTAAAATAAATTAAGGGTTTAAATTCTCTTATTATACTCTTTCCTTAAAATATCCAGCATATAATATATATCTTAAAATCTCAAAATATACTTCCAATAAAGTACAGCTCAAAAATAATCTCATTTATATTCTCATCTTTATAATTTAAAAATTAATAAATGGCATTGCCTTGCTATTGAGTTTTTAATAAATAAATATATCTGCTGGCTGCAGAGTTGACCGAACGATCAAAACTGCCTCGCCACTCTATTACTCATCTCTAAAATCAGTGGCTGCAATTACCATTCAAAAATAAATTTAATATTTAATCTCAAATTATTATTTTCAAAATCTCAATCTTTAAAACACAAATCATCATGTTTGATTGCCTCATCATAGCATTTAGGAGATTCCTATCGATAATGTTGATCAGACATATCGACCAGAACTCTTAACTACCTGATGGATAACCCAACACTCTCAAATTATTTCTAAGAAAGAATACTACTCATATAAATATATTCTCAAAACATTCTTCGATTTTTTTTTAAAAATAACTCAAAGCTCAAATTTCTATTTAAAACTCATATTTATATAGCTTTAAAACTCAAACCAAAGAACATTAAGAGAATGCATCGAGATATTCCCAGAATACTCGATTCTCAAAATCAATAGAAGGAGATAGAGTGGTCGTCAATCTTATGATGTCATGAGCCACTCCCAAAAATCATCAAGATACAGGATAAGCAAGATATTCTTTTCGAAGGAGAAGAAGCACATAAACAACAAATTTTTACTTCAAACAAAGTAATGCTACAAAGAATAATACCGATTGAGTATCCGAAAAGGATAACTCAAAGAAACTAAATCAAACTAGAACAATCTAGAAACTCACCTCATTCCTTAGTGGATATCCTCGTGGAAGGATAGCCGAAGGCTAAAAGCCAGGAATAAGGTTAATTCAACACTCGATTGCCCGATTGGATATCAAACCCAAACGGACTTATCAAAACTCAACAAAGTCACCTTAACTGGAATTCGAGATATATCATCAACATATCGATACTCAAGAGTGAATACAAAAACTTCGGAATCATCATTAACATTCCAAAGTGATAGAAATAATAAACCAAGCAAATTAGGATGCCTAAATAAATAAAGGATCCTATAACAACAAAAGGATCGGACTTAACGTCAAATAAGTCAATCCATCTCAAATTAGATACATCTCAAGATAGTGAGTAATAAACAAATACTTACTAAAGTAGCAACAAATAGAGAACTAAAAATGCTCACGACAAGCCAATCGTTGTGGATCCCTTCAGTAGGATTCACAACTCTCAACGGAATGAAACAAGAATGTTTAAAGAAATCAATAAGCTCCAACGATACGAACTCACTCGTATCAACAAAAATAAGAATAGAATAATCCCAAACGAGATTTTATATAAGATAAGATGACATCAAACACTATTATGGAATACTACGGAATACAATATATCTATATTCCTAGACATATTCCATCTCAACAGTCCCAAAATTTGAAAATGAATCAAGGCACGATACGAAAACAAGCTCAAATAAAGGACAATGATTCACTTGTACTGTACTTCGATGTATCATGATATACGTATTGTTCTGTGTTTATTCTACTTTGTTCTGACCACAGCTCTGATACCAAGCTGTAACGCCCCACCCCGAGACCCACCTTAGTAAAGAGAATTAACGAGTAATTCCGTCTACTAAAGCGGAGAATAGGGCTGGTTAAGGGCGACAATCTATAACTTTGTCTTAAACATCTACTGAATACGTCGATACATGCAATATAACATTTCTTTTCTATCTCAATGGATCGACATACACAGTAAATGTTTAATCCAAAACTATAGGTGGTTGACGGATCTATCAGAACAAAATACAATAACTAAATGTAAAGCACATCACAGAACAATAATCGACATCATATATATACATATACACTGATACGTGTTTAGTACAATACAATATGAATACAATAAAGGAGGTACTCGACCACACCAGTACATCAAATCAAATGTAAAACATCAGAGTATGCGGAAGAAATAAACTACTCAAGCGAAAGAAGAGATGATATCCAACACCAACTTCAAGCTAAGTCCAATAGATGATACCTGAAACAACTCGGTCTGACCCGAGTATAAATACACGGGTCAGTCTAGCTACACAAATCAGTCAATATCGATAATATGAAGCAGAATGGGTATAGTGATACTTCTTCTCGAATGAGGAGAAGGATTAGATAACTCATTGCTCAATACTTAAGTAACAAACGCTACCTAAGTGACTAAATACCTCGAAAGAGGTAACTCAACTCAATACTCAAATAAAACACAAGTGCCTCATATCATTAGCGATAATCCATAATAAACTCAAATCAACTCATATAAAACTCAAGCAAAACTCAAATGGTTCGATGAACCATTACTCCAAAAAGGAGAAAACTCATCTCAATCACAAATAGAAGTCATGAAAGCAACACAAGACTACTCCATAGGAATGTGAGATCTCAAACTCATAAGTAGGCCAAGGCGGCTAAATCTCACACATACATCTCAATCATAAAAACTCATGGAACTCGATACAAGTTCAAACTCATAAAATCTCAAACTCAATAAAGAATTTGATGCATGTTCAAAACTCAGACGGCCGAAGCCTTAGACAAGGTCGCTAACACCTTCCAAAGCAGTTCGTCCTCATGACAAGGTCGCTGACACCTTTCCAAAGCAGTTCGTCCTCATGACAAGGTCGCTGACACCTTTCCAAAGCAGTTCGTCCTCATGACAAGGTCGTTGACACCTTTCCAAAGCAGTTCGTCCTCATGACAAGGTCGCTGACACCTTTCCAAAGCAGTTCGTCCTCATGACAAGGTCGCTGACACCTTTCCAAAGCAGTTCATCCTCATGACAAGGTCGCTGACACCTTTCCAAGCCATTTTGTCATCCCTAACAAGGTCGCTAACACCTCCAAAGCAGTTCGTCCTCATGGCAAGGTCGCTGACACCTCTCAAAGCAGTTCTGTTAGGTAAACATCGTGAATGTGTCACAAACTCACGGATAGGAACCCAAAAAGTGTTAACGTGTGTCCCATACCACACCTTCGCACTTAGCGGTTTACTAGCCGTTAGTCGATGCCACACTAAAAACATCATAAAACTCATAAAATTATATCTCGCCTAGTCTTATTGGCGAGTGATAAAGAGATACCATACTTGTCTCATCTCATCGATAAGTATTAAATGACATCATAACTTATCTCATCTCATCGACATGTGAAAAACATCATGATGGTTTCTCATAAACCATAAATCTCAAAATATGAAATCATAAACTCAAGACTTGCCTTATGCCATTGGCAAGTAAATAAAACATCGTGACGGTTCTCATCGATCAAACTCCTACATAGTAGATCTCAAACCATAATACTTGCCAAATATTGGTCATCTTAAATAATTCCAACAAATAGGAATTGTAAAACTCAAAATACGCCATAAAATGGCAAAACATCTCAGAATCATTAAACTCAAATAGCTTCGATCGTACAAGTCCGAAATTAACCAAAATAGTAAACGCACATGTCCCATACCACGTGTTTTACTAATTCGTTTAATTCTCTTTCTCATACGTTCGAATAATATAAAAGTGTGTATTATATATATATAAAATAATTATAAATTTTTGTAAAACATTTAATTTGAAAGCTTTTCCATTTTGAAAGTCATTTCAAAAACGGTTTAGAAAACACGTGCACAGAAACATCAAAAATTGATGAAAATTAATAAAATTACCATACGATAAAACCCAAATGAAACCGTCAATTCATAGTGCGAATCGACGTTAATGTCAGCTTTCCTATTAGTAGGAGTTAGCCTTTTAGATCCATCTTGAAAATAAAATGCTCGAAATCATCGAATTCAAAAAAAACAATTCAACGGAAAATGCTCAAACATTGCGAAAGAACTCAGGCCTGCGGCTTGTTTTGCCAATTTGCCACTTTTAAACTCAAAATTTGAGAAAACATGAAATATAAAATTTGAAGATAATTTCCATAGCTTGAAGTCAGAAAAAGAATCAACTAATTTGGACATTTGAGTCAAAAGTTATGGCAGTTCTAATTCTCAGGTATAAAATTACAAAACTGTGAACAATAGGCATAACAACAGGGCTGCGGCTTAAAGAGCCATTTTGACCATGTAGATCCCAGAATTTGATAAATCATAAAACATAAAAGTTGAAGAGAATTGCAAAAGCTAAAAGACAAAAAAAGAATCACTTTATTTGGACTATCGAGTCAAAAGTTATGATGATTCTATTTCTCAGATCTAAAATTTCAAAACTCTGAACAATGTGCATAACAACAGGGCTGCGGTTTAAAGAGCCATTTTGACCCTGTAGATCCCAGAATTTGATAAATCATAAAACATAAAAGTTGAAGAGAATTGCAAAACCTAAAATACAAAAAAAGAATAACCTTATTTGGACTATCGAGTCAAAAGTTATGATGATTTTATTTCTTAGATCTAAAATTACAAAACTCTGAACAATGTGCATAACAACAGGGCTGCGGCTTAAAGAGCCATTTTGACCCTGTATATCCCAGAATTTGATAAATCATAAAACATAAAAGTTGAAGAAAATTGCAAAATCTAAACGACAGAAAAAGAATCACCTTATTTGGACAACCTAGTCAAAAGTTATGATGATTTTATTTCTCAGTTCTAAAATTACAAAACTGTCACTTTGCTCTCGGGATAGTAAGAAAGAAGTGCAATTTTGACTAACTTAATTTTAAAATTTCTTAAAACTCAAAACATAAAACTTGTAGAAAAAATTTATAATCTTTCCAGAACATATAAAATTATCCAGTTTGGATAAGAAATGTAAAAGATATGGCAAAATATATTACAGGTATAAACTCAGGAAATTTTCTTTAAGGACAGTGTTGCGCTTTTACTTTCAATTCTATTTCAGGTCTATCAAACTTCCATAAATCGAAATGCAACCAAAAGAAAAATTGTTTCTCCTTGAGTCTAGTTTCTAATCCAAAAAGAATGAGCTCAAAAGGATTAGGAACATGCATGATATCACTATTTTACTTCTGTCCATTTTTCTAATTCATTTTCAGCAAGCATAGAAACCCCCAAATCATCTTTCTAATTCACAAATTCAACCAAGGATTCATCTAATACAACCAAAAACAAATATGAAAATTTGAGAACTAGAAAAGTGAGTGTTTAAACTCACCTTAAGGTTTATTTGCAGCAAATTAGCGGATTTAGCAAGCAAAGTAGGAAACTTTGGCCTTGATTTGGAGTTAGAAACCTAAAAGAGGAGAAAATAGAAACATGAAAACAAGAAAAGACAATTAACAGAAAATCTTCTCTAAACTAAAATTGGATGTGAGTATTTAGGTTTTGGAATATGATTACCTGTGAATTTCACTTTAGATTGATAAAGAGCTCAGCTTGAAATGAAAAAATTTGAGTTTTAAAAGCCATAGATTGAAGAAGATGGAGTTGGGTTTTTTTTTCCTTTTCTGGTTTCTGAATGTTTACAGGAGGAAGAAAATGAGCGTACAGTAATTAGTTTCTCATTTCTTCCTTTAGGCTTAGGCTAAGTGGGCTTGGACCCAAATAAAAAGAAGAAGAAAAAAACCTAAGCAAATTAATACAACACATAACAAATGCACAAATATGTATATTAATATACAAAATAAATTACGTTAACTTTTAAATTTTTACATAAACAATTATGTAAACTTACATACATATGAAATAAAATATTTTCTATCATATCAAAAGATATTTTAAATTTAAAATATTTTTATTATTAAAAAGGCCAAATTTACAAAAATACTCAATTTACATCAAATAAATTCATAATTCCTTATTTTTAACTTCTAAAATTCAACAAAAATTATTTTCTTGCGTAGAAAAATATAAAAACTAATTTAGTCTCATATCTATAATCAAAACACATTTTTAAACCAAATTCCATCTTTTTATCTAAATAAACAACGTTGTAAAAAAAAAATCAATTACTTCCTTAAAAATTATTAAAAGAAGTAATTGGCAATAATTAATAAAATCGTTGCATTTACTCCAAATAAAAATCCATTTTCCATTTATTATTGCCCTAAGAAAATAAAATAGAGTTCCAAACTTTATTTTCTCATTTTAAATTCAAAATTTATTATTTATCCCAATTAAACAATTTGAATTCCCAATTTATTTTAATTCTTAATATTAAATTATAACTACCGTTATAATTTAATATTCACAGGAAATCTCCAAAACCAGGGTTATTACAAATCTACAGTCTATATTCAGTAATAAATTATACAACTGTTAACTAGCAGTTCATATCCAAACAAATAAATTTTAACTGTAAATTTATACGCAATAAATTAATTAAATTAACAGTTAAATTTAATAAATGCAATTCCACAGATATGAATAAAATAAACATGCCAAACACTCATAAATAAATTTCTATTCATTTCTAAAATTAATGTAACAAACATAAAAGCTTCTAGTAGTTGTGAGTGGGTTAAAACACTCTCCTTTTGAATTTAAATCGAATTTAAATTCAATTTAAACCCAAAAATTCGACGGTCTCCAAATCTGTCTGAACTAGTGTCATCAGATCCGGAATTTAATAACGATCCTAACGAAAAAAATTCGTGAAAAACGGATAACGTATGAAAAAGTTATGTCAAAAATTCGATTGAAACAAATTTAAAAATAAAAAGCAAAAAGGGAACACATTGGATACCATGCCACGTCATCAGCGTGCAACGTCCCAAGCATCACGCGGTTTCTTCTAGCAACCCCCCCTTTCGCATGCACGAAACCCACCATGACCGTGCCTTTGACCAAGCTTGCACGCCACCAGGCACCACCATACGCCGTGCCGCCACCACCATTGGCTCCAGCTCGCCGAGCTGCACCTCCCTATATAGGTCCGGTCGCCTATTGGCTCGCCCAAAAACGTGAATGCCGAACCTTTATCGCAATTTCACGAAGATCTGACCGTTGACTTGCCATGAAACCCATATAGATGCGATCCCCTTGGCCTCCTCTACAATACCCAGAAAGGAAATGGCGATCAGACGAACTTTGATGCGACGCTGATGAACGGCCGTAACTGATTTGCTCAGATCTGGACACAATGAAACTCGAATCGAAAAACGGACCACAGATCTGAGTTGCGCTTGCCAAAATCTTCAACATATATTTTTTTGGAATTTTTCTAGAGAGTTTGAATTTTCATTGAAATTTTGAATTGATTGGATCTAGGGTTTGCACCCATTGAAGAAGAAGAGAAGCTTGAAGAAAATACGCGCAGATAAATGAAATTAGGCGGAGGCTAGGGCTGAATAGCTGGGTTTATATAGAGGGTTAGAGGTAGCGTAGATAGACCGTAGAATGAACGTGCGGAATAAACTATGGCCCAAAAAGCCCGCTATGCCTCCGGAACCGAATTTGTTAAATCTATATATCCAAATAGGTAATTTAAGATATTCTGAACGCGATGGAAAAAGTTTCACGTCCAAATTTGACCGTATGAAGAAGTTATGCTGAAAACAAAATTTCCAAATTGATTTCAAATTGATTTTATTAAAATTGATTTCAAGGCGTTTCACGCCCGTACGATCAAACGACAAGTCCGATCGATACGAAACTTGAAACCCTATAATAATTCACCGATACGGATCCGATGAAACTGGTTTCGTCGAAATCCGAGTCCGTGGCCAAAATGGCTATTTTTATATTCATTAATTAAATTAAAATAAATTATAAAATCCAATTTTATATTTAACTTCTAATATTGACCAAATTTATTTCTTATATAATTCATAATCAATTGAAATGATTTAACAAGTTTAGCCGTGAATTAAAAGTGGGTAAGTATATCAATTTGCAGTGTTAATCTCTGCACTTCCTTATATCTAGAAAATATAAATTAAATTCTCAAGAACCCAATTATTTAATCTTATACTTTTATACTCTCAACTTAAATCCAAAACAAAGATACCCTTTAACATGTCTATGTTTTCACTTTAATATCCGCAAATTCCTTTTTAATTCAATAACGTACAATTTAACGTTAAATTCCCTTTATTTATGCAATAAATGCAATTATTGAATCTAATACTCAATTTAATTTATAGATCCTGCTTCCTAAAATCTATATCAACAATAGGTCAATTTATAAATAAAATTAGCCTTAACTTCACCTAATAGAATTAACTACTTCATCTACCAAACAAATCTACGCTAATTGCACTATTAAATGAATTAATTTGAAATTAAGTCTACCTTTAAAGGTATAAATTATAAATGCAGTCTCAATGAATTCATTTATTGATTTTAAAATCTTCCTATTTAGTGCATAGACATTTGTGGGTATAAAAAATACTAAATTATAATATTTCTTTTTAGTGCATGCTTAACTTCTTATAATGCCCCTTTTATTAACTAGAACACCCTAATAAAGCAAAAGTCTTTAATTTAGATTTATTTAAATCTATTCCTATTCTTAACCAAATAAAATAAATGGTTAACCTAAACACTTGTTATCCTTTTGTATTCATATTCACTAACAACATTATTAACAACAATGTTGCTATAGACTTTAATTAAAAAAATTATATGAATGGTAAAATTTGATAATTATGACAAATGCCCAAATATGCATAATTTTCTCCTTGTTATTACGAATTCCATTTATTTCTTTACCAGTTGCCTTAGTCTTCTTAATTTCTATTTACTACCAAACTTTCTATTTTATTATAGTTTCAATATATTAATACTTAGGCATATCAAGTCCTAGTTTTATTATTCTGCTATTTCAATTAAATCTGGTATGCACAAATAAATTGTACATTAATTTATTCCTACAAAATTGTTTACATACATTCAATTCCCAATTTTATAGAAAATATATTTTAATTACTTACTACTTAATCCATCCATTATATATTCAATCCAAACATGCATTTAAACCTTTTTATTCTAAATAACTTATTCAATGTTAACATCCACCAAATACAATTTACTTCCATAAATATGGTTGCACTTAAATTCAGTTATTATTTCACAAATATTATTTCCTATTTATCTTCCAGTATTAATTTCACAACCAATTAAATCTTATAACCACAACTCAAATTTACGTTATTCTATCTATTGCCATATAAACATCTCAATCGTTAACCTTCAATCCCAGTTACTATATCTAACTCCTACATTTATTCTTCACAAAAATCCTAAGACTTTTAATTTATTCTAAATTAGATTAGAATTTATATAAATTTAATTCATCAATTTTAACGGGTCGTTACACCCTCTCCAACTCAAAACTTTTCGTCCCGAAAAGGAAAAAGAAGGGAGGAGGAAGAATAAAAACAGTACATCTTATTTAAATCATTAACTTATAAATAATAATTTACTAAATTTATTTTCTTAAATAAAATATACCTGTTTATAATCATTATATTCTTTTATACTTAAATCATTAAAGTTTGGAAAATATTCAACAAAATTTTAAGTCCAAAATTTACGAAAATTTTTGGCAGAGTCTCCTTTGTACGGTGAGGCTCGGGAGAAAATATAATATCAAAATATACAAATATATTACATATATTATCAAAATATTATATCCCAACACGGGAAAAATAGCGCTTTAAACGTAATTCGAAAACGTACCTATTTGTCGGGCAATATACGCTTATTATTTTGGAACCAAAAGTAGTAGCAGTTGCTTCCATCACCTGTATTCACTTATATAATCTAAAAGGTTAAATATTTATTTTAAAGTGAACTATTCAAGTGGATTCAATCATTAATCAACCAAACAATTCAACAACCATCAACCTTACAAACAACATACATACACAAACAAAACAACCATTAAATCCATCAAGCAAATAGTTGTTTGGGTTCAAACTTGAAATTTGTATGAAATGAAATTAACTATCAAGTGCATCCTTTACTCAACAGTCTTAGATGGAACAAAGATAGAAACTTATTCATTTAACCACTTCAAATTTCTTACCCAACAACATAAATCAAACAACACAATTCAAACCAACACCCAAATTTATTTATTATACATTTATCTCATGCTTCAATGGTTTGATTTTCTTTCTTTCATTTATGGAGTGATTTCTTTATTTCTTACAAATTTTCATTTTCCATTTATCACAAAAGTCATTATATTTGTATTCCAATTTATTTACTAAAGTTTCTATCATCTATTTATACTACTTACCTTTACTTATAGTAAAATTTCCAATTTAACTTAAGTCTATACAATTAATTCTCATTAATAATAGCAAATTAATAGAATACCTTTATTACCTTACTCTTCACTTGTAAGATTTCCCCTTACATTTTCCTACTAACATTGCAACTTTTTATTATATGGTAAGTTATGTATGTTTTAAGAATGTAAGTGAAAATTTACAAGTTTCTTCTCCATTCCTTTAATTAATATATATTTGTTTTATAAATTACAATTTCAACTTACCTTTAATCTCATTCATTTATTTAATGTTGAAGTTTCCATTATATTTAATTACAGTAACCCTCTACTTACACTTAATTTATTAACCTTATAACTTGCATTCTTATAAGTGAAAGATTTTACTCATTCATTAACTATGGATTGCAGTCATTTATATTTTTCCTACTTTCCATTATATTAGAATAGGGGAAATTAAGGCGTACTTAAGTTAATAACCCTACAATCAAACTTTATAAATTAAGGAATTTCATTTGTACTTTCTTACGGTTAAAATCACCTATTAATAATACAACCTTTAATTTTAGTAAAATTCCAATCATCACTTAAGTTAATACCATTAAATTCTTATTTATAACAGTAATTTATTGAATACTTCATTATTTCCAAAAATTCTACTTGCATAATATTCTATTCCACTCTTAATTTACATTTCAAATTTTTATACTTGGTAAGTTATTTATGTTAAAAAAAAATAAAAGAAATTATACAAGTTTAATCTCAACCCTTTTAATTCATTGATTACTTAACCTTTATTTCACTAAATTTTTTTTTCAACTAATTAATGGAAATTCAAGAATTAATACCGGGTCAAATTCCAAAATTACTTTAAAATAATAGATAATTAATTTCTTACAACTTTTATATCTCTAATTACCATTAAACAATTAAAATTTTAAATAATTTCAAAACAAATCTGCAGTAGAGTTTACTACAGTGGCCTTTCCCTTCGAAACTCGAAAATGAAAGTCGATGATGCGGCCGTCATCACCGAAATTATTTTCCAGCGATAGAGAGGAAAGTACAAACTTATTTTCTTCAAAATCCTCTTTAAAACAATTCTTCTGAATTATACTAAATATTTATATAAGAAAATATTTATAAACCAAATCATTATATTTCATAAATCCTTTGAAAGAAGATTTCAAAAATCCCGGACTTAAGTTCTAAAATCTCCAATTAGATTTATTATAATTTCAACTTAGCTTCAATTGTTATAAATATTTTTATTTCCTAACACCCAATCTATAGCAACCAAATATATATATATATCTTTATAAAAATATTTTTTATATATAGAAAATATAATAGGTAAAATTATTTCATTCACCCATGTTAAAAACAAATATTATGTCGGTCTGTCCTATTTAGTGTTTAGAAATCCCTATTGATGGCATAGCGTCCTATGCATCAACCAGAAATTATAAATACAAAGCGGAACAGATTAACACAATATCAAAATCCTTTATTAATACTAACAAATACGCTCTCTCATATATATATACACTCAGCGACTCCCATAGGGTATTACTACCCTATTAGCAAAGAGTCGAACCCCACAAAGCCAAGGTTTATCGCTAAACCTGGCTCCGATACCAACTGTAACATCCCGCCTTTTCGCACACTTTAAACCGACACACGTGCCAATTAAAAGCATACGCAAGGGCGGATTGTTATGGGGTAAATAAGAAAAACAGAGAAGAAATAAAACAAAATAGAATCTCACAACGGAAGGATAAAATATAATAATAAATATACAGTTCATATCACGGTTACAAAACAGTTAATTCTTCTTTATACAATAAATATCGGAGTTACACATACCAAAACAAACAATGCAGCGGAATAGAAAGAGTGTGGTGCATACTATAAATAATAATAATATGGATTCTTCGTCTTCGTCCTCCAAAGCTAAAGTCTTCGATCCTGAAACGCTCGGACTGACCCGAGCGAATTTGAAAAGACAAAAACACTCGAGTCAGACTAAAAGATCTTATGTGAGTTAAATTAACAGAAATAAATATGAGTACAGTAACTCAAGAGATGTTCGGGATTTACATCTCCTAAGGATCTGTTAAACTATTTACTATGTAGTATATTGCGCTATTATAATAGTGTCTATTTATAAAATAAACTTACTTTTTAATAGCGTTAAGGGGTTACCCATATAGCCCTTAACACAAATAATGCCAATAGTCTATACAGTACCGTAATACCTCCTGATCGGGAGGCTACCAGAGGATACTCCATAGGTACGACACAAATAGAAACTCGTAGTAAAGGCTCGGTATGGTAGGTGACACGGCACAACTAGGCAATGCCAGGGTAGATATACCAATTGCTATCCAGGCCGGTGGAAACGCGTAGCCACAGTTACCGCCCACCTCGGACTAACTCCCCAAAATCAAAATATAGAAGTGGCCACTGAATCAATCCAAGTCAAAGTATAATATCAAAGAGGAGGGTCCGATCAGAGGAATGACCTCATTGGCCTGAGAATCGCTCCTGTTTTAGCCACCTTATGCCAACTCACGGGAGTCGGCTCCACGTATTTACCTTACAGGAAACGTCGCCACCACCTACTTCATTCTGGAATCTCCACCGCGTACACGGTTAGTCAAAGTGGTTTTCGGTATCGACAGAGAGTATGTCCATATCCGATCCCGGTCTCTTTGCCAACCCATCGTTATTATAACACCGCGGTCATTTAAAAATAGCTCATACTTTAAAACCAGAATAAACATTTCCATTTAAAATCATGAATACGATATCATTTTAAAACCCAAAACAATATGATATCCTTTATCCCAAATATAAACCTTTTCAAAAATCCAAATGCTTTAAAATTTATAACGTCTGTAAGCCAAATATCCTTTCAAAGCATAATATTTTGAAATTCATAATTTAAAACCATAACTTTTAAAACTTGAATGGTTTGGATATTCAACGGTATATGAATTAAAAGGTTTAACTTAAATGTTACTTTGTAAAGAAAATAGTTCTCATGGCTTTACAAATACATTTCTTTATTAAAGTCTAAACCAAAATTTGTATTATCTCTCTCAAGTTCCAAAACCACTTCAATTTATATATATATACGTATATCCATTTGGAGTATTAATATTTCAAATTAAAGTTGGATTTTATTCTTTCAACAAATCGAATGTTCTATTTATTAGTCTTGAATATTCACATAAAATCCATAAATAAATAAAACTCCAATTTCTAGTAATAAAATATATATTTTTTTTCAATTCAAATTATACTAGAATATTCATTTCAATTTATCTTGGGAAAAATCCAATTATAAATATCATATCTTAAAATTTCCAAACTTAACATTTAAACATATGATATAAATTATCAAACTCCATTTTCTTAATTAATTTTTTTTTCCATTTTTAATAAAGAGATTTATAGACCTTTTAATTTCAAAAATTTCAACTTCATATGTATATATATATGGAAGAAAAATATTTATACAACATAAAATTTAAGATTATTATAAACCGTATTCCATCCAAACCATAGAAATCACATTAAAATAGTTATATATAGACCGCGGTGCCTGTATATAATTTTCTATCCTATGGTCAAGTGATACGGATATTTATCATTTCAATCCGCAATTTAAAAGATATAAAATTTTGCGGTTGTATATCATTTCAAACCACAATCCCGAATGAAAGGAAATATGCATGATAATTTGCAATTTAATGATATACAATAAAACATCCATCAACATCACCCATCATCCAATCACAATCATCAAGCAATATCAATCAATAACAATTTATATTTGATAATATATAACAGGTAATAACTGGCAATTTTATTCAAATTAAATTTAACAGCTATTAATCTACAGTCTATATTCAGTAATAAATTATATAACTGTTAACTAGCAGTTCATATCCAAACAAATAAAATTTAACTGTAAATTTATACGCAATAAATTAATTAAATTAACAGTTAAATTTAATAAATGCAATTCCACAGATATGAATAAAATAAACATGCCAAATACTCATAAATAAATTTCTATTCATTTCTAAAATTAATTTAACAAACATAAAAGCTTCTAGTAGTTGTGAGTGGGTTAAAACACTCACCTTTTGAATTTAAATCGAATTTAAATTCAATTTAAACCCAAAAATTCGACGGTCTCCAAATCTATCCGAACTAGTGTCATCAGATCCGGAATTTAATAACGATCCTAACGAAAAAAAATTCGTGAAAAACGGATAACGTGTGAAAAAGTTATGTCAAAAATTCGATTGAAACAAATTTAAAAATAAAAAGCAAAAAGAGAACACATTGGATACCATGCCACGTCATCAGCGTGCAACGTCCCAAGCGTCACGCGGTTTCTTCCAGCAACCCCCCCTTTCGCACGCATGAAACCCACCATGACCGTGCCTTTGACCAAGCTTGCACGCCACCAGGCACCACCATACGCCGTGCCGCCACCACCATTGGCTCCAGCTCGCCGAGCTGCACCTCCCTATATAGGACCGGTCGCCTATTGGCTCGCCCAAAAACGTGAATGCCGAACCTTAATCGCAATTTCATGAAGATCTGACCGTTGACTTGCCATGAAACCCATATAGATGCGATCCCCTTGGCCTCCTCTACAATACCCAGAAAGGAAATGGCGATCAGACGAACTTTGATGCGACGCTGATGAACGGCCGTAACTGATTTGCTCAGATCTGGACACACTGAAACTCGAACCGAAAAACGGACCACAGATCTGAGTTGCGCTTGCCAAAATCTTCAACATATATTTTTTTGGAATTTTTCTGGAGAGTTTGAATTTTCATTGAAATTTTGAATTGATTGGATCTAGGGTTTGCACCCATTGAAGAAGAAGAGAAGCTTGAAGAAAATACGCGCAGATAAATGAAATTAGGCGGAGGCTAGGACTGAACAGCTGGGTTTATATAGAGGGTTAGAGGTAGCGTAGATAGACCGTAGAATGAACGTGCGGAATAAACTATGGCCCAAAAAGCCCGCTATGCCTCCGGAACCGAATTTGTTAAATCTATATATCCAAATAGGTAATTTAAGATATTCTGAACGCGATGGAAAAAGTTTCACGTCCAAATTTGACCGTATGAAGAAGTTATGCTGAAAACAAAATTTCCAAATTGATTTCAAATTGATTTTATTAAAATTGATTTCAAGGCGTTTCACGCCCGTACGATCAAACGACAAGTCCGATCGATACGAAACTTGAAACCCTATAATAATTCACCGATACGGATCCGATGAAACTGGTTTCGTCGAAATCCGAGTCCGTGGCCAAAATGGCTATTTTTATATTCATTAATTAAATTAAAATAAATTATAAAATCCAATTTTATATTTAACTTCTAATATTGACCAAATTTATTTCTTGTACAATTCATAATCAATTGAAATGATTTAACAAGTTTAGCTGTGAATTAAAAGTGGGTAAGTATATCAATTTGCAGTGTTAATCTCTGCACTTCCTTATATCTCGAAAATATAAATTAAATTCTCAAGAACCCAACTATTTAATCTTATACTTTTATACTCTCAACTTAAATCAAAAACAAAGATACCCTTTAACATGTCTATGTTTTCACTTTAATATCCGCAAATTCCTTTTTAATTCAATAACGTACAATTTAACGTTAAATTCCCTTTATTGATGCAATAAATGCAATTATTGAATCTAATACTCAATTTAATTTATAGATCCTGCTTCCTAATATCTATATCAACAATAGGTCAATTTATAAATAAAATTAGCCTTAACTTCACCTAATAGAATTAACTACTTCATCTACCAAACAAATCTACGCTAATTGCACTATTAAATGAATTAATTTGAAATTAAGTCTACCTTTAAAGGTATAAATTATAAATGCAGTCTCAATGAATTCATTTATTGATTTTAAAATCTTCCTATTTAGTGCATAGACATTTGTGGGTATAAAAAATACTGAATTATAATATTTCTTTTTAGTGCATGCTTAACTTCTTATAATGCCCCTTTTATTAACTAGAACGCCCTAATAAAGCAAAAGTCTTTAATTTAGATTTATTTAAATCTATTCCCATTCTTAACCAAATAAAATAAATGGTTAACCTAAACACTTGTTATCCTTTTGTATTCATATTCACTAACAACATTATTAACAACAATGTTGCTATAGACTTTAATTAAAAAAATTATATGAATGGTAAAATTTGATAATTATGACAAATGCCCAAATATGCATAATTTTCTCCTTGTTATTACGAATTCCATTTATTTCTTTACCAGTTGCCTTAGTCTTCTTAATTTCTATTTACTACCAAACTTTCTATTTTATTATAGTTTCAATATATTAATACTTAGGCATATCAAGTGCTAGTTTTATTATTCTGCTATTTCAATTAAATCTGGTATGCACAAATAAATTGTACATTAATTTATTCCTACAAAATTGTTTACATACATTCAATTCCCAATTTTATAGAAAATATATTTTAATTACTTACTACTTAATCCATCCATTATATATTCAATCCAAACATGCATTTAAACCTTTTTATTCTAAATAACTTATTCAATGTTAACATCCACCAAATACAATTTACTTCCATAAATATGGTTGCACTTAAATTCAGTTATTATTTCACAAATATTATTTCCTATTTATCTTCCAGTATTAATTTCACAACCAATTAAATCTTATAACCACAACTCAAATTTACGTTATTCTATCTATTACCATATAAACATCTCAATCGTTAACCTTTAATCCCAGCTACTATATCTAACTCCTACATTTATTCTTCGCAAAAATCCTAAGACTTTTAATTTATTCTAAATTAGATTAGAATTTATATAAATTTAATTCATCAATTTTAACGGGTCGTTACAGATCCAGTTCATATAAGATCAAAGTCATATAAGCCAGAACTTCTTTCCAAAATTCAAGATCACTTTCAACTTTATAACTTTATCCAACTCTTAATTAAATACTCTTTATAAAATAATTTATATATTTCAAATACCTTTTATAAGAAACTATTATTAAAATACATTAATTATTCTAATTAGATTAACTTAAATAAATTAATTAACTTAAAACACTATTAGCCAAATGATAAATTAATATTAAAAATCATCATTAAATATTACATAACTAATGTGAATATCATTGATATAATAATTTATTTATTTCAACGTTTTATAAATAATTAATTAATTAAACTTTAATACTTTAAATAAGTAAATAGTTAATGGATCCTTTAAACATTTCAAATAAACAAATAATTAATTAATTTTAAACATCATTATTTAAAAATATTAACTTTAAAGTATTACAATTCAAATAATGTTAACTTACCATTTAAAATAGAAAACCCTTTGCTTCGAATATTAATAAGTTAAAGTAAAGTTTAAATCCATTTCTTTTCAAAATTGGGAAGAGGCTTAGAAAAAATAATGACACTAAAATAAGCTACCATTATTTTCAGGTTAACATTCCAAGTCATATAACTGATAATTACATAAGCAATATATATGTAATTAACATCCATAATTATCCATCAATAGCTAACACGTTACTTTTCCAATATTAATTTTTTGCCATACAACTAAATGTAGAAATTAATTATAATAGCAAAACGAAGAATTACTCTGTAAAATAACTACCAAATAATCTACTCAATTCAAATATAGCGGAACTGTGAACTATCCCACTATCGTTAATGGGGGTAAAATCAATTAACTACATTATTTTTTGAAATGATGTAATTATATTTATTCATTATTAACCTATCAACAAATTAAACTGGGTTAAATCCGTCAGTCATTTTTATTAAAGCGTTGTACTTGTCTATACGAGTCTAACTCGAAAATACATGGATCAAAAGGATTTAAAACGAACGAGCTATAACATTTAAATTTAACACATCATTTCAAAAATAAATGCACAATTAAATAAGTTTTTCTCATCCACTCAATAAATGGCCTAAGCCATCATCCGTCAGACCCAAACACCCATGCCTCCATCTCATTGAATTTAAATTTTCCCAAAATTGACGTTTTCTTCAATTGAAATGCTCATGTACATAAATCGTGTGCACCTACACACGACTGATACCATCAACCATCCACCTACTCCCGAATCCAAACCCATCCGGATGTCTACCTTGCTGCACTCATGCACATGTTCCACCCACTCTAACCCCTTTCATCATTTTACGACGCTTGTAACCTTAATTCGAAAATGCAAAGGCATGCCAACCCTAGTACGAACGTGGAGCTCCCACCATAGCCACACTCTACATTATTCATTACCACCTACTCCATTGCCTTCCCTAGTTACTACGCCACCACCAGACCAGACTAGGGCCAACTCTGACGCTTGCTCCTGAGCCAGCACCTTAAAACCCTAAACCCATAAACAATCATCACTTTAAACCCTAAATTAGCCTCTCCCTAGCAACTTCAACCACCAAAGACTTTACCACCACTTCCCATAACTCCGCCCTGGTTAAAGGTTGCTCATTGATAACTCCGATCACACGCTCGTCAATTAGTTCGCTCGAAAATCTGAGATGGACAGAAAACAAGCAACAATCAACCATGTCCTAACCCGACACCCTAATATAATGCGAGCCGTTATAAGAATATGAATTATCCACATAAAGAAAACTATAATTACCACTCGCTATTTTACGCTAATCAAAAATTTCACTTTTTCTTATTACTTGCTAGAATCAAGCAACTACGACCACAATAGAGGACAAAACATGAGCATCTATTTTTAAACATCACTATTGACTATGACAAATAATTTTAGTTGGTCGCTTGAGCTAATTTCATTTAGTTTAACGTATATTGATTTATAATTGTCGAGAGGGTGTGTTTATTCTTTTTGGAAACAAAGAACATAGAAGCTTGTAAGTATTAGTTCACTTATGTCCAGTGTATTATCTTCATTTACATTAAGAATGCTTATTTTCTTTTTATTGAAAAAGTATTACATAGCATAAGTATCCTATTTAAACAAGTTACAAACCCAAAATATTCAAAATCCATTCCAACAAAGATTTTAGATCTCACAACACTTATATTTTTCAAAAGTTTAAACAAGGCCAACGATCTTACCTTTCTATTTTGAAATGCAAAGACCAAATCTTTTCCTTTAACAAAGCAAGCCAGCTGTATATCACTAAATTTCTAAACTTTTTTAAGTATATATTATGTATGTATGTATATGTGTATGTACATACATATAAACATATGTATATATATACACATATATATACATACATACATCGTAAAAGATACGATTAATGGAAGAGCGAAGTTAGAATGAATAAAAAATGAAAATAAGATTATTTTATAAATGAATGAGATGGGAAACTGTCATAAATTAATGCCCTTATGCTCATTTTCATCCTAGCATCATTTCTAAATTAAATCAAGTACTAAACCATATGGAAATATAATGGATAATAGAGAGGTACGAGTACTTTTCTTTAACTTTATACTCAAGCCATCAAATCAATTCTTAAAAATCAAAATTTGAATATATTTTTTCTTTTTTTTTCCTTTTTTCATTTCAAAAATTCATATCTTAACTTAAAATTCTAAATTTTGTTTCAAGATATAAGTTATGGTACAACTAGTTGTTGTATAAAAACCGAAAATCCAAAAAGCGGATTTCGGTCAATTTCGATCACATTTTCTATTTTCATTGAACTACTATATTTATGTAAACATAATTCGAAATTGAACTTCTATAATTAATTGTTAATCAAAGGGGGTTATTTAATTATGAAAAATCATTTATTGAATATTTAAATAGATTAAATATTCACAAATCAATGCGATGAAATTCTAAATCGTTATTATATATATATGCATGTATTTATGTATGTACATATGTATATATGTATATATGAGAAAAATATCAAACCATAAGGATATCTGAAATCAGAATTGAAGCGGAACTTTTGGAATTACAAAAATGGAACCAAAATTTGTAAAATATCCAATGATCGAAACAGAATCGAAAATCGAAATTTCAAACCCTGTATTGAACTATCTCACATTACTTGTGAAATTAAAGATATACCTTATGTGTATAATGTACTAGCACAACAACATTAGTACCCAAGGTGGTATGGTAATTGGTAATTTTTACAGCTTGACACAATGTTTGAAAAAATATACTAGCTACTATTTTACTGAAGAAATTAATACTATAGAAGATATGTTTCATCTCTACAGATGTTATAAAATCTGTAAATAAATAGGAAGACCAGAACTTAGTCCAAAAGTAAATACAATAGTTTACTTAAAAATTCACCAACTTGGTGGTCACTACACCAAATCTGTGATTTTGCATATACCTAATCAATTAGTTTTCTATTGATAATTATCTTTTTGTTATGTTTACAAGCATTGCAATTTTACATGGGAATTTTTTTGACAAAGATGATCTATGCCAACATACAAACTTTCAAATTTTGTAATGACGGCAATGGGTTATGGATAATAACGGTAGTCATTTTATAGTTTAGAAAACCAAAATGATCAGCCATGTTTCATGAAATTACAACGTCATCTTCAAACAATATATGATATCTAGCTAAAAAAATTTAGTGCGATATAACATATTATATCTGAAGGTTATACCCAATGAACATTCATTTGTGCTACAGTCTATGCAAATCAGATATCATATACAAGAAACATGGATAATAAAATAAATTCATTGCATTCAAATATCTATATGCTAGGTTATTCTTTTACTCAATCATGTTGCATGTGCGTACTTCTGCACATCAGAAGTTATATCTCAAAAAAATAGGACAACATATGATTAATCACCAGTGCACTGGTTAGAATATAAAACGAAGAACAGTCAATAGTAATAAAAGTTGAAATTACACAGACACACATGCATATACATAGTATTTTCAAAATAAAAGAGATTCAAGTGATTTCCCATTCGAGAAAAGAAATTGTTAAAATATATAATAATTCAAATAAAAATAATGTCTCTATTAACAACCCAAGCCAGATAAATGGATCAACGGACCAACAAAGAGATGACCATGGCAAGTGAAAGGCAACATCAAAACCCTAAAAAAATATAGTATTAAATAATTGCAAAACTATGCTCATGGAACTCAAAAAATGAAAGAAAATAATAGGCAGTAATAACCTTAAAGAAACTAGTTTAGCACGTGCCAAGCAACAGTTAAGCATGCGCTAATGAGTGATATGTAATAAATGATCATGAGAACTGTGCGCCAAAAATAGCTAAGAAGCATTATATATCGTATAAAAATGGAGCATAACATGTAGTGTAAGTGGGAAAGGCAGAGTAAGAAGCCTTCCTAAGTATAAAACTAAGTATGGTAGAAATAAAATGAAGATTGTGCCTCAAGTTTGAGTCTGGTAGAAAAACAAAAATGAAGTGAGTAACATACCCAAAGGTAGATAGAATCATGCGCAACCGAAGCTGTGTGTTATTGCAATGCACAACTATATATATGTTTACAGCAGGGTACACAATGACAGAAGTTCAATGATGACAAACTTGACGAATCTTGTAGTGGTATTAGAGGAGTTTCCGACAGTGAAGAACGAAGGGATGGAGTTTATGATTTAGATTTTGGAACCATTATGATTTTTGGAATGTACATTTACTTGTTTTCTTCAAAGCAATGCAAAAGATGAAAATGAGAGACAATCACACGATAAGAAAGTGGCAAAAAACAAAAGAACCATGGTCCAACAACGTAAAATTGATGGTTGGGCGCTGGTTTGATGGTCTAATCATAGTTCATAAATGATTGAGGTATAATTGAGTTCCGGACCGCAGTGGTCCAAGGTTCAAGGTTATTTGAGGCTGGATCGAGGCAGGGCAGGTTTATGAAAACACTATGTATACATCGCATGAAGTACTCATGTACAATTTAGAACTGCTAGTAGATATAGCTTCTTCATGGGTAGATATATAAGTAGCTAAACATAATTATTCTTTGTCGATTTGTAACATGAATAGTTAGCTTAAATATAAGTTCTAATTTGGTGTTGCAATTCAGGATAGAATATGCATGACAAACTACTAATATAAAATGGCGATAAAAATGTGAAAAACACGGTACTAGAGTTGATAGATAATGAACAGGAAGTTGTTAATATAAAATGATGGTAAATGAGTCTAAACCCAACTAATAAATTGAAACAAATGAGAGGAAAATAGAGGCCTAAGCAGCAAAAAACAAGTTAAGATTCTAGAAACTACCCTTATTAATTCTGATACCACCGTGAATTTTGTTAACTGGTTTCTTTTGAAAAATAAAGTCTTATCGATAAGAATTTCTAATTCATCAAATTCTATAGCCAATTCATATATTAATTTTAAAATTTTGGTAAACAAGAAAGCCTATTTGGTGGATCATACTACAAGAAAGGGCATAATTTTCGATGGCCAAAATCCGTCGACGACCGTTAGAAGGTGAAGAGGGCCATCGAAAAAAGCTTTCAAAAATAAAGTAGTCACCAAACAGTGCTTCTGAAAAGTTTTCCGATGGCTTTGTCAATGGTTTTGCAATGGCTACCAACGAAAAATACCGACGACTTTTCGATGGCCATCATGTACACATGGGTATTTGTGGTTTACCTTCGCGATTGTCAAAAGCCGTCGAAAATCATCGCTTAAGTCATCGAAAATCGTTACAAATCATCGATTATTTTTTGCTAATAATTCATTGATAGCCATTGGATATTACTGACCAATAGACCATCGGTAGTCATCAGTAGCCGTTGGAAGCCATCAAAAATCTGGGCTGTATTTTTTTTAAATTTCGACTGTTGTTCATCTCCTATATAACACATACATATCATTATATATCGCAAATCAATTTCACAAATATAAATCATATATATAGGCCCAAATCACATACTAAACAGCAATATTTAAAAAAACATCACTATTTATAACAAATAAAACTCAAACAATCCACCATACAACAAACATTCAACAACATACACATAACCAACATCCAACATCTTAAAATACACTAATCATGGCAAAGATACCAATACGCCATCCAAAATCTCCTCAAAATAAATCAACATACCAAAATACATCATCCTTGTTATTTACAAGTGTATATATGTACAATATCCAAACACAAACACAAAAATCATACCTATCAAGCCTCCTCGTTGCCTCTGGAACCATCCGACGAAGGAAACGCCCCCAAAAATAAAAATAAAAATCATACCTATCAATCCAAGCCCTCGTCCAACTGCGTCATCTCCATGGTGCAACGAAGGTCTCACTCCTCCAACTACGCAGTCCTGTTTCTGAACTCTTGAATCTCTTCTTTGTCCTGAGCTTTTTTGTAAAGGCCCAGAAATTCACCCAGTTCAAGCTGAAAATAAACCACACATGTCCAACAAAAACTTAATAAAAACTAAATCTTTATGGAAAGAAAGATGATAAGAAGAGAAAGAAGAAGAAGAGAGAAGGAGATAGAAGAAAGAGAAGAGAGAAGAAAATGAAAGAGAGAAAGAAACAGAAGAAACTAAAACAGTTACAGAATATCACAATTGCAGCAAAAAACATAATACAATATCAATGAACTTTACAAAACTAAAACTGTAATACATATACATAAATCAGTCAAAGTACAACAATCAAACACTAATCATCAACCTGGATAGATATAATAACCTGTCCTCACAAATGTTGATAATTCAAACAACAATATAGCGAAAAATAAACATATACACGGAATATGACCAAAAGACTTCTAGCTCGTTTGCTAAAGCCCCAAAGCATCCAAATCTGAATATGTAAATAAATTCGGTCTGACTGGAGCATTGAAAGGGATGAACGCCCGAATCAGTCTGGTAAACCAGCGTGAGAAAACACATCTCAACTGAATTTTAAAGTTATCAAAACATTTCTTTGTCAACACAAAAGTATCTCGTAAGACCATGCCGCTTATAAATACGGAAGGGTTTTTACCTTATGATAACCAAAACATTTTATATCAAATCATCGTCTAGTATACAAATAATATTCAAATAGCCGAAATTGTTACATTGGTTTAATTTGACAGCGTAATAAGTTTATAAACAAACTGATAGGCACGTAGTGGTGAATGGATTCCATATAAATGACAAGGTAAGGGGCTACCTTCCGATAGTACATCTTAAAAAATGCACCTAGGGTGCAGATACTAAATGCCTAAATGAACACAAAGCCAGCCTACCCCTTCCATCTAGATAGTACCGTATATGACGCCACCCCGGTCGTTCCCGACCTATCCATGGCCACACCATACAACACTCGAATATATAGGGTAATCTAAAAAGGTGATGACCGTATCTTTATTGGAGCGAGCCACATAGCCCTGCTGCTTCTACCCTGTTTCTGTCATTTCCGTGTGATGAGGCATAAGGTCATGATTACTTTTGGCATAGCACATTTCACTTCGAATGCCGTCTTGCCATTCTGTCGATCACTATTGACTTTCACAAACGTACAACCTCCTAGCTCATACTTCTCAAAGAAGGGGGTTAAGATAAAAGAAGTTGCCTTCTCCGCCACCAAGTAGATGTACATTTATAAAAGTCAACAAACAATCTCAAAAATGCAATGTCAGACAACCATCCATACAAGTTGTCCACGAACAGGCCAAATCGAACGCACTCTCCTACTGCATCCTGTCAGAAATTACCCCAAGAATTAGATGCGAGAAGTCCTTGCATATCGTAGATTTTCATAAAGAAGCACTGCTACCACCAAAAATATTTGATATGGTAAATTTCACCTCGAGGGACTAGTGGTAAGTAGCGCTGCATCATAAAGATCTCCATCTTCAAAATCATAATCATAAAACTGCACATTCGAATGCATACATTTGTCCAAAGTGTTTCTCGGATAAATCTGACACTAGTTTCTCCGAACCAATAACGATAAATAGGCCAACCTATTCGACGGTCTGTTATTTAACTGTTAGAGCAAACAAACAATTCTTGCACCACAAGCAATCATTGGGCCATTTAATAAATCTTTTTTAATTAAATCAATCTCCATATATTTATTTCAAATTACCTTTTAAAAAGATATACTCTCAAAATTATTTCAAATCTTCTATATTGGAAAACATTTCCATATACTTATGTCTACAGTATAAGCATATTCACAAATCACTTCATCCTAGTGGTTAGAAAATATTTTCATATACTTATATCAATGTATAAGCATATTCTGTTACATTACCATTTGGAGACATGAAAAATAGATTTCTACAACCGTACAACTCTAGAGTTCGTATCCCTTCGGATGGGTGTTAAGTATAAGGAGCAATGCCCTACACCACCAAGACTTTTATAGACCATAAGAACCGATTCATGTATTTCCTGATGGAAGGTCAAAACATAATTTATTGGGTCAAAATGAATGTTGTGTGATACATCGTTACGACAACACAAAACACTAGTATAGGGGCTCGATAAATAAATATAGATAAATCCCATATACTATATAAAACATTCCCTTTCGAAAATCATTACTATAACAACAATGTTATAGTCCACGCCTTCCTTAATTCCCGAAAAAGTCTATTACAACAATAAATATTGAAATATATGTTTTTTGATATATATATCATATTTTAAAACATTTCTCAAAATGATCAAATCCATTTAAAACTATTACTTTCAAACCTTTGCTTCCAAAAGATAAATTACCTTTTAAAATCAATAACTTCATCAAAAATATCACTTTCAAACATTTCTTTAAATAAAAATCCATATTTAAAACTTCAACATAAATCACTTCCATATTTATAAAACAATTTTTATAAATATTCTTTAATTTTTTATAAAACTTCTATTTTACAAAACTCCTTTATTTATCAAATTCTATTTATAAATCCATTCTTATATAAAACTAATTTTACCATCAAAAATCCATTTCTAAGCCATTTCTTTTTAAATCAAACTCATTTATAAAAATCTGTTTTAAAAACAACTTCAAATACATTTATAAATATATAAATTCCCTTTTTAAACGCACTTCTTTATTTATAAAAAAAATCACCTTTCAAATCTTTTATATAAACCTATTCAAAAATCTATTTTCAAAGCATTTCATAAAATCATATTTTTAAAACTTAAAAAATCATACTTTTTTATTTTTAAAAAATTCCTTTCTTTTAAAATAAATCAGAAATCATTAAATCATTTTTACTTCCAAAATCACTTCGAAAACCCTTTTAGTTCAAATTCATCATTTTCAATATTTCAAGATATCTAAAACAAGGCCATGCGCTACCACAGCACTAAATCAGTGAAATCACATCAAAAACATCTTCATGGCATTCATAACATCATATATCATCAATATATGAAAATAAATCAACAGTGGTGAGGAATCCTGTTGGATCCCTCCAACCTTTCCCCCCGCATCAAATACATCATATAATCATATAAATAAAAATCAACCGCTTCGAGACGAGATTCATTTACAAAGGGTTGCCGCTCATAAATTGGAACGCAATAAGGTTTCACCTGCTCCAATAGGTGAGAATATATCCGAACCAACTAACATATATAATATATCATCCAAACAAGCATCAATCATCATAAATAAATTTATTCCTACTTATATATAAAAATATAAGCGAGTCAGAGAGGTGAGTTTACTCACAAAAATGCCGTAAGTCCCCGAAGCGCTCCGGATTAAATTGAAATTGAATGGGCATTCAATTTAAATCAAAATTTCAACAAGCTACGAATTTGTCCAATCCAACTCCATAGCGTAGAATTCGCCCAAATCCGATCTTGTATGACAAAGTTATACATATTATAAGATAACAATTACATATAATTTAATTAAACACATCATTAGCCACTAATTACTATAATTGGCTTACAATAATCCTTCCCTCTCATTTACATGCTCGAGGCCCGAAGCTTGAAACCCTTCATCGTTTAACTCTTTTGATTGTCGCTCCTCCTACAAGCTATCAGACGACGATCAACTACAGCCATATCGAAGCTCGGGCTCCCCTTCATCACCGCCCCTAACCCCGAATACTCCGGCCATCCCCAAATGTCGCAGCACCCCCTGAACGGCCAACAAACGCAACTAAGATTCGATCACCTCACCACAAACGAGCATGATCCAACCGGTAGATGTGTGCATATCGATAGCTCTACGATTTTCTCTTAGGAAGGTTTCGCTAAAAGTGTTTGGATCGAGAGGAATCAAGGAGGGAAAGGCATGACACTTCGATCGTGGATTGAAGTAGAGGCGCCTACTCTAAAAATTAGGGTTGTGACTTAGAATCTAGGGTAGGGGTCCTTATATAGCCACTTTTGTGACAATATTCACGCCCAAAATTTCCGAACTCCAAACAAAGCGTGTCGCTTGGCATTTTATATGTTTTACTCCTATTCCAAACACAATGGAATATTTTTCGAAACCTAATTCGATAATATTTGCAAAATAGCATTCAAAAATCGAATTATATTAATTTAAATTACTTAAATAAATTTCTATGTGTTTAACCTTCGCATGACCAAACTGTAAGTCCGATCACCACGAAATTTGGAATCCTATAATAATACGTTATTACAGATCGAATGAAACTAGTTTTTTCCAATTCTGAGACAGTGTCACGAATGGTTATTTTTTAACGTCTAATTAGATATTAAAATTTTCAATTTCTGTTTATTAACTTTTAATTCAACTTTAAAAGTTTACTATTCCTATTCTAATTCAAATAGGATTTAAATCAACTTTAGAAATCATTTTGATTCATATTAGATACAATTCAATTTTTTAAGTGATTTAACTTGTAAATTTCACTTTTCAATATTTAAAATCAATCAACTGACTGAAATTTTGGGTCGTTGCATTTTTGGTACTTGCACTGCTTGCTTCGAGCATGCAACAAATAATCTAATAAGTGATTTGTGTCTAATGGCTTAGCAGCTGCTTTAACAGTGTGATATATAAGATTAACATACGCTATAATAGTGTGAAATGGAATAGCATTGGGATTCAAAGAAATATTACCTTAGTTGTTTTCATTAAACTGTGAATGGTTTGATTGTCTTCTCAGTACAATGTTTGTACATGTATATATATTGAAGAAAAACCAAATTGATAAAAAATTGCATCCTGTAATCCATGTTATTGTTCTGAACTAAGTTATTTCTTTAAAAAGTAAAATTTATCAACTTGTTTATTTTTGCAAACTAAGTTATTTCTTTAAAAACTTAATTATTTTTAATCAACTTAGTTACTGTTGTAAACTTATTTAATTTTTATAAAACTTACTTAACTTATTTAAAAATTAATTAAGTTTAATAAATTAGGTTTTTATATGTTTACTTACTTTTTGTAAAACATAGTTAATTTTTATAAATTTATTTCGTTTTTAGACTCGGTTAACTTAGTTAAATTTTACATAACTCGATTAATTTTTATAATGTTTTTTAAGTTTTATTAATTTTGGTTAATTTTTAGGAAATTATTTAATTTTTATTAAACTTAGTTAACTTAGTTAATTTCTATAAGCATAGTTAATTTACTTAAAATTTTATAAAAAATAGTTAGTTTTTCTACGGAACTTAAGTTAGATTTGTATAAAACTTAATTATTTTTTAATAAACTTAGTTATTATTTTATAGAATTAGTTATTCATCTCATTATCTAACTCAATTTTGGTGTGTGGTTAACTTTTATATAAGAAAATGAATTTCTAAGCTAAATAATTTTCGAAGAATAATCTAAACAATTTCAAGTTCACTAAAGTCGAGAGATTAGTAAATAGTCAAATCCAACATACTGTCTAATACCTCTCGGTTGCCAATGCCATACCACCTATTCCGCATTGCTCGTTCCATGACAGCTTCAAAATTTGTGTCCTTCGCGTCGGTAGTCAACTGATCTCGTCATGTTCCGTGAAGCAGCTGCTTTTGTTGTTGCATAAATTTTTCCTGCAATGTAAAATAAAAACACAACTGAAATTTACACTACATTATTTTACTTCTTTATAACTAATTAATTAAACTGATGGTTAATAACTTATAACTTAAAATTTACTTACATGGGCATTGGTTGATTTATCGTTGGCCCATGTGTATGAGACTGTGTCATCTTCATTTTGATGCTCGATGGCATGATTACAGGCAAATACGTCCATGTAGGAGACGAGTTCCATATGCTTAATTTCATAAAATGATTATTATGTATTATTATTGTATATGAAAAATTATTGGTAGAGTTAGGGGTATGCCCTAGGGGTAATTCTGTAGTTCATTTAAAATTAGTAACTCTGAAATCAATTCTCATTTGAAATAATAGTGTTTTTTCTTTCTGTTATACATTTGTTACAAAGTGTTATAAATAATTAAATATTTAATTAAAATATATTTAACAAAAAATCCATAAATGGTATGTTTTTGTGATAGTAGTTGCAAAGTGTTGTAACTGTGAGTAAGTTATCACAACAAAATTAAATATACCATTTTTAATATTCCTAGTCAAGATGCATCGAGACAGGATATCAATGTATCCATTGAGACTAGAGTATGTAATGCTTTCCAAATATTGGATAGTGTATTACTAATGACTATTGGGTGCATCTAGGGGTTATGTACTGATAGTTATTGGATAACTATGGAACGACTCACTTGATTGTTTTCTATTGGTTAATATAATTAAGGTCAAAAAGAAAATATAGACTGATTTACACAGTTCTCTTGACTTAAGGATGATCTTCGATGTGGAAGCTCCGCTCTAGTTATAGTTAAATCATGGCATAATGTCCATTGAATGACTATAGTTGGGTTGAGTTAAAGCAATGGAAGTGAAACACTACACAAGAGAGGATTCGTCTCCTTAGTTATATGAGTTTAGTATCATGGCCAACATAAGTCAACTCAAAGTCAAAGTCCTAGCCATAGCAATTTGATTAATAATAATTGTTATTATTGAATCGAGGATTTGTGTTTGAACTATAAAGTTAGTGTGGATGATATTGGAATTTTGACCGTTATCGAATTCAATAAATCCAAAGTGATATACTTTTGAAGAAGAGAATTGGTATAAATGATTGTCACTATCGGGTAGCACTTATAATAAGTAAAATTGGATTTTACTAAAAAAAGTGTGAGCAATAAATTCAGCCAAAATGTCACAACATCTGCTAAGTGACGTGTGAACATTAATATTCCATATTAATTGCTGACTGAATTTACACCTTTGAGTCGCACGACCGAAATGATGAATGCTCTAAGTGAACCACATGGTTTAATTAATTTATAATTGTTGTAAATTAATTTAATTAATTAATATTTATTAAATATTAAAAAATTAAAATTTATTTAATTTGTTTGAATGCCCTTAGCATTTAGTAAAGTGCATATATATAAGCTATAAACGCACGAATCGATATTTGATATCTTTAGAGTGTTTAAATTTGATTTAAAAAGGATAACACTAAAACGGAGGCATTAAATAAGTTAAATTAATCAGTATTTGTGAAATATTAATTATTAAAATTTTATTTTAATTTATTTGAATAACAATAGCATTTAATAGTGTGCGTATATAAAAGTTAAAAACAGGCGCATATTTAAATTGTATTTAAATAGGATTGATACAAATGAGATTTTGAAATTTTTTGAGGGCCCACGTGGCACCATCTATGGCTAGCCATGCATGTAAAAGAGAGAGCATATTTGATTAACATTAAAAAAGGAATTAGTAGGGGAAAGTTTTAAGGAAGGAATATGAAAGGTTTCTATCATTCCTTTAAAACACATCTCCCTTTATTTCATTTAAAATTGATTTTTTTTGTCATAATCATCACTCTTGCTCATCTATCATAGAATTTTGAATTTCAGTGGCTTCCTAACCTCTAAATTTCCAAAATAAAATATCAAATAAAATTAATAACAAAAGGTGGTTCTAATCTCTGAATTCTTGCAAAATTCAGAAAATGATTCATGGAATCTAAGAGCTTTTGGTTCATCATTCAAGGTGCATCCTCTTGGTTCATCATTCAAGGTGCATTCTCTTGGCAACATCTCAATGTGATAATTTTAATTTTATATATTCATCATTTAATTAGTTTACGTAATTTAGATCCATCACCTATTTCAAGGTGCATATGTTCACCATGTTATTTTAATTTGAATCTGTTTTAAGACATATTTTAAGTATTTTCCAATACATGTTATCATTATTATCTCTATATTATATGATCCCATATTTAATTATTTTTCATATTGCTTAATTATATAGATCTAAAACCTTTGCAACATATACATATGTATCTGATTTGTCCTATCTATTTTCTTATTGTGTCAAGTTTGTTATTTAAAAAATAAAATAAGCAAAAAAATAAAAAAAAATTGATTAAAAGTCTAAGTCTTAGTTAATGAGATATTTTTATTATTGATTCAAACAGAAAACATATGTAGTTTATTTATGTTTGCACATACGTTTTGCGTTCACTATTTTAAATTCAATCTTTTGGTTTTTGCATACTTTTGTTTGAAGTTTAAAAAATGTTTTCTTTATAAACATAACTGAACTTTATTGCAAAATATCATAAAGCCTAGGATTTTCTGTTAAATTAAAGTTAGGCTTTAGTTGTTACTTTATACTGGAACTTATAGCAAAGTATAAATTTTAACATAAAGATGTATTAAGTTTAGAACATTACGCACACACACATATTTATGTGCGTGTATGTATATACATACACATATACATACACACATACATACACACATACATATACATACACACACACACAGATATATATATATATATATATATATATTTAATTTGAATTTAAATTTATATGATGGACTTTTATGAAAAATCATAATTTTTATTCTTAAAACCTTTTAGTTTTGATACTTTGGACAAAAGACACATATGTAGGAAATATCATCCCTATGCACTATCTAATTTGTTGCACTTATAAAATTTACAGTAAAGTACATTTGGACAACTGTTCTATTTTATACCATGAATAAATTGCTAATTAGTATCATTTGATGACTCAATGAGAAAATGGAAAGTTTCTCTGACCATATAATGTTTATTCTGCTCTCTATTAATTGCATGTTTTAGGGAAAAAACGAAAGGTTTCCTTCCCCAAATTAATTCTTATAAATAATTATTGAGTGTATTTGATACACTACACATCTAAACTAAATTAATTTTAAACTTCCATTTAACCTACTTCAAATATAATAAGAATTTATTTAATGTTTTATTAGATTGGATCTAAATTACATTTAGTCTTCATAGGCTCATTAAAGATCCAAAATTGTAAATTTTTTGAAACTCGCCCATTTTTTCTATTGTAGGTTGGCTCAGTTCCAGCGATGGAATCGGAGCACAATAGCATACGTGTCTAAATTACTCATATTAGGGCTAACTAATTTAGTTTGTCCACATAGTACGGTATCTAAAAAGGTAACGTCTTGGATTGAAATTGGGTAACCAAGTACCCTGTCCTACCTGGTTACCAGCCTTGCTTGAAAGGTGAAGTGAGCCCAAAGGTTGGCTCTAATGGAACAGTCCCATTTTGAATTGGGCTTTGGACTAATTTTCAAAATCGTTTTAAAAATTAAAGTTAAGATTGTTAAATTTAAAACGAAATATGTTTATTATAAAAGTTAAAATATAACATAAGTTTTGAAAATGTTTTGAAAATCTATTCAAATTAATTTCAAATTTCAAATTTATTTATAAGATTACTATAATTAAATAATTAAACACGTTAATTTATTAATGAACGCGTTCATGCATTATATATTGAGGTATATGTATGTTGCTTTAATTTTTTAGAAAAACATAAGTGTACATGTATGTGTGTGAATTGAAGTTTGAAATTAATATAATTTGATTAAAGTAGTTAAATTAGATAGGTTGATTAATTGAATAACATATGCATATTATACATGTGTTATACTGTAGTAGTTATAAAGTATAATTATTCATGGATATAAATTATATCAATTCCAATTAATTAAAGCGTTAGTCGATAAAATTAATTAAATATGACTTAATTAATATAAAGTAAAGGTGGAACCTAAAAGAAACCCATAATAGACTTAAGAAATAAATATATATACGTATATCGTGATGTCAAATGTGTTTGACACTTGAGTCACGAGGATAGTTCATAAGAATTACATTATTTCATAAGTCGATATCACTCAATTTAATGTTGTCCTCTACCGTGTACATATATTAATAAATTACTTGCATGCACCTTAGTTGTTGAGCAAACTCAGGCTAGGGATGTTATGTGTAGTATTACAATATATTGAAAAGGTGAGGTAAATAACTATATGTATTTTTTGAGCAAACTAAAGGTACATATACTATACTTAGGCCATCACGATATGGTAGGTATGAGTGAATAATTTTCATTTTGATTCATTGAGCAAACTCAAAATCGAAGTGAAATTAGGACATGGAACCAAGAGTTAGGAGTTGTATATGATACAATCATAAGAAGTTGTCCATCGTCTGTGGAATCAACGTCAGAATTCCAAGACAGGCGAATCCTAACATATACTAGTAAAGTCAAAAGACTTCTATGTTTCGACTTAGGGTTTGGTGAAACATAAAATACTAGTGGGAGCTTATTAGTAAAATAAAACGTAAAGTTTGACCCAACTAATATTATAAGAACATCCGCTATGATCTATCTTTATAATCTATCACTTAAACTTGCAGAAAATGTAACTCCAAAACTATTTTCTGAAAGCAACAAGCTCATTGGACCTAACTATACATACTGGCTAAGATTAATTAAGATAGTGTTAAATTATGAGCTTCTTCAAACTTCTGTTACATGTGAACCCAAAAGGGAACCCGCTAGTGATGCAGACCCTAAAGAATGACTTGCTTATTTAAAGTGGCAATCGGACCTAGAGATCACTCAAGTTTTTATGTTGTTCTCCCTAGACAAAATTTTGTAAAGGCAACACGGAATCAAGTCTATCCATGAGATTTGTAATAGTCTTAAAGCTCTTTTTGGTGAACATTCCCAGTTCGTAAGGCATGAACTTTTGATGAAACTGTTCAACACCAAAATGACTGAGGGATAGAAAGGGGATGATTATGTTCTAATGATGAAAGTCTATATTGATAGACTTGTACTATTAGATATAGAAATAAGCAACGAAATGCAAGTAAACTTGATCCTTGTTCTCTCACTTCTCAATATGAACCATTCATATCGAAATACAACATAAATTAATTTTGAATGTCATGGAGCTCCTCAATATATTGAGGTCAGTTGAGTTTGCATTTAAGGAACAAGGCATCATACTTGTTGTGAAAGGTAATGTGTCATCTTCGAAAGGTTCGAAGAAGTGGAAAAGAGATGGTAAGAAAAAGAAAAGTAAGAAGGCCGATGACAAGGGTGAATGTCACCACCGCCACAAAAAAGTTCACTTGAAAAGGAACTATCTTGAGCACTTAAAGATTATTAGGGAAAGGAAAAAAGAATGGTTATGCGGCTCCATTGCGCAAATTATGGTTCAAATTTTTTTTGCAATCAATAAAATATTTTGTATTTTAGGTACTGGATCTAGAACTTATATATGTAATTCAGTATAAGGGCTTAGGAACTGGCGCCGCTTGGCAAAAGGAGAAATGAGCCTCCAGGTTGCTAAAGGATTTATTGTGAATGCAATGGTAGTAGGAGTTTATCATTTAGTTTTGCTTAATGGGTGGTATTGATATTAAATAATTGCTATTTTGAGAATGATTTTACTTATGGAATTGTACCTATGTGTAGATTGTTTGAGATTGGATATGTTTTTCATTTTGTAGACAATGTTATAAACATTATCTTGAATGGAAATAAGATCAATGTTGGTGTCCTTGAAAATGGTATTTATGTGATCAATACTAATTATGCAGGTTCTATGAATAAACCTTCTAGCAATATAAATGGAAATTACCTATGGCACTGTAGGCTAGGTCATATCGGTGAGAAATGACTTTACAAATTGAAAACCGAAGGTTTTCTTCCGTCACTTGATTTTAAATCATTTGACACATGTGAATCGTATCTTGAAGGTAAAATGACCAAGAACCCCTTCAGTGGGAGTACGAAAAAGTTGATGAACTCTTAGAGCTGATAAATAGTGATGTATGTAGCTGAATGCCTATTGCTACCAAAGATAATAGTTCTTACGTTGTTACCTTCACTGATGATTTCTAAAGTCTAGAATATATATATATATATATATATATATATATATATATATATATATCTGTGTGTGTGCGTGTGTGTGTATATATTATGAAGAACAAATACGACTTCTATAGGAAGATTGTTGAGTATCAAAATGTAGTAGAAAATCAAACGGGCCGTAAGATTAAAATTCTTCAATCAGATCGAGGAGGTGACTATGTTGGACAGGATTTCCAACAATACTTAAAAGATAATGGGATTATCCCTTAGCTTACTCCACCCTATACTCCGCAACTCTATGGTGTGTTAGAGCGAAGGAATCAAACCCTATTAGAAATGGTTCTTTCCATGATGACTAAGGCTGAATTACCTCCTATTCGGGATGTGTGGTAGAAACAGAGACACATATGTTGAACTTGTTACCCACAAGTCTGGGCCCAAAACACCATATAAGATGTGGTCTAGTAAAAAAATACCAACTCAAATATTTGAAAGTACGAGATTGTCTGGCATACGTTAGGAACGTTGGTCCGAATAAACTAGAGGAAGAATGGTACTGTATAAGTTTATAAGATATCCTAAAAACTCGATGGAACATATATTCTACAATATCCAGGAACGTAAGGTCATTGTTTTTTGACACACTATCTTTTTAGAAAAGTAATTTTTGTTAGAAGAAATTAACAACGAAGTTGTAGACTTGGATGAGATCCGAGAAACTAACACTGAGTCCGAAACAGTGGGAGAAATAAGTTCACCCGTATATGAAAACACGCAACCTATTAGAAGATCTAGTGGGGAATCTCGTGTACCACATAGATACTACAATTTTCTCATGGATAGCGAAAAGGAAGGTCGTGTCTTAGATGATAACACTCCTACGATTTCCAACAAGCATGTAGAGTGTATGACTCTACACTCTAGCTTGAAGCAATGAAATTTGAAATGGACTCCATGTACAAAAACAAATTTTGGACTTTGTCAGACACGCCCGAAGGGATAAAACCCATCAGCTACAAATGGATTTCAAAGAAAAAACTAAATGCAGATGGGGAAGTGGAAGTGGAGACTTATATGGCAAGACTAGCTGTGATAGGTTTTCATCATATTCAAGGTGTTGATTATGAAAAAATCTTTTCATCAATAGCTATGCTTAAACCAATTTAGATTATACAAGCCATTGTCGCATTCTTTGACTACAGAATATGAGAAATGGATGTTAAGATGGCTTTTCTAAATGGTGATTTAGAAGAAACCATTTACATATTGCATCTGGAGGGTTTTGTGGTTAATAGGAGCGAAGGCAAAGCTTGCAAGTCGTTAAAGTGCGTTTATGGACTCAAACAAGTTTAAAGGAGTTACTATAAATGTTTTGATAAAGTAATCAAACTGTTTGGTTTTTATTAGAACACAGAGGAAGCATGCTATACAGAAAAGAACATGGCAATGCTATTGTTTTCTTAGTACTCTATGTCGATGATCTATTAATGATTGACAATGACACTTCATTGTTGCAATTAGCGAATGCTTGGCTTTCTAGAAACCTCTCCACGAAGGATTTGGGAGTAGCAACCTATATACTTGGTATAAAGATCTATAGAGATATATCTAAGAGGCTGTTGGAATTGTCTCTATCCATGTACATAGACACCATACTAAAAAGGCTTAGTATGGAGAATTCCAAGCATAGAAGTGTTCCAATGTAATCTGGAATCGTCCTTTCTAAAAAGGTTGATGCTCATACCAATGAGGAGAAAGTGTGTACAAAGAGGATTCCTTATGCTTCGGCCATAGGATCCATAATGTATGTTATATTGTGTACTAGAGTGGATGTGGCATATGCATTAGGACATGTAAGTCGATGTCAGTCTAATTCGAAGAAAAACACTGGATGGCTGTAAAAGGTATACTTAAGTATTTGAGAAATACTTAGGACTTATTCCTCGTATATGGGAATGGAAACCTCATTATGAAGGGTTATATGGATTCAAGCTTTTAAAGTGATATAGATGATAGTAAATCAGTGTCCGGCAATGTATTTACACTGAATGGTGGAGCTATTAGCTGAAAATGTTCCAAGCAAGAAGCAATAGTTGATTCCACGATGGAGGCCAAGAACATCGCCCTCAATGAAGCAGCAAAAGAGGCAGTTGGGATAGGCAAGTTTTTAAGTGAGCTCCGAGTGATTCCCGATACCAAGAATCATATGCATTGTTTTGTGACAACAACGTGGCGATACAAATTGCAAAGGAACCAAGAGCGCATAAGAAGTCACGACAAATTCTTTGAAAGTTCCATCCAATTAGAGAATTCGTTGAGAAGAATGAAGTTGTGATTCAAATAGTAGATACCAAGGACAACATAGCAGATCCATTCACTAAAGGCCTGGCTCGGTCAGTTCTCGAGAAACTGATTAAAAGAATGGGATTGAGTTCCACAATTGGCCCCAAGTGCAAGTGGGAGATTGATAGATTTAGGGTTATGCCATATTGGCAATTTTATAGTTTATTTGAAATTAGTAACTCTTAAATCAATTTTCGAAAGTTATTACTCTTTCTGTTATATATTTGTTATAATATGTCATAAATAATTAAATGTTTTAGTTAAAATATATTTAACAAAATAAATCCATAAATTATATGTTTTGGTGAAAGTAGTTGCAAAGTGTTCTAACCATGAGTAATTTATCATAATAAAGTTAAATATACCATTTTAAATGTTACTGGTCAAGATGCATCGAGACAAGTTATCGATGTATCTATTGAGACTAGAGTATGTAACGCTCTCCAAATATTGGACAATATATTACTCATGACTATTGGAGGCACCTAAGGGTTACGTACTGATAGTTATTGGATAACTATAGAAAGAATCACTTGATAGTTTTCGTTTGGTTAATATAATTAAGGTCAAACAGAACATATCGATGTGATTAATTTACACAGTTCTCTTCACTTGAGGATACTATTGATTTTAATGTGGAAGCTACTATTTGATTATAGTTAAATCATTGCCCGATGTCCGTCGTATGAATATTGTTGGTTCGAGTGAAATTATGGAAAGTGAAACACTATTCAAGAGAGGATTCATCTCCTGGTTATATGAGGTTAGTATCATGGTCAATTAAAGTAAACTCAAAGTCAAAGTCTCTGGCCAAAGCAGTTCTATTAGTGATAATTGTTATTGGTAAACCAAGGATTTTGTGTTTGGACTATAAAGTTGAGTGTGGATGATGTTGGAATTTTGACCACTACCAAATTCCATAAATCCAAAGTGATATAGTTTTGACAAAGTGAATTGGTGTAAATAATTGTCAATATCGAGTACCGCTTGTAATAAGTAAAATTAGATTCTTACTAAAAGACGTGTAAGCAATAAATTCAGCCAAAATGTCACACCACCTGCTAAGTGATGTGTTTATGTTAACATTCGAATAGTTCGATATTAATCACTGAATGAATTTACACCTTTGAGTCGCGCAACCGAAATGATGAATGCTCTAAATGAACCACATGATTTAATTAATTTATAATTGTTGTAAATTAATTAAGTTAATTAATATTTATGAAATATTAATTACTATTTTTTAATTTGTTTGAATGCCCTTAGCATTTACTAAATCCAAGAACGTTTTCTCTCCCATGGCGGAGAGAAAAGGCGATATGATTGTCAAAATGGGGATCTTAATCCCTTCCACTTTTCTTCGCCTATAACCGTTTTCAATAGTACCAAATTCCAAAATCGAGTCTAGAATATTAAATCGAGTTTCGGATTTTGGGGGACAACCAACATATGGGATCCACATTTTACTGCGAATTAGGGGATTGGAACGGCCAGCCCATTGACATTAAAAGGCATATTCATCCAACGGCGTTCATATGGATTCAAATCCATTCGACAATTCTTGATTTTCCTATTGCGATAGTCGACTTATAAATGATTTGGTGTAATTTAGGCCATAGGAAGGCGACTCTTTGGAACAGGAGGAGTTGCTCGTCTTAACGTTGTCGACGCCGTTTTTCCTTCCATCATCGGTTCGACTTAGGAATCGACAATTGTACTGTGCAAATCAAGTCTGTCGGGATACTGGTTTTTAGTTTGGAAGGATTTACTCTTACAAATTATAAAATCCATGAGCTATTTAATCATCTTTAAGTGGTTGAATATAAGGTAAGACATGGCGTACCAGTGGCCGTAGATTCACGGCCCTTAGATCTACCGATGAGGCCAACCAAATCGTATGCAGTGCTGTGTAAGTCATTTATCACTGACTTCATTTAATACTTTACATTCATCAAAAAGTGATTAATGGTTTCAGTTTTTGGTAAGTTTGGAAGGAGTAGCAAAGTATTCCGCTTTTCTTATTCTTTGGGCATGGTAGATTTCTAATAGGCATATCAACTTTGAATTTGTAGTACCGAGTACTTCATTATATGTTCTCACGTCTGGAATAATGACTATAGTATATTTAAGATGGTATTTGTACTCTCGGGACTGCAAACTGTAGTTGTGATTAGTTTCCTTGTTAATACCGATCTAAACGGCGACTCAAGCACCTAAGGAAATCGACGTAATGACTTGACAACCTAAAGCATTAAGCGACTCAGTGGTCTAACGACCTACAACTTAACGGGCTAAAGGCTCTAGTGATTCTACGGGTTGAAGGCCGACGACCTAACGACCAAGCTATCAACACAGGGCAACAGTATATCGCAACAGAGAAATGTAGCGGCGTAGCGACTTAATGATCTAAGCGACCTAGCAACCTAATGAACTATGCGACCTCGCGAGCTAACGACCTAGCAAGTTTACGACCTAGCGGACCACAAGCTTCATATCCCTATGTCGCTTAGTACTAGGTCGAACTTGCACTAGATTGCTGCTGCTCCTAAACCCAGCCTAGGTCGCTCCACTGGGTGTTTCGACATGACTAGGTCACCTACCATCCTCCCATAGGTCGCTACGACCTACTAACTCGCTCGGTTGACCTAGTGCAGCTCTGTTAAGCCGTAAACCATGTTCTCTAGGTCGCCCACGACCTACGACCTATCCCTAGGTCGCTCACGACCTACAACTTGTCCAGATTTCTCCCTATAAATACCTCACCTACTCCAATTGAAAAAGAATTTTTGGCTCATTTCTATGACGCCTATACTCTGTTGATTTCTCGACTCATCCGACACTTCAAACACGAAAGACACTTAAATGAACTTCAAGAAGAGATTTAATACATTCAACATGAATTTGAAGAATTCTCCTATATCGGAGTTCTAGCTATTTGTCTAAGTGGTGTTGTAATCGGAGAGTGTTGTATAAGTTGTAATTGAATCAGCAATAAAGGAGATTAAAGAGGACGTAGGCTTAACTTGAAGCCGAACCACTATAAAACTGTTGTCTCTTTACTATTTTTTCTGTGACTCTTCTACTTACTTCTAATTCCCGTATTGACGGGTGGTGCTTTCACTTTATCTCTACTTACACCGGGGTGTTTGCGTTCAATTTTAGCATTAACATTTTTGTGCTTTCACTGAGAATGCTCGAACTCAGGGTGTTTTCATCATTGCTCCGCAAAAGTTCGTGGAAAGAATCTCTCTCAAAACCATAAGTCTATCAGAGATCATGGCTCTTGGAAGAAAGCGCAAATCTACTAGACCCAGTGATGTCCATGAAAATACTGCCACTTCTCCTTCGTTAAGTCAAGCAGCTCCAAGTGTTGGAATTACACGGGCAGAGTTAGATGCTGCAGTGTCTGGGCTATATTAGAAAATGGAAGCCTAGAACACTTTAATGCTTGATAGGTTGAATGCTTTGCTCGGAGCTAACCGCCAACCAGTGAATAATAAAGAAAACCTTGCTGATGATGTTCATAATCCTGAAGAGAGGAATATTCCTTAAAAGGCAGCTAGCCCCGCCAAAGAATCACCTCCCCTAGCTGGAGGATCAAGACCGCAGCCGACTCTCCGCGAACGTTTGTCCAGGCAAACTTTCGAGAAAATGGCTGAAGTCTGTCCCGCAGAGCCTTTAAACGATGATGAATACCTTTCGGGTATGGTTCGACAGATTATGAAAGAAAGTATGCAAAGGGAAGAAGATGAAAAAGAGTGGGGGTTCGCTCCAAGAAAAACTCCGTTCACCGAAAGGATTCTGAAGGCGGAATTCCTAAGGAAATTTGTTCCCCCTACCATCCCGGCTTATAAGGGAACAAGCGACCCTAACCAATTCCTATATAAGTATGACTGGCACATGACCGGTGCTAGAGCATCAGATGAGATCAAATGCAGGTACTTTTCGGTATACTTAGTAGGAGTTGCTCTACTCTGGTTCACAAAGCTACCGGTCCGGTCTGTAGACTAGTTCTCCGATTTAACTCGGAAGTTTAAAGAACAATTCAGGTTGTATGCTTCAAAGGCAAAGGACATAATGTCACTGTCCAGCCTGGAACAGAATTCCAGAGAATCTATTAGATCATTCTTAAACCGCTTCAACATAGCCTTGGCTGAAGTCGACAATGCAGAGCCACGAATGGTCTTGACCTACTTAATGAGGGCTATTGACAAATCGATTGAGTTTGGGAAATGGTTGAAGATGAAGGAACCAAACTCGCTTGAGAAATTCTACAAGAAAGCTGACGAGTTCATGCTCTTGGAAAGCCTTCCTGCGCCGGCGAAAGTGGCATTGACAGATGTTAAGAATAACACTGCTGCTCCTACCAAAAAGGAATCTGGAAGTCAAAAGAGGGAGAATAACAGTGGGAGGAAACATAAGGATGTGAAGAAACCTCGCTTCTCAAAGCCTTTAGATTTCACTCCTTTAAATGATACTTCGGAGAATATCTTTTTCGCTACCAAAGATACCGTGGAATATCCTAAACCACCTATGATAAAGCTTGGGAAAAGGCTGTTCAAAGTGGGAGATTTTGTCGGTTTCATAATCAACCCGGTCATGATACTAACGAATGTCGCCTTTTGAAAAGTTTGATTGAAGAATTGCTGAGAGAGAACAAGCTGCAACAATATGTTAAGAGAAATAGGAACAACCCAACTCATCTGCTGAGGGCCAGCAACTTCCTGCTCATCCATCTGGCTCAGGTGAGAGGACTACTGCGCATGAATCAGAGAGGCCTGTTATTAATGTGATCACAGGAGGTCCTCACCTGGCAGGCAGAAGCTGGGGCGAGATGGAAAGATATGCTCGTACTTTGAAGTACGCCCGGGCAGAAGAAAATGTTTTTGTGTTGGAAGACGCTGCACCTTTGAAGCAGCAAAGAACTTTGAATGATGATATTGTGTTTAGGGCCAGGGATTCTACAGGTGTTGAAGCTCCTACCATGGATCCCTTGATCATCTCTACAGGCATCGGGCCTGCTATTGTAAGAAGGGTGCGTGTTGATTGCGGCGCCTCTTGCAATATCCTCTTGAAAATGACATTCGATCAAATGAAGATTCCTATGGCTGATGTTCAGGCTTCTTCGTAGAAAATTGCTAGGTTCACTGGGGAACCAAAGCAGCCAATTGGAACTATTAACTTATTCGTTGAACTTGGAGAGGGGCAGAAAAAGGTAGTTCGAAAGCAGACTTTTGTGATTGTCGACGGATTTTCTGCTTACAATGCCTTCCTAGGTCGGCCAACTCTTGCAACATTCAAGGCAATTCTCGCTCCGTGGTGCCTTACTATGATGTTCCCCACATATAACAGCGTCGGTGTTATTAAAGGGGATCATAATGCTAGGCGAGAATGTTATCTAATAGAGTTGCGGGAAGCAAGAAAGAGAGAGATGGGAAAGGATGCGGCGGCTCCACTCCGCATCCAAGAACCAACCTTGTAGCAATTACAGGGTGGACCCTGCACTGGCGAGCATGGTGGTGCACGAAAAGAAATGGATCCCAAAAAAGCCAGTACAGGGGAGAGTAGAGTGGTGCCAGCAGAAGTACCGGTGCCAGTACCTGTTACCCGAAAGATCCGAACAAGGTGCTGAATGTGGGTTCTCAACTTAGTGTGACGGTTCAAAATATTTTGATATCATTCTTGAAAGAAAATCTGGATGTATTCGCTTGGAGTCATGCTGATATGTGTGGAATATCTCCAGAAATCGTGGTACACACTCTGAATATTGATCCGAAATTTACAAATGTGTAACAGAAAAGAAGAACCCATGGTCCAGAAAGGTCAGCAACATTAAAGGAAGAAGTAGATCGGCTCATGGAGAATGGTTTCATTAGAGAGTCCAGTTATCCAAATTGGGTTTCTAATCCGGTGCTGGTTAAAAAGGCAAATTGTAACAACCTGCATGTTTGTCGATTGTATATTTAAATATTTTATTTAAATATTTCATCGCTCGTCGGATCTTAGTCTGAAAAGCTACTTTTTACAAACAGTCGAATTAGGACTCGAACCCCCTTCCATTGAGTTCAAAATGCCGTTAGCAACCTTTTTGAGTATAAACTTCGATATGTTTGGAGCTAGCTAAAAATTTGACCTTTTTCACTTTGGGTTTGGGTTTGGTTCAGCCAACTAGCCATAATAATACCCCAAACTGAATCATCCCTTCCAATTCACTCTCACTTCCTCCCTTTTTCAGTTCTAAAGTAAAAATGGTGGAAGTGATTGGAAATGGAAATTCCTAAGCCCTAGCTTTCTTTGCAAATCAAACTTCTAGCTCCAAATTCAAGAGAACCCATTGGTAACCTTCTCTACATCTTCCCCAACTCATTCTCTCTTTGATTTCAGAAAATTCCTAAACCTAATTTGGGAAATATTTCTCTTTTAAGCATAGAATAAAGCTTCTTAAGTTGGGATTGAAGAGTGGTTGATCCTCCTTTGTTTTCAAGCTTCTCAATCTTGTGATTTGGGTTCAAAGGTGAGATTTTTTTCCCACATCTTTGTGATATGAATTATCTGTGACTGATTTATGTTATGTTTATTTCTATTTTTGTTCCCGAAGATTATTATAGCCACTGTGAAGTAGCTTTGAGTTTGTATCGGTGTGTCGGATTTCCTCCCGAAATCAAATGCGTTATACCATCCGACATAGCGGTGCTCGCACAAAGCAATTGCACGGATGGTCGCTCCTCAACAGCCTTATTCTCCGCGCTAGTTGACGGCATTGCTCCGTAGTGTCCTTGGCTAGCGTGGGTATAGAGGTGGGGCGTCACACAAATGGAAAGTGGAGAGTTTGTATCGATTTTTTAGACTTAAACAAAGCCCGCCCCAAAGACTGCATCCTGTTACCTAGGATTGATCAGTTGGTGGATGGAACAGCCGAGCATGAATAGTTGTCTTTCATGGATGTTTACTTCGGATATAACCAAATCATGATACATGAGCCAGATCAGGAGGACACGAGCTTCATAACCGATGTCGGTCTTTACTGCTACAGAGTCATGCTCTTTGGACTGAAGAATGCGGGAGCAACTTACCAAAGACTTGTTAAAGCTATATTCAAGCCACAGATTGGCAAAACTATGGAAGTTTACGTTGATGATATGTTGGTGAAGTCAAAGAAGGCAGTAGACCATATGGATCACTTGGCAGAAATGTTCGCAGTCCTCTGAAAGTATGGAATGAAGCTTAATCCTTTGAAATGTCCATTAGGGGTAGAGTCCGGGAAATTTTTGGGTTTCATTGTGAGTGCTAGAGGCATTGAAGCTAATCCTGCTCAAATTACTGCTCTGAGACAAGTCAAAGCCCTTAGAACAAAGAAGGAATTGCAGAGCCTCAATGGGAAAGTTGCTGCTTTGAGTCGATTTATTTCTATGGCCAAGGATAAATGGATTCCATTCTTTGACGCTCTGAAGAAAGGAAAGAAAAACTTTGAATGGACTCCGGAATGTTAGAAAGCATTCGGCGAACTAATTTGTCACATGGAAGCGCCTCCAATACTTTTTATGCCCGACAACGGTGAAGGTCTTTTCATATATTTAGTAGTTTCGTCTCATGCTCTCAAGCATTAGTATGGGAAGATGCAAAAGTTCAGCTCCCGGTTTACTACATCAGCAAAAGATTCACTGGGGCAGAGATGAATTATTCAAAGCTAGAAAAGCTTGCATATTGCCTACTGATAGCTTCCAGAAAGTTGAGGCCATATTTTCAAGCTCATCCTATCAAAGTCCTCACTGACCAGCCTCTAAAGCAAGTCCTATTTCGCCCTGAGACTTCGGGTCGTCATTTGAAGTGGAATATTGAACTCAGGCAATACGACATCACTTACCATCCCCGAAGAGCAATCAATGCACAAGCTTTAGCAGATTTCATTGCAGAATACACAGATGAAGGTGACAGAGAGGAAGAAGTTACCGATGACATCCCGACCCGATGGAAATTATATGTTGATGGCACAAGAAAAGACTACTGTTCTGGAGCCGGGGTTGTGCTTGAAACCCCCGAAGGGTGATCATTGTGCTACGCATTGAGATTGGAATTTCCTTCGACAAATAACGAAGCAGAATATGAAGCTCTTATTGCCGGCTTAAAGATTGCTAAAGAACTGAATATCAAAGTGTTGCAGATCTTCAGTGATTCCCAGCTTATTGTATGCCAAGTCAAGAAAGAGTTTCAAACTAAAGGAGGAAATCTGCCTGCTCACTTGTCAAGGGCCTGGGAACCTCTCGATGTTTTCGATCATTATACGATAAGTCACATACCCCGGGAAGAGAACATGAAGGCAGATTCACTCGCAAAGTACTCAAGCACCAGCGAAGCTCAATTACTGGGATTGGTTCCTGTAGAAGTCTTGTCGGCCCCAAGTATTGATGAAATGGAAATTGGCTAGATCATGACTGTTTCTCAAGAGCAGGAGTCGTGGATGACTCCAATCAAGGAATATTTACTTAACGGCTCCCTTCCAGAAAATTCAAAGGAGCATCAGAAGCTGTTAAGGAAAGCCTCAAGATACGTAATTCAAGACGGTCGGTTGTATAGACGGGGATTCTCAATGCCATTACACCGATGTGTAACCAAGGAAGAGGCTAAGACAATTTTAGCTGAAGTGCACGGAGGAGAGTGTGGGGATCATTCAGGTGTTCAAACTCTAGCAAAGAAAATTCTTCGTTATGGGTATTTTTGGCCAGACATTAATCGTGATGCTGCTAGCTACGCCCTAAAGTGTGATCGATGCCATAGATTTGCAAAAATCCCAAGAGCACCTTCCACCGACCTAACACAGATGGTCATTCCATGGCCATTTGCTATTTGGGGAATAGATCTCATCGGGCCTTTACCAACTGCCAAGTCCAGAATCAGATATGCTATTATTGCTGTTGATTATTTCACTAAATGGGCTGAATCTGAACCATTAGCTACTATTACCTCTAAAAAGATGATAAACTTTGTGACTAAGAATATCATTTGTAAGTATGGTGTGCCTCGAAATATAATCACAGACAACGGTATCGAATTCGAAAGCAAAGAGTTCCAGGATTTTTGCAAGCAATTCAAGATCCAAAAAAGCTTCTCAACAGTGGCTCATCCGCAGGCAAACGGGCAAGCGGAAGCAGTAAACAAAATTATCAAGTCAACCATCAAAAAACAGCTGGAAAAAGCAAAAGGTGGTTGGGTCGATAAGCTGCCACTAGCACTATGGGTATACAGAACTACCCAAAAAACTACGACTGGGCACACTCCATTCTCATTAGCATATGGATCAGAAGCAATGTTTCCGGTGGAAATAGAAGTCCCTTCGCACAGAAGAATTCATTTCAACCAAGCTGAAAACGAAAAGTTGCAACTTGAAGCACTTGACTTCCTTGATGAAAAAAGGGAAGAGGCTCGGCTCAGAATCGCAGCTCATCAACAAAAGATTGGCATGCACTTCAATTCCAAAGTTCGCAAACGCAGCTTTGAGATTGGGGATCTAGTCTTGAAAAGGATCATGATAGCAACAGGAGTGTTTGCGCCAAACTGGGAAGGGCCGTATGTCATAGGCAAAAAACTACTTGATGGCACTTTCAAACTGACAACTGTCGAAGGGGATCCAATTCCAAGAGCTTGGAACATCAATCACTTGCGTCCATATTTTACTTAAAAGCTTTGTTTAAACTTGTAAAATGATTATAGATGTATGATTCTTGTATTGCCAGCTATTGTAAAACTAGTGAAAATGAATAATAAGAACTATAAAGTGGATGTAGGGCCAGTTCTTGGCCGAACCACTATAAATCTTGTGTTCTCTACTATTACAAAATGCCTGTTTTGTCTCGATGTGTAAATACTTTAAATGTATTGCTAAAATGTCAATTTAACATTGTAGTCCCTAAAAACAAAGCTTACCCATCACAAGGCCAAGCTATCCCTGAAATCACTCAATAAACAAATGTCAAGCCATAAAAATTCCAGATTCTAAATCCTATATAAGGAGTGCTTCATGCAAACAGTTAGTGATTCCGTCGGACTCGCTTAACAATGAAGTACACTTCTTTGGATAAGACAAACTACTTGCAAAAGAAAGGAACATGTGCTTGGAAATGATAACAGGGAATCGCTGATGAGAAAATGACACACAGACAAGTGTGAGCAGACAGAAAACAGCCAAAAAAGAGTACTGCCTCTCAACAAAAAGGTTGGTGGAACCACTGGAGGGGCACCTTCCCAAAGCGAAGGTACCAGGCCCTTGCTAGCTGATTGCGATCGTTTGTGCAAACGAAAATCCGGTTGGATATCTTGCGTCCGCCCCGTGGATCCACTTAACCGTGAGATGCAACCTTCATGGCAAGCCAACCACACAAAGACCTCTTCGGAAGCACAAGCCCTCTTCGGAGGCACAACTCTTCGGAGGATAAAGCGCTCTAACGAGGCACGCCGAAAAAAGAAAGTTCTCTTCTCAACCAAAAAAGATTGGTGGAATCACCGAGCGCCCTTGTTAACTAGCTGCGATCGTTTGTGCAGACGAACATCCAATTAAGTAACTCGTGTCTGCTCCGTGAATCCATTCAACCATGAGAAAGTAACTACCAGGCAATCAAATAAAGACCTCTTCGGAGGCACAAGGCCTCTTCGAAGGCATAAGCCTTCACCAGAGGAACACCTGCCCTCTTCGAAGGCATAAGCCCTCTGGCGAGGCACCACAAGCCCTCTTCAGAGGCACTCGCCTTCACCAAAGGCACACCTGCCCTCTTCGGAGGCAGAAGCCCTCTCCCGAGGCACCACAAGACCTCTTCGGTGGCACAAGACCTCTGTGGAGGCACAAGCCCTCTTCGGAGGCACAAGCCCTCTTCGGAGGCACAAGACCTCTTCGGATGCACGTCCCAAGAAAATCACTTTCAAGCGAACGAATCAAAAAAGCCCTCCAACGAGGCACAACAAGAATAAAAAAAAGAAAGCCCTCTTCGGAGGCACACTGCAGCTCTCAAGGGAAGATCAATTTCCTCATCTTGGAAATATTCTTCCCCGGAAGTTGTAGTTCCAATTCAAAAGCCTTCTTTGGAAACTCATTTCACCGCGTAGGAGAATCCACTTGTCAAAAAATAAAAATGACTGTCTCCGAAAGTGAAGTGTAAAAAAAATTTTCAAACAAAAGAGAGAGAAGACTTTTCCAATACAAGGCACACTCTACTAAGCAGAGTAACATTTCCTTAAAATGGAAAATTTATTCTCTAAAGAAAGAATGGAAGCCTTCTCAAAATGGAAGAAGTTTTCTCCAACTTAAGAGTTCAAATCTTCTCGAAACAGAAGAATTGTTCTCCAACTTAAAGAGTACAAATCTTCTCGAAACAGAATAATTGTTCTCCAAATTAAAGAGTACAAGTCTTCTCGAAACAGAAGAACTGTTCTCCAAAGTATTATCAAATGAAAGAAATTGCAATAAGCCGTGGTATGGGGGCAATACAATACAATATAGCTACATTAATAAAAGCAACGCTCAAATAACATACCACAAACTTATTGCAATATCACAGTGAAGAAACTTGTAAGAAAATAAAGAATAAATGCATTCACAAATACAGTCAAAAGATTGTACAAATAAAAAGAATCATTTTATTCCATACTATAAATTTTTTATACATGTGCAGGTTTCAAAAGAGCGGGGATAGGTGCCCGCAAATATTCCGGTCAATACAAGCCTTTATGTACGAACGAAAAGAAAAACAAGAAGGGTAGAGCGAGACTACTTATTTCTTCTTCTCGCCACCTTTAGAGCCCTCGGCTGGCCTAATGGTTAACTTTGGGAGTTGGCCTGGACGAGTCGTGGAAGAAGGAGATAGAGATGCAGCTGGGTCTACTTCCGCCTTCTCTTCGCTTATAGAAGTGCTTTTCCTTCTCTTCTTCGAAGCTACACGCTTCTCCTTCTTCCTCAAAGAAGACTCGCTACCCGGAGTAATAAGTGCAGACAGCTTTGTGTCATCATGAAATTGCTCCGGAGTTTTTTTACCTTCTTCAAGTTCCTCAGCCTTCTGCTCTTGCGAAGCAGCTGGGTCGTCCAAACCTTGAAGAGCTTCTATCAATTCTTCTTGCGACCCCGGTTGAGAAGCAGAAGGAGGAGTAATTTGAAGAGACGGAAGTGGAACAGCTGGAAGAGGAGAAGTCTGCGTGGCACTTGGCGTTTTCACTATAGAAGAAGAGAAGTTAAAGTCAGTATTCCCCGCAAAGAGAGGAGACAGTGGCGCGTCAAGAATTAAGTAATAATCAAAAAGTTCGTCAAGTTCATGTGAAGTGAACAAGTAGTCCACTTGAGCTAAATCAACATTGAAGTTACCTGCAGAAGTTGGCTTTATTACGCCAACTTCAAAGCCTTGTGCTTCAGTGCTTTCTTGAGCCTCATCTCCAGTCTGAGTAGTTACAACTTCAACGTCAGCTTTGGCAGGAGGCGGAGAATGGGAACTAGAGCCAACGATATCAATGTCGGCCGAAATGGAAGGAAGAGTCGGGTCGGTCAAATGTGCCTTCCCTAAATGTTCTCTTTCCACCGTCCCGCCTCGCTCTTTAGCAAGTTGCTCCTTCCCTCGGCAAGGGCGGCACGTGCATCATCATCCAGATAGTGCACCTCAAGATCTGCTCGGCATAGCCAGAGCCTCCAAGCATATCAAGTGCGGCTTCCCACACTTCGGCCAAGGTAATCTCATACTTCGGGCCTAAAAACAAAAGGCTTCCATGCCCCAAGACACTATGTATGTAAAATTCGAATAAAGTAGAGCTTATGTTGGCTTAGTTGCCTTATGAGATTCTTCGACTGCTGTTTTGCCGGCGATAGCTTCATCGCGCTCTTTTTCAACTTCAGAAAGTCGAGCTTTTAACATTGCAATTTCCATGTCCTGAGAGCTGGTTTTTTCTCGCAACTGAGCAACGTCAGTTCGGTAGCTTTCTATAATTTTTGCTGCCCTTCAAATTTAGCCTCAGCGTCTCTTTGGCCAGCATGGGCATCTCTCACTTGTTTTTGAAGCACTTCTTATTTTTGAGAATAAGAAGTGGAAAAGTGGAAAGCTCTTCTTTGTGTTTCTCAATTTCCGCTTCATGCTTCTCATTGTAAGCGGCGATGCTCTTCATCTCTGCATCATGCTGGTCGAGAGTTTTCTGCCACTCGGATTTATCGTTTTCCATAGTCAGCATGGCTTCGAGATTTGCGCGGTTTACTCTTTGAAGCTCGTCAAAAAGTTTTTTCCAACCAGACATTCTCTCAATATCGAGTTTGACGGCATCAAGATTTCGCAACATAGCTTGTTTGTCGATTGGGACCAAATCAAGATCAAAAGGCACTCCTTTTAAGAACCAGTGCGGAAACCGGCTTTGAAGAGTAGCCGGACCCTTTCCAACTTGATACAAGGGCTTACTGATGATCGTTTGAATATCAGCTCTTTGAAGGGCAGGAGAGCTGGAAGGGATTTCCAAAGAGATGGGAACAGCGGGCTTTTCAGAAATTGCGTACTCCGGCCTTTCACTAAGCTTGGCCCGTTTACATGGATCTTCAGCGATTTGACTTTTCCCTTTGTCATTATGAGATTTTCTTTTCTGGGAATCATCACCTCTCTGGAAAGAATCTTGTCGTTCATCCGTTCTCCCATAACGCTCTTCATATGCCCGCCTCTCGTGAGCTTTTCGTGCGGCTCTTTCTTCATCAGTTTCCCTCGGGGCAGGAAGATACCGCTTGGGATCATAAGAGTCGCGCCTTCCATAGCGCTGAAAACCGTCATAGTAAGAGCCGCTACGTCCCATTGGAGAACCTAAAAATGAAGAAAAGACAAGTTCAGAAATCTTCAAAGAAAAGAAGTTAAGTGCACAAAGCTGCTAAAATCCTAAGTGTGTGTGGCGTGTGAACTACGCGCGTCAAACTACAAACCACTCTTCGGCTTAAGAGTTATATCTTGGGTTGATGGAGTTTTTTGTAAAACTGATGTCACTTCAACTGCTGGAGAAGCAAGTTTAGAAGCGGTAGAATCATCCTTGAAGAGTTCATGTGAAGTAACCATCAAGTCGCTCAATCCCTCAAAAGTGTCGTCACCGTCATGCCTAGTAGGACTCTTTCTCTCAGCTCCTGCATCAGAAGCCTTCCCGAAATGTGGAGAAGCTTCCGCTTCTTCGATTACTGGGGGAAGTGCAAATTTACCAGATGACCCTGCAACGTCAACGGAAGCAGAACATTTGACCAATGAAGCCTCTACAGTAGGTTCCTTCGGTGTAAGTTCTCTAGCGGAAACTGGGGCATCTGTAGTCTCTATTTGAGAACCAGGGGCATCATGAAGCTGAGTAGATCGGGAAGAATGCAAAAGAATGAATTTATGCAAAAATTTGCCCTTCAGCAAAAATTTGATGCTTCTCTCCTTAGCCGCCACAGCATTTAGTCTTTCAAAAGTCGGCTTATGGCTGGAATCTTTAGAAGGAGGAGGAAGTGCTGTAAAAGTAAAGAATGAAGTCAACACTTAACAATTCGGATTTATAAAAAGCTCAAGCGGAAAGAACGGAAATAGGAAAGCTTACTTCCTACTCTCCAGATGTTGTAGAACCCCGGGGGGCAACGGACGAAGAAAAACTGATTCAAAAAACCATGGGCGCTTTCAGAAAGATCAGTGATTAGCTTACGGTTCCTGGCACTTCTCACGAGTACGATAGGAGGATGATCTTTGTTTTTTGCAAATGTGCACAAGTAGCAAATTTCTTCAAAGCTTGGAAGACGATCAAGTGTCCTCCTGAACAGTACACGGAGTCCCATCAGGATGGCGTAGCCATTGGGATGCAACTAGAAGGGAGAGATAGTTAGTCGGAGAAGGAGCTATAGAAGAAAATAATTAAAGGGAGGAATAGCTCCACTCAAGCACATCTGACGATTAAGTGCAATGAAACCGAGAGGTGGCCTGTCTGTGGTATCGCTTACCCCAGGAAGCAAGGCGTCTTCTTAAGCAATACCGAACTGAACACATAGTTGGTTGAACACCCGTTGAATCAGAGTAGTTGAAGTTCTTTCTAGGGGATTATCCAAGGGGTTGACTATTGGAAAAACCTCTCCATCTTGCCCTACTATTTCTTCTTGTTGATAAGTCATTCTACACAAGGAACTGGGTATTCAAATATGAAGGTGCACGTTTTCTAAAAGTATGTGAAGTGTTGTGCAAAACTACTGAAATAACAAGTGAATAAAATAAAACTTGAAATAGTACTGATTGATGCACGTCAATTCAGGAAGTTTTGAGGCTTGTTATTAAACAAAAGTTAAGTGTAGTATCAATGCAGATGATATTTAGCAATAAGCAGTTATAACTGTATGAATTTTGCGTTGATACTTTATTTAGTCAATTGATTCACATCACTTCATCTTTAATCGGTTTAATACTATTTTGCTTAAGTAAAATATCAGTTCTTTAATCTAATCCATCACTCGATGTGGGCGGTCGATGATGAGTATATTCGTCCCATTTTTCTACAAATGTTGTGTTTAACAAGTTGTTAGCGTTAAAGTTAATATAATCTGTAAAGAAATGCAGCAAGTTCAGGCAAGTTATCTCAACATTTCAAGTTGAGAATTCAAGTTAAAGTGCTGTCACATTTTTACAAGAAGTCAAGTTCAAGTGGCTTAGCATAAGTCAAAGCTTTCTTAAGTCGCATTGTTCAGGTCAAAGAGTTCAAGGCATGAGACTCCAAGTCAAGGCAGTGCAAATTTGTTTAAGTACTAAGTCGCTTACGCGACCTAAAGATTAAGTCGTAGAGAGTTAAGTCGCAAAGCGTAATGCCATGAGAAGTTAGGTCGCAAAGGTTGTTAGGTCGGCCAAATCTGTTAGGTCGTGAAGTTCTTTAGGTCGCCCATATTCACTAGGTCGTTTCTGAAGTAACGAGCGATCTCAAGCTATCTCCCCTCAAAACCGCTACGCCCTGCTTTCCAATTACACTTTGCCACGCGTCCGCCAACCATTGCATCGCTGGAAGCATCGTGACTAAACCTAAAAACCCGTTAACCCGATTACCATGAATCCCTTTCTCTCCTTAAACCGCCTAAAGCCTCATCTTCTCCTCTGAATCTCCAAGAACCATTACTAAACCTCTCGAATTCAAAGCACTTACTAGCTTCGAAGCAATCGCCGGCAATTCAACAAAAATCGAAGACAAATACGAGTGTGCTTTTACAACGGGATAACAAAGATAGTATGGAGAAGATTATGGGGAATCGATGGTAAACACAGCAAATGTATGCTCGAAATTACCTAAATTCACTGATTGGAGTTGACGATTGGGACGAAAAAGAGCAAATTTGTCTAGCTCGAGTGTGGTAATGGCGGCAGAAGTAAGCGATTAAGTAGAGGGGAAGAAGCGAGCTAATAATTTATATAGGGGAAAGAAAGGAAGACATATCGGCACGCGACCTAGCGAGTTAATGATCTAAGCGACCTAGAAACCTATTGAACTACGCGACCTAACGAGCCTGTTGAGTCACCCAAATCTAGAGCAAGTAGATCGAAGCACACGACCTATGACATAGGCGTGTACTTCGAAGGGCAAGTGTTAATACCGATCTTAACGGCGACTCAAGCACCTAAGGAAAACGACCTAACGACTTGACAACCTAAAGGACTAAGCGACTCAGTGGTCCAATGACCTACAAATCAATGGGCTAAAGGCTCTAGTGATTCTACGGGTAGAAGGCCTACGACCTAACAACCTAGCTATTGACACAGGGCAATAGTATATTGCAACAGAGAAATGCAGCGACCTAGCGACTTAATGATCTAAGCGACCTAGCAACCTAATGAACTACGCGCCCTAGCGAGCTAACGACCTAGCAAGTTTACGACCTAGCGGACCACAAGCTTCATATCCTTATGTATCTTAGTACTAGGTCGAACCTGCACTAGAGCGTTGCTGCTCCTAAACGCAGCCTAGGTCGCTCCACCGGGTGTTTCGACATGACTAGGTCGCCTACCATCCTCCCATAGGTCGCTACGACCTACTAACTCGCTTGATTGACCTAGTGCAACTCTGTTAAGTCGTAAACATGTTCTCTAGGTCGCTCACGACCTACGACCTATCCTTAGGTCGCTCACGGCCGAAAACTTGTCCAGATTTCTCCCTATGAATACCTTACCTACTCCAACTGATAAAGGACCTTTGGCTCATTTCTGGGACGCCTATACTCTGGTGATTTCTCGACTCATCCGACACTTCAAACACGAAAGACACTTCAACAAACTTCAAGAAGAGATCTAATACATTCAACATGATTTTGAAGAATTCTCCTACATCGGAGTTCTAGCTATTTGTCTAAGTGGTTTTGTAATCGGAGATTGTTGTATAAGTTGTAATTGAATCAGCAATAAAGGAGATTAAAGTGGATGTAGGCTTAACTTGAAGTCGAACCACTATAAAACTGTTGTCTCTTTACTGTTTTTTCTGTGACTTTTCAACTTACTTCTAATTCCCTTATTTGACGGGTGGCGCTTTCACTTTATCTCTACTTACACCGGGGTGTTAGCATTCAATTTTAGCGTTAACAATCCTAATTTTCAAGCTATATGCAGTCTATAGGACATTTATACGTAAGATATGAATAGCGTTTCTTCTGAAGATATGAAACCATACCAACAGAGTTTTATTATGATCATCGGCTCGAGAGTTTGGTTTTCAACTATCATGGCAGGATAAGAGTAACAGGAAGCAAGATTCATAAGAAGACTGTTGTTTCAAAAGGTCCACGATGCTTAATGGGTTTGGATTTTGGTGTGTACCTTGTTCATCTTAATGTTTTTATTTGGTTATGGCTTTGTTGTGTATAGGAATGTACCATATTGCAATAGATCAAATTTTAAGCTTCAGTATTGGGGCTGGTTCGGTTAGATTGAAGGTTATAGGGTCTGAGATTATAAGAGTTTGTGTATTTGAGTTACTACATTGTACAAATGCGTGTACCTGTATTGAATAGTTATTAATAAATGAACCCCTTTTTCAAAAAAAAGTTATAAACACATGTATCGATATATGATATCTTTAGAGTATTTAAATTTGATTTAAACAGGATAAATACTAAAAAATGGGCTTTAAATAAATTATATTAATTAGTATTTGTGAAATATTAATTATTGAAAATTTATTTTATTTTATTTGAATAACATTAGCATTTAGTAGTGTATGTATATAAAAGTTATAAATGCACGTACATTTAAATTGGATTCAAATAGAATTTAGCTAATGAGATTTTGGAAACTTTTGAAGGCCCATAGGCACATGTAAAATAGAGAGAGAGAAAGAGGATTTGATTAACATGTAAAAAGGAAGTAATAGGTGAAAGTTTTAAGGAAGGAATATGAAAGGTTTCTATCTTTCCTTTAAAACACATCTCCTTTTATTTTTTTTAAGATTGATTTATTTCTTGTAATAATCATCCCTCTTGCTAATTTTTATGGATTCCTAACCTCAAAATTTCCAAAATAAAATATCAAATGAAATTAATAATAAAAGGTGGTTCTACACTCTTAATTCTTGCAACATTCGGACATTGATTCATGGAATCTAAAAGCTTTTGATTCATCAATCAAGGTGCATTGTCTTGGAAAAATCTCAAAGTGGTAATTCCAATTTTATATATTCAACATTTAACTTGTTTACGTAATTTAGATCCATTGCCTATTTCATCTCTTCTGTATTTGTTTATTTGATCAAATAGATTAGATCCCTTTTGATCCATCTTAATTAATTGCATACGTTCACCATTTTATTTTCATTTGAATCTATTTTAAGATATAATTTAATTTTTTTCCAATTCATGTTGTCATTATTCGATCTACATTATATGGTCCCGTATTTAATTATTTTTCATGTTTTTTAATTATAGTGATCAATAAGCATTGCAACGTATACATATGTATCTAATTTGTCATATTTATTTTGTTGTTATTTCAAGTTCGTTATTTAAAAAATAAAAAAGTATAAAAAAAAATTTTGATTAAAACCTAAGTCTTAGTTAACGAAATATTTCTATTATTGATTCAAATAGAGTTTATTTATGTTTGCACGTGTGTTTTGTGTCCACTAGTTTAAATTCAATCTTTTAGTTTTTGCATACTTGTATTTAATGTTAAAAAAAGCTTTCATTATAAATATAACTGGACTTTATTGCAAAATATGACAAACCATTGGATTTCATTTTAAACTAAAGTTAGGCTTTAGTCGTTACTTTATATTGAAACATATACCAAATTTTAAATTTTAACATAAAGATGTCTTAAGTTTAAAACATTGTTACAGTGATTCCGTTTGTGTATGTATACACACATATTTATATGCATTTGTATAGATACATATATGTCCATGCATATATATATATATATATATATATATATATATATATAATTTGAATTGAAATTTATATGACGAACTTTTATGAAAAATCATAATTTTAAAACCTATTAGTTTTGAAACTAGGTTCAAAATTGTTGTCCTTTTAGAGTTATAAAAGTGACGCTTAATTTTATCTCACTTATATGTATATGTATTTTAAATAACACTATGGACAGTAAAGACATATGTTGGAAATATCATCTCTACACACTATCTAATTTGTTGCCCCTACATACTTTATAGTAAAATACATTTGGATAACAATTATATTTTATACCACGAAAGAATTGCCAATAAATATCATGTAATGACTCAATCAATTTAATTAGTGAGAGAAAAAATGGAAGGTTTCTCTCTTCGTATAATGTTTATTATGCTCTCAATCAATCACATGTTTTTAGGGATAGAAACGAATGGTTTCCTTCCCTAAATTAACTCTTATAAATAATTGTTAATTGTATTTAATACACAGCACATTAAAATAAATTCATTCTAAACATCCTTTTAACCAACTTTAAATAAAATAAGACTATTTAATGTTTTTTTAGATTGGACCTAATATACATTTATACTTCATAGGCCCATTAACAATCCAAAATGGTAAAATTTTAGAAATTCACCAATTTTTTCCGCTGCGGGCTGGCCCAGTTCTAACAATTATACAATATAATAATCGTTTAAAATAGAAATTAGTCAATTAAGTAGCTCTTCATAATGTTGGAATGAATTAGAACCACCGTGATGTGTGATTGGATTCTTATTTCTATTTGCAGAGTATCTATCTGACTTTGCTTGTACATTTATATTGAGCAAGCTAGAATGATATTATATGTATGCTTTATATATAGTGTGCTAGATTATATATGAAACTTTAGTTTATATAATTAATAAGATATTAGGAAAATTGACTTTGACTTATCACTATTCCACCAAACAATACAAGCATCCCACAGGCTTATGCCCATCCAGTCAGGCTTCTTCCCCGCTTTTTTTCCAACATCGTGTCATAGTAGTTCTTCCTCATCTTTCTCGTCGAGTAGTTGCTCAAAGGAAAGTGTCAATTTTTGTCAAATCTACCATCCACTATACATTGAAAAAATATAAGTTATACATCTATACTTAGTCGCAAAATAGTGCAGTGTATGTACATAATGATATACAAATTTACACTTATGAGGAAGTACTGCCAGATACACTTTATGATGTGAGTTGGGATCTTTTCCTACCTAGGACAACATGTGCTCATCATGCTCATGCAAGCTTGCTTAGAAATATTAAGAACAAGCTCTGAAGGCTCCAGCTCAAATCCTCTATGTTAAATATGATACAAACCTTTAATAAATAAAAACTAATAAATCATGATGGTGAAATAGATTTAATACTTATCCTTTCACTTAGGCTATAACATCAGTATAGGACGCTGAGCCTTCTCTGATGGACTGCTGCCATCACCTTCCATGGTGGTCCCTCTCTGAGAAGAAGAGGGGAAATCTGAATGTGAAGAACTCCAACGTCGAAAAAACGACATAATACCTGTTACAAAAATATCATTTTATTATGGCAGAACACACCATATAATTATGAGAAAACATATCATTTTTTATGAGAAAAATGTAATATTTATTTGACCTCACCTTTTGGCAAGTTAGTAAATAGACGGCTTTAACCAACAGATTTCATGATTATCAAGGCAGAAAACCCGAAGAGATGGTTACCAGAATTGGAGGTCGATTATATTTGAAACTATGGACGATAGTTGAATGGATTCAGATAGACAACACTCAGAAAATGGTTAAGTATGGAACTAGCACTCTCCCTAGAGGAGGGATCGAATCAAAATATTCACTCTACAAAAAGGGATCGGAATAGAGGGATCAAATTAAGCAGGATGCAAATAATACAACTCAATGATGGTCGCTCCATAACTCAATAATCACAAGGCGGATTGAAGTGAAACTTCTGGAACAAGAAGAAGGGACCTTAGGGAGTCTGCCATAGGGATCATATAACAAATAGAGCAAGTTGGAGGGATCTTCCCTCTTCCCTTCATAGAGATCGGCAAATCAGTTTTCGCAACATATTGCAGCAATGATCGGTCGTAACTCCAAATATATAGTTTCTATCAGAATGAAACTTGGAGTACAAGCATATTACAGCATGAAGAACACCCGTAGGGATTGTAGCCTCTAACTCCATCAAAATAGGGATCGCCCCTTATTTCTATAATAGGGAGCAATCGGTCCAAATTTTCATGGGTCGGATCATTTAGCTTGAAGGTTCTTCTAGCGATATTTTAGTCCGATCGATGCATGGCTTTCCCTATAAATATGAAGGCATGTCATCATTAAAGTGATCTTCTTTCTACTTTATTCTATCTTCTATTTAGGCTATACTATGCCATTTTTATTTTGGGACTTCATAGATTTGTAAATGTAATAGAAGTATAAATAAATAAAAGGAAAATCTTTGGAGTGGACGTAGGATGGAGTTGGCTGATCCAATATAAATTATCTCTTTTTACTTGCTTTCTGTTTTAATTTTTTATTCTTCCATTTATATTATGTATATTGCATTATTTGAGATCTGTAAATGGATGTTGGTACTTTCACATAACCGAGTGATTATGGCCGTTTTTGATGCCAACATTTTGGTGCTTTCACTAAGAAAGCTTGCCCTCATAGATTTAGAGTTTATATTAGGAATCAACTAGATAGCTTAGATTTTTAGCAATGGTTGGACAATCAAAAAGGAGAGCGCTACCGAAAAGGAGTCACCGTGAAGGGAGACAAGAGGATTCCTTAGGAGCTAGAGCTAATAAAACTTCTATCTACATCACAAGGGATGAAATGGAAGTGATGATAGATGTTATGTAGGAAAGGATGCTGAAAATACAGGAGGGGATGATGCACAATTTACCCCACCAGATTGGATAAGATGGAGCGTAGAACCAAGGGAATAGAGTACCATAGGCTGATGACAACTTAGATTAAGAAGTTGTTGCAACAGGAACCATTGGAAATCAGATCCGTCAACAAGGAGATGGTGTTATTGCACAAAGGAATAAAATAGAGCAGCCAAGGGCAGTCCCTAACCTGCTTAGAGGGATTGGCCCTGATCCCTCCAAAGGGATCAGGGCCTTATTCTCCAAAGACTTGGGAGAGTATCCCCCCAATTTGGACAATCGTGATGCTGGAGGACCTACGGTCTATCCCACGGAGCTTGGTGTGAGTCAAAACTTGGATGCTTGCCCGGAGGAGTACGTTTCGGAATTCCCACGTGGACTTGGGTGGTAGTTTGGAAATGATGATAGGAGACTATCAATAGATGACAATAACATGTTTGTAGAGATGATATGTGAGCTATGCATGAAGGATTGGTGAATAGGGATTTAAAGGATGTAAATAGAAGCCCATTCACTTCTAGTATCGGGAATGCAAAGAATCCATTGGGGTTTAAACTACTAATGTTGGAAGTATATGATGGAAACGGACCCAACTATGCATATGGTGAAATATATAAAGCACATGGATGTAATAAGGGCTTTAGAGGAAGTCATGGCATAATGTGTTTCCCTGTATCTAATGGATATAGCTACACTGTGGTTCAGGCAGTTGGAGAGTGGTTGTATTGGCATATAAATGGAATAGGTTGAATGATTTATGAGGCAGTTCAGGGTTCACATTTCGAGAACTAAAAATATAATGAGTCCATTGAAATAGAAAACCAGAGAGTCTCTAAGGAGTGTCCTATATGATTTAATGTTGTAGTGGCATCGGTCGATTGGCCAGATCCATCCATGGTTTTGCTGGCAGCTGTATTGGGAATTGCCTATGGCATGTATTTCATGGATTCATTGGCATAGGATCCATTTATGGATCTCGAGAAGTCTTATCATGAAGTAGAAAGGTTCTTGTGATAGGAAGACGCGAGCTGACAAACCAGAGCTGAACGCTATGCAATGCGGAGGAGCATTAGGAGAAGCAAACAAGAATTATAAAGGCAAACATAAACTGTATGATGGATATGATGGGAGAAAAGGGCGATGGAAAGAGCAAGAGCCGAAGTACTCCTCCTGCATGAATTTGAAGGGAAGCCCGGAATGTATTTATTTGGACATTAGGGGGAAAATTCCCTATCGAAAACTGGCAAAGAGGGATCCTATAGAGCGGGAGCGTATATTTGGAAAGTACTGCCTAATCCACGAATTGGACGGGCACACCATGAATGAATGCAGGCAGTTAAGGGATATGATTAAGAAGCATGTTAGGAATGGCAGACTGCTATAGTATGTGAGGAATGAGACAACGACGATGGAACAGTAGCAGCCACCGTCCCCATCGAATGGACACGGAATGGCACGAATCGTCATCAACTGATTGTGATATAAGGGCCGAGTTTAGGATTTGGACTCTTGCAATAATAGTAATAATAATAAAATCTATAATAAGGCGGCTATGTCACTTACACATGTATGAGATCGAGGATGGTCCTTAGGCATTCATTGACATGATGATAAACTTTTGAGCCCAGAGTGGCACCTTTTGGCTTTTTTATTTTTTTTTGATTTCTGGACTTACATGCTTTTATGTATTATGTTATTTATGATCCACATTATTGCGATAATTGAAACTGGACGCGATTATTTTCCCGAAGGGAGTGATGGGGTGGTAACTACATGGCACGAATCCCTCTACTGAAGAGCACCAAAATGGACTTGTAGATGGATTAAGTCCTCGACTGGAGAGTCAAAGCGAGGGAATAAACCCAACAGGACGTTAGGTATGGATTATGCCTGGAAAGGAGTAGGTTGCTTTCTCGGAGAGCGACATGATCGGCTTAATTTGGTGGTTGAGCATGGATTATGCTCGGCAAGGGTCCGAAGAGACAACGATTGGCCTAGGAGTTAGGCCAAGACATCATTTATGTTTAGGGACACTTAACCGTAGTATAAGAAGTAAATCCGCTTCGCTCGAGAGTGATAGGATAGGCTTGTTCAGTCGCCCACTATGAATTGTGCTTGGTAATGTAACAACCCGCATATTTATCAAGTTTGTATTTAAATATTTTATTTAAATATTAACTCGTTAATCGGATTTTGGTCCGAAAAGCTACTTTTTGCAAACGGTCAAATTAGGACTCGAGACCACTTCCATTGAGTTCGAAATGTCGTTTACAACTTTTTAAGTATAAACATCGATAGGTTTGGAGTTAGTGAAATTTCACTAACTTTTCCCGCTTTGGACTTTGGGTTAGTTTAGCCTATTAGCCCAAGTTCCAACCCTCTTCTCCTCACTCTTCATAAATTTCCTAACTAATCAAGCTTTGGCATTAATGGTGGAGGGAATGGGAAATTAAAACTCCAAGCACAAATTCAATTGCAAATCCAACATTCAACTCCAAATTCAAGTAGAAGATATTGGATCAAGCTTTGGATTGCTTCTCCTTGCTTTCAAGCTTCATCTTCATAAACTTTAGTGCAAAGGTGAGATTTTTGTCTCACAAATCTAGTCTATAACTATATTGGACTGTTGGGAATGATTCCCTATCACTTTTGCATGCACATTTGCATTTGGTTTGGATTGGATTGGCGAAAAACTCCAATTTTTAGCATTTTGGTGAATTTTCTGCACTTAGGTCGTTCTGGCCATTTTTAGGTCGTTCGGAGTTAAGTCGTTCGTCCATGGGTCGTGAGTCGTTCACGAGTTAACTTTAGGTCGTTCTGGAAGAATTGGCACTTCGGAATTAGGTCGCTCACGAGTTAAGTCGTTAGGTCGCTCGCGAGTTAGTACCATAGGTCGCAGGGCTTTAGGTCATTCTGGAAGTATTGGCACTTCGGAGTTAGGTCGCTCGCGAGTTAAGCCTTAAGTCGTAGGTCGCTCACAAGTTTGGCCTTAAGCCGTAGGTCGCTCGCGAGTTAAGCTTTAAGTCTTAGGTCGTTTCCGACCTATAATCTCTAGGCAAACGTTAAGTCGCTCGCCCTGGTTTATCTCGTAGGTCGTCTCCGACCTAAGCTCCAGATAAGTCGTTCGAGTTAGGTCGTTGGACCATTTACCTTAGGCCGCTCGTCCACTAAGTCGGCCTGGTTTATCTCGTAGGTCGTCTCCGACCTAAGCTCCAGATAAGTCGTTCGAGTTAGGTCGTTGGACCATTTACCTTAGGTCGCTCGTCCACTAAGTCGGCCTGGTTTATCTCGTAGGTCGTCTCCGACCTAAGCTCCAGATAAGTCGTTCGAGTTAGGTCGTTGGACCATTTACCTTAGGTCGCTCGACTCTGTTAAGTCGGCCAGGTTGGGTCGTGAGTCATCGTTAGGTCGCGAACACCTCTAGGTCGCAACCACTAAGTCGCTTGACCCCTTAGACCCCTAGGTCGCAGCCGTTAGGTCGTATGACCCTTGAGTCGTTAGGTCGTTAGACCTCATTTTGTCTTCACTAGGTCGTTGGACCATTTACCTTAGGTCGAACCCCGTAAGCGGTGGCGTTGCCCCCGCACCCCCACCTTGGGGGGTTGCCACCCCCCTTGGACCCCCCCTCCGTAGGGGATCTTATCTGAAAAACATTGAGCTGATTTCCTTGGATTTTATTCGCATCTCCGTATGCGATCTTTGTGACTGATTGTTTCTACACTTGCTTATGTGTTTTGTCACTTTATAATACAAAGGTTTCAATACTAGTAGTAAATATCAAAACTCTTTTAACAAACAATTTCAACTCTATTTTTAATAACAAAGCTCTTTTCTTAAACCGTTTTCCAATCTATTAGTATATACAAGCCTTTACCTCACTCGGATGAGAAATCTAATTAAACGACTTAGTAAAACAAGTGGTATGAAACGCTTGCGTTCACTTCGTCGGTTAATTCTTGGACTTGTTCGATTGAACCTCTTGTGACAATTTTATTAGTGAAGATTTACAGTTTGTTCGTAAATATTTAAGTTAAGCAAGTGGTTATGGGACATGAAGCTAAACTTCTATATTTACTAGCTTAGTGTAATTGACACTTCTCGTTGATCTTGATGATCGCTTTATGAATTAGACTAGCAATTGCGCGATGTCTCTTTCATTGCAAGGTTAGACTAGACACCACTTGTGTGATTCCATTCACACATACCTTTCTGCTTTTTGGTTAGTCTTGACCTCAATCTGTGTGATTCCACTCACACATGTGGGGTAGCTCCCCATGGTCTTCGGACCGTCATGTGATAGGCCTCTTTCCCTTTTTATGATTTCTGGATTTCTCGTGTTGATTTCTGGAATTTATGTCATTGACTTGTTATGAGTACAAGTTTAGGGTATGATGCCCTCTTCGAATCTTTGAGAAGATTCTTGTGATATTGATTATCTCTTATTGATTGATCTTCTGTTGATCATTATTTACATACTTATAGTGGTATGTCGTTATGGATATTTATGTTTATGCCATATCTTTTATGTTATATCATGTCATCTGATATTTATAGCTAGACTGATCCGTTTATTATTTTCTTAAATAATACTCGGGTCAGACCGAGATGTTACAGGTGCTTCTGCTTGACTTCTTCCCAGGGATTCATCACTCTGACTTTTGGCTAACTGTTTAGATTAGCAGTTTTTGTTGTATACACTTGAGATATAGACTCATAGTTGCATTCTTTTGTATAGCACGTGTTGCTATTCTTTTGTATTATCGTGGATCTTACTGACCACTACTCTGATGTACACTTTCATGTGTTAGTTATATATTCATATCTTCTTCCGCCTTTGTGATATGGATATCTGTGACTGATTTGTGATATGATTATTTCTATGTTTGTTTCCGAAGATTATTTATAGCCACCGTGTGATAAGCAATTACATGGATGGTCGCTCCTCAACAGCCTTATTCTCCGTGCTAGTTGACAGCACTACTCCGGAGTGTTCTTGGCAAGCGTGGGTATAGAGGTGGGGCGTCACAGGTAAGGATCCGAAGAGGTCATAGATTTATATATCAGCTTCGAACAGCTAGGATTTGGACATTGACCCAGTGTAACGTCCCGCCTTTTTGCACGCTTTAAATCGACACACGAGCCAATTCAAACCATACGGAACGGCGGATTGTTATGGGGTAAATAAGAAAAAAGGGGAAAGAAAAAAACAAAATAGAATCTCACAGAGGAAGGATAAAATATAAAAATAAATATACAGTTCATAAACTGTTTACAAACATTTGATTCTTTTTTATACAATAAATATCAGAGTTCACATACCAATAATAATCAATGCAGCGGAATTAAAAAGTATAGTGGAATATAATTAATAATAATAATAGAAATCTCCGTCTTCGTCCTCCAGAGCTAAAGTCTTCGATCCTGAAACGCTCGGACTGACCCGAGCGAATTGAAAAGACAAAACACTCGAGTCAGAACTAAAAGATCTTATGTAAGTTAAATTAACTGAAATAAATATGAGTGCAGTAACTCAAAAGATGCTCGTGATTTACATATCTTAAGGATCCGTTAATCTATTTACTATGTAGTATATTTCGATATTATAATAGTGTCCAATTGTAAAATGAACTTACTTTTTAATAGCGTTAAGGGGTTACCCATATAGCCCTGAACACAAATAATGCCAATACTCTATACAGTACCGTAATACCTCCTGATCACCAGAGGATACTCCATAGGTACGACACAAATAGAAACTTGTAGTAAAGGCTCGGTATGATAGGTGACACGGCACAACTAGGCAATGCCAGGGTAGATATACAAATCATGCATCCGGGCTGGTGGAAACGCGCAGCGCGCAGCTACCGCCCACCTCGAACAACACCCCCAAAATCAAAATCAAAAGTGGCCACCGAATCAATCCAAAAGTCAGAGTATAATATCGAAGGAGTGCGTTCGATCAGAGGAATGACCTTATTGGCCCGAGAATCGCTCCTGTTTTAGCCACCTTGTGCCAACTCACGGGAGTCGGGTCCACGTATTTACCTCAAAAGAAACGCCGCCACCAACCTACTTCATTCTGGAATCTCCACCGCATACATGGTTGTTAAAGTGGTTTTCGGAGTTGGCAGAGAGTATGAAAACTTCTGATCCCGGTCTCTTGAACAACCAAACGTTATTATAACACCGCGGTCATTTAAAAATAATTATACTTTCAAAACCAGAATATAATTATCCATTTCAAAACCCATAAATACGATATCATTTCCTTTTAAAACCCAAATAAATATGATATCATTTTATTTCAAATATATTTCTTTTCCAAAATCATGCCACTTTTAAAATTTATAATACCTTGAAACCAAATATTCGAATTTTAACTTTCAACGTAATACTTCGAAATCCATAGTTCTAAAACCATAACTTTCAAAACTTAAATGGTTTGGATATTCAAAAGTATATAAAATAAAACAGTTGAATTTAAAACTTCTTTAAAAATAAATAATTTCCACATCCTCACAATTTTTATTCACTTTAAATTCAGTCTAAACCCATAACTTTTAGATTCACTTTCAATTTAAATAAAACACTTCGATTTCAATATTTTCAAACTTTGAGTATTTAATGAATTTCAAAACTAAGATTGAGAATTTCAAACCAACAATTCATTTTCCTATTATTTAGTTTGAAAGGTTCATATGATAATTCCATAACCATTTAAAATAAACTAAATTTATTAACACTAATTATTTCCTTCCATTTATTTATACTAGAATTATTCATTAAATCCAGTTATAAATATCATACCTTAAAATTTCCAATTTTAATAAGTTAACATCAACTTATGAAGTTAATTTTTCAAATAAGCTCAATTCCAATTATATTTCGAATTTATCTTTCAATCTTAATTTATTTGAATAATTTAAACTCTATATATATACAAGATCTTAAACTTGTACTTAATCATATAATATAAATTATCAAATTCCATTTTTAAACTTATTCATTTTTATTTAACAGATTTATGCATAGCTTAAATTCAACAATTTAACTATATGTGTATATATAAAATATACTTATCATATCCAAATTTACTATTTATTAAACCGTATCATATCCAAACCATAAAAATCATTTCAAAAATAATTTTATATATATACCATGGTGCCTGTATATAATTTTCTATCCTATGGTCATGTGATACAGATATTTATCATTTCAGTCCGCAATTTAAAAATAAAAATGCGGTTGTATATCATTTCAAACCGCAAGCCTGAATGAAATGAAAATGCATGATAACTTGCAGTTTATATAAGATAGAACACATCATCCATTCACCCAATATCAATCATCAACCAATTTATTTCAATCATCATCAATTTAAACAAACATCAATATATAGCATATAAAATATAACAGGTGATAAATAAAAGGTATTAACCAACAGTCTATATTCAATAATAAATTCAATAACTGTTTAACTAGCAGTTTATATGAAAATAAATAAATTATAACTATCAATTTAGATGCAAAAATAAAATTAATTAACAGTTAAACTAAATAAATGCGATTTAACTGAGATGATGAATAAAACATGTCAAACAGTCGTAAATAAATTTCTACTCATATCCTAAATCAATTTAACGAACATAAGAAATTTTAGGAGTTGTGAGTGGGTTAAAACACTCACCTTTTGAATTTAAATTGAATTTAAATCCAATTTAAACTCAAAAATTGGACAGTCTCCAAATCCGTCCAAACCACAGCCAAAACGTCAGAAATTTCAATACGATCCTAACAAAAAAAATCTCGTGTGAAATGGAGTTCGTAGGAGAAAGTTATACGCATTATTGGCGATTGAAATTTCAAAAAGGAAAAAAAAAAGAATAGAAATAAAAGAACGCCTTCAAGCGCCACATCATCCCCCTTTCTTTCCCTCTCTCCCTCATGCGTTTTGCTTCTAGATTTTTCTGAGGAGTTTGAATTTTATCTTTTGATTTGGTTTGGAATTTTTATTTGGATCTAAGATTTGTTTGTCTGCCATTAAGGAGGAGAGAGTTAAGATGTACATACAGAACAAATGAGAATTAGGGAGGCTAGGGTTTATAGCAGGATATTTATAGAGAAAGTTGAAAAGAAAGAAGAAAGTTTGAACTAGAATAAAATTTGAAGAAGAAGAATATTTTAAGAGGAAGGAAAAATTAAAATGAGAGATAATAAGGAGATTTGAAGAATAAATAAAGGCTGCAGGAATGAAGATAGAAATAAATGAAAACCTAACAAAGTATATATAAACCAAGTAAGAATTGAAATATAAGTAAAAGTATGAACAGCCTTAGAAAACGGTAGTGTTGAAAGAGGTAAAGTAAAGGAATAAGTATATAAATGAAGATAAAAATAAATCTTCCGTTTTTATATACGAAGCTTCAGGAGAATGAATTGCCAATAAAAGAAAGCTACAAGAACTTATAATGTGTAAACAAAATGAAGTTTAGAAATAAAGAATATAAAATGCTAATGACGTGGCATGAATAGTAATTTGAATGTCAAAAAAAACTTCAAGAAAACTACTTGTAATGGAGCAAATAAAAAAGGAAACAAATGAAAAGAATGAGGTAGTTATTAATTAGAAATCAATAATACGAGGTTACTATAAATTAATAAGAATGAGTAGTCTAACAAATGGATGCTCAAGTGGAACCTACATGGATAACTTGGAACGAAAGAAAAAAGAAGAAAAAGAATGCAGATATGATAATAAATATTAAGCAAATGAAGGGCCACTTATATACTACAAACCTTTGGGGTCCAAATTTTGAATCTTACTTCGGTTAATTCATTCCCATAAATCCAAATATGCACATATTTATATCATTAAATTCTTTATTAACACATTCATTTTATGGTAATATATGCATCCTCCATTAACGCAATCAATTAAACAATCAATTTAAAAATCAATTAATGATACTACTCAATCGATAAAAAAATCAATCAATTATACAATCAATCAATTAATTACCAAACCAATCTACCTAGATTTTTATTTATATTACTCAAACCAATTTTATTAATTTATGAATGCATATATATATATATGCACTATAAAATTATTTACTTTACTTTTTTGATCATTGTAATTGTGATATTAATGCAAGCAAATTTACACGTTTTAACCGTATATAAAGTGTAAAATAAATATAAACATGTATAATTAATGTACAACTTTTAATACAAGGTATTTTCTAATTGATTCCATAACATTTACACAACCATGAACCCTATGATATATTTTTAAAATATGAATACTAATAAGTGCGTTTGTATACATTATTCGAAAATTCAATTTTTCCGTATATATAAAATTATACTTATTCAAAATGAAAATTTTTCTTTATACATCACAAAATAGGTAATTATTTTAATTGAAATGTTCATTCCATTTTGACAAAAAAAATATGCAAGTTCTTATATTAACTCATTGATTACAATTTAATTTATGTTTCCATCAAATTGAAACATTTAAATTAATCTAATTCCTGTTCATTTCATTACTAATTTCAACGACTTCTAATTATATAACACTGTTTTCTTTTCATTTATACCAATTCAAACATATTTTATAGAATTTCATATACAACAAAATTTATACAATATTTACAATGTATATGTTTTATCTTATTGAATTCAACATTTTTCACTTATCAATTTATTCCACGTTAACTGCAATAATTTAGCGAATTGATTGAAATTTATTACAAATTAACTTAACAACCTAATAAAATAAGTAAGGTACAATAAATATCGTCATTAACTCTTAATTACACTTTTAGAGGTTCATTATTTACATCCCAATATTGTAATTACTTACATAACACTGGTTTTACTCAATTAACATTTATTACAAACTATTCCAAAATTTATTCAATATTTATTAGTTCTCTTATATTATATTTATAACCAAGTGTACTTTTAACTTGAATTGGTAGGATTTCCTTTCAAGTTATTAAAAATTAACTTATACTAACATATTCCTTAATTTATTCCAATTACCGTTAATTGAAATCCACATTAATTAATTTATTAAATGTTACATTTATTTCTCTATATCCAATTTGTTTCAACTTTATTTATATTAATACTATTCCCTTAATTTGATTATTATTTATCAACTTGTTCAAAACTTATTACCTAAATTTCCGTTATTATAAACCTTTATTTGTTCATTTAAATTAAATTTTAAAATCCCAATTCAATCAACCATTTCAGCATGCAACTTATAATAACTGCTTACAAGCATGAATGGAATCATCATTCATTCAAATATTATCTTAACTTGCATAAGGTAATGTTTAATTACAATTAATTGCTATTGATTAAATACATTGGTGACGAACAATAGTTGTCACCATTTTCCATTTTATAACATTTGTAAATTTATTCTTTATCTTTTTCATCCCACTAAAATCAGTGCACACATATTATAATCCCTTACACAAAACTCATCTTTCAGTTACCATTTACTATCTATTTAATACAATAATCAAATGTTTACATTTTTCTACTTGTTAAATTTTATAACTAAGCATAACATGTTTAAATACAATGAATTGGAGTTTCATTTAGATTGTTGACAATTAACACGTATTAACATTATTTCATTTTAATTTAGTTATTATTCCATTATTAAATTGCGAATTTTAATTTCTTTCAATATTAACTCATAAAATATTATTGAAATAAAATTTTAAACTTCGCTTCATTATTAATTATAAAAAAAATTCTTTTTTTTCTTTTCTTCCTAAATTTAATTCCAATATCTTATTAAAATGAAAATTTTAATTAACGACTTTAATTGTCGAAATTTACAGGTCGTTACACCCAGAGTGGTCCTGGAATTGGATATAGGCCCATTGCGGTCTCGGATTTTGCTAATTGTCGGGAGAGGTCACAGATTTATATATCAGCCTCGAATGGTAATGGATTTATCTTCAGATGTATACAGATTTGGATAAAATGATCTGGAGAGATCATGGATTTGAAATTGGATATCGACTTGAAATGGTCATGGATTTCACTAACGATCCGAAAAGAACATAGATTTGGATTGGGAATGGAAGGATTCAGATTGGATAATATGGATGTCGATGGATTATGGAATTTGGAATTGGGATTTATTGCAATTAAAAACAAACCTTCCCATAGCAAGGCATATTTTGGAGGGGGGCGGCGGCGGCAAAGTATTAACCCAACTTTTGGCATGGAAATACACAGACAAATTTAACCCAATGGACGTCATGATCTTCTGGACAGAAAGCCCAAAGAGATGGTTACCAGCATTGGAGGTTGACTATATTTGAAATTAAGGACTATATTTAAATGGAATCGGATGGACAAAACTAAAAAAAAGGGCTAAGTATGGAACTAGCACTCCCCGCAGGAGAGAGATCAGATCGGATTATTCACTCTACAAAAAAGGATCATAATGAACATGATGCACACAACATAATTCAGTGATGGTCGCCCACAACTTAACAACCACAAGGTGGATTGAAGTGAAACTTTAGGAACAAAAAGAAGGGACCATAAGGAGTCTACCACAGAGATCACACATTAAATAGAGCAAGGTGGAGGGATTGGATCTCTTCGCTCCATAGGGTCGGTTATAATAAGTTTTTGCAACATATTGCAACAATGATCGGTCAATAACTCAAAATATGTAGATGATATCAACATGAAACTTGTAGAACAAGCATATTACAACATGAAGAACACCCTATGGGGATCACATCCCTAACTCCATCAAAACAAGGATGGGTCCCGATCCTTAATATGGAGAGCGATTGGTCCAAATATTCTTAAGTCGGGTCGTCTGGACTTGAAGGTTCTTCTAGCAAAATTTCAGTTTGATCCACACACGACTTCCTCCATAAATACAACAGACCTGGCAGCGATAGAGGTATTTTCTTTCTGCTTCATTTTATCTTCTACCTAGGCTATACTCTGCCCTTTTTTTTTAGAATTTCATGGATTTGTAACTATAACAACACTATAAACGAATAAAAGAGAAATCTCTAGAGTGGACATGGGCTGGAGTTAGCCGAACTACTATAAATCTGTGTCTCTCTTTACTTGCTTTCTGTTTTAATTTTATTACTCTTTAATTTATATTCTCTACATTATATTATCTTAGATCCGTGATTGGATATTGGTGCTTTCACATAACTGGGTATCGGTGGCCATTTTTGGCACCAACAATTGATAATCGCATAAATTAGCTTCTATCAAAATGTACATTATTAATCGGTCCTCGTCGTTCTCTGATTCAGACTCAATCTCGTACTATATTGTTTTCGTTTATAGTCTCAGATGCTTCTACTAAAACATTTGATTCATCATTTAGTGGCCTAAAATCAGTATAATCATTGGTCATTGTTATTTCATTATTTTCCATAATATCTACCTGGTAAGCTTGTTCGTTTGGAATATTCTATCCATCAAACGTAAATCTTGCTTTTATTTAAAAACTACCGACTAATCCACATTATCTCTTTTTAAAGATGGATAGTAAGCGTAATAAACTTGTAGTGCTTGTTTGGCTAGTGCAGGAGGATTATATTATGATAACACGAGTTATGCTTTATTTCGAGAAGTTATGATCTTTGTGCACCGCGATTCTAGAACATGGAACATTGCCGAGCCAATTACATCTAAACAAATTAACTTCCTTCATAGGCCATGTGAAATATGCCATTGCAAAACCTAGATAAAACAGGCCATAAAAATCATAAATATGATTATTTGGATCATCATTACCTCTTATAAATATACCGGTATTGTTAGTTAATTTTTCAGCACCAAATTCTTTAGTGTTGAATTCAAACCATTAAAGAAGAATATTTGATATGTCCTTTTTGGTCCTAATGCAAGATGTTTCAATTCTTCATTGACTGCACAATTCACGGATCTAAACATGGTTCGAAAACCAAGTAACAAACTCTTTACTGAGATCGTCGCATGGATGTTGTGATTCGTAAACACTATAGATAAATATAGTATATTGCATTATAATCGACATGGGTATTATTGAAATAAGTATATTGAGAATTATTAATTAATACTACCTAACAAATGGTGCAACTTAAGCATAATTAAGAAGAATATATATGTGTACTACATGGTGATCTATATCGCCTAAGCATAGTTTCACACATTTTCCAATAGGTCGGACACGTTGTCTAAAAATAGATAACATTGCTTCAGAAGAATCTTGTTCAACGCCTTCATCGTTACGCAAAACACTTTCAAATTTTAAGTTCACATGGTCATTGAAATAATTAGAGAAAAAGAACAAAGCTTCTTCATTGATATATGATTTGCAAATCGAATCCTCAACTTGTTTTTTTCTAGCATTTTTCTTTAGATGATTTAAGTACCTATTAAAAAATCATTTCAAATGAAAATTTAATTATATATGTAAATAAACTAATATTTGACATACTCAATACTAATACCTTTTAAATGGTTACATCCGTCCATTTGCATAGGACTCCGAAGACACGCCTTAGATGAAAGATGAATAGGTCAATGCTCCATTACATTAAAAAAAACTTAATGGAAATATTTTCTCCAGTTTGCAAAGTAGTACAGGGATTTTTACTTAAAGTTTACATAGATGGTCAACTTTTAACATACTCAAACAAAACTCTTTATAAAACAAACTAAGTTCCATTATAACCATCTAATTTTCATAGGCAATTGTTCTTTGAAAGTAATGGGTTACAAAATTTCTATCATTATGAGACAATCGTGGTTTTTCATCCCACTTAGTTTAACATTTTATAATCGAAAATCTATGAAGATTAGAAAGAATCATATCATGAAATCTTAATTGTAACGACCCGGAATTTTCGACCATGAAAATTCGACACTAATATGTCCACTATAGAAGTGCCGAGCAATCGAATGCCAAAAATCCCAGATTGTTAGGGTAATGAAGAAAAAGAGGTAGAAGAAGAAACAAAAACAACAGCATAGAATCTCACAATCGCAGCGGAAAAAAATATAATTTCAAATAACAGCATTTATATAAAGAAAAGCCGTATCTTTTAATTTATAGACAATATAACAGAGTATAATCATTCATAAAGAAACTGGACAGTTGTAACAACTTGTCCTTGAATACAATTAATACAAGTTATAATACACAGCGGAATCAATACGTCTTCGCCATCCAGCTCGCCTCCTGAGCTCCAGAATGTCCTAACCTGAAATCTATAATATTCGGTCGGACCCGAGCTTTACAACAATGTAACACCCGAGTCAGGCTGGAAATCAGCGTGAATAAACCCATTTAATGTGAAATACTTAGGTTACAAACTTATTTGAAAAGCCAGGGTAACTCGTTCATCACTACGAGTTTTATCTTGCTAAAGCCAAACACTTATTTCACAAAATAATGTCTAAGTATCGTTATTTAGTTTAAATGGCCATGTTCACTTAATTTATTCCATTCTAGCCTATTTGATTTTATAATAAAATCTATAAAGAATTATAGTAGTTACTAATCGAAGTGGTTCCGGATATCGCTGATATTCGACCCCGATCTCTTCGAATTCAATGCCATCCTTTAAACAAAGTTGTTTAAGTGAAGATAATTCAATTTAAATTCAGAATATCATATCCACATAGTAATTCATCATAGATACCTAATTAAATAAATGATTCACATTTATTAACAGATCAGTCCAGGCATTTCACATCACAGAATATCACATACTAACAGACAAGAGATATTAATCAAACCAATCATTTAATACAATTTAATAATCCATAAGCAAAATAAATTAATCATACAATTTATAATTAATTTTAATTTAACACAAAATAGATTAATTACTTATAACCTTTCTTAATTGTTATTAATTAATTGCAAGCTATTCATTTTATTTCAATTAATTTTTGGAATTAATTAATTATCCCTTATAATTACTTAAGACCTTAATTAATTAAAGTTTAAACCATTTCTCTTAATACTTTACTTAATTACATTATTTAAATTTTATTTTAATATACATAAGAATTAATTTAAATAATAGATATATAATAAAATATTCGCACTTAATTATTTAAGTTAAAAATAAATTATTATACAACTTTTAACTAACCAAAATATTAAGTAAAACATTAATCATCAAAGAATTGGTTCAAAAAATTATTTTTAAACTTTTTTTATTTTAACTTTTAAAAACTGTTAATACACTTCAGAAATCCCGAGCCTTCCCGTTACTCAAACTCGAGTCAAAAGCCCTTCTTCTCCGACGCTCTCTTCTCTTCTACTCGCATACAAACCCGATGCAAAGCTCTATGCAAACCCGGGTCCTACCCGAGGCTCTATCTTCTACTTCCTTCTATCTAATCCTACAGCATAACGTAGATACACATAGATACGTGCGCACCTGCACACCCAATCGTCAATGCTCTGATCAACGACGCTACCACCAGCAAGTCGACGACGACCCTCATGATCGCCTCCCGTACCAAGAAACCCGATGCAACATCTAAATCGAAATCGTACATGAAACCCATTGGAACAAAACTGATCACCCAAAACCTCCAATCATCGCCACATCCAGTCACCAAAAGCTTCGACACCCTCTCTAGAGCTTCGCCGTAGACCTACGCTACTATTCCCCCTACTCCGATCAAGCCCAATGCCACCTCGACGTCGCACTGGCCTCTATTCCACTCGACCGAATTAGGGTCTTAAACACTACATCATCGCCATGTCGCCACCACAACGATCAATAAATCCAGTCATCATTTTTCCCAAGTGCCTTGACCTCCGAGCTTGCTCTAGCCAAAATCTCGACCTTCCACCGTTCATCGTTCTTCTAAAAGCGAGCAAACTCTCGATTCCGTTAAACTCAAAAATTCTCTTGATTTACAAACTTAAAATCTTATTATTATCATTGAAAATCATGGTTTTCAAACTCGAATTAGATTATACAGGTGAAACTAGAAACTAAAATAATTGATTTTACTGATATATTTCCGTTTTACTGTAATTTCTTGTTATACAGTTAATTACTAAATAATCTCACATAAAAACATTTTTAATAAAACAATTTAGTCAATACAAACCTATCTTCTTAAACATCATAGTCTAAAATAGATTATGTGAAGAGGGATAAAATTTGAGTGTTTTGGTTTGTTGATAACATAATAGAGAAATGCACAGACATGCATATAAATATATACACAACAACTTCATATTGATATACATGCAAAGCATATTCATTCATCCATGAATACATTTCACAACATTACTTTCATTATCCATCACACGCAACAGAATATAAAAAAGATTTAGCTATAAGAGGTGAAGTTTACTCACCTGTAATAGTTTGAACAGAGGAAGCCAGATATTTGAAAACTAGAAGTTGATTTGTATTTGGAAACTTGAATTTGATCTGCCTTGTTAAGCTTGAAGTTGAATCTTGAACTTGAATTTGAATCGGAAAGTTTGCTTAGTTGAAAACTTGAAAAGGTTATTTGGTCGTTCTTTTATATTTTTCCCGGTCTTAGTTTCTGGTTTGATTTAAAGAAAATGAAAAAAAAGTGAAATTGGGATATGTATACAAGTATATAGAGCAAATAAATTTGACACTTGTACAAAAAGCCTTTTTATAAGCTTACAAATGTCTAAAGCAAATATTTTATATTTATTTATGTTTTTATTTTTATCTTTTATAATTTGTTTTTATTTGATTTATATTTATACTTTTATATTTATCCTTATTTTTGTTTTAAACTATGATTATTATTATTTTACATGAATAACTAAGTATATATATACTAGTATTTAAAATATAGAGTTTCGAATCTAAATTATTTTTAAGATATTTACTTTGAATTTCAAATCATAGTTTTATTCACAAACTATATATATATATATATATATGAATAATAATAAAGAGATAGCATATATTATTTGCTTTGAAATGATAAGTTTTGCAAATTTTAAAAAAAATATATTAGAATATTATCAAATTAATATTGCAAAAATCTCGGGTCGTCACATTCCTCCCCCCTTTAAATCTTTTCATCCCTGAAAAGGAACAAAGAAAGAATTTTAAATTATACTGTGAATTATCAGCTAAATTATCCTTTAAACATTCCTAACTCTCTACTTTTTTTTATTCTAAAGTTTCAAAATACATTAAAATCTACATAATATTACCAAAATAGCTTTATAAAAATACTTTTTATAACTTGACGTTTCAACAAGTCCATCCTTGTTCTCACAGAAATTCGATCATACGTTGATCAGGCGTAGGACTGAAAATCTATAAGTACTTAGCAGACTTGTTTTCAACACCAAGAGAAAATACATAGAAAACATTTTGTGAAAATGTAGAAAATATTTTTGTGAGAATGCTCTGGAAATCATCACCCACTCTATGGTCGCAGTTAGGCCGATGGTTAGGGCGCCATTCCGGCGAAATCCATAGAAAACTATAGGCCTCTGCCCATCGATTACACTATGGAACTTCACAGATCGCCGTTACACCCAAGGTTACGTTGCCATCACCGAAGAAACCACGTAATTGTAGGCATCAGTGCCTTCAAATTTCACAGCCAAATGAAACTTTACAACACAAACCACATAGATCGCAGACTACATCAGTCGAGTCCCAAGGTAGCCTGTAGGCACTCACTCCCACACGACTTCTACTTTGTCTTCATAGATCGCAGTCTACCGATGTTATGTCGCTCTTCCAGCGAAATCAAATGTGGACTTTAGGCAATAACTATCCCTCGACTTCCACTATGGAATGTAGTAGTTCGGGGTTACATCGAGTTACACTATCGTCACAGCATAACCCTAATGTCACTCTAGGCATCAGCGCCCTCGACTTTCGCTACACCGACCAAAATCCTTAGGAACATCAGTTAGTCCAGACATCCTCTAGGATTAAAATTTAGAACCCTCTTAAGGCTCAAGGCAGAACCACCCCGTGGATCTCCTACTAAAAGTTTCAACTCCAAATGGGAGCGCATTTTACACACAACATTCTCAAAACATTTTATACTATACACATATTGTATCTTTCAAATCATACTCTATATATGTCTCACATATAAACTTCAAAATCAATACCTCAAAATCGATAGTTCACAAACTTGGCTTTCCAAATTCCTAAAATTGATTTTCCTAAAAATCAAAAGCCTTTCAAAATCGGTAGGTTCCAAAACCTTTTTCCTAATTACATAAAATCGTTTATATATGTAGATATATATAAGTTTATTTTTTAAGTAGAAAAAATATATTATTGGATCAGTTCCTACTTGTATAAATTCATTTTTATACTTCAATTATTTTTCAAATATCACATCTTCAATAAGGGTAGTTTATCATGTATAACAATATATATACACTTCATTTATGCCAAATCAAATACTCAAGATTGATTTCTTTTATAAAATTATTTAATACCTTACTTACTCTTCATAAAGTGAATTTCAATCATAGAGGTATCCAACTTCAACTTTTATTCATCTTATATTTCTCAAAATATACTTTTCCCTTTTTAAAAAAAATCATTTTTACATTTCTTTTCAAAAATTTCAATATCTATTTCATTCAAGCACGTACGACGTACATGTATTGTAACAACCCAGAAATTCATAGCAATTAATTATCGTCACTAGGTGATTAAATCATTTGCAAAGTTCTATTGTAATTCTATTTAGGTTAAAAATTCTTTTAAAATTTGTTTAAGAATTTATGGGCTTTATAATATTGGCCCATCCCTTTTTCTTTGTGCCATGATAACTATCAGGGAAGACCCGATCCCCCTTTCATATTCAATTCATTTAGAAAACCCTAAAATGATAAACGAAGAAAAATAAAAATGGTGGCTGCGCTTCCTTCTTCTCTTCGAAAAATTAGGGCTTTCTGCTAATTTGTTGATGCCAATTGCAACTTGATTTCCGTGCTTCGCTTGTTGATCGTTCCTTGAGATACTTCGGCCGCTTGACTTCGTTCGTTATCGAGTCGCTGTCCTCGGCCGAGTGGATTCGCACTCTTCAAAACAAAGGTGAGTGATTTAAGTATCACTCGCATCTAATTCATATTGTATAAATTTTGTTACTTGATTTTCTCGGCTTTGTATTCTCTGATATTTATTTGAATTCGTCTTTGTTTCATCTCGGCCGCGTGATTGTGCTTGGAAGTTGATGATTTATTTTTAATTTGTTCTAATGTGTATATATTTGTTGCTTGTTAATCACGATGTTGACTCATTTCATGATGACCGCAACTTGATCGATTTTGACTTTGAACAGTTCGTTTCGTTCTTGTTACCTTTGATGTTGTTTTGATTTAACTTCGACTATTTACGATTTTGTGTTTTTTTCTGGTTGACCTGTACAGTTACCAATTGTGTCGACCTGGACTTGTTGCCTTATTGATAAACACGGCTTTGATTTGCATTTTGTTATAATATGGACTCTGACTTGTTTAATATCGGCCATTACACTTAAGTTGATATTATTTGAAACTGCTACATATTCAAACCCCCGTCACTTGTTAATTGCGGCCACTTGATGCTATTATGAGATTCCCTGACTTTGTACTATCTTCATCCATCACTAGTGCTGTGGTCCTGCTATTTGTGTACCACTTGCTGTTTTCAACTTGGGATTGCACTGTTACTGTTTGGTGCACTTGTCATTCGAATTGATGATGCATTTTGTGTTGTAGTTGCGGTTGTACCTCGTACAATGTCATGTACTGTGTTTTGGACTGGAGCATTATTGTAGATTCACTGCCACTTCAGTTTGCATGTTTAATATGCAGATACATACTTTATTGTTGTTTAAGTTTGAGGACTGGATACACATGTGAACTTCAATTGCTCCTTCGGCCTTTGTTCTTGAGTATGATATTTATGCTATCCAGTTTCACAGTGCATACATGTTATATCTTTATTCATGTTCTTGTCTGCATCATGTAGTTGGTATTGTCGATGTGCACTGACTTGAGTTTGCATGGAGTTGCACTGCACTGGAATACATTATAGTCTTGCTCAAGTCTGGTGTTTGAGATTGACTCAGCCTTAAGCTCAGCATCCCTGTACGATGTCATTTACTGGTTCACTACTTGGTTTTGGGATCCATTTGTACTCGAGTTAGACCTGTAGTTTGCATTTGCCTCTGACCTTTTGGGCACACGGATTTCATTCCATGTTGTACCATTACCTTCGGGGCACATGCTCTTAGCTTCCTTCTCTTATCAGTTGCATTATAAATTTCATGTGTAGCTTCATGTAGCATGCATTGTTCATATAAGTTGACTTCTTTCATGTGAGACTGCACTTGAGTATGCAGACATGTATGTTTGTGTTATAGTTTTTGGTATTAGACTAGAATTTCATTTTGTCTTCAATTTGAATCTCATGTGCAGTTGCAGTAATATGTTACTAGGCTTGAGTTATTTTCCTGCAGTCTTTATTTCACTGTCCATACTGCTATGTTAGATTTGCATTGCCTCTGGACATCAAACCATTGATATACTTGTGCTGTCCAGTTGAGTTCGGCACCTGCGTGTCGTTGCTTGACTGTTTAGTCTTTTGCGGTTATTTACTTTTTTCAACCGCAGTTTCATTATGCAATTGTTTCTTGTTTACTACTTATATGTATGCAGATGTATATACATATGTATACATCGATGCAGTTGCATTTGTTTGCAGCTTACCCCTGTTGGTTTGTGTTTGAAAGGCAGTACATTCATATATGTGTTGAGTCTCTGACTTGACTTTTGCATTTTGCTTGTTTTTCGAATTACACTTGAGTTGAATCCAGCTTAAACGCTCGGGTTTGACCTTGTGCCCGTTTGTGTACATCGTCACTGTAGTGGCAAGGCAGTGCACACAAGCGTGAACTGCAGCCACACAGTATGGCTTTTATGGATATTCTATTTTGTTTTGATTTATTGGTCTTTTGCATATTCCATATGTTGTAGTGGCGAGGCAGTACACGCGTGCGTGCATTGCAGCCCTACCCGAGTTGACATTTTAATTGATATATCATTATGTTTTGGATTTGTATTTTGATTGGTTAATTTGACGATTTTGTTGTTAATTGCCGTTTAGGCAATTCTGATGTTTTTAAATTATCTTCATCGATATTCTTTTCACTTATCTTTGTTGATGATTTGAATTTGCTGATTTGTTGTTTAACACTATTACGTGTTATATTTATCGTTATTCGATTTATTTATTTAAGGATCGGATAGACGAGACTTATTGTGACTATCGTCTATTCATTATTTAACTATTATTGCTTCTGTGCACTAATAACTGAGTTTGAATTAGACTGACCTGTGTATTATTTTCTTTTGAATTTAATACTCGGGTCAGACCGAGTTATTACAGGTTGTTGATATCTTACTTTGGGTTGCTGTTAGATCTATGAAGTCTTTTCATATCTTTTGGAGTAGTCGTCGTTATTATAGTGGTCAGTGTATTTGTATAGGAAGATATGTATTCATGTATATTATATACGATAATGTACTTGTATATGTAACTTCCCGTGTCGACAATTGTAGTTGTATCATATGTATTGTATCACATGTATATCAACTGACTTCGGTTATATATATATGAGACTTTCTGTTATATCTGTGTTCCGCATTTGACTTATCTGTGTTATTATTATATATATTGCCCAAACAATTATGAACCATCGTAGTTCGTTTTATACTGGAATTGGGTATTTCGATGGGAGTAAATAAATAAGAGTTGAAAAATTAAAAATATACTACTCCTATCGATATAACCAATACCAGTGTAAGGCCTAACTACGGATGGCCGCTCCTATCCAGCCTTATTATTCATGATAACAGACAGTATTTCCTTTAATATTCTTTGGGTTATTGTGAGCATAGAGGTGGGGCGTCACGGTTGGTATCGGAGCTTGGGCTTTATGGACATAATTTAAAACCTAACTTAAATGGAACATGTGTTACAACTATTAGTCGATGTTTTAGTTGTGCTTTGAGTCAAAACTAAAGTTTTGAAATTATGATTAAATGTTTAAATATCTTTATTTAAAAATAAAAGTGAATTTGTGTTTTGATGATCGATTGATTCGTGTTCTGTTTATCAGAGTGCGCAGCGGAAACAGTGACTGTCTTCGCTGAGTACAGCTGATATCCTTTTTGAATTGAAAATAAAATACAAAATTCAAATAAATTTCAATTGTTGTTTACATAGCTGTGTTCAATTTGTTTTCTTTGAAAATTTCGAATCCAATTTGAGAATTCGAAGCAGTTGCAGTTATGCGATTTTGTTGAGATTTCTGCTATTTTGAATTATCTTCGTTGAAGATATATTTGAATGATTTCTTTTTTCTTTTTGCGGTATATGTGCAAATTTATGTTGCATGTTACTGCATTAATTTTACGTTGAACCGATGTTTGGTTTTAACGTATTTTGTTGCCATTATTTTTATAATGGAATTTTTACAACGGTGCTAAATTTTTGAAGCCCAATGTTTTGTTCACATTTTAATGAATGAAAATTCACTAGTATTATATTTTGATGCAAATTATTTTGATGAGATTTTGACGTATAAAAATCACTATCGCTTTGACTTCAGTGCCCGTCAAATGTTAAGGTGGATTTTTAAGCGGTTATCCCGCGATGCTAAATTTGAGATCCGTTTCTACGGTGTTTTGAGAAGTGCAATTTCCTTGTCGAAATTATCACTAATGTTGCTGTTTTTATCACGGATTTGCAAATCGTTTTAAAAATAAAAATTGTTTTCCAAAATTTTTATGGTTTACGCTTTCAAAAGAATGAGGAAGCGATTTAAACGTTTCAACAAAATCGAGGACTACGACGCCTTTCTTTTATTGGTTCGCTTAATTCCGGACTTGTACGTTTGAGAATGTAAATTATTACTTTTATAAAATAAATGAAATTATTTTCAGAAATTTTGCAGTTTGCGCTTTCAAAAGAATGAGGAAGCGATTTAAACGTTTCAGAAAAATCGAGGACTATGACCCCTTTCTTTTACTGATTCGCTTAATTCTGGACTTGTCTGTTTGAGAATGTGAAACGTTATTTTTGAAATACACAATTTTGCACTTTTAAGGAAACGACGAAGAGAATTAAACGATTTAGTAAAACTGATGCAGCACGACCTAAGGAACGCGTTTTAGACCGTTCACGACCTAACAAGGGCTTAAGCCGTTCGGGTTCTTTAGATCGTGTACGATCAAAGGCTACAGGAGGAGCACCACGAGATAACAAAGTAGCAGCACGAGTTGAGAAGGCGCAAGGCTTAAGTCGGCTACGACCTAAAGGAAGTGATTTAGGTCGTCTACGACCTAACGAGTGTGCTGAAGAATGGGGCTCACGACCTAAGATAAGTCGCATACGGCCTACGACCTAGTTAGGTCGCGTGAAGTGATGCAGCAGTTTCCTCTTGAGTCGCTGAATTTTATGTCGTGGCAATGTTAAGTCGCTAGTGGTTGAGTCGTTTGTTTGTTAAGTCGATGTACTGTATATATGTGTTGAGTCGTAAGTCGTTTGTACTTAAGTCGTTGGTCGCCAAACGACCTAAGTTGAGTCACGTGTTATTTGGATGTGTTGTAGCCTATAAATAGGCGTATAGGGGTTATTTGTAAACTGGTTATGGTTGAATAAAATTCTTGTTTGTTAGCTTTGTTCTTTCATAAAATTGGTAGTTGAGTGTGATCTCCTATCTCCACTTACGGTATTCGATTGCACTCGAATCAACGTTCGTTGAAGCCAATTCGCGGAATCAAGTGTGCTTGATCAACGCTCGAAGAATTGTAGATCTTCTTTCACGGTATCGTGCGTGATCAACGTGTCAGAGATAGCTAGAATTCGGTATCTTTGGATCAACGAATTTAGGCATTTCAGTATCTTTCAATCCACTGATTTCTACTTTCACCGCTTCATCTAATTTTTGTATTATCCCTGCGTCAGTTTGGTATCAAAGCTAGACTTAGCCAATCATAGCTAAGCCGAGTCTTGGAGCCAAGGAGTTTGAAGTTGGTGTTCATCGTGTTCATCCTGAAGTTGCAACAAGTTAGAAGCTTCCGATCCATTTCATTTTGGATCAAAGTTGGAAAGGTGTTTGAGTTTGAGCCGAGTTGGGTAGAGCCATGCATCACTTGTTTAAGCCGAGAGTTTGAAGTGAAAGCTGAGCATAACTTTGTGTTAAGTTTGGGCCGTGCATCATTTTGGGCCGTGCATCAATTTGTTATCATTGGTTGAAGTTAGGGCCGAACTTGTTGAACTTGTGCGAGCTAGCTGAAGTTTTATTTGTAGAAGCTTTTTGAAGTTTTGAAATGTTTGTATTGTTTAATCATGCCACCGAGAAGAGCTAACCGTCATCATAATTTTGAAGTGTTGTATAGAAGAGAAGAAGCCGAGCAAATGGAACAACGCATTAATGAGAAATTTGATGAAGGTATTGGAAAGCTAGAGAAGTTGATGAATGATTTGAATCAAAACCAAAGGAGGAGATCATCAGTCTCGAACCACGGAGGAAATAGAGTTTTGCCATCGGTTACGGAAGCAAGGAGGGTGTCGCCACAATCTTTTAGAGAAAGAAGAGAAACATCAATTTCATCAAGGAGAGATCTCCATGATTATGCACGTGAAGAGAGGAGAACTCCACAAGAGTTTGAAGAGGAGCCATATCGAGATGAAGAGAGACATAGTAGAAGAGACATGCGTGGTCAAAGGGATGTTGATGGTCAAGATCGACATAGACGTACATTTGATTTTAATGAAGAGGGTGATAGAGCTAGCATTCATTGTCAAGATCGAGACCAAGTTCGAAATTCATATCGGGATGTAGATGATGATCGTCGATGGGAATCGGGTATGAAGATGGAAATTCCAGAATTCAAAAGTGGAATGGTAGCAGAAGAATTTTTGGATTGGTTGTCTAATGTTGAAGAGATCTTTGATTTCAAAGAGGTTACGGAAAATCGTCGAGTTAAGTTGGTTGCTACTAGGTTGAGGGGGAGAGTTATGGCATGGTGGCAGCAAACCAAATTTACACGAGAACGGATGGGGAAGTCGAAGATTGAATCATGGGAGAAGATGAAGAAGATGATGAAAGCTACATTTTTACCTTACAATTATCAATCACTTATGTATCAGAGGTTGCAGAATCTGAGGCAAGGGACGAAGACTGTTAATGATTATGCTGATGAGTTTTATCAACTGATCGCTCGAAATGACATTATGGAGACGGAGGAACAATTGACGGCTAGGTTTATTGGGAGGTTGAGAATGCAGATACAGGACATGGTGAATATGTGTGATCCTAGATCTGTTGCAGAAGCACATCAAAAAGCGTTGGCTTGGGAGAAACAAGGGAGACGTGGAGGTGGTGTGTTTACAAGTTCCAATTTTCAGAACAAAGGTGTTAGTGGGAGTTCCAATGTTTCTAAAGCTGTCAGTAAACCAGTTGTGAAAGAGGTTGAGAAAGCAAAGGTCAACAGCAGTTTCAAATGTTACAATTGCCAGGAAGTGGGTCACAAGTGTAATGAATATCCAAAGCCAAAGAAACGAACGATGATTGTTGAGGTTGAAGGTGAAGATGTTGGGGAAGGTTATCCTAGTCCGGTTGAGGAGGATGAACAGGATATCGCGTCAGGAGATGAAGGATGTAATCTTATGATAAGGAGATCTTGTTTAATACCGAAGCAAGAAGAAGAAGCTAGTTGGTTGAGGAGTAACATCTTTCAGTCAACATGCACTATTCTGGGAAAGGTTTGTAAATTTTTGATTGACGCTGGAAGTTGTGACAATATCATTTCTACTGAAGCTGTGAGGAAGTTGAATTTGAAGACGGAGAAGCATCCAAATCCTTATAAGTTAGCGTGGTTGAGAAAGGGAGGAGAGGTGAAGGTGGACAGGCGAGTTCATTGTCCATTTTCTATTGGGAAGAAATATAAAGATGAAATTTGGTGTGATGTTATGGAAATGGATGTTTGTCACTTGCTTTTGGGAAGACCATGGCAGTATGATCGAGCAGTGCAGCATGACCATCGGACCAATAGCTACAGCTTTATGTTTGAAGGTGTTAAGATCATTTTGGTTCCAAAGAAGAGACAACAAGGAGAAAGCAAATCAGAAGAGATTGAGGAGCTGAAGAATTTGTTGACTTTGAAAGAATTTGTTGAAGAAGTAGAGGAGAGTCCAGAGGTATTTTTGTTGATTGGACATGAAGCTACTGAATATGTTGAAGTCCCAGAGGAAGTGAAGCCGGTATTGGAAGAATTCAGAGATGTGTTTCCTGAAAAGTTGCCAACGGAGTTACCACCGTTGCGGGATATTCAACATCAGATTGATCTTGTGCCAGCGGCAGTATTACCACACAGGCCACATTACAGGATGAGTCCTAAAGAGCATGAGGAACCGAGAAGGCAGGTGGAGGAGTTGTTAGAACAGGGGCGTATTCAGGAGATTTTGAGTCCATGTGCTGTGCCAGCTTTATCGGTGCCAAAGAAGGATGGTTCGTGGAGGATGTGTACGGACAGTCGGGTTCTAAACAAGATCACTGTGAGATACAGATTTCCTATGCCAAGGTTCGATGATTTGATTGATCAGTTGAGTGGAGCTGTTGTGTTTTCGAAGATTGACTTGAAGAGTGGATACCATCAGATTCGTATTAGACCGGGCGATGAGTGGAAGACTGCTTTCAAAACCAGGGAAGGTTTATACGAATGGTTGGTTATGCCGTTTGGTTTATCGAATGCACCAAGTACTTTTATGAGAGTGATGAACCAGATTTTCAGACTATACATTGGGAAGTTTGTGGTGGTTTACTTTGATGATATTTTGATCTACAGTGGGAGTATGGAAAAGCATGTTTAGCATTTGCATGAAGTACTGTTGATTCTACAACAAGAGCAGTTCTATGCAGCATCAAAGAAGTGTGTGTTCATGACGCACAGTGTTTTGTTTCTTGGATATGTTCTATCGAAAGAAGGAATTCAAGTGGGTGAAAGTAAAGTAGAAGTTGTCAGGAGTTGGCCATAGCCAAAGACAATTACTGAAGTGAGGAGTTTTCATGGATTGGTATCTTTTTGTCGAAGATTCATTCCACACTTTAGCAGTGTAATGGCGCCTATAACCGATTGCATGAAAGGAAAGAAGTTTGCATGGTCAGAGGAAGCAGGGGTTGCTTTTGAGAAGATCAAGTCACGATTGACGTCAGCGCCAATTCTAGTTTTACCGGATTTTCAGTTATTATTTGAGTTGCACACTAATGCATCGAAGGTTGGGATTGGTGGAGTTTTGAGTCAGAAAGGAAGACCAGTTGCTTATTCCAGTGAGAAATTGTCTGGATCTAAGTTGAGGTATAGCACTTATGACAGGGAATTTTACGCAATTGTTCAAGCAGTGAAGCACTGGAGACATTATCTATTTCAGAAGGAGTTTGTTCTCTATACGGATCATGAAGCTCTGAAGCATTTGCAAGGGAAGGATAAAATTTCAGCTAGGCACGCTTCATGGGTCGCGTATTTACAACAGTTTAGTTTTGTTGTTAAGCACAAATCAGGGGTGACGAATCGTGTAGTTGATGCTTTGAGTAGGAGGAGTCATTTATTGACGACAATGAAAGTTGAGGTGACAGGTTTTGAATTATTGCCAAGGCAGATTGAAGAAGATCCTTAGTTTATGAAAGTTGTTAAAAAAGTCGAGGAGGGGAGTGCTGATGAATTTGTGTTGGTGGATGGTTTTCTATTTAAAGGAAATCAATTATGTATACCAGATAGCATGTTGAGAATGAAGATTATCAAGGAGTTGCATGATGAAGGACATGTAGGAAGGGATCACACATTATAGTTGATTTCTCAATCTTAGTTTTGGCCGTCAATGAGGAAAGAGGTTGAAAGGTTTGTGGAGAGATGTCATATCGGTCAGATTTCGAAGGGAACAACGACAAATGCTGGATTATATATGCCGTTACCTTTACCGACTAAACCTTGGGTTGATGTGAGCATGGATTTTGTTTTGGGTTTGCCTAGAACTCAAAAGGGTAACGATTCCATTTATGTGGTGGTTGACCGGTTTTCAAAAATGGCACATTTTATAGCTTGTAAGAGACAGCAGATGTTGTTCATGTTGCACAGTTGTTCTTTAAAGGGATCTATCGTTTACATGGGTTACCAGAGTCTATTGTTTCGGATAGGGATACTCGTTTTCTGAGTCACTTTTGGCTAAGTTTGTGGAAGATGGTCGGAATGAAACTGAATTTTAGTAGCGCTTACCATCCGCAGACAGATGGACAGACGGATGTTTTGAACAGATCGTTGGGGAATTTATTGAGATGTTTGGTGAAAGATAATCTGAAAAGTTGGGATGTGAACTTATGTCAAGCAGAGTTTGCTCATAATCATGGGTGAATCGTAGCACAGGATTCAGTCCATTTCAGATTGTTTATTCAAACTTGCCAAAGGGGCCGTTGGATTTAACGACAATACCACAACCAAAGGGGATAGTTAAACGAGCTGCTGATTTTGTTGATAGCTTGACGGAATGTCATAAAATTGTTCAGGAATGATTAGAGAAAGCGAATGAGAAGTATAAAAGATCCGCAGACTTGAAACGAAGAAATGTTGAGTTTAATGAAGGAGACTTAGTGTACGCTGTGTTAACGAAGGATCGTTTTCCAGTAGGTGCTTATAACAAGTTGAAAGCCAGAAAAATTGGTCCTGTGGAAGTTGTGCAACGGATCAATGAAAATGCATACAGGGTGAAGCTGCCGGAGGATGTGTATATGTCTGATGTGTTTAATGTTAAACATCTGGTACCTTATTATGGGTATAAACAAGCTGATGGGGAAGAGACCACAAATTCGAGGACGAATTTTTCTCAATCCGGAGAGGATGATGCAGCACGACCTAAGGAACGCGTTTTAGACTGTTCACGACCTAACAAGGGCTTAAGCCGTTCGGGTTCTTTAGATCATGTACGATCAAAGGCTACAGGAGGAGCACGACGAGTTAACAAAGTAGCAGCACGAGTTGAGAAGGCTCAAGGCTTAAGTCGGCTACGACCTAAAGGAAGCGATTTAGGTCGTCTATGACCTAACGAGTGTGCTGAAGAAGGGAGCTCACGACCTAAGATAAGTCACATACGGCCTACGACCTAGTTAGGTCGCGTTAAGTGATGCAGCAGTTTCCTCTTGAGTCGCTGAATTTTATATCGTAGCAATGTTAAGTCGCTAGTAGTTGAGTCGTTTGTTTGTTAAGTCGATGTACTGTATATATGTGTTGAGTCGTTTGTACTTAAGTCGTAGGTCGTGTGAGTTTGTTCGTAAGTGTTTGTTTTGGTTAGGTCGGCAACGACCTTGATAAGTCGTAGGTCGCCAAACAACCTAAGTTGAGTCGCGTGTTATTTGGATGTGTTGTAGCCTATAAATAGGCATGTGGGGGTTATTTGTAAACTGGTTATGGTTGAATAAAATTCTTGTTTGTTAGCTTTGTGCTTTCATAAAATTGGTAGTTGAGTGTGATCTCCTATCTCCACTTACGGTATTCGAGTATTTTCGTGTGCTTTCGAGCCACTATGATGGACCTTCGGGTCATATGATGGAACTTCGGGTCAAATACCAGTACCAGACCTTCGGGTCATATGTTTGACCTTCGGGTCATATGATGGGCGCCAAAATTATGATGACGGTACTTAATAGGCTTCGGCCATATGAGATGCACGTGCGGCGCAGCTAAAACTCGCCATATGATGGGATCGATCCACCTTTTATGTTGATTTTCTAGTTATCTTAATTTATTGTAGATATTTGTTGAATCTAATTATCTGCAGGTAATTAGATATTTGATGTTATGAGTTCTGATTATCGTTTTTGATAATCAGATATTTGTTGTTTCTGATTATCGCTTGTGATAATTAGATATTTGATGTTATGAGTTCTGATTATCATTTTTGATAATCGAATATTTGTTGTTTCTGATTATCGCTTGTGATAATTAGATATTTGATGTTATGAGTTTTGATTATCGTTTTTGATAATCCGATATTTTTTGTTTCTGATTATCGCTTGTGATAATTAGATATTTGATGTTATGAGTTCTGATTAACGTTTTCGATAGTCGGATATTTGTTGTTTCTGATTATCGCTTGTGATAATTAGATATTTGATGTTATGAGTTCTGATTATCGTTTTTGATAATCGGATATTTGTTGTTTCTGATTATCGCTTGTGATAATTAAATATTTGATGTTATGAGTTCTGATTATCGTTTTTGATAATCGGATATTTGTTGTTTCTGATTATCGCTTGTGATAGTTAGATATTTGATGTTATGAGTTCTGATTATCGTTTTTGATAATCGGATATTTGTTGTTTCTGATTATCGCTTGTGATAATAAGATATTTGATGTTATGAGTTCTGATTATCGTTTTTGATAATCGGATATTTGTTGTTTCTGATTATTGCTTGTGATAATTAGATATTTGATGTTATGAGTTCGGATTATCGTTTTTGATAATCGGATATTTATTGTTTCTGATTATCGCTTGTGATAATTAGATATTTGATGATATGAGTTCCAATTATCGTTTTTGATAATCGGATATTTGTTGTTTCTGATTATCGCTTGTGATAGTTAGATATTTGATGTTATGAGTTCTGATTATCGTTTTTGATAACCGGATATTTGTTGTTTCTGATTATCGCTTGTGATACTTAGATATTTGATGTTATGAGTTCTCATTATCGATTTTGATAATCGGATATTTGTTGTTTCTGATTATCGCTTGTGATAATTAGATATTTGATGTTATGAGTTCTGATTATCGTTTTTGATAATCGAATATTTGTTGATTTGATTATCGTTTTTGATAATCGAATATTTGTTGATATGAGATTTGATTATCGTTTTTGATAATCGAATATTTGTTGTTTTGATTATCGTTTTTGATAATCGGATGTTTATGATTTGAGATTTCTGATTATCGTTTTTGATAATTAGATAATTGCTAATTTTGCTGATTATAAGATTTTCTAGTCTCTAATTGATTCTAGATTATGTTGGTTATATTGAATGGTTGTTTTCTATCTATCCCTGATGATAGTTAGAGTTTGCTAATTATGGAGTTAGTGTTTTTTTGATCTTCTGGTTGATAACTAGATATTTGCGGTTTTGTGATTTGTGTTTTGGTGTTTTCTCATTGTCTTTGTTGATAATTAGATTTTTTTTCTTCTGTTTCCTAATTGTCGTATCGATAATTAGATATTGCTGTTTTGTGATTTCTGTATTCTAATTATCTAATTGAAAATTGAATATTGCTGATAATTGCATTTATTCATTTTTGTTGTTTTCTAGTTATCTATTGATAATTAGATTTTGTTGAGAATCTGTGAATTCCTTTTATGAAATTAAAAGATTTCTTTGGCGTTTGTATTACCGACATTATTTATCTAGCTTAACCAGTTTATGTTAGAAAAATAATTGTTATTGAGGCCTTTAATTATGAAAATTGCGGGGACGCAATTTTTATAAGGAGGGGAGTCTGTAACAACCCAGAAATTCGTAGCAATTAATTATCGTCACTAGGTGATTAAATCGTTTGCAAAATTCTGTTGGAATTCTATTCGGGTTAAAAATTCTTTTAAAATTTGTTTAAGAATCATGGGCTTTATAATATTGGCCCATCCCTTTTTCTTTGTGCCATGATAACTATCAAGGCAGACCCGATCCCCCTTTCATTTTCAACTCATTTAGAAAACCCTAAATTGATAAACGAAGGAAAATAAAAATGGAGGCTGCGCTTCCTTCTTCTCTTCGAAAAATTAGGGCTTTTTGCTAATTTGTTGATGCCAATTGCAACTTGATTTCCGTTCTTCGTTTGTTGATCGTTCCTTGAGATACTTCAGCCGCTTGACTTCGTTCGTTATCGAGTCGCTGTCCTCGGCCGAGTGGATTCGCAATCTTCCAAACAAAGGTGAGTGATTTAAGTATCACTCGCATCTAATTCATATTGTATAAATTTTGTTACTTGATTTTCTCGGATTTGAATTCTCTTCTATTTATTTGAATTCGTGTTGGTTTCATCTCAATCGCGTGATTATGCTTGGAAGTTGATGATTTATCTTTGATTTGTTCTAATGTGCATATATTTGTTGCTTGTTAATCACGATGTTGACTCATTTCATGATGACCGCAACTTGATCGATTTTGACTTTGAATAGTTCGTTTCGTTCTTGTTACCTTCGATGTTGTTTTGCTTTGACTTCGACTATTTACGATTTTGTGTTTTTTTTCTGGTTGACCTGTGCGGTTACAAATTGTGTCGACCTGGACTTGTTGCCTTATTGATAAACACGGCTTTGATTTGCATTTTGTTATACTATGGACCCTGACTTGTTTAATGTCGGCCATGACACTTGAGTTGATATTATTTGAAACTGCTACATATTCAAACCCCTGTCACTTGTTAATTGCGGCCACTTGATGCTATTATGAGATTCCCTGAATTTGTACTATCTTCGGCCATCACTAGTGCTGTGGTCCTACTATTTGTGTACCACTTGCTGTATTCAACTTGGGATTGCACTGTTACTGTTTGGTGCACTTGTCATTCGAATTGATGATGCATTTTGTGTTGTAGTTGCAGTTGTACCTCGTACACTGTCATGTACTGTGTTTTGGACTAGAGCATTATCGTAGATTCACTGCCACTTCAGTTTGCATGTTTAATATGCAGATACATACTTTATTGTTGTTTAAGTTTGAGGCCTGGATACACATGTGAACTTCAATTGCCCCTCTGGCCTTTGTTCTTGAGTATGATATTTATGCTATCCATTTTCACAGTGCATACATGTTATATCTTTATTCATGTTCTTGTCTGCATCATGTAGTTGGTATTGTCGATGTGCACTGACTTGAGTTTGCATGGAGTTGCACTTCACTGGTATACACTATAGTCTTGCTCAAGTCTGGTGTTTGAGATTGCCTCAGCCTTAAGCTCTGCATCCCTGTACGATGTCATTTACTGGTTCACTACTTGGTTTTGGGATCCATTTGTACTTGAGTTAGACCTGTAGTTTGCATTTGCCTTTGACCTTTTGGGCACACAGATTTCATTCCATGTTGTACCATTACCTTTGGGGCACATGCTCTTAGCTTCCATCTCTGATCAGTTGCATTATAAATTTCATGTGTAGCTTCATGTAGCATGCATTGTTCATATAAGTTGACTTCTTTCATGTGAGACTGCACTTGAGTATGCAGACATGTATGTATGTGTTATAGTTTTTGGTATTAGGCTAGAATTTCATTTTGTCTTCAATTTGAATCTCATGTGTAGTTGCAGTAACATGTTACTAGGCTTGAGTTATTTTCCTGCAGTCTTTATTTCACTGTCCATACTGCTATGTTAGATTTGCATTTCCTTTGGACATCAAACCATTGATATACTTGTGTTGCCCAGTTGAGTTCGGCACCTGTGTGTCGTTGCTTGACATTTTAGTCTTTTGTGGTTATTTACTTATTTCAACCGCAGTTTCATTATGCAATTGTTTCTTGGTTACTACTTATATTTATACAGATGTATATACATATGTATACATCGATGCAGTTGCATTTGTTTGCAGCTTACCCCTGTTGGTTTGTGTTTGAAAGGCAGTACATTCATATATGTGTTGAGTCTCTGACTTGACCTTTGCATTTTGCTTGTTTTTCGAATTACACTTGAGTTGAATCCAGCTTAAACGCTCGGGTTTGACCTTGTGCCCGTTTGTGTACATCGTCACTGTAGTGGCAAGGCAATGCACGCAAGCGTGAACTGTAGCCACACGTTATGGCTTTTATGGATATTCTATTTTGTTTTGATTTATTGATCTTTTGCATATTCCATATGCTGTAGTGGCAAGGCAGTACACGCGTGCGTGTACTGCAGCCCTACCCGAGTTAACATTTTAATTGATATTTCATTATGTTTTGGATTTGTATTTTTATTGGTTAATTTGATGATTTTGTTGTTAATTGTCGTTTAGGCAATTCTGATGTTTTTTAATTATCTTCATCGATATTATTTTCACTTATCTTTGTTGATGATTTGAATTTGCTAGTTTGTTGTTTAACACTATTATGTGTTATATTTATCGTTATCCGATTTCTTTATTTAAGAATCGGATAGACGAGACTTATTGTGACTGTCGTCTATTCATTATTTAATTATTATTGCTTCTGTGCACTAATAACTGAGTTTGAATTAGACTGACCCGTGTATTATTTTCTTTTGAATTTAATACTCGGGTCAGACCGAGTTATTACAGGTTGTTGATATCTTACTTTGGGTTGCTGTTAGAGCTATGAAGTCTTTTCATATCTTTTGGAGTAGTCGTCGTTATTATAGTAGTCAGTGTATTTGTATAGGAAGATATGTATTCATGTATATTATATACGATAATGTACTTGTATATGTAACTTCCCGTGTCGACGGTTGTAGTTGTATCATATGTATTGTATCACATGTATATCAACTGACTTCAGTTATATATATATGAGACTTTCTGTTATATCTGTGTTCCACATTTGACTTATCTGTGTTATTATTATATATATTGTCCTAAACTATTATGAACCATCGTAGTTCGTTTTATACTGGAATTGGGAATGTCGATGTGAGTAAATAAATAAGAGATGAAAAATTAAAAGTATACTACTCCTATCGAGATAACCAATACTAGTGTAAGGCCTAACTACGGATGGTCGCTCCTATCCAGCCTTATTCTTCATGATAACAGACAGTATTTCCTTTAATACACTTTTTTATTGTGATCATAGAGGTGGGGCGTCACATGTATCATCCATATGCAATATCAAACCCGATCGCTCACTCAATCACATTATTTCACTTCCGAACTAATATCGTCCATCCGACTTCCTAGTGCAGCTCAGATCTGGTTTCTTGATCAGAAATCGTCATTCTCCTTGCATAGCCATAATTATGATTGGGAATTTTCAAAATCAATCAAAAATCCATATCCATGGTTCGCCGTCGTAAATCATGTGAAAAATCCCATCTCAGATCGAAATACTATCTCGAAATTCTGTGCTCAAATCTGGATCAAATCGTTATGCGAAGAATAGTATAGGTGCATCCTATGTATTTATTTTCATTGATTATTAACTGTATCAATTTTCTTTTTATACACATTCATTTTGATTTCTATTCACTTATTCGCAATTGCTTCAATTTCCATTTGGGTTATCACTTCAATTCTTATCTCAACTGATACTCAATTATAAACAGTTTGCACTCTGAACAGCTTAAATATAGAAAACAGCTTGAAAAGTTTAAAATATTTAAGTAGTTGTAAAATAGTTATTAGTTGTAAAATAATTTAGAATAGCTAAGTAATTATAAAATAGTTGTAAAACAGTTAAATAGTCGTAAAATAGTTAGATAGTTGCAACATAGTTGTAAAATAGTAAGTAGTTTGTAAAACAGATGTAAAATTGTTGTAGAATAGTAATTAATTTTCAAAATAGTTGTAAAATAGGTATAAGATATTTTAGGTTTTAAAAACAAAGGTTGTATAGTAAATAACTAGGAAAAATTGATTTAAGATAGTTTTTTTTAAAACAATTTATTTGAAAATAGTTTTCAGAGTCAAATCGGTTCAATTTCCCAATCTCCACTTCCTATCAATTTCCAATTCCCACTTCCATTTAAATTGATTCAATTCCAATTCAAATCAATTTCCATTTGAATTTAAACTTATTCAACTTTGATTACACTCCCAATTATATCAAATCAAATTTCAAGTTGAACTAATTTTCAATTCCAATCGCAACTTTAACCCATCTCGGATTATACAAATTCGAGTTGAATTTTTAAATGTTGATTTAATCCCTTTAATCAAATTAACCTTTACCTTTAGTTTAACAACCTAAGTGTTCAACAATTTAATTTTTAGTCCAAATTTCTAATATTCATTTAAATTACCTCTACTTCTACAAAAACTTATTTCTATGTTCGAGTAAGAGTTCAAATCTTTTTAAACATTTTAATCTTTGAAATCCATTTTATTACCCAATTTTATCCTCAAACTTTGAAACCAATTCTTAACAATTTCAGTTCACAAGTTCATTTTTAACATTTAAATCTTAAGTTCAAAGTGATTTTATTTTCATAAGTTCAACCTTTATCTCTAAAACTCAAAATCATTTAAATAATTTCAAATTAAAGTTTTATTTCCTTTTAATTTCAGTAATGGATACATATACATATACATATATACATATAAATATATATATATATATATATTCAATCCTCTTCTTAATTCATTTAAAATAATCCAATTCACAGTTTCATGGATTATTAATAACAATAGAATGATATTAGGATAAGTCAAAGTAAATAAACATCCAAATTATCTAAAACAACCATCAATAGCATCCATTACGAATTTTCTAAACTCAAACTTGTTTTGAGATCATCCATAACTCCCTTTCCAAATCAACCCATTTAACTTCCCTAAGTTAAATTCAATTCATTTAATCCAGTCGACCTTATTAAATTTGAATCCTACATTTCAAATTTTAAACTTCTTATCAATAACCTTCCCCACTTATAAGTTAAAAAACTTATTTCACTTTGGGTTATACTCTCAATTTAGGGAAATTCAAAATCCAACACTTAGTATTTACTTCCAATCAACTTTTTATTATGTATATCCACAAACATATATATACATTTTAATTTCTTTTGCACACCAAGTCATACTTCCAATTTTAAACCATTCTTGGTTTTTAGTTCAAACAAATTCCTTTAAAAAATTTAAACAACTCTTGTTTTAAAAGAAGATTTCTACATTAAAAAATATTATTTATTATGTCATTTAACGCTTTGAAACAAATTTAAATTTTCTGGACCTAGATTTTAAAACTTCACAATTTAAATTCTTATCAATTTATAAGTCATACTTATCTAAATTGTTACTTCCTTAAAACATTTCATTCTGCTTTGTCATTGTTTATTTAGAAAAATAAACATCTATTTATTTAAATAAAGTACCCAATTTATGATAATTATCATATCCAGAAATCATACCATACATTCCATAATCAATTGCTGGAAAAATCAAACCAAGGCAACTTATTTCAATACTTCGGAAATTCTTTTGAATTTTCTAGGATTAAAATTCAGTTCCGAATCCATTTTTAGCTTAACTTATTTGTAGTTAATCCTTACCCAAATTCTATCCGGTTGTATATAATTATTACCATTTAAATTCTTATGATCTTATTCAATTTCAATAATCAACAACCAATTATATTAAGGGGCATTTCACCAGAAGGACAAACTTTGCAGTCCAATTAGTTTCTAGGACAGACATTTAAAGAAATTACTTTCAAGCCTAAGTCAGCAGAATAATTACTTGCAATGAAAGTCAGCAGTCCAGTTACTTTCAAGGACATAATTTCATAAGTTTTTAGGCCCTAAAAACTAATTATTTTGTGTTTTGTCCTTGAAAGTAATTATTTCAGTTGTGTATCCTAGAAACTAATTCCACTTACTAAAGAGGCCCTTGTGGCTAATTTCCACTTATATTAATATATGTAAAAATTAGAAAAATTATTGCTTTATATACCAAAATATAGGCTTGTATAAAAACTACTTTTAAAACCGTTTTTAAAATCATGATATAATAAAATAAAAATTACGCCCTCATATAATAAGCTCAGCTCATTCTACGGTACTACTAACCCTATCTCCAATGAGTAATCCCCACCAGAGCCAAGGTTCTCACTTAACCTCGCTCTGATACCAGAAGTAACGACCCAGAATTTTCGACCTCGGAAATTCGATACTAATACGTTCACTATAGAAGTGCCGAGCAATCGAACACCGAAAATCCTAGATTGTTAGGGTAAAGAAGAAAAAGCGGTAGAAGAAGAAACAAAAACAACAACGCAGAATCTCACAATCGCAATGGAACAAAATATAATATCAAATAATAGCATTTATATAAAGGAAAGCTGTATCTATCAATTTACAGACAATATATCACAGTACAATCTTTCACAAAGAAACTGGACAGTCGTAACAACTTGTCCTTGAATACAATCAATGCAAATTCTAATACACGGCGGAATCAATATGTCTCTACCATCCATCTCGCCTCCTGAGCTCCAGAATGTCTTAACCTGAAAATCTGTAATACTCGGTCTGACCCAAGCATTACAATAAAGTAACACCCGAGTCAGGCTGGAAATCAGCATGAGTCAACCCATTTAATGTGAAATACTTAGGCTACAATCTTCTTTGAAAAGCCAGGGTAACTCGTTCATCACTAGGAGTTTTATCTTGCTAAAGCCAAACACTTATTTCACAAAATAATATCTAAGTATCTTTATTTAGTTTAAATGGCCACGTTCGCTAATTTATTCCACTCCAGCCTATTTGATTTTATAATAAAATCTATAAAGAATTATAGTAGTTACTAATTGAAGTGGTTCCAAATATCGCTGATATCCAACCCCGGTCTCTTCGAATTTAATGCCGTCCTTTAAACTAAGTTGTTTAACTGAAGATAATTCAATTTAAGTTCAGAATATCATATTCACACAGTAATTCATCACAAATGTCTGATTAAATAAATGATTCACATTTACTAACAGATCAATCCTGGCATTTCACATCACGGAATATCACATATTAATAGACCAGAGATATTAATCAATCCAAGCATTTAATACAATTTAATCATCCATAAGCAAGATAAATTAATCACACAATTTAAAATTAATTTTAATCTAACACAAAATTATTTATAACCTTTATTAATTGTTATTAATTAATTGCAAGCTATTTATTTTATTTCAATTAATTATTGGAATTCATTAATTATCCTTTATAATTACTTGAGACCTTAATTAATTAAAGTTTAAACCATTTCTCTTAATCCTTTACTTAATAACATTATTTAAATTTTATTTTAATAAACTTAAGAATTAATTTAAATAATTGACATATAATAAAATATTACCACTTAATTATTTAAGTTAAAAATAAATTATTATACAACTTTTGACTTACCAAAATATTAAGTAAACATTAATCATTAAAGAATTGGTTTAGAAAATTATTTTAAAACTTATTCTATTTTAACTTTTAAAAACTGTTAATACACTTCAGAAATCCCAAGACTAACCCGAGCCTTCCCCCTACATAAACCCGAGGTCAAAAGCCCTTCTTCCCCGACGCTCTCTCTTCTCTTTTGCTCGCGTACAAACCCGATGAAAACCTCTACACAAACCCGTGTCCAACCCGAGGCTCAATCTTCTTCTTCCTTCTACTCAATCCTACAGCATAACATAGATACACACTGATACGTGTGCACCTGCACATCCAATCATCAACGCTTCGATCAACGAAGCTACCACCAGCAAGTCTACGACGACCCTCACGATTGCCTCTAGTACCCAGAATCCCAATACAACATTTAAATCGGAATCGAGCTACACGCAACCCACTGGAATGAAACTAATCACCCAAAACCTCCACGCATCGCCACCTTCGATCACCAGAAGCTTCGACACCCCGTCCAGAGCTTCGCCGTAGACCTACGCTCCTATTCCCCCTACTCTGATCAAGCCCGATGCTTCCTCGACGTCGCATTGGCCTCTAAATCAACTTTGACCAAATCAGGGTCTTAAAACCTACTTCATCGTAGTCTCGCCACCATAGTGATCTATAAATCGAGTCACCATTTTTCCCAAGTGCCCGACCTCCGAGCTTGCTCCAGTTAAAATCTCGACCTTCCACCCTTCACCGTTCGCCCGGATTCGAGCAAATCTCGATTTCTTTCAACTCGAAAATTCTCTTGATTTACAAAATTAAAAATCTTGCTATTATCATTAAAAATCATGCTTTTCAAACTTGAATTACATTATTTAGGTGAAACTTGGAATTAAAATAATTGATTTTACTGATATGTTTCCTTTTTATTGTAATTTCTTGTTTTTACAGTTAATTACTTAATAATCCCACATAAAAACATTTTTAGCAAAAGAATTTAGTTAGTACAAACCCATCTTCTTTAAACATCATAATCCAAAATAGATTACATGCAGAGGGATCAAAATTTGAGTATTTTGGTCTGTTGATAACATAACAGAGACATGCACAGACATGCATACAAATATATACACAACAACTTCATACTGATATACATGCAAAGCATATTCATTCATCTATATGAATATTTCACAACATTACTTTCATTATCCATCACATGCAACAGAATATAAAAAAGATTTAGCTATAAGAGGTGAAGTTTACTCATCTGTAATGGTTTGAACAGGGGAAGCCAGATATTTGAAAATTGAAAGTTGATTTGAAATTGGAAACTTGAATTTTATCTTCCTTGTTAAGCTTGAAGTTGAATCTTAAACTTGAATTTGAATCAGGAAGTTTGCTTAGTTCCAAACTTGAAAAAGTTGTTGGTCTTTGTTTTATATTTTTCCTGGTTTTAGTTTTTGGTTTGATTTAAAGAAAATGAAAGAAAGGAGAAATTAGGATATATATATATATATATATATATATTAGTATATAGAACAAATAAATTTGACACTTGTGCACAAAGCCTTTTTACAAGCTTACAAATGTCTAAATCAAACATTTTATATTTATTTATGTTTTTATTTTTATTTTTTATAGTTTCTTTTTATATGATTTATATTTATACTTTTATATTTATCCTTATTTTAATTTTAAACTATGATTATTAATATTTTAAATCATTAACTACGTATATATACTAGTATTTAAAATGTAGAGTTTCAAATCTAAATTATTTTTAAGATATTTACTTTGAATTTCAAATCATAGTTTTATTCGCAAACCGTGTGTGTGTGTGTGTATGAATAATAGTAAAGAGATAGCATATTTCATTTGCAAATTAAAAAAAAAATTCGAAGATTATCAAATTGATATTGCCAAAATCCCAGGTCATCACATTAATCCTTTAACCCATTTCAACATAACTTTAACTCGGTTATTGTCTAACTCATAGCATACTTTTGGTTTTTTAGTGTCATCTGGCTTAATATGAAACTGGACGCTTGCATATTTCTTGTATACCACGTCTCAATTTCAAATCATCTTTAGTGTTCCCCTTAACATTCAAAATTGTATTAAACACATTATCAAATACGTTTTTCTTACTATGCATCAAGTCAATATTATGATAAAGTAGGAGATCTTTTGAATGAAACTCCCAAAATATACTTTGTTTGCACCAATTATGAATCTTCAATTCACCTAAAAATTTAATTTGTACTCTAGTTTGTATATCTTTAGATAATCCTTTACAAGTTCATATATTTATTCGCTTCACCAAATCATTTGTTGTTACATAATCTCCTGTCCAATACCTATAAAGTTTTTTCTATCTCTTCTAAAAGGATGATTAATATGGAGAAAACACTAATGGAAATCAAATGACGAAAATTTCTTCCCATTTGGTAAAGAAAATACTCGTGTTTCTTCCATCCAGTAAGAACAAGCTAGACTGCAGGCCATACTTCAACTTCAAACCATTGCATACATAGTAAAATAGCTAATAGTCTATAAAAAAGAAGCAAACAAACGATTCTTTTTTTGAAATTTCTTATGTTTCAACTCCTTCATGCCATAATATTTTAAATTCTTCAATCAATGATTGTAAATAAACATTAATTCCTTTTGTCGGATCATCAGGGCCAGAGATGATAGTAGTAAGAAACATATATGAAGTTTTTATTCACATCCAAGAAGGTAAATTGTAAGATGTAGCAATAATAGAATAAGATGAATATTTAGAAATGAAATGAGAGAATGTTGCAAATCCATTCGTACAATAAACCAAGTCTAACATTACGACTCTCTACTGTAAAAGCAGGATATGTCTTATCGAAATGCTTTCATGCTTCTCCATCAGCTGGGTGTGCTAACATACTTTAACGTCCCGCCTTTTCGCGCTCTTTAAATCGATGATAAACCATACACGTCAAACTTAAAACATACAAAAGGACGGATTCTTATGGGTAAATAAGAAAAGCAGAGAAGAAAAACAAAACAGAATCTTGCAGCGGAATGATAAAATATAATAATTAATATACAGTTCCAAAAAAACTGTTTTACAAAATATTTTTATTCTTATACAATAAATATCAGAGTTATACATACCATAGAATAATGATTATGCAGCGGAATATAATGGTGTAGTGGAACAATATAGTAGATAATAGTAATACAAATCTTCGTCTTCGCCCTCCGGAGCTAAAATCTTCGAATCCTGAAATGCTCAGGCTGACCCGAGCGAATTGAAAAGACAAACACTCGAGTCAGAACTAAAATATCTTATGTGAGTTAAATCAACTGAAATAAATATGAGTGCAGTAGCTTAAGAGATTCTCGGGGTTTACATCTCCTAAGGATCCGTTAAACTATTTACTATGTAGTAATATTTCTCTATTATAATAATGTCTTATAGTAAAATAAACTTACTTTTAAATAGCATTAAGGGGTTACCCATATAGCCCATGACACAAATAATGCCAATAGTCTATACAGTGCCTGCATATCTCCTAATTGGGAGACTACGAGAAGACACTCCATAGATACGACACAAATAGAAACTCGTAGTAAGGCTCGGTATGCTAGGTGACACGACATAACTAGGCAATGCCAAGGTAGATATACTAATTACGCACACGGGCTGGTGGTAACGTGTAGCGCGCAGCTACAGCCCACCTCGAGCCACACCCCCAAATCAAAAATCAAAAGTGGCCACCTAATCAATCCAACGGTCAGAGTATAATATCGAAGGGATGTGTCCAATAAGAGGGGCTACCTCCTTGGCCCGAGATCGCTCCTGTTTTAGCCACCTTATGCCAACTCACGGGAGTCGGGTCCATGTATATACCTTAATAGAACGTCGCCACCATCCTACTTCATTTTGAAATCTTCCCCGCGTACACGGTTGTTAAAGTGGTTTTCGGAGTTGGCAGAGAGTGTGACAACTTCCGATCCCGGTCTCTTTAACAACCAAACGTTATTATAACACCGTGGTCATTTCAAAATAATTTATACTTCAAAACCAGGATATAATATTTATTTCAAAACCATACAAATACATATCATTTCAAATTTAAAAACCAAACCAATATGATATTCCTTTTATTTCAAATTAATATAATATCATTTTATTTCAAATATATCATTTTCTAAAACCATAACAATTTCAAAGTTAAAATTATTTTGAAACCAAAGTTGAAATATATCCTTTCAAAAGCATAAAAATTTCAATTTCATAACTTTGAAACATACTATCACTTAAATGGTTTAACTATTAAATTACTTTATATAATAAAATAGCTTTTTCACCTTCACAAATCAATTCCAAATATGGATTTAAATGCCTAAATAAACCAATATAATTTCCATATATTTCAAAGCTTTAATTATCCCACCATTTCAAAACTTATTCTTTGATAATTTTATATACATCAAATTCAACTAATATTATTTAGATTTGAAATGTTTGCTAAATAAATCAAATATCACTTTAGTAAGACCTTTAGACTTCAAATAACTAGATATTCTTTCAATTAAATTAACTTGATAATTTTCATTTAAATAAATTTGATATTCATTTAAATCTTCTAAACAAAAATCAAGTTATAAAATCATACCCTTTAAATCTCAATTTATTTACATTTCAAATCAAATTTTTTGAGGATAATTCTTAAATACTTTAATTCAAATCAAATTCACATTTATCTTCCAACCTTAATTTTATTTGGGTCATTATAAACTCTATATATAATAGCATTTAAATAGATACTTAACCATTTTATATAAAAGAAACCCAACTTTAATTTTATTAATAAATTTTATACATAGCTTAAATTCAAGAATTTAACTATATATATAAAATAATATTTATATAACATAAGAAATTAATATTTATTAAACCGTATATTCTTTCCAAAACCGTAGAAAATCATTTCAAATTTTTTTTTATATATATACCGCAGTGCCTGTATAAATTTTTCTATTCTATGGTCAATTGATACGGATATTTATCATTTCAATCCGCAATTTAAAAACAAAAATGCGGTTGTATATCATTTCAAACCGCAATCCCGAATCAAAATAAATACATAACAACTTGCAGATTATGATGATATAAATAAACATCCATTCGTCCATCATAAAATCATACATCCATTCATCAAAATCATCATCCAATTCAAACAATACGTCAATATGTAACGAATAATAAACAACAGGTATTAACTAGCAGTTTATATTCAACAATAATTTAGTTAACTGTTTAACTGGCAGTTTATATGCAATAAATAAACAAATAACAATTTAACTAGTAGTTTATATGCAATAAATAAATAAGTAACAATTTAATTAAATTAAATTAATTTAACTAGGATGATGATTGAAAATATGTCAAACAGTTATAAATAAATTTCTAAACACATCATAAATCAATTTAACAAACATAAGAAATTTTAGAAGTTGTGAGTGGGTTAAAATACTCACCTTTGAATTTAAATTGAATTTAAATCCAATTTAAACCCAAAAATTGGACAGACTCCAAATTCGTCCAAACTAGCATCAAAATGTCCGGAATCCCAATACGAACCTAGCGGAGAAAACCACGCGTGAAAACGACCTCGTATGTAAGCGTTATGCAAATTAGAACAAGTAAAATCAAAAATAAAATAATTTTTTTAATAAAACGTGTCGTGTCCCCAAACGTGCCACGTTATCATCACGTGCATGCGAAAAATCGCGTTCCTCAACCAGATCAAGAACACGAGACCGAACCAATTCCCTTCACGAAACCGGCAACTTTGACCACCAAATCCTACCACCTCCGGCCACGATAGCTCAGGCCACCACCTCCATCGCCTTCGCCTTGCTCAGCCACACCCATGGTTAGGAGGCTGTTGCCTCCGATACCCCGATCGGCACCGCCGCTTCCTCAAAGATTAGGGTTTTCAAACCTTAATCGACCAAATTCGAACACCTCCGGCCAAATTACTCCACACGGCCACCAGTGCTGGCTTTCCCTTGACGCACTCTTCCATACCAAGAAACCGTTTCCCCGATCGATGCCTCAATCAAAAATGCCCAAATTTAATTTTGACTACGATTTGCCGCTAATTCGTGCATCAATACTGAAAACGAACACTTGACGTAGATTTGTATAGATGCAATCTTTGATATATATTTTTCCCAAATTTTTCTGAGGAGTTTGAATTTTTTTGAAGTTGATTTTTGAATTGAAATTTTAGTTGGATAAATTAGGGTTTACAACCATTGAGGAAGAGGAGCACAGAAGTTTCTGTACGTATAGAAATGAGGAATAGAGACTGCTAGGGTTTATAGCAGGATATATATAGGCAAATTGAAATAGAATAGATGGATCGGGTTGAATATACTTGCTAACGACAAAGTGGCCCAAAAAGCCCGTTTCGACTCTGGATTGAAATTAGATCAAACCATATATCAAAGTAGGTGTTTTTAAATATTTTAAATGCGATGGAACAAGTTTCAAGTTCAAATTCCATAATATAAAGAAGTTGTGCCAAAATCAATATTTTTCAAATTGATTTCAATTGATTTCAATTAATCGATTTCAAGGCGTTTCACGTTCGAACGATCAAACGACAAGCCCAATCGCTATGAAACTTGAAATCCTACAATAATTCACCGCTACGGATCCGATGAAACTTATTTCGTAGAAATCCGAGTCAGTGGCCAAAATGGCTATTTTTATATTAATAAAATAAATTTATAATAAATTAACTAAATCAAATTTCCCATTTAAATTCTGAAATTGACAATCTTTATCACTTTAAAAATTCTTAATCATTTACAACGATTTTAAACAATGTAGATGTCAAATTTTAATGTTGATTAATTTATAAATTTTCGTACTAACCTCAATTTTATTGAATTCAAGATTTATAAGAAAATTCCCAATAATTCCATATAATTACATAAATTAACAATTACTCCATTCATTATCGTCAAATGGATGAAATTAACCTTGGATCATGGTTTATTTCATTATTATCCTCAAATTTCATCTTAATTTCAACAACGTAATATTTAAATGTTTAATTTCATTTATTTTGCAATAACTTCAATTATTGAATTTTTTACTTCAATTAAATTAATAAATCTCGCTTTTTATACTTTAAATCAACCAATAGTCATATTATAGATGAATTAATCATTGGATTCAAAACTATTGCATAAATTTTCTCATATACCATCTTTTTTTCAATTAACATAAAATTCAATCCCAATTCTACTTATATGCAATAACTCCAATTATTAAATTTTAAATTTCGATAAATCGATAAATCCTTCCTTCCATTCCTTTAATTCCACTAATTATCATATTATGAATAAAATTTACGTTGCTTCCGACTATTTCTTTAATTTACCTTACAAAACGTTAAATTTGGATTTATTGTAATTGATTCCCAAAGTTTATTTAACACATTAAATAAATAATCAACCTATATTAATTGCCCCTATTTGTTTTTAATTGCATTTATAAGTTCGTTACTTATCAATCCAGATTATCGCATCCCATATATAACACTAATTTTATTCCATTCTATTTGCATTTTTATTATGTCGGCCAAATGTGTACATTAATTACTATTTATATTCTCAATTAATTTATCTACTTGGTTTAATACTTTTTATTACACCATTTTCTACCTTATAAATAAATTTTCGGTTATCATATTAATTATCATTAAAGCACATGGTTATCTCTATTCTTCCCAACCAGTTGCCATCTATTATTATAACTTTACAATTTTATTAATTGACATTTCATTCAACATATTAATTATTAGCCTAAAACGTCACTGTTACGTTTTTATATTTATTAGCCTACAACAAGCGCTACCATTAGTTCATACACGAATTCATTATACATTATTCTATTAGTAAGTTAACATAATAAATTTATTAAATTACCTTTTTATATTCCATTATAAATTAATTCACACATTAATTAAGATTTCAAATCAAATTAATCATTTTATCTTGGTAACATTCCTTTATTACAATAAGGATAAAATTACATTTACATTGTTTCACAACTTGGAATTACATTCAAGTTATTAAAATTTAACTTACCAATCTTCTCCACGTTATTATTTCCTTAATTTATTCCAATTATTGTTACCGATGTTTTATTTCATAAATCAATTTAATACTTTCCTTTATTTTCATATATTCAATATATATCCAGTTATAATATTTTCACTGCTTCATTTATTAGAGTTTTATTCAAATTACTAATAAATAGGTTTTAAATTACCATTTATATATTTTATTTTAGCGTTCATTTCAATATTAATCTATAAAGTTTTTATTTCTACTAAAATTAATTACAAAAATCTTATTTAATTAACAATTTTAATTGTCGAAATTTACGGGTCGTTACACATACCTTCTTCGTGTTTTCTCACAATGCGCCATCTCATATGAGGTGCATTTATAGAATATGCATTTTACCTTTGAAGCCTAAGATCGATGGGTAAGTAATGCATATGATTGTATGGAACTTTCTTTCCCTTCTTTTTTTTATTTGTATCTTTCCTCGTTATATATTCTGCACTTCCTAAGATTGATGTTCCCTTTCCAAAACAACATGCAACCATTTAAACATGTGTTTATTTTTTGATAAGGCAAACCAAAAAAGACATAAGTTTTTCACTTCATAATGATTTTCATGGAGTAAATTATCTGGTTGGCATATTCTGTTTTACAGCTTGTACAACAGCTATTAATCCATCTTCTGTGAAGTTGCATTTTTATTATTCGCAATGTACTATGCAGTTACTGATAATTGACTACCGGTTTTACATCCATCTCAAAGGGGTTTCTTAGTAGCATCCAACAAATCATAGGTTTTCTTTTCTCCAATATTTGGTTTTTCTATGACATTTACATTATCGTCGTCAACTTCAACCGTATGAAATATTGATCGTGTTGCATCTTCAACCATGTCTTCTATAGGATTCGCCATGACAATGTCAAAACACATCCTCCTCTGATTGTATAGGATTAGGTAGTACAAGTTCCCCACGACGATCCTACATTTATAATCCGACATGGAGCCATATTGGCACAATTGGAACCTTATTCGGTATGAATACTTCAAAAATTTGCACCTGCTACATGGACAATGAATTTCTTCATCTTTCCACTATTACTTGTAGTGAATTCAATCAATGCATTTACACCATTATAAAAAAAATTCCTTTATTAAACCTCTCAACCCCCTTTATGGTTGGTACATCCAGCTCCGATCAACAAAATAGGTGCATATTTTTCCTATTTACGAATATATGATAGAAAAACAAAAAAGCATTGATTATTTTATAGTTTAACATTTTATTTTTCAAATTTTCTATATTTTACTTTTTTATGAATTATATAATATATTATTCTTTTTTATTTTATTTTTCAATTAATTTATACCTTTTAATGTTCCTTTAATTATAGTTCATATTTTTTTTATAATTGGTATAAATTATGAAAATAATATTAGATTTTTAGTTTATTGTTTTCTACTTTGATGGTCGATCATCCTCCCATTACAAACACAATGTAATTATATTTCGTAAATTATTTCATTTTAAATGATTAAAGAAAATTTCGACAGCACTTCTTCTTTGTTCCCTGTATCGTACACCAAAATGCATGTATATAGGGAATAGAAAAGAAGTGCTATTGAAATTTTGTAAACCACTTAAAATGAAATGATTTAAAAAATGTAATTACTTTATTAAAAAATGTGATTACTTTATTATGTTTGTAGCTTGTCCAATGTAGGGTCAGATCCAACAAATATTTTATCGGATGAATATTGATGTCCGTTCTATGACAAAAACGAATATCCATATAACGATCATATACAAGACTTGTTAGATATGGCCAAAAAGTCTCTAAGAGATTTAAAAAATAAAGCACATTAGGCACCAATTTTTTTGAAATTACTATTACATATACATTATAATTTTTTATTAATTTTACAATATATTAGCATTTGTACAATACTTTGTTATATTCTATGGTTTATAATTATATAATATATTATTATTTTTTACTTCTTTTATAAAGTCTTTTATATCTTTTCAAATTCAATGAAATATGAATATAATATTATATTTTAAAAAATAACAACATTATACACAAATTTACTGCATATCACATTTTAGCAGAGTAGATTTTATATTACTTAGGGACATAAACTAATCAATGATTATGTAAAGAAATTATTATTTTCAATATTTTAGGACCTAAATAATGTGCATATACGTTAATTAACCCAAGTTAGCCTTACATACTAAATTATGCACATCTATACTAAATAACGCATGTACACAGACACTAAATATACTTTAATTTTTGGATTTAACACTAACAACTTGTTGGCGTAAAAATTGACCACCAACACCCGATTATACGTGAAAGCACCAATATCCAATCACATATCACAGATAGTATATGATGTAGGGAATACAATATGAAGAATAACAAAATTAAAATCAAGGCAGTTAAAAGAGACAAGATTTATAGTGGTTTGGCTAACTCCAGCCTACGTCCACTCTAGAATAATCCTCTTTATTGTACTGAAATTTGATTATACTTACAACCTAAAATCCAAGAATAGAAAAGGCAGTGTATAGCCTAGGTATAAGATGAAGAGAAGCAGAATCAAGATCCCTTGTCTAAAGCCTAACCTGTTGTATTTATTGGTGAACTTCGGCTACAAGGCATTCTCACCTGTATGGGCCCACCATAATGATCGGCAAGTCCAATACGTCCATAAATAACGATCAGCCTGGTCACTCTCGATCATTATTCTTTCATCCAAATCACCGTTGATCGCTCCCTTTCCATATTGCTATGCCGACCAATCTTCCACCAATATACTATACTGATCCGTCTTCCACAAAGCGTGCCGATCCATCTCCTCAATGAAGATATGCCGATCCATCCTTCCACATGAAAGTATGCCGAACCTTCTAGATTCATGAAGACATGTCGATCCATCCTTCTCCATGAAAATATGCCGATCCATCCTTCCACATGAAAGTACACCGAACCTTCATGATTCATGAAGACGTGTCGATCCATCCTTCTCCATGAAGATATGTCGATCATTCCTTCCCCATGAAGATATGCCAATCTTTCTTGTACCAATCCATAGTATGCTGATATAGGTTATATCATACCTTCCCTTCCAATCCATACTAGTTCGTACATAGCCCTTAACATGGCATGCAGATACCTTAAGCGTCGGAGACATATGCCGAACCCCCCATATCCTAAATGCTATACCGATCCAAACTTTTCCAATCCAAGCTATGTCGATCCCTCCCGTGTCGATCCTTACTATGCTGCTCCAAACCATGCCGATCCAGTCCTATTCTGATCCATATTGCACCGAACCATGCTATGCTGATCCTTCCTTCCTTAAGCCCGTATTCATATTCCAAGCACTGTGCATCATTTATCTACCAACTACGTTTGAAACGACCCGCAAATCCGTACCCCTTGAGTTAACACTATTCTACAACCATCAACTCAAGTTGTACAGAAATACGAACCATTTGGGTTAAAGAAGAAGAGGTAGAAGAAGAAAATAGAAAGCAACAACAGAATCTAACCATCGCAGCGGAATAAAATATAATAGAAAATAAATGATCTTTACTAAAAAATAAAATATCTATGTTTATATATTACATCATCAGAGTACGTCAATCATAGCTCAACATCAATAACATACAAATGGATACACAACAACTCAACACAGCAGAATATATATATAAACAAGTACGGGAGTACGTACCGTCATCCAACTCGTCTCCTGAGCTCCACAGCATCATATCTTGCACCTTATAATACTCGGTCTGACCCGAGCATTACAGTTAAATAACACTCGAGTCAGTCTGGAATACCAGCGTGAAAAATCACACTCAATTGATTATTAAAGTTCCAAAAATCCATTTGAAAACAAGAGCATCTCGTAAGACCACGGCACTAATAAACATGTCGGGTTTTTACCTTACGATAGCTAAAACGGTTTTCATAGAAATCCTCTGATATTATAATAGGGTCTATATACAAATACTTATAAAAAAGCCGAAATTGTTACATGATTAAATTCTAGCTACTAGCCACAGAGTGGGTAATACAAACAAAACTCGTACAAGGCTCGTAGGGAGAATGGATTTCCGACTAATGACTAGGCATTGGGGTACCACCTGTCACAGTATGGGGCCTAGATCACCGTACCGAGGAGTACGCCCGCTCCCCTGCAACACAAGGCCGGGACTACCCCTTACTGGATAGTCCCGAGTGAGATCACCCCGCGGTTTTGATCAGCAACCGACCACCAAGCCAAAATAAAAAGGGACATCTAGACAAGGATGACCTCACCCTGCTTGGGTGCTACCCACCTAGCCTTGCTGCATAACCCCAGATTTTCAGTCATTCCCATTTGATGAGGCTTGAGGCTAAGCGTTACCTTTTAGAACATATCCCTTAGAATGCCCATCGTCCCCCTGACGATGTTTCGCAAGCATTCATCCATACAAGTCTGTCCCGGGTTCGAACGGAACCGAAAGCACTACTCCTACTACATCCATTTTGGAAATATCCTCAGGATTAGTAGCGACTAGCCCTTGCACTTCACCGCTCCATCTTCGAATCCAAAAATCGTTTTCCACGACACGTACAAACCGGATCGAAGTGGTTTTCGAGAAATAAATCTCGATCCCGGTCTCTTCGAAACGATCAACGCATTTTTGTCCAATATTGATAGTAGGTGATTTAACTATCAATTAATATTCACAAACAACCATCAACCAATAAATAATTTCCTAAATTATTTATTAATCTTAAAATATCTTCACAAGATATATTTTCACTTTTCAAACCCCTTTGAAAACAGTTTTCAAACAATCTTCCTTTCTCAAAATAAATTCCAAATATTTCTATTTCTACTGAAATCACCCATCACAAGATTTTGGATATTTAAAATAATTTCAAAACACTTTATTGTAAAATATGTTTAACATTTAATTTAGAAAATTTTACTTTAGTTCTTAATTTAAAATAATACTTTAGAAATGATTAAAATAAGTTTACTTTATAAATATAACTAGATTTTCTTCTTTAAACAAAATACCAAATCATTCTTTAAATAATTATTACGATAATAGGTTAAACAAAGAACTTACTTTGGAAATTTACTTTAAAACATTTAAGTTTAAAACTACTTCAATAATTGGTTAAAAATACATACTATGTGAATATTTAAAAATAAGATTACTTTATAAAATATAAACTAGGTTCTCACTCTTCAAAACAAAACACCAAGTTACCTTTAAAATAAGTACTACGATAATAGATCTGAGAATATTTACTTTAGAATTTCGATATTTAGAAAATAATAAATTCATAAAACATACTTTTTAAAAACAACATTAAAAACTTTTTATCTTATATTTAAAAATTTCCTTTAAGCGTACTTGGCTATCCAGAGAAATATACTCCTCTTCACATCCATCTTTAAATCTCCAAAACAACACTTGAATCAATTTCCAAATTGATTCTCAGTTTACTTTCTTTTTAATTCCAAAATCCATTAATTTCAGATTTTATTTCCTTAATTATGATTTAAAACATTTTTAACTGAAGTACCAATTTAGATTCCTCAAATTACTTCTTTATTCCTTTAAATAAATTTGAATTCCAAATTTTTAAATAATTCTTTATTCCTTTGAAATAATATTACTTGATTTTACAATTCATTAATTTTCGATTATTCAAAATCTTTTCATACATGAGTTATTTATTAGTATGTGATATCACATACATTTCATTCTATTCATTCTTAATTTATTCAAATTTTATATAATTATTTCGCTTACATATTCACTTCTTTTATTTTCTTTCCAAAATCCAATTTATATATTTTGGTAACCCATTATACCCAAATATAGCCAATCAAACCATAGCATTCAATATTCCAATATATTCATCATAGAATATCAAATAATCTCAATAGAGGGTATTAAATAATTTTAAATAAATGTTGAGGGGTCCAGTTGGATCCCTCCAACCTTTTTTCCCTACATCCACAGTCGTTAGCACAAAAATATGCCAATTCCATAATATACCATACTATAGCACATCAATCAATTTCAACCATTCGAACAATTTTTTTTAATTTAATAATTTAAATTTAAATTTAAATTAACTGAGTGAGATTAACTCACCTTCGATTTTATTTGCACTCCACTTCAACATTGGCTTGGTTTCTCGATTTTTGACCTTGAATAAGCATTATATGGTTTTATTAATATTTGAAGAAATCGAGCAAATCAATTTACTTTTAATTAACTTAAGTAACACTTGAATCAAACAATTTATTAACATTCACTTATTTAATTTAACTTATAACTTGACTTAAATCCTTAACTAAACATTTTCTTAATCCAATTATTTTTAGTTCAAAAATTTATATAAGTTACTTTAAACAGTTTAACCACCACATCTATCATTTCAGATTAAACCTTATAATTTTTTTCAAAATCCAACCCCATGTATATATACTTTATTTTCCTATAAACAGTTTCTGTTTTACTGTTAACAACATATTTTTTTAATATACAATATAAATTTCTTTCCTACATAAATCTATATGTTTATATATATAAAAGATGAAAATCAATACTTTACCGTCTCAATTTCAACGCGCTTCCCCGGCATCCACCCAGACCCAACTCGCGCACGCATCACTCAAACCCTGACTCATGGCCACACTCGAACTTCGCGACGACGACGACGACGACTCGGACTCGGACTCCTCCTTCCTTCTCGATACTTCATTCTGACATCATCGAAAACTGCTGCCCTCAATACGATCGCATCTCAACATCATCCCAAATCAATCGCGACCCCAACCTCCACCTCCTTCGGTCCTACATCAACCCCAAAATTATCACCGCCATTTATGGCATCAAACACCCAACTACCGTGCGTACAAACTTCCCCGCTAACGGCTACTTCGAATCGAGCCTGACCGCCGCTATCAAAACCCTAGCGACCCCCCCCCTCTACAAACGCAAACCCCGTCGCCTCGATGACGATCTCGACGGCTTCGCGCGAGCGCCCCAGACCAACAACTCGAGCGAACCCTCCAATTCGATTCCCATTTAGTTAGTGCTTGTTTTTTTTTAGATTGAATGATTTCAATTTTACTGGAAAGTGGGGAAAGGATCGGCACTTAAAGAAAATGAGGAGAGAACGAATTAGCTTTTCCCTGATGTTCACTGAAAGGAAAGGGAAGAGGTATATTCTCGGTTTGCACTGAAAGGATGAAAAAGATAACATGATTTGGTTTCAGCATTTAATGACAAGAAGGACAGAAGACGCTTGATTTAAGGAGAGTAGCATGCTGAAACGAGAAGGGGCGATAACTAGGTCGACGAAAATCAGATGTTAGGGTGGCTGCTGATTACATTTTTTATATTTTATATGTAAAAAAAATCTCGATTAAATTTTTCAATGCATTTGCTTAACGTATAAGCACACAACAACTCCGATTAATACGAAATTTGAGATCCGATAATAATGCAATACTACACAACAACTTCTATTATCCTCAGTATTATCAATATAAAATTTTCAAGCCTTCAAATTATTTCCAACAGGCTTAAAACTCCAGATTCAACCTTTTTACTCAACTTTCAAATTACTTAATTCATAGTTCAATTATCATATAAATTGTGATATTCGTAATTCAAGTTAAAATTAACTTTTAAATATTTGACATCAATTAAATATTCCAATTTTAAATGCTCAAAAATTCCGGGTCATCACAACGTTTGATCCTAGCCTCATGTTGTTATCTGTAGTTGACTTCCAGACACCACAATCATCACTCTGCACTCAATAATTGTGAAGTCTGTTGGGTTAAATCCGTTTGCATACGGCCTTGCCAAAAGGCAGTTTACACTTTTCCCCCAAAGCATGCCTTGTGATAGGAAGGCGTGTTTGGTATTGCAATAAATCCAAAATCCAAAGTCCGTAATTATTTGATTGCTATATTATCCAATCCAAAATCTAATCCATTGCCAATCCAATTCCTTGATCTCTCCGAATCATTAATGAAATCCATGAGTGTTCCGAACCATCCAATTCCAAATCCATCCCAAATCCAATAACCAAACCCCCGATCTCTTCAGATCGTTTATCCAATACGGGACCACTTAGGGTCTATAACCAAATCCATAGCCTCCCCGGGTCGTTTTATCCAAATTCAGGACTGCTTTGGGTCAATATCCATCCGTAGATCTCTCCGGGTCGTTTTATCCAAATCCAAGACCACTCAGGGTCCAAATCCAAATCCTTAGAACTCTTTGTGTCATTTTATCCAAATTCAGGACCACTCTGGGTCCAAATTCGAATCTGTGGGTCTCTACGGATCCTTGCCATGCATGATCCATACTCGATGATCTTAGTAGGCCGATCTGGTCGCTCTTCGGCAAAGCAGCCTGCCCTTTGCCAGGCAGAATCCATACCTGACGATCTGTTGTGTTCCATTCTCTAGCCTCAACTCCCCGGTCGAGGGCTTAGTCCATAGGGTATCCTACTCCAGCCTCGATCCTGATCAAGGACTTGATCCATGGGGTATCATACTCCAACCTCGATCCCCACTCAAGTACTTGATCTTTGTTTAAGTCCCTCCTATCGCTCTCCGACAAAGAGACTTGGAACTCGGGTTATTGCCCCGTCTCTTTGGTCGGGGCCATAACCATGACCTATGTTATTTATTTCATTAATCCTGATTTAATTATTCCAAAGTCCACTTGGTAAAATTTAAAATTAAATCCTACACAACCAAAAAATTAAGTAGCATAGTATCAGAAAAAATAGTTCATAGGGAACGGAAAAAAACAAAATTTCACCAACCCGAGTAGTATGGTTCATCATCGTCGTAGAGCATGCCTAGGGACCGTCCTCGATATGTACATGCGTAAGTGACTTAGCCATATAACTGCAGGGATTATTACTTACTCCATGACATAAATCCAATCAACTAATGATAAGTTGAAGATGATGCCTTAGTCTGGTGCCGTCTTCATCTAAGGTTGGCGTTGGATGCTCATGTTCCATCGCCACAGCTCGGTTCCTTATATATTGTTGCAGCTAACCATTTCTCACATGTTCTTCAATGATATCCTTCATATTCCTATAGTCATTCATATTGTATCCATCTAGCTCATGAACTAGGCAATGCTTTCCATATGCCCGCTCATATTCGATGGTTCTCTTTTTACCGATCTTCGATATTGAAGGCATCCTCGAGTATCCAAAATCCTTTCCAAAGATTCGGTCAAATCCATGTAGGAAGACAATTTTGGCTCTCTCCATTGCCTTTTCCACATTATACTACCATCATTCATATTCTGTTTTCGATTATCACTCTTTTTTACATCTCTAGATGATCCACCATTGGCACATCATTCACATATGGTTTGTGTTCGTCGACGGAAATTCTATCGGTTTAGAAAACCGTCGAACGAATTTATAATAAAATTTATACCGCAAGCGCACGGTGTACGAATGTAGCACGTGGCGAATACGGGTCGATCCGCAGGGAATTGATGATTTTAAAATTCTATTCAATCAAATTATACCGAAATCGAGAGTGAATAGCTAGAAATGTAAGAAACTAACAAAAACTAGCAAAAGAAAATGGTAAAAATATGAGAGTTAAGAGAACAATTTAGAGATAAATCCACTCTCTGGATCATATAAATCAACAAAATAAAGTTATGATATCTCTTTTCTTGTCATTAGTGAATTAGTTGATGTGCTTATCATAAGTATGGTATATTTGTGCTATTAATTAGCTCAATATAAACCATCAAACTATAACACAACCACTAATACACATTTAACTCTCATGAAATATGACAACAAAGTTGAAATAAGAATCTATTTTAAGCATAGCCTATTAACTATTGTTTAGAAATATAGGCTATCAAATTTCAATTTCAACATTCACTTCTTTGCCATAATCATATTTAGAAGAAGAGGCAATTTATGTTATGTTTGTTTAAGCATAGCATATTTGTTATAAACAACATAGACTATCAAATTCAAAGCTAAACAACATCATTAAACCACTTCATTCATTCTCATTAAGCATAAAAAGAGAGCATAAACATCAAATTAAGTTGAAGCTACATGATTAGAGAGCTTCATTACCCCTAAATTGAAGGGGTTTAGCCTCTCATATTTGTCATCATATGAACAAATGTAGCAAACAACATTGAGTAAAAAGAAGAGGAAAAAGAGAGCAAAATGAAAGGAAAAATTATTCTACTTGCATAAAAGAGAAGAGATCTATACTACAACATGAAAGTAAATAAGCATGAAAATAAAAAGAACATATATTGAAGTTGCATTAAAAAAAAAGAATTACATAAGAGAAGACATGGCTAAGTAGCCATGAAGAGAAAGAGAGCTTTCTTTTATTTGATCTAAACTAAACTAAAGGGAAGGGGGCCTAAGAGAGACTAAGAGAAGATGGCTACATGAAACATAAGGGGTATTTATACAAGTTAGAAACCCTAATGCATATTTTTGGGGAGTACCCAAAATGCCCCTTAGGAAGTGTGGAGGCCAAGTAAACATTAACATGTCTTAATCCCCCATTAAATGTACATGAAACCATTAGCTCCATAAGCATGTGCATTAGCCTTTAATTTGTACATTAAGGTAGGTGGGTAGGTGGGGTCCTCCATGATCTTCACTTTGAATTATTTCCATCTTCATTCCTTTATATCCATTTTGTGCATGCATGTTTCTTTATGAACCCACTAATATGAGAAGCTAAATTCCTACAAAATATTATAGAAATTTCCAATTAAATTCTTTCAAATTAATATACGCGCACAAATGGCCATTTTTCCCTTATATGAAGATGAATATGTCAAAATTTGGAATTAATATGAATTTTGGTTAAAACAAGTTAAAATACCCAATATGATCATTTATTTAATTTAAATAGAATAAATATGGTGGTAAAAATATGCACATTTACGTGCACATCAGTTTGTTTGCTCGTGCGTCTTCCTGTATAGGAACCTTTCTGCTTCACGATAAAACTCCCCTAGATCCAGGGTGGATCCTGTGCTAGTGAATCCTTGAACTCCATGCCATCAGCATTTCCAGATACAACTGCAATCAAAACCATGAATGGATCTGGACGATCCACTGATGCCGCCGCAGCATTAAACCACGTTAGAAAACTCCTCAGGGACTTTCTGGTCCTCTGTTTCAGTGTTGCCAAACTCATCACATTTTTGGGTCTCGAGGTGTGAACTCTAAACTGCCTCATAAATCATTCGTTTAATTCCGTTCATGTGCTAAAAGCGCCGCTTTCCAATTGTTTGTGCCATAGCGCAACTATATCCGTCAAATACAATGGGAAGCACCGTGCCATGACCTCCTCCAATGCCCTCCAATACTTCCGTGTGCCTCATGTATCTCGTCGGATGAACAACGGGATCTGATTTTCCATCATATGTGATGCAGCGCGAGCTACAGATTCACAAGGATTAAATCAGCCACAACCTAAGGGCTTAGGTCGTCCACGACCTAAAAGAAGAGATTCCAGTGCAGAAGAAGAAAAGAGCAGAAGTTTCCGACCTAACAAGCTTGCGACCTAAGCCTGTACCCGACCTAACTTCACCGACCTAACCTAACTCTTCACGACCTAACTCTTTCGACCTAACTCTTCCGACCTAACTCTTCACGACCTAACTCTTCCGACCTAACTCTCGCGATCTAAAACCATCACGACCTAAAATCTCCCCGACCTAACTTTTTCCTACCTAACTTTTCCCACGACCCAGCCAGTTCCCATCATTCGCGACCTAACCCATATCCTGTCTTCACGACCTAACCTTCCACGCGGCATAGCATTGTTAGGTCGTTAGTCCATTATGTTTTAGGGTCGCAGTGTTGTAAGTGTTAAGTCGCTGGGGTCTGTATTTTCCTTAACTCGTATACGTTGTATTTTCTTTAAGTCGTTAACGACCTAACTTGGGTCGTAGGTCGCAGCTATGTTAAGTTGTGAATGTTATGTTGTAATATGTTTGTACTTTCTTTAAGTCGTAGGTCGTTTACTTCTTAAGTTGCGTGAGTAGTTAAGTCGTATACGACCTAAGTGTTGTAAATATGTGTCGTGTGTTTTAAGTCGTGTACAACTTAAGTGTGTGAGTCACGTTTGTTGATAGGTCGTTGCCGACCTAGGGGTGAGTCGTAAGTCGTGGACGACTTAAGGGGCTGTCTTGTAAAAGCTATAAATAGGGAGTGAGTTGTACATTTTAGGGTTGTTGATTTTTGAATAAAATTCTCTTTTGTTAGCTTTGTGCTTTCATACAAATTGGTAGTTGAGTGTGATCTCCTATCTCCTCTTTCGGTTAATCGAGTGCGCTCGATTCAACGATCGTAGAAGCCGATTCACGGTATCTAGTGCGCTAGATCAACGTGCGAAGAATCGTAGATCTTCTTTCTCGGCATCGTGCGCGATCAACGAGACGAAGATAGCTAGAATCCGGTATCTTTGGATCAACGGATTTGGGCCTTGCAGTATTCTCAACTCACCGATTGCTACATTCCATCAATTGAAGTTTGTTTCGATTTATCCGCTGCGTCAGTTTTGGTATCAGAGCCATACTTAGCCAATCATAGCTAAGTTGATTCTTGGAGCCAAGTAATTGGAGTTTATCGTGTTCATCTTGAAGTTGCAACGAGTTTGAAGATTCCGATCCATTCCATTTTGGATCTAGAGTGGAGATTTGTTTGAATTTGATTTGTGTTGAAGTACTTGAGCTTGAGCCGAGCTAAGTTGTGTAGTGGTATAGGCCGAGTCAAGAGAAGTTTAAGGCCGAGCCTTGTGAAGTTGTGTGGAAGCTTGTGAAGCCATGACTTGAAGATTTTGTTGTTCAATCATGCCGCCTAGAAGAGCTAACCGACATCAAAACGTTGAAGCTTTGTATCGACGAGAAGAAGCCGATCAAATGGAACAACGTATGCATGAGAAGATTGATGAAGGCATTGGTAGGTTGGATAAGTTGATGATCGATATGAATCAAAGTCAAAGAAGAAATTCACCTGAATCCATCCATGGAGGAAGTAGAGTTTCACAACACTCAGATCGGGAGAGGAGAGAGAGCCAAGATCATCGAAGTGTTGACAATCGAAGTAGGAGGAACGTTGATGATCATGATAGAAGGGATGTTGGATGTAGAAGTGGTGGTGGTAGAGATGTTGGAGGGCGTGAAAGACAACGATGTACATCAGACTTTGATGAGGAGTTTGATGGTGATAGAGTGAGTGTTCATTTCCGAGATCAAGATCAAGGACAACGTCAGTATCGGGTTATGGATGATGATCGACGTTGGGAAGCGGGAATGAAGATGGAGATTCCGGAATTTAAAGGAGGGATGGTTGCTGAAGAATTTTTAGACTGGTTATCTAATGTAGAGGAAATCTTTGATTTCAAGGAGGTTCCGGAGAATCGAAGGGTGAAGTTAGTTGCTACAAGGCTGAGGGGGAGAGCTTTGGCGTGGTGGCAGCAAACTAAGCTTACTCGTGAACGAATGGGGAAGTCAAAGATAGAATCTTGGGAGAAGATGAAGAAATTGATGAGATTTACTTTCTTACCATACAACTATCAATCACTTATGTACCAGAGATTGCAGAATTTAAGGCAGGGGACGAAATCAGTTAATGACTATGCAGATGAATTTTACCAACTCATTGCCAGAAATGATATAATGGAAACGGAAGAACAGCTGACTGCTAGGTTTGTTGGAGGGCTGAGAATGCAGATCCAGGATATGGTTAATATGTTTGATCCAAGATCTGTGGCGGAAGCACATCAAAAGGCGTTAGCTTGGGAAAAGCAAGGAAGACGTGGAGGTGGTGTGTTTACTAATTCCAATAATCAAGCAAGGGGTGTTGGTGGAAGTTCTAATGTTCCTAAATCTGTTACAAAGCCAGTTGCGAAGGAGGGTGAGAAGGCGAAGGTTAGCAGTGGGTTCAAATGCTACAATTGCCAGGATATGGGTCATAAAAGCAATGAGTGTCCGAAGCCGAAGAAGAGAGCAATGATAGCTGAAATTGAAGATGAGAAGGAAGAAGCTGAATGTTCTAACTTACCTTATGTTGAGGAGGAAGAAGAGTTGTCCGGAGATGAAGGGTATAACTTGATGATGAGGAGGTCTTGTTTGACACTGAAGCAAGATGAGGAAGACAGTTGGTTGAGGAATAACATATTTCAATCTACTTGCACTATTCTTGGGAGAGTTTGTAAGTTCGTTATTGATGCTGGGAGTTGTGATAATATTATTTCTACCGAGGCTGTGAAGAAGTTGGAATTGAAAACCGAGAAGCATCCCAAACCGTACAAGTTAGCTTGGTTGAGGAAAGGAGGTGAAGTGAAAGTTGGGCGAAGAGCTTGTGTGAAATTTTCAATTGGGAAGAAATACAAAGATGAAATTTGGTGCGATGTGGTAGACATGGATGTGTGTCATCTGTTGTTGGGCAGACCGTGGCAGTTTGATAGAGCAGTACAACATGATGGTCGGGCCAATAGCTATAGTTTCATGTTCGGGGGTACTAAAATCACTTTGGTTCCCAACAAGCAACAACAGAAGGAGAGCAAGTTGGAGGAGATTGAAGAGCTGAAAACTTTGCTATCATTGAAGGAGTTTGTTAAGGAAGTTGAAGAGGAGCCTGTAGTATTCCTGTTGATTGGGCGAGATTGTAGTGAAGAGGTTGAAATTGCAGAAGAAGCGAAGTCAGTTTTGAAAGAATTTGAAGATGTATTTCCAGAGGAGTTGCCAAGGGAGTTACCGCCGTTGAGAGACATTCAACATCAAATCGATCTTTTTCCGGGAGCAGCATTACCGCATAGACCACATTACCGAATGAGTCCGAAGGAACATGAAGAGTTACGAAGGCAAGTGGAAGAGTTGTTAGAACAGGGACGTGTTCAGGAAAGCTTGAGTCCTTGTGTTGTACCAGCTTTGTTGGTGCCGAAGAAGGATGGAACATGGAGAATGTGTACAGATAGTAGAGCTCTGAACAAGATTACTGTTCGCTACAGATTTCCTATGCCGAGGTTGGATGACTTGCTGGATCAGTTGAGTGGAGCAACTATCTTTTCGAAGATTGATTTGAAGAGTGGTTACCACCAGATTCGGATTAGACCTGGAGACGAATGGAAGACAGCGTTCAAGACGAGAGAGGGGTTATATGAATGGTTGGTTATGCCATTTGGTTTATCAAATGCACCTAGTACATTCATGCGGGTGATGAATCAAATCTTTAGACCATTCATTGGGAAGTTCGTGGTGGTGTATTTTGATGATATTCTGATATATAGCAGGAGTATGGAGGAGCATGTTCAACATTTGAGGGAAGTGTTGATTATTCTTCGTGAGGAACAATTTTATGTTGCTACGAAGAAATGTGTGTTTATGGAGAGAAGTGTTTTATTTCTGGGGTATGTTGTGTCAGGAGAAGGTATACATGTGGACCAGAATAAAGTTGAAGCAGTCAGAAATTGGCCACAGCCCAAGACGATAACAGAAGTTCGAAGTTTTCATGGGTTGGCTTCATTCTATCGGAGGTTTATTCCACACTTTAGTAGTGTAATGGCGCCTATTACGGATTGTATGAAGGGAAAACAGTTTTCGTGGTCAAAGGAAGCAGGGGTTGCTTTTGAACGAATCAAAGAACTTTTGACGACAGCACCAATTCTTGTTTTACCAGACTTTCAGTTGTTATTTGAGTTACACACTGATGCTTCTAAGGTTGGGATTGGAGGGGTGTTGAGTCAGAATGGGCGTCCTATTGCATACTTCAGTGAGAAGTTGTCAGGAGCGAAGATGGGATACAGTACATATGATGTGGAATTTTATGCTGTTGTACAAGCTGTTAAACACTGGAGGCACTATCTGTTTCAGAAAGAGTTTGTTCTTTACACTGATCATGAAGCGTTGAAGCACTTACAAGGGCAGGATAAGATTTCAGCAAGGCATGCATCGTGGATTGCCTATTTACAGCAGTTTACTTTTGTTGTTAAACACAAATCGAGGGTGACAAATCGTGTAGCTGATGCTTTGAGTAGGAGGAGTCATATATTAACAACAATGAAAGTTGAAGTAACAGGGTTTGACGTGTTACCAGAGTTGTATGTGGAAGATCCTTACTTTGCAAAGTTTGTTGAGAAAGTTAAGGATGGAGATACCGATGAATTTGTATTGGTTGATGGTTTTCTGTTTAAAGGAAATCGATTATGTATTCCAGAGAGTAGTTTGAGAATGAAGATTATCAAGGAGTTGCACGAGGAAGGACATGTGGGCCGTGATCGTACATTGCAGTTAATTACACAATCTTATTTTTGGCCGTCAATGAGGAAAGAGGTAGAGAGATTAGTGGAGAGATGTCATATGTGTCAAGTTTCGAAGGGAACAGCGACGAATGCGGGATTATACATGCCATTACCCGTGCCTACCAAACCGTGGGTTGATATTAGCATGGATTTTGTGTTGGGTTTGCCGAGAACTCAGAGGGGAAATGATTCTATATACGTCGTAGTGGACAGATTTTCGAAAATGGCACATTTTATTGCTTGTAAGAAGACGGCGGATGCTGTTCGTGTTGCTCAGTTGTTCTTTAAAGAAATCTATCGTTTACATGGGTTGCCGGAGTCTATTGTTTCAGACAGGGATACCAGATTTTTGAGTCATTTTTGGTTAAGTTTGTGGAAGATGGTTGGAACGAAGCTGAAATTTAGTAGCGCATACCATCCGCAAACCGACGGGCAAACCGAAGTTGTTAACAGATCATTGGGAAATTTATTGCGATGTTTTGTGAAGGACAATCTGAAACATTGGGATGTGAAGCTATGCCAGGCTGAATTTGCTCATAATCATGTGGCGAATCGTAGTACAGGTTTCAGTCCATTTCAGATTGTATATTCAAATTTGCCTAAGGGACCGTTGGACTTAGCGGTAGTACCACAACTAAAGGGGACGGTTAAACGGGTTGTTGATTTTGTTGAGGAATTAACTGAATGTCACAAAATCGTTCAGGAACGATTGGTGAAGACAAATGAGAAGTATAAGCGAACTGCTGATCTGAAGCAACGGAATGTTGAGTTTAATGAAGGAGACTTGGTGTACGCTGTGTTAACAAAGGATCGATTTCCAGTAGGTGCTTATAACAAGTTGAAAGCCAGAAAAATTGGTCCAGTAGAAGTTTTGAAGAAAATCAATGAGAATGCGTATCAATTGAAACTACCAGATGATATTCATACTTCTGATGTTTTCAACGTCAAATACCTAGTTCCGTATTGTGGGAATGAGATTGTTGTGGATGAAGATGGTGAAAATTCGAGGTCGAATTTCTGTCAACCGGGGAAGGATGATGCAGCGCGAGCTACAGATTCACAAGGATTAAATCAGCCACAACCTAAGGGCTTAGGTCGTCCACGACCTAAAAGAAGAGATTCCAGTGCAGAAGAAGAAAAGAGCAGAAGTTTCCGACCTAACAAGCTTGCGACCTAATCCTGTACCCGACCTAACTTCACCGACCTAACCTAACTCTTCACGACCTAACTCTTCCGACCTAACTCTTCCGACCTAACTCTTCACGACCTAACTCTTCCGACCTAACTCTCGCGATCTAAAACCATCACGACCTAAAATCTCCCCGACCTAACTTTTTCCTACCTAACTTTTCCCACGACCCAGCCAGTTCCCATCGTTCGCGACCTAACCCATATCCTGTCTTCACGACCTAACCTTCCACGCGGCATAGCATTGTTAGGTCGTTAGTCCATTATGTTTTAGGGTCGCTGTGTTGTAAGTGTTAAGTCGCTGGGGTCTGTATTTTCCTTAACTCGTATACGTTGTATTTTCTTTAAGTCGTTAACGACCTAACTTGGGTCGTAGGTCGCAGCTATGTTAAGTTGTGAATGTTATGTTGTAATATGTTTGTACTTTCTTTAAGTCGTGGGTCGTTTACTTCTTAAGTTGCGTGAGTAGTTAAGTCGTATACGACCTAAGTGTTGTAAATATGTGTCGTGTGTTTTAAGTCGTGTACAACTTAAGTGTGTGAGTCGCGTTTGTTGATAGGTCGTTGCCGACCTAGGGGTGAGTCGTAAGTCGTGGACGACTTAAGGGGTTGTGTTGTAAAAGCTATAAATAGGGAGTGAGTTGTACATTTTAGGGTTGTTGATTTTTGAGTAAAATTCTCTTTTGTTAGCTTTGTGCTTTCATACAAATTGGTAGTTGAGTGTGATCTCCTATCTCCTCTTTCGGTTAATCGAGTGCGCTCGATTCAACGATCGTAGAAGCCGGTTCACGGTATCTAGTGCGCTAGATCAACGTGCGAAGAATCGTAGATCTTCTTTCTCGGCATCGTGCACGATCAACGAGACGAAGATAGCTAGAATCCGGTATCTTTGGATCAACGGATTTGGGCCTTGCAGTATTCTCAACTCACCGATTGCTACATTCCATCAATTGAAGTTTGTTTCGATTTGTCCGCTGCGTCAATATGTCTCAAGCATTGGTGGTTTGAATTTCAATGGATTTCAAGCTTTCCTGATCCTAGGAGCGAAGGGACTCCTATTTGCATGTTCTAAATCTCAATTTACTAATCCTTCTCTCATAGCCCATCTTATCATTTCCGCCGACCTGTCGTTGTCATCAAGTGGAGGTCTTCGTTCATTATCTCCAACCTGTCCCTCGAGTCCATGTAGGAATCCAAAAATTTGTTCTTTTGGACGAGCATTCATATTTCGATCAATGCTAAACTACATAACACTAATGAGTATCCTGCTTCGAATCGAGCCAACATGACCCGAGGGCATGCCCTCGAGTGTGTAAAGATCGGCTATGGTTTCGCCGTTCGCTCTTGGTTGGTCAAGGGCTGATCCCGGATCGTACCTATCTTATTTGTTTGCTTGGTTCTAATTCCGGGTTTCCTCTGCTCCTGCTGCTTCAACTCCATGATTCATATTTCCAGTATTCCTAGTTGTTCCAATCTATTGGAGTAGGTTCTGCATCATTTTCTCATGTCTCTTCAGCATCCTTTCCTACATAGCATCTAGTAAAGTTTCCATTTCATCTCAGGTAATGAAGATTGAGGTTTGATTATCTCTTGAGGAAGCCTCCTAACTCCATCATGTTGGCTCCTTTCGTTCTCTATCTCCTTTTTGATTGTCTGGCCATTGCTTCACAGATTCAAGTTCCTAAGCTTTCAAATTCAAGATCCTAACTTCTAAATTCGTGGGTGCATGCTCTCTCAGTGAAAGAACCAAAATGGTAGCATCAAAAGTGACCACCAACACCCAATTATACGTGAAAGTACCAATATCACAGATCACGAATAATATTTGATGTAGTGAATATAATATGAAGAATAATCAAATTAAAATGAACGCAAGTAAAAGAAACAATATTTATAGTTGTTCGGCTAACTCCGACCTACATCCACTCCAAAATAATTCTTTTTATTATACGAAAATTTGATTATAGTTACAATCCAAAATCCAAGAATAGAAATGGCAGAGTATAGCCTAGGTAGAAGACGAAGAGAAGCAGAATCAAGATCACCTTTATAAAGCTAAGCCTGTTGTATATATAGGTGAAACTTCGGCTATAAGGCCTTCTTACCTGCATGGGCCCACCATAATGATCGGCAAGTCCAATTCGTCCATAAATAATGATCGGCCTATTCACTACCGATAATTATTCCTTCATCCAAATCAATGTCTATCCTTCCATTTCCATGCTGCAACGCCGACACATCTTCCTTCAATATACTATACTGATCCATTTTCCATGAAGCGTGCTGATCCATCTCTGCCATGAAAATATGTCGATCCATCCTTCCACATGAAAGTACATCGAACCTTCCTGATCCAAGACGACATGTCGACCCATCCTTCTCCATGAAGATACGTCAATCCATCTTTCCACATGAAAGTACGCCGAACCTTCCTGATTCTTGATGACATGTCGATCCATCCTCATCCATGAAGATATTCCGATCCTTCCTTCCCTATGAAGATATGTCAATCCTTCATGTGCCGATCCATATTATGCCGAGCCATATTACGCCTAATCTTCCCTTCCAATCCATATTCGTTCATACGTAGCCCTTAACTTGGTATGTTGATCCCTTTAACACCAGAGACATATGACAAACCCTCCATATCCTTAATGCTATGCCGATCCAAAATTTGCTAATCTAAGCTATGTCGATCCCTCCAATGTCGATCCTTACTATGTCGCTCCAAGCTATGCCGATCCTTTCCTATGTCGATCCATATTACGTTGAACCATGCTACCCTGATCCTTCCTTCCTCAATTCATATTCACAGCACCACACATTATATACCTACCAATTACGTTTGATCCTAGCCTCGTGTTATTATCTGTATTTGACTTTTGGGCCCTACAATCATCACTCTGCACTCTATAATTTTGAAGTCTGTTGTGTTAAATCTGCCTGCATACGGCCTTGCCAAAAAGCAGGTTAACACAACTATAATTATCATTCAATGGGGTATTATAAAAAACTAATAGGACATTACAAACAAATACAATCAGAAATTAATCCTAATTTAGCAAATTAAACATAATTAGGTTTAGTAAAAAAGCTATATTTGAGAGTCGTCTAGGGTCGTGGAGATTGAAGATTAATGAAGTTTGCTAATGGTTAGGGACGCAAAGGAGTCGCCAGCGATGAGATTGGGGAGAAAGGTAGGATTTTGGAAGAGAATTTGGGAAACCAAATAATGAAAGCTGCTCTCGGTTTGAGCAGACATATAACCCATTATTGGACGACATACGACGGCTGTCAATGGCTATAGTTAATGCTGGCTTCCAATGGCTTTCGATTGCTTTTTTTATATTTTTCACTAAAAATTCACACTTTTTAATGTAAATTTAATATAAATTTGCTTGTTAGAAAAAATTAATTTTTAGGAAAATTAGATAGTTTACGTCAGTTATCAATGAATAGAAATAAATATTAGTTATTTAAACCTCTTATTTGCCTTATAAAATTAATTTCAAATTTTGAAATTTAATAGTTACATGATGTTTACAAAATAAAATAATAAAACTATAAATATCATAAATTTCATCAAAAATTTGGTAATTGATAGACTGAAACTTGTAGGAAATTATTACCTATGTTCGATTTTCAATACACTTAATTACTATCAAATATAATTATATGTACAACAAATAAGATTAACAACAACACTAATTTGATTAATCGAAAATGGTTATAAATTTGAAAAATTGAATAGAAATATATTTACAAAATTCTTAAGATTTGAATTATTACAGACTTAATAAAATTTCCAACATATATAACTAATATGAAATTATGTAGCGGCCTGGATTTTTAACTATTTTAAATTATTAAATTTAATATGATTATTGAATAAAATGGTTAGAAATAAAAATTTAATGATTTATTAATGTATTTTATTTAATATGAACTCGATTAAATTTTTTTGAAATAACCAATTTCTAAGATTTAGGCAATAACAAGTATAGAATGAAATTAAATATGTTGAATGTGTTTATAGTCAACAACTTGAATTGAATAATAAGTGTTGAACTATTTAGATGAAAATAATTGAATATCGATAAATAAAATTCATTGAGATTTAATATTGGATAATTAAATTGTTTAAAGTTAATATTTGAATTTATTTAAATAATTAAATTGTGATTTAATATGGATGAAAATAATTTCAAAAGTTGATTTGAGTTTTAACTGAACAAGAATGAAAATTGTTATTTTTTAAAAATTGCATTTAATAGTGATTAAGTTGATTTTGGAAATTTCTTGTTTTAATTAACGAGTGAAAATGGACATTTTGGCCATTGTCTCGGATTTCGACGAAACTAGTTTAATCGAATTTGTAATAGTGAATTATTATAGGATTTCATGTTTCATACCGATCGAACTTATCGTTTGGCCGTGCGAGCTTGAAACCCGTAGAATTTATTTTCAGAACATTAACTAGAATGATTTAATTTTGGAAAGCAATCTTTTGAATAAGATGGAATTGGCTCTCAAAACTAATTCCACTATGTTTGGAATGAGGGTATAGCATATAGAACGCTAGGCTGCATGGATCGTTTGGAGTTTGGTATTTTCGTGAACAAATCAGGTCGAAATTTTATATAAGGCCGTGCTATTTTCATTTTCGCAAACCCTAACAGAACGCAGCCGCTTTCCTTTCTTTTAATAGCCGAGATCTTTTGTATTTTTTCCCATTTTCTCTCAATCCATACGCTTTCATGCATCGACTTCAACAGGAAAAATGTAGATGAGGATCTCCTCTTCAAGATAGACGGTTAGATCGCCTAGTTTCATCATGAGGAGGCTGCGATAGGGCATTGTTCATCGGCTGTTTGGGTTTGGAGCTGCTGTTGTTTTTATGGATGCACATGTGATGGAGGCAAGCGATGTCATGGTGGCTTGCGGGAGTCTTGTGCGGTGGCTTAGCTAAGATGGAGGTGATCGATTTTATGAAAAAAAATAAACGTGGAGTTCGAAGTCGCGATTTGCTAGGCAGGATACACGTGCGTGGCCTTGAGCGCGAGAAAGAAGGTTCTATTCTTTCTTTATTTTATTAAGTTAAACTTTTAAATAAATCGTTATGCTAATTTAACCATAGTTTTCTCATAGGAGGTCCGATTCGAGCTAAACGAGTTGCGTTGGATTCCTATCGATGTTGCCTACGACATGGAATCAAAGCGAATTTATTTGAAGCTGGAATATTTTTGGTTTCAAATAAAGGTGAGTGTAAATATTTTTGTTCATTCAATTAATATCATGAAGTAATTTAATTTTATTGACTGTTGGTTGGTAATTTAATTGACAGTTAAATGGATATATGATTTGAACTGATCGAAATTAAAGTTTACAGTTAAACTGACTTGAAATTAAATTGCTAGTTAAATTCCTGATTACTGGTAATTAGTTAATTGTTGTTATATTTTGACTGTTGGATGTTGATTGTGATGGATGCTTATTGGTTGATTTATTGGATTGATTTGGGTGTTTATTTATTTTTATATATTTTGTTATCACCTTGGATATTATTAACATAATATTAACTGTTATTTGAATTACTTTGAATAAATTATGAAATAGGTAAAATGATATATACCTATGACATTTATTTTTGGACTGAAATGATATATATGCATTCCTGAAATTAAAAATTGAAATAACTAATCACTTGGCCATAGGACAGAAAATTATAAACGGACACCAAATGAGTTAAATTAAATGGTTATAAATTCCTGAATTTGAATCTATTTAATGATTTTGATTTAAAGAAATAAAAAGTGAATTTATGAGACTCGAATTGATTTCGAATTTGAGTCTTCAAACGTTGAAGTCGAAATTGGAAAAGAAATTTTTTTAGGAAATTATTTTGAAATATTAAGTAAAAGTCAACATGTGAGTTGAATTATTGAAAATTGAATTATTTTAAAAGGTTCGATCTTTTACTTAAACTTCGAATTTATTTAAGTAAAAGTGACATAAACGAACATTCAAAATTTAATTATTTAAAGATTTAAACAATGAATTGAATATCGATGTTAAATTTGATTTAAATGTTTTAAATCGATTTTTTTGAAATCGAAAAAGAAATCAATATAAATTGAAATGGTTTAAAATTAAGAATTGAATTGAAATAATTCAAATTGGAATTGAAACTGAAACTAATTGGAATTATAAGTGAAATTGAATTAATTTAATATTGAAATCGATCTGAATTGAAATTGGAATTGAAGTCAATTCGAATTGAAATTGTGACGACAAAAAATTTTGAACAATTTAAATTTGAATATTAAATCGATTTTAAATATTTAAAAGTTGATTTTTAACTTGAATTAAAATATTATTATTATTTAGCAATTAAATTATTGGAATTAATTACTGGAAATTGGGTCAAATGTTGAATCTGGAGTTTTAAGCCTGTTAAAAATAATTTAAGGGTTTGTAAAATTTATATTGATAGTACTGAAGATAGTAAAAGTGTTAAAATTGAATTTGAAAGTGTTTTGTTCAGATTTGAAATTTTATCGTTTAAATCGATATTTAAAAATAGCCTTCCAAGGCACAATCTCGGAATTTGACGAAACTAGTTCCATTGGATCCGTAATACTGTATTATTATCGGATTTCAGATTTCGTAGTGTTTGGAATGATCATTTCGGCGTAGATAAGTAAACGCATAGAAAATTAAATCGAAATTCAATATAATAACTACGTTCAAAAAGTTGTCTTCTCCATATGATCAAATTAGGACTCAAATCCTTTTCCATTGCTTTTGGAATTGGGGTATAATGTTATAAACGCCTAGCGGCACGCCTCGATAGGAGGTCAAGATTTTGAGTTGCATTTATCGAGACAATTTGAATTTAAATTAATATATATATATATATATATTAGTCAACGGCTGAGATTTCTTTCCAGCAGCCACTCTCTTCCTGAGCAAGCTGACCTACTCCTCTTTGCAAATTCACATACTCCCTGTCTTCCCTACGAAGCCAAAATCAAATCAAATTCGACAATCTTTTGCTCGAATTCAAAATCATGTCCTCTCCATCTATTTATTTCCCTCGTCTCTCTATACATCAAAACCGAAACAAAAAAAAATGTAAATGGCGGACGAAACAAAAGAAAATCAATCGCATCTCTTTTCCCCTTAATCCATTCTTGAAATCGATTCAAGTAAGGAATATTCGTGTGGAACCGAATCGATTTCGATTAAAAGAAAGTAGGCGGGTCGCGATGGTTGAGGGAGACGCGGTGAGTCATATGAGGTTGTCGAGGAGTAAGGAGAGCCGATGTAGCACTGGGTGATTCGCTCGAGATTTGGGTTTGGGAGCGATTTCTTGATACGACGATGCATCGTGATTTAGAGATGGGGTTCTCAATGTTGCATCGTGGACGGCGAATTGGGTCAAGCTTCGACATGGCATCGGCCAAGGAAAAGTCACGGCTAGAGTCTCGATTGAAGGACGGTGAGGTACTTCAACTCATTTCATTTCAATTTAAAATTGATAATATCCATATATGAATACATACAAAAAAAAGAAAAAAAATCTTTTTACAGTAAGGTGTATAAAACAAGGTGTTCTTCAAAATCAAAGATTTATATATACAGTAAAGAGAGAAGAATTTTTTTTACAGTAAATGGTATTTAGTATTTATTTTTCAATTTATAGATTTACAGATTTATATATGTGTATGTGTGTATATATATATGGATTTCAACGGGAGGAATGTACAATGAGATATATAAACCAGTTCTGTTGTAATATAAGTTTATCTATTTTACTGTAAGATATTTTTAATAACAGGAAGTAAATACTTGTTGTGTACTGAAGATAAAGGAAGTAAAAATATATAAATATCCTCCAATAAGTTATATAAAGTAATTTAGTTATGAATTAATATATGGATTTGAAAAGAATTTTAATTTATTGGAATCTAATGTATATATATAAGATTTTGAAATATATGGCGATTCATAAATATTTGAGGAATTTATAAAAGTAGATTTTTGGAATCTATAATTTATTTTTATTAGTAATTTCAGAAAGGAAAATTAATAGATTAATTAAATCTTTGGTCAATTAAATTTTTACTTGGAAATTGATTATTAAATTAATTCAAATATTAATGAAGCATGTAATGCTTAATAAAGGTCTGAAAACGTGAAGAAATCAAGCTGGATTGGAAATAGATTGCATACAAAATAAAAGGTGAGTTAATCTCACTCTTTTGGATTTTTTTTATTTAAATTTAAATGGTTAAATTTAAATAATTGATTGGATGGTTGAATTGATTTGATGTGGTATATTATATAGTAATATATAGTATATTGGAGTGATTGATTTCCTGCATTATATAGCGGATGAGACCCTATGCGCCGCATAATAGCGGATGATATTATATTAATCACATATACCGCGATATTCCACCTTGAAGTGGAATTGGTATTGTGCTAACATCTGCGGATGCAGGGAAACAGTTTGGAGGGATCCGACTGGATTCCTTAAAATTATTTAGATTGTTAATATTCCATGTTATGAATATTTGATATTCTATGATGAATTATATTGATAATTGGAATATGGAATACTATGGTTTGCTTGAATATATTTCGGTATACTAGGTCATCAAAATATTTAGAATCGGATTTTTGAAAAGAAATATAAGAATGAATTTGGAAGTGAAATAATTATAGAATAAAAATAAGAATGAATTGGAAAGAAATAAAAGTGATTTTTAGAAACTGAAGTTAAATGGTAAAGTAGAGATTTAAAACAAGTTTTAAATCAAAGTTAAATCTGGAATTCAAGTTAGTGAATCTCAGTTTTTAAACAAATAAAGTTTCTAAATTTAAATTATTTTAACAACTTGAATGTTAAAGTGCATTTTTAAATTGATTTGAATTTAAAAAAGAATTTCGTTTTAAATTCCCTTAAACTTCTTTTATAAAATGAGTAATTAATTTATTTAATATAGTAAATAAATAGGTAGTTTATTTACTGGTGGAGATTAATCAAGAGCGATTAATATTTGTGGTTTAATTAATGATTAATTACTTAATGTAATTAATTGAGATTAGGATAAATTAAAATGTAACTAGAAATCATTAATTTATATAATAAATGATGTAATTAAAGGTTGATTAATTAAGATTAATTAATCAATAATAAGTGATTTATGAGAAATTAATTAATATAAGTAATTAAGGATTAATGCAATTAATTATAGTTAATTAATTTTTGAAGTAATTAAAGATTAATTACTTTTTTTGGTTAGGAATAATTAATTTGTGTAATTAATTAAAGATAATTACTTGAATGTAATTGAAGGATAATTAATCTAGGGTGATAAATTAAGATGGATAAGTAAGGGATGATTAATTAATTGATTTGGAATTAATTAATGGTAAGTGAAGAAACCTAAGTGATTGAGGTTAGTAATTCAATTTGAATTAATTAAATTAATTTGGAAGTGATCAAGCTTTGCTTATGGATGATTGAATGGTATTGGATGCCTTGAATGAGTTGGCCTTGAATGAGTTGATATCTCTTATACAAAATATTTTGTGGTAACATATGTTTGGGCGGACAGGATATTGTGGTTATCTATCAATGATGAATTGTTGTGTGAAGTGACATCCTATATTTAAAGTTTGAAGTGTATTTCATTTGGATAACTTGGGTTAGGATGACGTGAGACTCGAAGAGACCGGGGTTGGTTATTAGAAAATACCCGAAACCACTTCGAATTTTTATAGATTGATATATGAAATCAATAGGCTGGAATGAAAAGATTTAAGTAAATTAGACTATTTAATCTAAATTTTTGTACGTAGAAAATATATGTGTGGAATAAGTGATGTCTATAACAAATTGTTAATTTGTAAATTGATATGAGTTACCCCGGGTTTCATATAAGTTGTCTGCTTTGTATTCCACGTTGGATGGGTTTACTCACGTTGGTTTCCAGCCTGACCCGGGTGTTACTTTGATGCAATGCTCGGGTCAGACCGAGTATTACAGATTTTCAGGTAAGGACATTCTGGAGCTCAGGAGGCGAGCTGGATGGCAAGAACGTATGGAGTGTCTCCGTTGTATTATATTGTTGTATATCTGAGACATGATGATTGTGTATATCCAGTGTCTGTATATATATGTGTAACTCTGATGTATTATAAAGGTATTTGACAGATACAGAATTCTTTTGTAAACTATTATTATTTGTTATTATATTTTTTCCGCTGCGAATCTGAGATGTTGGTATTTCTGATCTTCTTATTCTTCTATCTCTTTCTTCTTTTTCCTAACTATCTGGAATTTTCGAGATCCAAAATTCCGGGCCGTTACAGTTGCTATCAGAGCTGAAGGCTGAAGGTTAAGCGAGAACCTTGGCTCTTGTGGGAATACTCATTAAGGATAGGGTCAATGGTACCCTAGAATGAGTTGAGTTTTTGTGTGTGTGTGTGTGTGTGTGTGTATGAGAGCGTACTTGTTATTTTCTTATATAAAGGTTTTAAATGATTTTATATAAGAATATATTTTGATATATAAAGCATTATTTCTTTCTAATAAATATTAAGGTAATTGGTTGTTATATTTGTTGAAAATTTAATAATGAGAATTAAAGGGTAATATAAATACAACTAAATTAAAATTAAATGAAGATAAGTTTGAAATGGATTCATAATTAAATGGTTTAAAGAGATAAGTTGACTTGATTTAAAGGATTAAATCAACATTTAAAAATTTGACTCGAATTTATATAATTCGGGATGGTTTAAATTTGAAATTTGAATTGAATTCGTTTAAATTGAATCTGATATGAATTAACTGGATTTGTGATTGAAGATGTATAAGTTTAAAAATTTAAATGGAAAATTTGAATTGAAGTGATTTGAAATTGAAGCGGTTCAATTGATATTATTCCAAATTGATTGGAATAATTTGGAATTGTAATTAAAGTTGAATAGGTTTAAAATCAAATGGAATTTTATTTGAATTTGGAAAGAAATCAAGATTAATTCAACTTGAATTGGGGTTAAATAAATTTCAATGGAAATTGAAGTTATTTAAATTGGAATTGAGCCAGTTTAAATGGAAGTGGAAATTTAAAGTGAATTGATGAGAATGGAGATTTAGAAATTGAACAGTTTGGCTCTGGATTGTTTTCAAAATAGATTGTTTTAATATAAATCTATTTTTCCAAGCTATTTACTATATACAATTTTTTTTAAAAAGCCAAATTATTTTATATTTATTTTATAATTATTTTGGGAACTATTTTACAAATTTTCAACTGTTTTATAAACTAATTACTATTTTTCAACTATTTTACAAATTAATTACTATTTTACAACTATTTTGCAATTATTTAAAATTTCTATAACTATTTGATTATTTTCCAACTATTTTATCGTTATTTAGCTATTTTACAGCTATTTTACAAACTAATAATTATTTTTCAACTACTTATCTATTTTATAAACTTTTCAAGCTATTTTCTAAATTGAAGCCGGTCAAAGTGCAAACTATTTATTGTTAAATTACCCAATTGAGATAAGGATTAAAATGATAATCCAAATGGGATTGAAGCAATTATAAATAAGTGAATGAAAATTAAAGGAAATGTGAATAGAAAGAGAAATTGATTTAATTGATAATCAATGAAGATAAATACGTAGGATGAAGGTGTATTATTCTATTCGCATAGTGATTTGATCCAGAATCGAGCATAGAATTTCGAGATAGTTATATCGATCTGTGTTGGGATTTTTCACTCGATTTTCGATGGCAACCTGGATATGGATTTTTGATTGGTTCTGGATATTCTCTTTCATAGTTATGGCTATGCAAGGAAAATGACAGTTTCTGATCGAGAAACCAGATCTGAGTCCGCACTAGGAAGTCGGGTGGACGATACTAGTTCGAAAGTGTAATTGTGTGATCGAGTGAGCGATCAGATTGGTATAGAGTATGGATGATATGTGCACATCGTACGGATTTGAATGAATTGATATTGAAAATTTGTGAATAAGAAATACGAAATGATTTCTTTTGAAATGAAAGTATATTTGGTGAAAAATACAATGGATAAAAGTGAAAGTTGCATATTTTTATTATGATAAGTAAGATGGAAACAACTATATAAAAGAGTAATCAAATTTGAATATTTGATTTTGAATAACAAAAAGTTATATATCTTTGTTATATAAGTTAAATTCCCCCTTGTTGAATCTATTGCTGGAAGAAAATGATTTTGAAGGTGTTTGAAGTAAAAAGGAGTTTTATACAAGTTTGAAATGATCCAAAGTTTTTTAATATATATATATATATATATATATATATATATAAAGGATCTTATGAGGATTTTGGAAAAAGGTTTTGGGAACCTTTGGTTTTGGAAAGGCTTTTGATTTTTGGGTAAAATCAATATTGGAATTTGGAAAGCCTAGTTTGTGAATTATCAATTTTTAGAAAAGGTGATTTATATGAGATTCATACTAGGTGTATGATTTGGAAGATACTATATGTGTATAGTATAAAGTGTTTTGATAATGGCTTTGAGGAAAAAGGCGCTCCCTTGAAGTGAACTTCTCAGGTGTGCCACAGGTTGGTACTGCCTTGAACCCTAACGGCGGGTTCTAAAGTTGATCCTGTGAGGAGTCCGGACAAAACTAGTTCCTGAGGATTATGAGTAGTGTGTAGCGAAAGTCGAGGGCGTTGATGACTACAGAGCATTTGGATTATGCTGTGACGATAGTGTAACTCGATGTCACTGCGATCTACTGCAGACCATAGCGAAAGTCGTGTGTGCCGCTGAGAGCCAACAGTCTGCATTTGATTTTATATCGGTAGACTACAACCTATGGTAACATAGCGAAGGTCGTGTGTGCCGCTGAGAGCCAACGGTCTACATTTGATTTTATATCGGTAGACTGCGACCTATGTAGGAGTGGAGAAGTTTCATTTTGACAGCGAAAATCAAGGGCGCTGATGCCTACAGTTACATGGACTTTTTCTATGATGGCAACGTAAACCTGGAATGTAACTGCGGTCTATTGTGGGTTCCATGGCGTAATCGAGGGGCGCGGAGTGCCTACAGTTATATGGACTTTTGCATTGATGGCAACGTAACCCCGGATGTAACTCCGACCGTGGATGGGGGTGATGATTTCCAGAGCATTCTCACCAAAGATATTTTCTTTGTTTCCTGAAAAAAATGTTTTTGATATTTTCAATAAAATTATTTTGCTAGTATTTTCACTGGATGTTGAAAATGGGTCTGCTAAGTACTTATAGAGTTTCAGTCCTACGCCTGATCAATATATGACTGAATTTCTGTGAGAAAAAGGATGGACTGGTTGAAACATTGAGTTATAAGAATTATTTTTATAAAAAGCTATTTTAATAATATTATGTGAATTTAAAAGTATTTCTAAATTTTTTAAAATAAAAGTGTTGGAATTTTGGAAAATGAAATAAAATCCAAACTGGAATTATGAAAAAGAAAATTTAAACTCAAGAAAATATAATGAAGTGATTTTTGTAATAAAATCGAATTGATTTAAAAGTTAGAAGTAAGCTAATTAGCTAAATAAGTTATTTGATAGAGTATATTAATAAAATTTAACTCAGTTAAATAAAATGGATTGTAAGTTAATAATAAAGTTTGGAAATGAACTCGATTTATAAATAGAATTCGACTTGGATTTGATAATGAATTAAAATAAGTGGAGATGTTGTAAAAATAAAAATGGAATTAGATTAAAATAGAAATGATTTGAGTTACAAATAAATCCAATTCGAGTATAAATGAGTTAAGATGTGCTTGGATATTATTTTGATAAATTGAGAAGGTGAATTAGAATAAAATGGATGTGAATGAATTAAAATGGAAGGAATTAAATATAAATTGAGTCGGAATCAATTTAAATTGGTTATAAAACTTAAGTAATTATTTATTCACATGGATATCATCAAATTACATAGAATGAATTGTCGTTTGACGCAAACAAAGGTAATTAAAATTCTATGAGTTGATAAAGATTAAATAAATTGGTTTTAAGATCAACTGAAGTGAATATGAGTTTGTTTTGCTTAAAAATGAATTATGTAAGCAATTGTGTTGTAAACCATTTAAATTGAATGAAGTTGTATACGAATTGGTTGTAAACAATTAAAATTAATGTCAGAACCCATTAAGTTGCTTATAATATTGTTTAACCTGCATTGCTTATAGAAACTCATATGCTTACTAGTGTAATATGTAAAATGTTGTTAAGTTACATGATTTTGGCACTTACATATCTGAATTGAGTAAGTACAGGTACCGGGAAGCCGTTTGGCTGGATTTGGACGCGATACATGCTAAAATAATAAGCCGCTTGCTTAAAAATGCTAAATAAAGGTACGCCTACGCAATAAAAATAGGAAATATGAACTGTTTTTGTTTTTTCCGACCGTGTGGGTCGATGTATATATATTTATATCTCTTGTCAAATTGCAAAAGCTCCTTCGTACAAATGAGACTGTCAAAAAATTTCGAAAATTTTGGGAGTTAGAAAATTTTTGTTAGCGACAAAACGATTTCAAATTGGAAATTGAAATAAATTAATGGACGAAACTAATTTAAAATAATGATATGAATCAGTTATAAATGGAAGATAAAATTCAATATTCAGAATTGAAGATAAATTAGATTCATATGGAAATGGGGAAAACTAATTTGAATAGAAGTAGATATGAAAACTTCTGTATGGAAATGAATAAAATGATTTTAAAAGCTATGATTGGATATTATTGCTAAGTAGGATATGCAGGTATTATAAAGAGAAAGGAAAAGTAGTTTTGATTTCAGAAAATAAATTTTATTTGCTCGACAAAAAGGTACGTGTTTAAATTTTTGTACGATTGGGTTTTTGATCAAGCCACTTGGCTTTTTGTTTTCTTTTGGAATTTGGGAGCCCGTAGAGGCATTTTGTAGTTGTATCGGGCTAGCCGCGTAAAGGAGACGCTGGCGAAAATTTTCGAAAATTTAGAGAGTTAGAAAATTTTTGGGAAAATTTTGATAATTCAAAATTGGGTTTTAAATTGAAATTTGAATGATTGAGCAAAAAGGTATTGTTTGAAAACTGTGGGAGAATTTGGGAAGTTAGTAAGAATGATAATGGGTCTTTTATAAAAAGATAGTGGGTAGGACGTTGAATTGTTGGTTTTGGGGGAAAAGTAAACGGGTATTGGACCATTCTTCCTAACTAGTAATTTCGGGGACTAAATTGCTCTTAAGGGGGGAGGAATGTGACGACCTGGAATTTTGAACAATTTAAATTGCAATATTAAATTGATTTTAAATATATAAAAGTTGATTTTTAACTTGATTCAAATATTATTATTATTTAGCCATTAAATTATTGGAATTAATTACTCAAAATTGGGTCAAATGCTGAATATGGAGTTTTAAGCCTGTTAAAAATAATTTAAGGGTTTGTAAAATTAATATCGATAGTACTGAAGATAGTAAAAGTGTTAAAATTGAATTTGGAAGTGTTTTGTTCAGTTTTGAAATTTTATCGCTTAAATCGATATAATAGCCTTCCGAGGCACAGTCTCGGAATTTGACGAAACCAGTTCCATTGGATCCGTAATATTGTATTCTTATCGGATTTCAATTTTCATAGTGTTTGGAATGATCGTTTGGGCGTACGATAAGTAAACGCATTGAAAATTAAATCGAAATTCAATATAATAACTGGGTTCAAAAAGCTATCTTCTCCATATGATCGAATTAGGACCCGAAACCTTTTCCATTGCATTCGGAATAGGGGTATAACGTTATCAATGCCTAGCGGCACGCCTCGATACGAAGTCAAGATTTTGAGTTCCATTTAACGAGACAATTTGAGTTTAAATTAATATATATATATATATATATATATATATATATTAGTCAACGGCTGAGATTTCTTTCCATCGGCCACTCTATTCTTGAGCTAGCCGACCTACTCTCTGCAAATTCACGTACTCCCTGTTCTCCCTAAAAATCCAAAATCAAATCAAAGTCGACAATCTTTTGCTCGAATTCGAAATCATGTCGTCTCCATCTATTTATTTCCCTCGTCCCTCAATACATCAAAACCGAAATTGAAAAAATAAAATAAATGGAGGACGAAACAAAAGAAAATCAATCGCGTCTTTTTTCCCCTAAATCCATTCTCGAAATCGATTCAAGCAAGGAATATTCGTGTGGAACCGAATCGATTTCGATTAAAAGAAAGTAGGCGGGTCGTTATGGTTGAGGGAGACGCGATGAGTCGCGCGAGTTTATCGAGGGGTAGGGAGAGCCGATGAAGCACTAGGTGATTCGCTCGAGATTTGGGTTTGGGAGCCATTTCTTGACGTGATGGTGCATTGCGATTTAGAGATGGGGTTCTCTATGTTGCATCGTGGATGGCGAATTGGGCCAAGCTTCGGCATGGCGTTGGTCGAGGAAAAGCCACGGCTAGAGTCTCGATTGAAGGATAGTGAGGTACTTCAACTTGTTTCATTTCAATTTAAAATTGATGATATCCATATATGAATATATATAGAAAATGAAAAAGAAAAATCTTTTTGCAGTAAGGTGTATAAAACTTGGTGTTCTTCAAAATCAAAGATTTATATATACGGTAAAGAGAGAAGAATTTTTTTTTATAGTAAAGGATATTTATTATCTATTTTTCAATTTATAGATTTACAGTTTTATATGTGTGTGTGTGTGTGTGTGTGTGTGTGGATTTCAAAGGGAGAAATGTACAGTGAGATATATAAAGTAGTTCTATTATAATATAAGTTTATCTATTTTACTGTAAGATATTTTTAATAACAGGAAGTAAATACTTGTTGTTTACTGAAGATAAAGGAAGTAAAAATATATAAATATCCTACACTAAGTTATATAAAGTTATTCAGTTATGAATTAATATATGGATTTGAAAAGAATTTTAATTCATTGGAATCTAATGTATATATATAAGATTTTGAAATATATAGGGATTCATAAATATTTGAGGAATTTATAAAAGTAAAATTTTGAAATCTATAATTTATTTTATTAGTCATTTCAGAAAGGAAAATTAATAGATTAATTAAATCATTGTTCAACTAAAAATTTGACTTGGAAATTGATTATTAAATTAATTCAAATATTAATGAAGCATATAATGTTTAATGAAGGTCTGAAAACGTGAAGAAATCAAGTTGGATTGGAAGTAGATTGCATACAAAATCAAAGGTGAGTTAATCTCACTCTTCTGGATTTTTTATTTAAATTTAAATGGTTAAATTTGAATAATTGGTTGGATGATTGAATTGATTTGATGTGGTATATTATATAGTAATATATAGTATATTGGAGTGATTTTTTTCCCGCATTATATAGCGGATGAGACCCTATGCGCCGCATAATAGCGGATGATATTATATTAATCCCATATACCGCGATATTCTACCTTGAAGTGGAATTGGTATTGTGCTAACATGTGTGGATGCAGGGAGACAGGTTGGAGGGATACGACTGGATTCCTCATAATCATTTAAATTTTTAATATTATGTGTTATGAATATTTGATATTCTGTGATGAATTAAATTGATAATTGGAATATTGAATATTATGGTTTGCTTGAATATATTTCGGTACACTAGGTCATCAAAATATTTAGAATCGGGTTTTTGAAAAGAAATATAAGAGCGAATTTGGAAGTGAAATAATTATAGAATAAAATAAGAACGAATTGGAAAGAAGTAAAAGTGATTTTTAAAAACTGAAGTTAAATGGTAAAGTAGAGACTTAAAACAAGTTTTAAATCAAAGTTAAATCTGGAATTCAAGTTAGTGAATCTCAGTTTTTAAACAAATAAAGTTTTTAAATTTAAATTATTATAATAACTTGAATGTGAAAGTGCATTTTTAAATTGATTTTAATTTAAAAATAAATTTGGTTTTAAATTCATTTAAACTTCTTTTATAAAATGAGTAATTTATTTATTTATTATAGTAAATAAATAGGTAGTTTATTTACCGGTGGAGATTAATCAAGAGTGATTAATATTTGTGGTTTAATTAATGATTAATTACTTAATGTAATTAATTTAGATTAGGATAAATTAAAATGTAACTAGAAATCATTAATTTATATAATAAATGATGTAATTTAAGGTTGATTAATTAAGATTAATTATTCAATTATAAGTGATTTATGAGAAATTAATTAATATAAGTAATTAAGGATTAATGTAATTAATTGTAGTTAATTAATTTATGAAGTAATTAAAGATTAATTACTGATTTTGGTTAGGAATAATTAATTTGTGTAATTAATTAAAGATTATTACTTAAATGTAATTGAAGGATAATTAATCCAGGTTAATTAATTAAGATGGATAAGTAAGGGATGATTAATTAATTGATTTGGAATTAATTACTGTTAAGTAAAGAAACCTAAGTGATTGAGGTTAGTAATTCAATTAGAATTAATTAAATTAATTTGGAAGTGATCAAGCTTTACTTATGAATGATTGAATGGTATTGGATGCCTTGAATGAGTTGGCCTTGAATGAGTTGATATCTCTGATATGAAATATTTTGTAGTAACATATGTTTGGGCGGACAGGATATTGTGGTTATCTATCAATGATGAATTGTTGTGTAAAGTGACATCCTATATTTAAAGTTTGAAGCGTATTTCATTTGGATAACTTGGGTTAGGATGACGTGAGACTCGAAGAGACCATAGTCGGGTATTAGAAAATACCCGAAACCACTTCGAATTTTTATAGACTGATATGTGAAATCAATAGGCTGGAATGAAATGATTTAAGTAAATTAGACTATTTAATCTAAATTTTGGTACTTAGAAAATTGATGTGTGAAATAAGTGATGTCTATAACAAATTGTGAATTTGTAAATTGATACGAGTTACCCCGGGTTTCATATAAGTTGTATGCTTCGTATTCCATGTTGGATAGGTTTACACATGCTGGTTTCCTGCCTGACCCGGGGTGTTACTTTGATGTAATGCTCGGGTAAGACCGAGTATTACAGATTTTCAAGTAAGGACGTTCTAGAGCTCAAGAGGCGAGCTGGATGGCAAGAACGTATGGAATGTCATAGGCGTATGTCAAGTCAAAGCCGAAACCAGCTAGCAGAACGGGGAAGTCATAGCGGAAAACAATCTCTACCACGGAATGAATCGTCGAATTCGACGAAAAGCGGGCTTCGAGAGAGGGAATGAAAGCCAGATCTTGGACTTGCTAGCTCTCTCGAGGGAATCACTTTTAGTTTATTAATTGGGCTACCAAAGACCTTAGCTTTGAACTTCATTCATTCGAAGGGTCGATCATAGCTGGAATTTAGGAGCCTTCTTACTAAAGAAGGAATGTGCGGGTTTGAACAACCAGCAAATCCATACATGGCTAACGTGCCTTGGGGAGAGTGGGAAAGTCCAATCTATTCTTTGTTTGAAGCACTTGTATGAAAATCGAACCTAGCCCTAACTAAGAAAGCCGGCCCGGGGAATCTGCGGAGTCACAGAAAAGACAGAATGCCTTCTCCTGGAGCGAATAAGTCCCTAGCTAAGTTACTCCTGCACGCTACGCACCTTATTTTTGGAGAGAATAGGGATAGTATACCGAGTGCAGTATAAACATTGTGGATCCAAGATTTTTCTTCCAAAAAATAGACTTTTTAAAAGAATTCATAACATAAAATATAAAGATAAGTAAGGGTCCAAAGCAAGAAACAAAGATGGTGAGCGTGCCCCAATTTATTTTCTTAGTAAAGCTTTTATTTGAATGCTAAGCATAGAGAAGATATCAGAACTGTTTTTCGAAAGCGTTCGCGAATGCATACCGGATGTCAGGATAAGAAAGGACCACACCCTCTCGAGAGCAGGATGCTCCATCCGAGAGTTATCAGTATTTATCAAATCTCTTCCTATCTAACGGAACACTATTGGAGCGAAGTACCCTGGAGATTGACTCACGAAACTTGAAGCGAGTATATAAAGAACTAGAGTCGAAAAAGCGACTAGTTGGAGAGGAGAAGTTATTAAAACATTATAAAGCTGATGATTCCCGCCAAGGCTCCTGTCTTATCGTAGAAACTGTTTGCCGGAACGAGTCTTGTTTTTCTCATCCGGGACATATGCATGGATCTTCGTACATGCTTACTACTAGAAGTTGGCTTCCTACCTCAATAATACCAGGGACAAGCTTCCTAGTTATATCACGAATCTTTTAGATAAGCCCCGAATTAGAAGGCCTAGTTAATATACTGGGATAGCGAAGGTGTGCAAGCTGGAAGCAACATAAGTTAAAGAAGTAATTCATGGGTAGACAAAATTCATAGTGCAGAACTTTTTTGATTTAGCTTGAGTGCGATTGGCCTAAGATTCTTAAAACATGAGGGCCTATTTCGACACGGGAAAGGCGACCCCGTTCAATTGAATAAGGTAGCTGCCCGGGGATCATATATAGAATTCACTACTCCGGTCGATGAGCATTCACCCAAACACTATGCCTTTCACCTGATCCAGAGAAAATCGAAGAAGAGGTAAGCCGTACTCGATAATGGCAATTAGGATCTCAAGACGCAGCTACACCTATTATGCAAGGAGAAGTGAGGATCAATTAGGTTAAATCTACCCCGGATCATCGGTCAATTTCGGCCTACCTAGTCACTTTCACTCGCTTATTCCATTCAAATAAGGAGAGTGACTGAGCTCTTTTATTTCTATTTTTTTATTCTCCCCCCGATGGGAGTATGAACTTTAGCATATGGAAAGAGTTGCGATCTTTGGGCAGACGGTGACCGGCTTCGCGAGACCATTTCGGCCTACTCATGGCTAGGCAACTATTGTGCGCTGCTTTCTCGATCGACAATCTCGCCATACACACTCCAGTGTTCTAGTCATGCTATCGGGGAACTTGCAAGCAGAAGCCTCTCATTTCTTATTCGAGAAGTTAGCCTTCATTTACAAAGAGACCTGCCAACAGTCATGTTTTTAGTGAACCTATGAAAGATAGATATTTTTTTATAGTCCTTGTTCCTGTTCCTAACTCCTCCCCGGATCAACGTCCATGAATGAAAAATCATAGCCTTATAGAGAAGATAAAAGCTGCCGAATTGAAGCAAGCTAAGTCAGATGCAGACCAAGTCAAAAAAAAAGCACCATCGACAGATTGGTGGGTTGAAAGTATAATTAATCCGCAAGGGGTTCCACGAGGATTCTTACTCCGCTACAGATACTGAACCAAATAAGTAAGGAAAGCCAGGTGCTGGTGTTGAGTTAAACAAACAAACAGGAGTTGGATAATAAGAAATGAAAATACTTTTAGGTTCTCCCTCAGCTACGCTTCCTCCGTTCGCCAAACAAAAGCTTTTTTACTATCAGATGCTTTATTCTACAAAGTACTAAATGATTTTCTAGTTCGATTTCGATACATGCATCAAGTGGTCTTGTATTATATTGTTGTATATCTGAGACATGATGATTGTGTATATCTAGTGTTTGTATATATGTGTAACTCTGATGTATTATAAAGGTATTTTGACAGATATAGAATTCTTTTGTAAACTGTTTTTATTTGTTATAACATTTTATCCGCTGCGAATGTGAGATGTTGGTATTTTTTATCTTCTTATTCTTCTATCTCTTTCTTCTTTTTCCTAACTATCTGGAAATTTCAGGATTGAAAATTCCGGGCCATTACAGAAATCGAAATTAAGTCGATTTGAATTGAAGTGAGAATGAAAATGATTTGAATTGGATAGTTGAAATGAATCAGTTTGTTTGAAATTTGGTCTTAGGTCCAGATTCGTTGAAATGAGAAGAAACAGATTTGAATTTTAAATTATTTCAAGTATAAACTACTATCCTCTAATTGTTTTAAAATTCATCTTTTTAAATTTCAAATTATTTAAATTTAAATCATTTAATATATATAATCTATTTTAATATTTTAATGATATAAACAATTTTAACATTTTAAATCTATTTAAAACTATTCAACTATTTTCTAAAAATTCAAAATGTGCAAACGTGGAATGATTATATTTAAATCGTGGATTTAAATGCGATTTTGGTTAAAATGAAGTTATAGCAGCCTAAATTGAAATTCGAATTGAATTTTTAAGTGAAAATGACATGATGAACTGAATTACATATTTTGAGTTAATATGTGGATTTAGAAACGAATGATATTTTGAAGTGAACATGATATTTTGATATTAAGTGTAAATTGATTTTGAAATGTAAAAGTACCAACCAATGTGTAAAACGACATTTTATTGTTAAGAGAACGTGGCCTCTTATTGGCATACTCTCTGTCAACATTAACAACTGTGTTTGTGGTGGAGATTGCAAAAAGAAGTGGTTAGGTTTGGCACATGTTTGCTAGATTTGAAGAAAGAGAACAATGATGGATAGACCCCAGCACTTGAGCCAATTTAAAATGACTAAAATAGGACAACTTGAGAGAGCCAAGCAGGCTAGCTACCCTTACGGACATCTATTCTTCCATTTTCTCCTTGGACTTGGTCCGTATTATTTCTCTTGATGTTTCTTTCAATTGGTGCACCTTGATTTTGGACTAACCTCCCTTTGACTCGATATGGGATGGGTGGACGCGGTGGGCGATCGTGGCTACGATGCGTTACCACCATCCCTGCGACCCGAACTGGTAGTATCCTACCTTGGGCATTGCCTCACGTGTTGTGTCATACTTTTATCCGTATGAGAGGCTAGTACAATTTTGGTTTAGTGTTGTCATATCGTGGCGCATCCCTATCCCCCGACGTGTTACTTGTGCGTTATATGCAAACTGTATGACAATGCTTAAAAACGCAATAAAGGGGATTAATGTAAAGACTTAATGCTAAGAAAAATATTTATTTAACTTATTGAACATTATATATATAGCGTATTCTACTATATATAGATAATTTGATGGATCCTTAAGAGATGGAAAATCCCGTAGTATCTCTTGAGTTATTGCACGCACGTTATACATTGGATATGAGAGGTGAAACCCTAAAGATCTCTAATAGTATTACACTCTTGTTATATGTGATATTGATTTGACTCACATAAGGATATTTTAGTCTTGACTCGAGTGTTTTGTCTTTTCATTATGCTCGGGTCAACCCTGAGTTTTTAACGCATTGAAGATCATTTCTAGAGGACGTAGACGAAGATTTTGTATATATTATGACTAGTATTATTCCCCTATATTATGTTGACTGCTACATTACTTTATAATTCTGTTGCATATATAACTCTGATAAATGCTGTAAAATTATAATCAAATTTATAATATAAACAGCTTTATGAACTGTTTATTTGATTATTATATTTTGTCATTCCGCTGCAAGATTCTTTATTTTTTCTTTTTTGCTTATTCTTCTTAATTAACCCCATTGACTATCTTTGTTTCAGATTGTTTGAGTTGGACATGTGTGGATTATTGTCGATTTGAACCATCCAAAATATGTGTGTCACAATTGGTATCGTAGCTTTGGTTTAGTGGTAACCTTAGCTTTATGGGGTTTGACTCATTAGAAATAGGGTAGTAATACCCTAGAATGAGTTGTTTGAGTGTATATGTATAAGAGCGTGTACTTGTTAATGTTATAAAATATTTTACATTTTTTTACTAATCTATTGAGTTGTTTATTAATTCTGGTCGATGCGTGGGACGTTGTGACGCCCCACCTCTATACCCACGCTAGCCAAGAACACTACGGTGTAATGCTGTCAACTAGCACGGAGAATAAGGCTGTTGAGGAGCGACCATCCATGTAATTGCTTTGCGCGAGCACCGATATGTCGGACAGTAAAACATGCATTTAATTTTCAAGAGGAAATCCGACATACCGATACAAACACAAAGCTACTACACAGTGGCTATAATAATCTTCGGAAGCAAATATAGAAATAAGCATAACACAAATCAGTCACAGATAATTCATATCACAAAGGCGGAAGAAGATATGAATATATATCTAACACATGAAAATGTATATCAGAGTAGTGGTCAAAAGGATCCACAATAATACAAAAGAATAACAACACGTGCTATACAAAAGAATACAACTATGAGTCCATATCTCAAGTGTATACAACAAAATAAACTACTAATCTAAGTAGTTAGCCCAAAAGTCAGAGTAATGAATCCCTAGGGAGAAGTCAAGCAGAAGCACCTATAACATCTCGGTCTGACCCGAGTATTATTTAATAAGAAAATAATAAACGGATCAGTCTAACTATAAATATCAGATGAAACGATATAGAATAAGATATATGACTAAACACATAATAATCACAATGTCAAGCTGTGATATATAAGCAGTTGAAAATCATCAAGGGATTATTCAATGTCACAAAATCTACACAAGAATCACAGAAACGTCATACTCCTAATTTAGTTCACCAAACAATAAATATTGACGGTAATATCAATGTCAATCACAAAAGTCAATGACACACAAATTCCAGAATTCAACACACGAAATCCAGAATTCACAAAAGTCAATGACGCGCAAATTCACCAATGCACAAATATCGATAAAGCTTATCAATGGAAATCACGAAAATTGGTGAAACACAAATTCTAGAAATCATCTCAAGAAATCCAGAAATCACAAAGAGGGGGAGGCCTATCACAAACGGGAGCATAAAGCTCGCCAACACGTGTATCACAAATGGAACGCTAATTCCATGGTTGCTAACCATCACAAATTGAGCCGAAGCTCCACAAATGCCCCGAAGACCATGGGTTGCTACCCCACCAATTTGAGTCAAAATTCCACAAAACGGGGTTTAGTCTCCCTCGCAGACAAAGAGACATCGCACATTGCTAGTCTAAATCACAAAGATGATCGTCATGATCAACGAGATGTGTCAATTACACTAAGCTAGTAAATATATGAGTTTAGCTTCATGTCCCATAACCACTTGCTTAACTTAAATATTTACGAACAAACTGTAGATCTCCACTATAAAATTGTCACAAGGGATTCAATCAAACAAGTCCAAAAATTAACCGACGAAGTAAACGCAAGCGTTTCATACCACTCGTTTTACTAAGTCGTTTAATTAGATTTCTCATACGAGTGAGGTAAAGGTTTGCATATACTAATAGATTGGAAAACGGTTTAAGAAGCGAGCTTTGTACTAAAATAGTGCTGAAATCATTTGGAGAAAGAGTTTTGATATTTACTACTAGTGTAACGACCCAGGATTTTTAGTAATAAAAATTTGAATATTTAATTAATTTTAAATATTAATAAGTGAATTTATAATTCGAATAAATTTTATTTTGAATAATTGGATTTAATTGGATAATCGATAATTTAATATGTGAAATTATGGAAATAATTGAAAATTGGGTTAAATATGATTGAAAATGATTTGTAAAATTTTATTTTATCATGTTGGGGTTAGAATGATGTTATAGAACTTTTAAAATCAAATTAGGAGTTTATTTGTGAAAATTGAATATTTTAATATTAAATCGACTAGTGAAAATAGCAATTTTTCAAACAGTCTCGGATTTCGACGAAACCAGTTTCATCGGATCCGTAATGTGATATTATGGTATGGTCTCAAATTTCGTATCAATTGGATTTACCATTGGCCAGTGCAAGCTAAAACGCCTAGAAAATCGTTAAATCGGTTTAATTTTAAATTGAACGTTTATTGCCATAACTCGCACATATGACCGAATTAGCTTCCGAAACCTATTCCATTGTGTCTGGAACGCGGGGTAAACCCTAGAAATGCTGGTTACGGCGCGTGAATCGGAGTTTTGAAAACCCGGATGAATAGTGTCGTTCGATTTCCTATAAATGGCCCACCTTAACAAGAAAATAAAATAAAATAAAATAAAACCCTAATGCTCAGCCGCCACCAGTAACTAAAACCGAAGGCCGAAAATCAATGATCTTCCTCCCTCCAAATCTTCAAATCCAAGCATTAATTCAAGAATCCTTCAACACGAAACTTGTAGATCTCCTCGAGTACTTCATGTTCAACGGTGATGATCGTCTCTAACGCAGCGTAGAGAGAGATAATGGCCCGCGTTCCCTGGGTGTTGCGCACGCGTTTCGAGACTCTAGGGGCAGCCGAGCTCATGGTGGTTGCTGGCGTGGGTAGAGCAGGTTAGGGGCTTCATTATGGAAGTTGTTGATCGTGTTGTAGCGTGGTGTGGTGGTTGCAAAGTCGAGCCCTAGTTTCTAGAGTTGGGTTTGTATGCGTGCGTATCATACTGGAGAAGGGGACGCGCATGAGGAAGAAGGGGGGGTGCGGCCCTGATGCAAGCAAGTGAGATCCTACGGCTTAGATTGAGCTAGGTTTAAAATTTTATAATAAATGTTGTAAATTAGTTTATAAAAATCGTTTAACTTTAAAAATCAATAACTTTTTCATACGAGGTCGAAAACGCGCGAAACCAGTTGCGTTGGAATCGTATGGACGAGCACTACGAGATGGAATTTGATTGGAGTCATTTGGAGATAGTGAGAATTTCGGGTAAAATTAAACGTCCGTTTAATTTTATTCGAAATAAATCGCTAAAACGAAATTGAAATCAAGGTGAGAACTTCTCACTCAATCGAATAGTTTCAATTTAATATTTTAGATAGTTAGATTTAAAATACTTGAATGCATGTTTGAATGATGATTGTATCTATTGATTGTTAAAATAGACATTATGCGCCGTTAGTAAGCGGATGTTATTTATTAAAAACATATACCGCGAATATTTCATAAACAGTGAAATTGGTATTATATATAATAGCAATATATATATATTGGCATATGTATATATTACAGTTATTGATTTCCCGCATTTGTATAGCGGATGAGACCCTATTGCGCCGTCTATTAAGCGGATAATATTTTAAATCCCATATACCACGATAATTCCGTACTGGAGCGGAATTGGTATTGTGCTAATGTTTGTGGATGCAGGAAAATAGGTTGGAGGGATCCAACTGGATTCCTCAACAGTATTTATTTGATTTCAGATATTTTGATATTCGATTGATTATCATATCGATATATGATATCGTTGTTGTCGTGATTGACTATTTGGTGTGTAGCATCATTAGGCCAAATTTTGGAATTTTAAAATGATTTTTTTAAAGTAATTTTGAAAGTATATGTTATAAAATATTTTTGGAATTGATCCATTATAAATAAATAACGTTATAATTTTAATGTTATAAAAATTATGATTTTTGAGAAATATAGTTAAAGGTTGATTTTTGAAAATATGAGGCTAATGATTTTATAAAATAGTTTAATCGGGATTTTTGAAATTATTATAAAAAGTTTAAAATATAGGATTTATAAAATTTAATTATTTTATAAATCAAAATGGTGAAATTATGAAGGGGATTAAAGATGTTTTAAAAGAATAATAGTAAAAAAATTGATTTATATAAGAAATTTATAAAATGGATATTTATAAATTAAAGTATTGGAATTATAAAACGAGTCTTTATAAGTGTTAGAATGAATTGTGAATGAATTTCATAAATGGATGAAATTTATAGAATTATAAACGGTGAAGTTATAAATGGAATTTTATAAGAAGTAGGTTTATAAAATTTATAAAGTTATTAAAAGAAGGGTTTTGGATAAATTAATGAATCTTATCAGTTATAGAATTTATAAATTTGGGAAAGTTCAATGGAACGATTATTGTAAACAAATAAATTATAATTGTTTAACTTATAACGTGAACTTTTGGTTTATAATTGGGTTATGAATTGAATATAGGTTAATAAAGGAATTTATAAACATTGTTTTATAAATTCACAAACGACTTATTTGGATAAGTAAATTGTTGAAACCTATTAATGGAGTTATATTCACGTTTTTGACTGTGAATAATCCTTTGAAATAAAATGAATAAAAGGATGAAATTTGTTAAGTAGTATATTCATGTTTTTTGAATAGTGAATAATATATTAAAGAAAATGTTTAGAATGTGATATTTTAAACAGAATTAAAAGGATCTAACGATGTTTTAAATTGTGTTGAGATTCGAAACCATAGATTTCAACATTCATTGTTGAAATAGACGTTTTCGAGAAATAGAAGGAAATAATGGACTATAACACTGTTGTTATAGTAAATGATTTCCGAAAGGAAATGTTTTACATAGTATTGGGATTTATATATCTATTTTAATTTCGAATCCCTATACTAGTGTTTTTGGGTTGTCGTAACGATGTTTTACGTAACATTAGTTTTGGCCCAAATAAATATTGTTAAGAGAATGATTTCCTTAAAGAATGAAATATGTACTTAATCTCGTTTTAAGTATATTTGAATATTTTCCAAGTGTTGAAAATAAATGGATTGAGAATTACTTAATAAGTAAGTATGGAAATGTTTTCCAATATAAAGTGAATATTTTGAGAATTTATCTTTTTGAAGATAAATTGAAATGAATAATTGAAATTGTATATGCATGGATATTTTGGAATATAAATTCACTATGGAATTTATAAATGAAAACGGAATTTGTTTAAAAATAAATATTGATTTATTTTTGAGGTATTGAAATTATATATCTTGTAAAGATATTTTTGGGAAATAAATAATTTGGAAAATTATTTGGAATCTGGTGATGTTGTGCATATCCACTGATAGTTCAATAACCGACTATCAATATATACCTTTGAAAGGTATTTGCTGTGATTGCTTGAATTTGAATGCACGCTTATTTTTAAATTATTGCGCTCGTTATTCGGATTACCCATTCCGAATAGTGATACGACGTAATGGATAGCATTGAAGATCGGTGTTGAAGACCCGGTATTTGCGAGAGCGATAGGATGACCTGTTGATTGACTCTGCACCGAGTTGCTCCGGTATAGAGTTCTCCATATGTGATGGGAAATTCGATCAGGATTGTGGATATCCGGATTACAAGGACTTCTTTGTAAGTGCCTTCGGTTCTGTTCGAGCCCAGAACAGACTTGTATGGATTGTATGTCTGACATTACAGATTGAGATATAAAGCAGATTTCTTTCAAATATATTTCTGTTGGTGGCGGAGAATTTATTCTTTTAGCTTAACACCCTTCTCTGAGACGTACGAGCCCAGAGGTTATGTAGTTGAAGGTTATCAGCGATATATTCCCAATTTGGTAATGTGATATGCTGAGTGTTGCTGTGAAATGATCATTGTGTTGATTATTTGTGATAGGATCATTTATTTGATCGTCTATCTTGGTGATCATTTCTATGATCATTTGTTGACCCAAAGCATGGATTTTGTATAAAGTGTGTTTTTGTGGACGTGACTTCGTCGAGCCTCACACCCCGGAATGGTCAAAACAGGAAAGATGCAACAAGGTTATGAGGGGTAGCTCCCTTTAGGGTATGTGCATTTCCTTCTGGAAAGGGTGGTATCATGGTATGGAGCCCAGATACTTACTCATGTTGAAACACTTATTATTATGTGTGATGTTGGTGATGAGCGCTCGGATAAAGGTCCCATGGGACCGGGGGATGACATACTCGTGTCAGTTGTTACCCAGTTAGGGGTAACCCGGCCTTGTGTTGGCAGAGATCCGGTTTGGTTCTCGGGGACGTCCTTCCAGAGGCGTTCTCATGTGGCAATGGGAAGTTCCTTGGCCTGACCATTCGTTGGAAATCCAAAGAAACAATACGATCTTGTACGGTTTTAGTTGTATAACCTGCCATGGAATGTGGCGGTAACCTGCTATTGAACATGGTAGCTATAGTAGGCATAAGTGCGGAATGCCTATGCTGGCTAAGATTTATATCTTTATTTTCGAAATGAATTTTTCCTACACTATGCACTAGTAATAATATCAAATGTTTCTTTTTAATGCGTATCAAGCATCTTTGACTATCATAAGGAGAAATCTCCTCCGATTCTGCGTTTGCATTGTGTGTGTGTGCGGGAGGCCTTATGGTAGTCTCATTTTTAAAAGCATTGCGAATCTATTTTAAAAATATTCCTCTATTTTGATTTTAAAGATAAATAAACTGTTTTGAGTTCTCACACCAGTCACATGACTGACTCGGAGTTTATTGTTTTCCTTCCTAAACTCTGGGTGCCCAACAAGTTCCACACGGGCAGTCAAGAGTTAAGGTTTATCAGGATATTTCTGGAGGCAAGCTGGATGGCATGGCGTATTATTAGCATATAGTATTTCTTTTCCGCTGTTTGTTGTTGTTGTTGTACACTCTGATGATATGATGTAATGAAATGAAAATGTAATGTAATGTATAAAAATGTAATAACTGATATAGTTCTTTGTTTAAAGATTATTCATTTATTTATTATATGTTGTTCCGCTGCGAATTGTGAGATTCTGATATTGTTCTGTTGTTTTCTGTTCCATTCTATTTTCTATTTTCTTTCCTCTCTATTTTCTATCTTCTTATCTGTTCTTCTGTCTTTTTCTTTTTCTTAAACATTGAGAATTCGTATTTCTGTTCATCTTAAATTAATCAATGGAGATTAGTGTATATTCAAGGAGTACGGATTTGCGGGTCCTCACAGGTGGTATCAGAGCTTATGGTTAAGCGACAACCATGGTTCTGTTGGGTATTACTCATTAGAGATAGAGTCAGTAGTACTCTAGAATGAGTTTGAGTGTAATAATAGATATGAGCGCGTATTTGTTAGTGAATATATAAAATTGTTTTATATTGTGATGATTGGTTTATTGAGTGGCATATGAACTTTCGTCAGCACGGTCTCGACAACTATTCCGAAGGGGTTTCTAAACACTTGTACAGAACAATTCGACACGATATTGTTTTAAATTGGGTAAATGAAATAATTTTACCTAAGTATATTTTATATATGTAAAGGAATAATTTTTCAGAATTATTAAAGTGTATATAAGTTGATTGTTTAGTTGTTTGAATAATCAAAATAAAAGAATAATTGTATAAGTAAAAAGAATTATAAAAATTGAATTATAATTAAAGTAATTTACAATTGTGAGATAAACTTATATATATATATATAAGAAGTGAAACTATATGAATATATTTATGAATATGAGTTATAAATAAAGATGAATTTAAAGTTAAATGGAAATTTACTTTAGAATTTGGAAGCTGAATTGGATTTTTAAGTGGGAATTTAAGTTATGTAAAACCAAGTGATGTTTATAAAATGGAATATAACTTAAGAGATGTTGAATGAAGTTGATATTGGTATCAAAGTAGATTAATAAAGTTAAATGATAAATGTGAACTTAAGTTATGTAAATGAAATTCAACTTTTGTAATTGAATTGAATGGATTGAATGTTAATCAAATTGAATGTGAATTACGTTGATATGAAATAATGAATGTAAGTGTAAATTCATTAAAATCTAATGTTATTGGAATTTGAATAATTGAATGAAAATCAATTTAATTAAACCAATTGAAAGTGATGGTGTTAAACCAAATTGAATGAATGTAAGCAAAGGAATTTGGTTGTAATTAATATACATTGGTTGTTATATGGTTGTTAGTTGATTGTATATAATTCATTAAGTGTTAATGAAGTTGGAAGCTAAAATAATTGAAATCCAATTGAAAGTTAAGTGAATCTTAAATAGAATTGAATTTGATTTGGAAGTGAACCAACTTGAATATGTATTAGTGAATATAAACTAATTGAAAATGAATGTTAGTAAGAACATCCACTTTAATGAATCAAATGTGATTAAATTGAAAACCTATTTCATTGAATATTAATGAGAATATGAATGAATATTTATTGGTCATGAATTTGTTGGATGATAGTTGGTTGATGGTTGAATATATTGCTTTTGTTTCATTTACTATGTTGGCATATATAGTTATTATGTTGCTATATGTTGTATATCGATACTATCGTCTATATACATGATTCTCATGTTGTTTGTTGAGTGTTTAGTAGGTACGGATCGCGTTTGCTTCGCATTTGGAGCTCGCTTTCGCGCTATATTAGCCGTATATGCTCGCTAATAAAATATAAGGTACATATCTCGGATTAAATATCGTACTTTTACACTTTTTTCCCTGTGGGATGCCTCATTACTTAATGAGATATATATTTGTGATATATATACTGTCATTTTTTTTTCGGATCGAGCCGCGCAAAGGAGACTATGGCGCATTTTTCCGAAAATTTAAGGCGTTAGAAAAAATTTGAGAAAATTGGAAAGTTTTGAAAACTTTAACTTTGATTTGGAATTGAAAGTTAAAATATAGTAGTTGTTTTTGAAAAGATAACTAAGTATAATTTGAAAACTTAGTAAAGATATTGTAAGAAGTTTAACTATGGATTTTGGGAAAGTTAATAAATTCTATAACTTTTCTTACTTGATAATTTCGAGGACGAAATTCTTTTAAGGGGGGAAGATTGTAACGACCCAGGATTTTTAGTAATAAAAATTTGAATATTTAATTAATTTTAAATATTAATAAGTGAATTTATAAGTCGAATAAATTTTATTTTGAATAATTGGATTTAATTGGATAATTAAATTGATAATTTAATATGTAAAATTATGGAAATAATTGAAAATTGGTTAAATACGATTGAAAATGATTTGTAAAATTTTATTTTATCATGTTGGAGTTAGAATGATGTTATAGAACTTTTAAAATCGAATTAGGAGTTTATTTGTGAAAATTGAATATTTTAATATTAAATCGACTAGTGAAAATAGCCATTTTTCAAACAGTCTCAGATTTTGACGAAACTAGTTTCATCGGATCCGTAATGTGATATTATGGTATGGTTTCAAATTTCGTGTCAATTGGATTTACCGTTTGTCCGGTGCAAGCTAAAACGCCTAGAAAATCGTTAAATCGGTTTAATTTTAAATTGAACGTTTATTGCCATAACTCGCACAGATGACCGAATTAGCTTCCGAAACCTGTTCCATGTGTCCGAAACGCGGGATAAACCCTAGAAATGCTGGTTACGGCGCGTGAATCGGAGTTTTGAAAACCCGAATGAATAGTGTCGTTCGATTTCCTATAAATAGCCCACCTTCACAAGAAAAAAAAATAAAAATAAAAATAAAACACTAATGCTCAGCCGCCGCCAGTAACTAAAACCGAAGGCCGAAAATCAATGATCTTCCTCCTTCCAAATCTTCAAATCCAAGCATTAATTCAAGAATCCTTCAACACAAAACTTGTAGATCTCCTCGAGTACTTCATGTTCAACGGTGATGATCGTCTGTAACGCAGCGTAGAGAGAGATAATGGCCCGCGTTCCCTGGGTGTTGCGCACGCGTTTCGAGACTCTAGGGGCAGCCGAGCTCATGGTGGTTGCTGGCATGGGTAGAGCAGGTTAGGGGCTTCATTATGGAAGTTGTTGATCGTATTGTAGCGTGGTGTGGTGGTTGCAAAGTCGAGCCCTAGTTTCTAGAGTTGGGTTTGTATGCGTGCGTATCATACTGGAGAAGGGGACGCACATGAGGAAGAAGGGGGGGTGCGGCCCTGATGCAAGCAAGTGAGATCCTACGGCTTAGATTGAGCTAGGTTTAAAATTTTATAATAAATGTTGTAAATTAGTTTATAAAAATCGTGTAACTTTAAAAATCAATAACTTTTTCATACGAGGTCGAAAACGCGCGAAACCAGTTGCGTTGGAATCGTATGGACGAGCACTACGCGATGGAATTGGATTGGAGTCGTTTGGAGTTAGTGAGAATTTCGGGTAAAATTAAACGTCCGTTTAATTTTATTCGAAATAAATCGCTAAAACGAAATTGAAATCAAGGTGAGAACTTCTCACTCAATCAAATAGTTTCGATTTAATATTTTAGATAGTTAGATTTAAAATACTTGAATGCATGTTTGAATAATGATTGTATCTATTGATTGTTAAAATAGACATTATGCGCCTTTAGTAAGCGGATGTTATTTATTAAAAACATATACCGCGAATATTTCATAAACAGTGAAACTGGTATTATATATTATAGCAATATATATATATTTGCATATGTATATATTGCAGTTATTGATTTCCCGCATTTGTATAGCGGATGAGACCCTATTGCGCCGTCTATTAAGCGGATAATATTTTAAATCCCATAAACCGCGATAATTCCGTATTGGAGCGGAATTGGTATTGTGCTAATGTTTGTGGATGCAGGAAAACAGGTTGGAGGGATCCAACTGGATTCCTCAACAGTATTTATTTGATTTCAGATATTTTGATATTTGATTGATTATCATATCGATATATGATATCGTTGTTGTCGTGATTGACTATTTGGTGTGTAGCATCATTGGGCCAAATTTGGGAATTTTAAAATGATTTTTTTAAAGTAATTTTGAAAGTATACGTTATAAAATATTTTTGGAATTGATCCATTATAAATACATAACGTTATAATTTTAATGTTATAAAAATTATGATTTTTGAGAAATATAGTTAAAGGTTGATTTTTGAAAATATGAGGCTAATGATTTTATAAAATAGTTTAATCGGGATTTTTGAAATTATTATAAAAAGTTTAAAATATAGGATTTATAAATTTTAATTATTTTATAAATCAAAATGGTGAAATTATGAAGGGGATTAAAGATGTTTTAAAAGAATAATAGTAAAAAAATTGATTTACATAAGAAATTTATAAAATGGATATTTATAAATTAAAGTATTGGAATTATAAAACGAGTCTTTATAAGTGTTAGAATGAATTGTGAATGAATTTCATAAATGAATGAAATTTATAGAATTATAAACGGTGAAGTTATAAATGGAATTTTATAAGAAGTAGGTTTATAAAATTTATAAAGTTACTAAAAGAAGGGTTTTGGATAAATTAATGAATCTTATAAGTTATAGAATTTATAAATTTGGGAAAGTTCAAAGGAATGATTTTTGTAAACAAATAAATTATAAGTGTTTAACTTATAACGTGAACTTTTGGTTTATAATTGGGTTATGAATTGAATATAGGTTAATAAAGGAATTTATAAACATTGTTTTATAAATTCGCAAACGACTTATTTTGATAAGTAAATTGTTGAAACCTATTAATGGAGTTATATTCACGTTTTTGACTGTGAATAATCCTTTGAAATAAAATGAATAAAAGGATGAAATTTGTTAACGTAGTATATTCTTGTTTTTTGAATAGTGAATAATATATTTAAGAAAATGTTTAGAATGTGATATTTTAAACAGAATTAAAACGATCTAACGATGTTTTAAATTGTGTTGAGATTCGAAACCATAGATTTCAACATTCATTGTTGAAATAGACGTTTTCGAGAAATAGAAGGAAATAATGGACGATAACACTGTTGTTATAGTAAATGATTTCCGAAAGGAAATGTTTTGCATAGTATTGGGATTTATATATCTATTTTAATTTCGAATCCCTATACTAGTGATTTTGGGTTGTCGTAACGATGTTTTACGTAACATTCGTTTTGGCCCAAATAAATATGGTTAAGAGAATGATTTCCTTAAAGAATGAAATATGTACTTAATCTTGTTTTAAGTATATTTGAATATTTTCCAAGTGTTGAAAATAAATGGATTGAGAATTACTTAATAAGTAAGTGTGGAAATGTTTTCCAATATAAAGTGAATATTTTGAGAATTTATCTTTTTGAAGATAAATTGAAATGAATAATTGAAATCGTATATGCATGGATATTTTGGAATATAAATTCACTATGGAATTTATAAATGAAAAGGGAATTTGTTTAAAAATAAATATTGATTTATTTTTGAGGTATTGAAATTATATATCTTGTAAAGATATTTTTGGGAAATAAATAATTTGGAAAATTATTTGGAATCTGGTAATGTTGTTCATATCCATTGATAGTTCAATAACCGACTATCAATATATACCTTTGAAAGGTATTTGCTGTGATTGCTTGAATTTGAATGCACACTTATTTTTAAATTATTGCGCTCGTTATTCGGATTACCCATTCCGAATAGTGATACGACGTAATGGATAGCATTGAAGATCGGTGTTGAAGACCCGGTATTTGCGAGAGCGATATGATGACCTGTCGATTGACTCTGCACCGAGTTGCTCCGGTATAGAGTTCCCCATATGTGATGGGAAATCCGATCAGGATTGTGGATATCCGGATTGCAAGGACTTCTTTGTAAGTGCCTTCGGTTCTGTTCGAGCCCGGAACAGACTTGTATGGATTGTATGTCTGACGTTACAGATCGAGATATAAAGCAGATTTCTTTCAAATATATTTCTGTTGGTGGCGGAGAATTTATTCTTTTAGCTTAACACCCTTCTCTGAGACGTACGAGCCCAGAGGTTATGTAGTTGAAGGTTATCAGCGATATATTCCTAATTTGGTAATGTGACATGCTGAGTGTTGCTGTGAAATGATCATTGTGTTGATTATTTGTGATAGGATCATTTATTTGATCGTCTGTCTTGGTGATCATTTCTATGATCATTTGTTGACCCAAAGCATGGCTTTTGTATAAAGTATGTTTTTGTGGACTTGACTTCGTCGAGCCTCACACCCCGAAATGGTCAAAACAGGAAAGATGCAGCAAGGTTATGAGGTGTAGATCCCTTTAGGGTATGTGCATTTCCTTCTGGAAAGGGTGGTATCATGGTATGGAGCCTAGGTACTTACTCATGTTGAAACACTTATTATTATGTGTGATGTTGGTGACAAGCGCTCGGATAAAGGTCCAATGGGACCGGAGGATGACATACTCGTGTCAGTTGTTACCCAGTTAGGAGTAACCCGGCCTTGTGTTGGCAGAGATCCGGTTTGGTTCTCGGGGACGTCCTTCCAGAGGCGTTCTCATGTGGCAATGGGAAGTTCGTTGGCCTGACCATTCGTTGGAAATCCAAAGAAACAATACGAACATGTACGGTTTTAATTGTATAACCTGCCATGGAATTTGGCGGTAACCTGCTATTGAACATGGTAGCTATAGTAGGCATAAGTGCGGAATGTCTATGCTAGCTAAGATTTATATCTTTATTTTCGAAATGAATTTTTCCTACACTATGCACTAGTAATAATATCAAATGTTTCTTTTTAATGCGTATCAAGCATCTTTGACTATCATAAGGAGAAATCTCCTCCGATTCTGCGTTTGCATTGTGTGTGTGTGTGGGAGGCCTTATGGTAGTCTCATTTTTAAAAGCATTGCGAATCTATTTTAAAAATATTCCTCTATTTTGATTTTAAAGATAAATAAACTGTTTTGAGTTCTCACACCAGTCACATGACTGACTCGGAGTTTATTGTTTTCCTTCCTAAACTCTGGGTGCCCACCAATTTCCACACGGGCAGTCAAGAGTTAAGGTTTATCAGGATATTTCTGGAGGCAAGCTGGATGGCATGGCGTATTATTAGTATATAGTATTTCTTTTCCGCTGTTTGTTGTTGTTGTTGTACAATCTGATGATATGATGTAATGAAATGAAAATGTAATGTAATGTATAAAAATGTAATAACTGATATAGTTCTTTGTTTAAAGATTATTCATTTATTTATTATATGTTGTTCCGCTGCGAATTGTGAGATTCTGATATTGTTCTGTTGTTTTCTGTGCCATTCTATTTTCTATTTTCTTTCCTCTCTATTTTCTATCTTCTTATCTGTTCTTCTGTCGTTTTCTTTTTCTTAAACATTAAGAATTTTCTGTTCATCTTGAATTAATCAGTGGAGATTAGTGTATATTCAAGGAGTACGGATTTGCGGGTCCTCACAACTAGTATAGAAACCTTTATATTTTTAAAGTGACAAATCACGAAGAAGATTGTAGGAACAATCAATCACTAAAATTCACGTACGAAGATGTGAATAAAAATCCAACGAAACCGATAAAGAATCCATCAAAATGGATTTTCAAAAATCCCTAAAAAGGAGTCATCAAAGTCATAACAAATGATAACAACACATAGGAAACAACATGAATCGATTAAAGTTGGAAATTCAAACAACTAGGCGAAATAGGCAAAAATGCAGCAGGTCGGTCGGCCGGCTACAGAGCTCGGTCGACCGGACCCTGTTCTCCAAATTCCTCGGGAAGCAGGTCGGTCGGCCGAACCCTGTACTCGGTCGACCGAACCTTAAACAGGGAAGTGCTTATGCACTTAGCAGCAGGTCGGTCGGCCGGCAGCAGGGCTCGGTCGACCGGACCTGTTGCCAGTCCCCTCCCAGTCCATCCAATTGAGGTCCAACCTCGACAAAATTGCATTCTCTCACGCAACGGCACTAAGGGATTATGCCAATCAACTACGCGGCCCTATATGCTCCTCGATGCATCACCAAACACATGTTCAAACATCAAAGTTAGGATTTTTAACGAATTGAACTCAAAACACCAAAAATTGGAATATTCTCCAAATCAATCCAAACCAAAAGCAAATGCACATGAATAAGTGTTAGGAATTCATACCTAACATTCGAAGATAAATATAAGCATAGATGTGAGATAAAAATCTCACCTTTGAACCCAAATCAATGAAGGAGAAGCTTTAAAAACAAGCAAAGATCAATTCCTCTTCAACAACAACTCAAGAAGGTTCAATCTAAGCTTAAAAGAGAAACATTTCCTAAATTAGGTTTAGGAAATTTCTGAAATCAAAGAAAGAATGAGTTGGAGAAGAAGAAGAAAGAGCTTACCAATGGGTTCGCTTGAGTTTGGAGCTAGAAGATGGATTTGCTAATGGAAACTAGGGCTTAGGATTTCCTAATTCTTTTTCTCTTCCCCCATTTTTGATGAAGCTTGAATGTATTAGGAAATTATGAAGGAATGAAGAGGATAAGGGGTTGGGACTGAATACATAAGTGGGGTTATTGGGCTCAGCCCAAACCAAAGCCCTAAGCAAAAAGTAGCAAAATTCAACTTTCTCCAAACATATCGAAGCTTATACTCAAAAAGTTCGCAAACGGTATTTTAAACTCAATGGGAGTGGTCCCGAGTCCTAATTCGATCATATGCAAAAAGTAGCTTTTCGGACTAAATTCTAAGTATCGATAAAATATTTATATAAAATATTTAAATATAAAAATCGACAAATATGCGGGTTGTTACAGACTCCCCTCCTTAAAGAAATTGCGTCCTCGCAATACTTAAGAAGAAAATAAGAAGTAACAACCATAGAAGCATATCAACACAAAAGAAAATTGAAATAAGAAGTTCACCATAAGGAGCATGAAAGAGTAAGCCTGAATAGGATCGCTCGATGAATTCTCTGGATTCCCAAGAGCAATCCTTAGGATTTGGGAACCATTGAACCCTCACAAGAAGAATATCTTTATTCCGAAGGCGCTCAACCTTCGAAGCAATGATGCGAATGGAATGTTGCTCATAAATCAAATCTTGTGAAACTTCAATTTCTACAATATCACCGGCACAAGAATAAAAACCGGAATCCCTAAGGCATTTCCGTAGATAAAAGACGTGGAGAACGTCAAGACTAGCAGAAAATTGAGCTACGTAGTATAATAACAGTACACCCGAGAAACTAGAAACTCAAATAATTTGGAACATCAGCGTAGTACAAAAACGGTACGCCCAATGAACCGATAAACCGGAACAACGATGTAGTATAATAATGGTACATCCATTGATCCAGATAAGACGGAACATCGATGTAGTATAATAACAGTACATCCGATGAACCGAACACCATAAAAGAACATCGGACGCAAGTCCATAAGAAGAAATGAGATGAAACTCAATAAAACGAAGTACATCAAAACGTTCGATGAACTTGATAAAGAGATAATTCCCTTCAGACATCATCAAAGAATCAACCACTTGTTGCCTACGACAAAGTGCATTGGCAACACGATTTCCCTTCCGGGAATAAAAAGAATATCAAGATCATAAGATACCAGGAACTCGAGTTGACATGAAGTTCCTTATGAGAAAATAAATATTCCAAGGATTTATGATCGAGATGGAGAACAAATTCCTCCCTTAGAAATGATGATGCAAAACTCTAAAAGTAGAAACAATAACCGCGAGCACTAGATCATGAGTGGTATATCTAGTCTCGATAGGCTATAATGATTTAGAAGCACAAGTGATAGCACGTTCTCCTTTGCAAGAGAATGGCATCCAAACCAATACGACTAGTATCGGTACAAATAGCAAAGTCTTGGTTCTCCTCCAGGAATCACAAGAATAAGAGTATCGAAAGAAAGAACTTCTTTTATAGGATAAATAAATCTCTTAAAAAGTTTTAAGAATATTCTTTGTTCGTTTCAAGAACAAAAATCCAGTTTTACTTATAAATAAATCTTATGAAAAAGATTTGCAAAATTTTAAATTACTATTTTCATCCAAAATCAATAAATACAAGAATGGTCTCATCGAAATATTCATAGAATATTCGATTTATAAAATGGATGAAATAAGCTGGACAAATTGAATGACATAATAATTCATTCATAGGAATCATAACAAGTGCGGAATGCGGTAAGTGGAATGCCAACTTCCGCAACTCGTTGCAAATGAAAATCGGTGGCAAGGTCGAACTAGAAAGACCTTAACACCACACAAAAGATTTCTTAGGTGATAACCCTAAGACAAACTCAAAGATTCCGGAAAATTCACAACTACCCAAATGAGAGAAATAACACTCTACTCAACATGTGAGCTTAAAGAATAAAATGATGCCATCAATTTTTAATTCAAAATCATAAAGGAAAAATAGAAATCTGCTTAACAGATTGAAAATGTCAAAGACGAATAGTCCACTCGAAAAAATAGGATATAGGCTTCATTAATGATTAAGCCAATCCTATCGCACAAATCAATTCCGGAGCCTAAGTAAAAATATCGGCTCGGAAAGAAAAATCACATAAAATAATTTCGACATCAATAGAAAGCAAATTGAGTGTTGCGGACCTACCATCCGGATTCGCAATTCTCAAAGAAGTCATCAAGCCCAAAATATTTAAAGAAAAAGAATTAACATGTCCTTTTGATATAAAATAATGAGGTGAACTCATATCAACAAGAACTTGAAAAGAATAATCACGAGACAAACAAAATCAAGGATTGAATGAGAAATAACTTGACCCAAAGAAGAGTTGTTAGGGGCTTGCACAACTTTAAGCTTTTCCCTTCTTCTTGCTTTGAAGTATGGGACATGCAGTTATATGGTGGCCCGAAGTTTTGCAATAACGACAAAAGAGGGGTTTCGGACACTCCCTTGCATAATGGTCCGTGGAACCACAATTGTAGCATTGACCACGACTAGAAATAGGAGTCCTTGCTACCGAAGCTTCCGACTTCCCTTTCTTGTTAGAATTAGGGCCTTTGAATTTGATAGGCCTCTTCAAGTTATTGTCGAAGTTCTGTTGGGCACGCACAACTTCAACATCAGCTTCATTATCGGCCTCTTCAAGACGAAGAGCGATATCAATAAGCTGATCAAATGAAACTTCAAGTTTCAGGAGTAATGGCTTCTTAAGATTCTTATTCAAGCCATAGACAAATCTCTAATTTTTCTTCATTGGCGTGTTAATGTATTCAACCCCGTATTAAGAAAGAGATTCGAAAGATGCGACATAGTCTGTCACAGAAGATCCACCTTGAACAAGGTCAATAAAACGCCGGGCCAAAGTTACTTTTTCAGCCTCCGGCACAAATTTTAATTCGAATCTTTCCCAGAATTGCTCCCAAGTGAGATCCGCTTCAATGATTTCGGAAACCAAGAGCTCATACCAATCTAATGCTCTTTCTTGGAGCATGCTAGAAGCCACTTGGACTCGGTGTAGATCAAAAAGGTTCATGCGAGAAAAGATGCGATCGCATGATTTGAGCCAAGCTTGAATTTCAATAACACTCTCAGATCCCTTGAATGGATTTCCACCCAAATCGGAGTATTCTCTGCATAAGCGTGCAAAACCGGATCTAGGATGGGTAGGCTCTGGATTGGGACCGGCTGCTTGAGCGTTCTTCACAAGATCTAAAAGCTGCTGGGCAGACATAAAAACTCCATCTTGGGGAGTAGCACTAGATTGACCGGCGCTAGGACGGCCAGGTCTAACCATTTCTCTTCTTTAAGAAAGAAAGAAGGAAGATGAAAAAGTTATTCTCAAAATAAACTTCAATCAAACTTGATTGATAAAACAAGGAATCATAAAGAAAATAGGATGAATCAGTACGAAGACTCGAATTAAATCCTAATGCAACGACCCAGAATTTTTATTAATTAAAATTTGAATATTTAATTAATTTTAAATATTAATAAGTTAAATTTATAAGTCGAATAAATTTTTATTCGAATTATTGGATTTAATTGAATAATTAAATCGATAATTTAATATGTGAAATTATGGAAAATAATTGAAAATCGAGTTAAATACGATTGAAAATGATTTGTAAAATTTTATTTTATCATATTGAAGTTAGAACGATATTTTAGAACTTTTAAAATCGAATTAAAAGTTAATTTGTGAAAATTGAATATTTTAATATTAAAATCGACTAGTGAAAATAGCCAATTTTTGAACAGTCTCAGAATTGAACGAAACCAGTTCCATTGGATCCGTAATAGTTAGTTATTACCGGATTTCAATTTTCGTGTCAATCGGAGCTATCGTTTGATCGTGGCAGTTCGAAACGCATCGAATTATTTTTAATTTTAATTTGGCGAGTTAAAATAGCCATTTTTCAAAAAGTCTCGGATTTCGACGAAACCAGTTTCATCGGATCCGTAATGTGATATTATTGTAAGGTTTCAAATTTCGTGTCAATTGGATTTACCGTTTGTCCGGTACAAATTAAAACGCCTAGATAATCGTTTAAATCGGTTTAATTTAAATTGAACGTTTATTGCCATAACTCGCACAGATGTTCGAATTAGCTTCCGAAACCTGTTCCATTGTGTCCGGAACGCGGGATGAACCCTAGGAACGTCAGTTTCGGCACGTAAATCGGAGTTCGGAATTTCCGGATGAATAGTGTTCGTTCAAATTCCTATAAATAGACCAATATCTCTTCATAAATTAAAAAAAAAAAAAAATTAAACAAACTAAACCCTAGCCGCCACCAACAATACCAATGGCCAGAAAACACCCACGTTCTTCCCTCGATTACTCCAAATCCATCAGCAATTAGACGAAACTTCCAACTACAAAGAGGTAGAGCATGAAGAGAACTACATATTCAACGGTCATGATCGTTTCTAGTGCTTCGGATTGGCGACAAATCTCGCTCAAAGGCATGTAGTTCGGCCTCGAACTGCGTGCTACAGGGACAACCGAGCTCTATGAGCTTATGGCCGAAGTTTGAGCAAGCGGAGGGCTTCGAGATGGCGGTGGTATGATGAAGTTTCATCGAGTGTGGGCGGAGCAAAAATTAACCCTAATCTAAGTGATGGGTTCGGCCGTTACTAGTATGTAACGTGCGTGAAAGATGAAGAAGAAAGGGGTAGGGGACGTGCGGTGATGATGGGGGTGGGGGAGGGGGCAGTGAGATCCTACGGCCAAAATTAGATGAAGATTATAAATAGAAAGTTAAGTTGTAAATTATATAGTTAAAAATCGTGTAAACTTCATAATTTCATATCTTTTTCATACGAGGTCGAAAACGCACGAAACCAGTTGCGTTGGAATCGTATAGACGAGCACTACGCGATGAAATTGGATTGGAGTCGTTTGGAGTTAGTGATAATTTTGGGTAAAATTAAACGTCCTTTTAATTTTATTCGAAATAAATCGCTAAAACGAAATTGAAATCAAGGTGAGAACTTCTCACTCAATCGAATCAGTTTCGATTTTATTTTAAATAGTTAGATTTAAAATATTTGAATGCATGTTTGAATGATGATTGTTATCTATTGATTGTTAAAACAGACATTATACGCCGTTAGTAAGCGGATGTTATTTATTAAAAACATATACCGCGAATATTTCATGAACAGTGAAATTGGTATTATATATAATAGCAATATATATATATTGGCATATGTATATATTGGAGTTATTGATTTCCCGCACTTTTTTGTTTAGCGGATGAGACCCTATTGCGCCGTTATTAAGCGGATAATATTTAAATCCCATATACCGCGATAATTTCGTACTGGAGCGAAATTGGTATTGTGCTAATGTTTTTGGATGCAGGAAAACAGGTTGGAGGGATCCAACTGGATTCCTCAATAGTATTTATTTGATTATGGATATTTTGATATTCGTTGATTATCATATACGATATATGATGTCATTGTTGTCGTGATTGACTATTTGGTATGTAGCATCATTGGACCAAATTTGGAATTTTAAAATGATTTTTAAAGTGATTTTTGAAAGAAAACGTTTATAAAATATTTTTGGAATTGATCCATTTTAAATAAATAAACGTAATGATTTTTAAAGTTATATAAATTATGATTTTGAGAAATATAGTTAAAAACTGATTTTTGAGAATATGATGCTAATGATTTTATAAAATAGTTAAATCGGAATTTTTGAATTTATTGTGAAAAGTTTAAATATAGGATTTATAAAATTTGATTATTTTATAAATCAAAATGGTGAAATTATAAAGGAATTTAAAGACGTTTTAAAGAATAATATAAATTAATTTATATTAAGAGATTTATAAATGGATATTTATAAATCGAAATATTGATATTATAAAAACGAGTTTTTATAAGTGTTTGAATGAAGTGAAAATGAATTTTGTAAATGAATGGAATTTATAAAATTAAAAATGGTGAAGTTATAAATGAAATTTATAAATAGTAAGATTTATAAATTTTATAAAGTTATTAAAAGAATAGTTTTGAATAAATCATTGAATCTTATAAGTTATAAGATTTATAATTATGAAGTTTAAAAGAACGATTTTGTAAATAATCGTTTTATAAGCATTTAACTTATAATATGAATCTTTAGTTTATAATTGAGTTATAAATCGAATAGATTAATAAAGGAATTTATAAAAGGAAGTTGTTATAAAATAAATAGAAATGGAGTTTATAAACGTTGTTTTATAAATTCGCAAACGACTTATTTTAATAAGTAAATTGTTGAAACTTATTAATGGAGTTATATTCACATTTTTGACTGTGAATAATCCTTTGAAATAAAATGAATAAAAGGATGAAATTTGTTAACAAAGTATATTCACGTTTTTGAATAGTGAATAATATGTTAAAGAAATTGTTTTGAATGTGATGTTTTAAATTGAATTAAAACGATCTAACGATGTTTTAATTATGTTAAGATTCGAAACCATAGATTTCAACATTTATTGTTGAAATAGACGTTTTCGAGAAATAGAAGGAAATGGTGGACTATAACACTGTTGTTATAGTAAATAATTTCCGAAAGGAAATGTTTTGTATAGTATTGGGATTTATATATCCATTTTAATTTCGAATCCCTATGCTAGTGATTTTGGGTTGTCATAACGATGTTTTACGTAACATTCGTTTTGGCCCAAATAAATAAGTTTAATAGCATGATTTCCTTAAAGAATGAAATATATACTTAATTTCGATTTAGGTATATTGAATATTTTCCAAAGGTTGAAAATAAATAAAATTTGTGAATTACTTATGAATAAATAAGTAGGGAAATGTTTTTCCAATATGAAATGAAACGTTTTGAGAATTTATCTTTTTGAAGATAAATTGAAATGAATAATTGAAATCGTTTATTCATAAATATTTTGAAATATAAATTCATTATGGAATTTATAAATGAAAAGGAGAATTTGTTTAAAAATAAATATTGATTTATTTTTGAAGTGTGAAAATAATATATCTTGTAAAGATATTTTAGAAAATAAATAATTTGGAAAATTATTTGGAATCTGGTGATGTGTGCATATCCATTGATAGTTCAATAACCGACTATCAATATTTCCCTTTGAATGGGTAATTGATGTGATTTGTTTGAATTTTAATGCCATGCTTATTTTTGAATAAGCGCTCATTATTCGGGTTAACCGGGAAAGGACCATGGGGTCGTATAACCCATTCCGAATATGTGATACGTCGTTGTGAATTGCATTTGATGACCGGTGTTGAAGACCGGGTATTTGCGAAAGCGATAGGATGACCTATCGATTGTCTCTGCACTGGGTCGCTCCTGGTATAGAGATTTCCTAAGTGATGGGAAATTCGATCGGGATTGTGAATACCCGGATTGCAAGGGCTTCGTGAGAAGTGCCTTCGGTTTTGTTCGAGCCCGTAACAGACTTGTATGGATTGTATGTCTGACATTACAAGTTGAGATATAAAGCCGATTTCTTTCAAATATATTTCTGTTGGTGGCGGAGAATTTATTCTTTTAGCTTAACACCCTTCTCTGCGACGTACGAGCTCAGAGGTTATGTAGTTGAAGGTTATCAGCGATATATTCCCAATTTGGTAATGTGACATGCTGAGTGTTGCTGTAAATGATCATTGTGTTGATTATTTGTGATAGGATCATTTATTTGATCGTCTATCTTGGTGATCATTTCTATGATCATTTGTTGACCCAAAGCATGGCTTTTGTATAAAGTATGTTTTTGTGGACGTGACTTCGTCGAGCCTCACACCCCGTGAATGGTCAAAACAGGAAAGATGCGGCAAGGTTATGAGGGGTAGCGCCCTTTAGGATGTGTGCATTTCCTTCTGGAAAAGGGTGGTGTCATGGTATGGAGCCCAGATACTTACTCATGTTGAAAACACTTTGTTATGATTGTGTGAATTGATTGCGAGCGCTCGGTGAAAAGGTCCCAAAGGACCGGGGGATGGCATATTCGGTCAGTTGTTACTCAGTTAGGGGTAACCCGGCCTTGTGTTGGTAGAGATCCGGTTTGGTTCTCGGGGATGTCCATCCAGAGGCATTATCATGTGGCAATGGGAAGTTCCTTGGCCTGATCATTCGTTGGAAATCCAAAGAAACAATACGAAACTTGTACGGTTTTAGTTGTAGAACCTGCCATTTAATATGGTAGCTATAGTAAGCATACTATAATGGTACCTATGCTGGCAAAGATTTATATTCTACTTTCGAAATGTTTCCTACACTATGCACTAATAATAATATGAAATGTTCTTTTTAATGCGTATCAAGCATCTTTGACTATCATAAGGAGAAATCTCCTCCAAGTCTGCGTTTGCATTGTGTGTGTGGCGGGAGGTCTTATGGTAGTCTCATTTTTAAAAGCATTGCGAATTGACTTTAAAAATATTCCTCTATTTTGATTTTAAAGATAAATAAACTGTTTTGAGTTCTCACACCAGTCACATGACTGACTCGGAGTTTATTGTTTTCCTTCCTAAACTCTGGGTGCCCACCAATTTTCACACGGGCAGTCAAGAGTTAGGTTTATCAGGATATTCTGGATATTCTGGAATTGCTGGAGGCAAGCTGGATGGCATGGCGTATTACTAGTTATATAGTATTTCTTTTTCCGCTGCACTATTTGTTTGTTGTTGTTGTACACTCTGATGATATGATGTAATGTAATGTATAAAACGTAATAACTGATATAGTTCTTTGTTTAAAGATTATTCATTTATTATTATATGTTGTTCCGCTGCGAATTGTGAGATTCTGATGTTGTTCTGTTGTTTTCTGTTCCGTGCTATTTTCTATTTTCTTTTCTCTCTATTTTCTATCTTTTTCTCTCTTCTCTCTCTTTTCTCTTTCTTAAACCCATAACATTTCGGGTTTCCGGCCTTCGATTTCTCGGAAGTCGATAAAGTGAGTATCGATGTTGAATTTTCGAAAGTCGAAAATTTTCGGGACGTTACATTTGGTATCGGAGCTTATGGTTAAGCGACAACCATGGTTCTGTTGGGTATTATTCATTAGAGATAGAGTCAGTAGTACTCTAGAATGGGTTTGAGTGTAATAATAGCTATGAGAGCGTATTTGTTAGTGAAAATATAAAATTGTTTTATATTGTGATGATTGGTTTATTGAGTGGTATATGAACTTTCGTCAGCGTGGTCCGCAAGACTATGCCGAAGGGGTTTCTAAACACTTGAATAGAACAATTCGACACAATATTGTTTTTAAATTGGGTAAATGAAATAATTTTACCTTAATTATATTTTTATATATAAAGAAATAATTTTTCAGAATTATTAAAATGTATATAAGTGGATTGTTTAGATGTTTGAATAATCTAAATAAAAGAATTATTGTATAAGCAAAAGAATTATAAGAATGGAATTATAATTAAAGTGAATTACAATTGTGAAATAAACTTACATATATAAGAAGTGAAACTATATGAATATGAGTTATAAATAAAAAAAATGAATTTAAAGTTAAATGGGAATTTACTTTAGAATTGGAATCTGAATTGATTTATAAATATGAACTTAAGTTATGTAAATGAAATTCAACTTTTGTAATTGAATTAAATTAATGGATAGAATGCTAATCAATTAAATGTGAATAATTGATATGAAATAATGAATGTAAGTGTTAATTCATTAAAATCTAATGTTATTGAAAGTTGAATAATTGAATGCAAATCAATTTAATTAAACCAATTGATAAGTAAAGGAATTTGGTTGAAATAAATATACATTGATTGAAATATGATTGTTAGTTGATTGTATATAATTCATTAAGTGTTAATGAAATTGAATTAATGAAATTGGAAGCTAAAGTAATTAAATTCAATTGGAAGTTAAGTGAATCTTAAATAGAATTGAATTTGATTTGGAAGTGAACCAACTTGAATATGAATTAGCGAATATAAACTAATTGAAAATGAATGTTAGTAAGAACATCCACTATTAATGAATCAAATGTGATTAAATTGAAAACCATTTCATTTAATATTAATGATAATATGAATGAATATTTATTGGTTATGAATTAGTTGGATGATAGTTGGTTGATGTTTGCATTTGTTGCTTTTACTGCATTTGCTATGTTGACATATATAGATATTATGTTGCTATATGTTGTATATTGAGATTATTTTCATATATGCATGTACTCATGTTGTTTGTTGAGTGTTTAGTAGGTGCGGATCGCGTTTGCTTCGCATTTGGAGCTCGCTTTCGCGCTATATTAGCCGTATATGCTTGCTAATAAAAATAATAAGGTACATATCTCGGATTACATACCATACTTTTATACTTTTTCCCTTCGGGATGCCTCATTACTTGATGAGATGTATATTTGTGATATATATACTGTCATTTTTTTTCGGATCGAGCCGCGCAAAGGAGACTATGGCGAATTTTTCCGGAAATTTAAGGCGTTAGAAAAATTTGAGAAAATTGGAAAATTTTGAAAACTTAAACTTTGATTTTGGAATTGAAAGTTAAACAATAGTAATTGTTTTTGAAAAGATAACTAAGTATGATTTGAAAACTTAGTAAAGTATGGTGAGAAGTTTAAAATTTGTTTTGGGAAAATTAATAGATTCTATAACTTTTCTTACTTAATAATTTCGAGGACGAAATTCTTTTAAGGGGGGAAGATTGTAACGACCCAGAATTTTTATTAATTAAAATTTGAATATTTGATTAATTTTAAATATTAATAAGTGAAATTTATAAGTCAAATAAATTTTTATTCGAATTATTGGATTTAATTGAATAATTAAATCGATAATTTAATATGTGAAATTATGGAAAATAATTGAAAATTGAGTTAAATATGATTGAAAATGATTTGTAAAATTTTATTTTATCATATTGAAGTTAGAACGATATTTTAGAACTTTTAAAATCGAATTAAAAGTTAATTTGTGAAAATTGAATATTTTAATATTAAAATCGACTAGTGAAAATAGCCAATTTTTGAACAGTCTCAGAATTGAACGAAACCAGTTCCATTGGATCCGTAATAGTTAGTTATTACCGGATTTCAATTTTCGTGTCAATCGGAGCTATCGTTTGATCGTGGCAGCTCGAAACGCATCGAATTATTTTTAATTTTAATTTGGCAAGTTAAAATAGCCATTTTTCAAAAAGTCTCGGATTTCGACGAAACCAGTTTCATCGGATTCGTAATGTGATATTATTGTAAGGTTTCAAATTTCGTGTCAATTGGATTTACCGTTTGTCCGGTACAAATTAAAACGCCTAGATAATCGTTTAAATCGGTTTAATTTAAATTGAACGTTTATTGCCATAACTCGCACAGATGTTCGAATTAGCTTCCGAAACCTGTTCCATTGTGTCCGGAACGCGGGATAAACCCTAGGAACGTCAGTTTCGACGCGTAAATCGGAGTTCGGAATTTCCGGATGAATAGTGTTCGTTCAAATTCCTATAAATAGACCAATATCTCTTCATAAATTTAAAAAAAATAAATAAATAAACAAACTAAACCTTAGCCGCCACCAACAATACCAATGGCCAGAAAACACCCACGTTCTTCCCTCGATTACTCCAAATCCATCAGCAATTAGACGAAACTTCCAACTACAAAGAGGTAGAGCATGAAGAGAACTACATATTCAACGGTCATGATCGTTTCTAGTGCTTCGGATTGGCGACAAATCTCGCTCAAAGGCCTGTAGTTCGGCCTCGAACTGCGTGCTACAGGGACAACCGAGCTCTATGAGCTTATGGCCGAAGTTTGAGCAAGCGGAGGGCTTCGAGATGGCGGTGGTATGATGAAGTTTCGTCGAGTGTGGGCGGAGCAAAAATTAACCCTAATCTAAGTGATGGGTTCGGCCGTTACTAGTATGTAACGTGCGTGAAAGATGAAGAAGAAAGGGGTAGGGGACGTGCGGTGATGATGGGGGGGCAGTGAGATCCTACGGCCAAAATTAGATGAAGATTATAAATAGAAAGTTAAGTTGTAAATTATATAGTTAAAAATCGTGTAAACTTCATAATTTCATATCTTTTTCATACGAGGTCAAAAACGCGCAAAACCAGTTGCGTTGGAATCGTATGGACGAGCACTACACGATGAAATTGGATTGGATTCGTTTGGAGTTAGTGAGAATTTTGGGTAAAATTAAACGTCCGTTTAATTTTATTCGAAATAAATCGCTAAAACGAAATTGAAATCAAGGTGAGAACTTCTCACTCAATCGAATCAGTTTCGATTTTATTTTAAATAGTTAGATTTAAAATATTTGAATGCATGTTTGAATGATGATTGTTATCTATTGATTGTTAAAATAGACATTATAAGCCGTTAGTAAGCGGATGTTATTTATTAAAAACATATACCGCGAATATTTCATGAACAGTGAAATTGATATTATATATAATAGCAATATATATATATATATATATATATATATATTGGCATATGTATATATTGGAGTTATTGATTTTCCGCACTTTTTTGTTTAGCGGATGAGACCCTATTGCGCCGTTATTAAGTGGATAATATTTAAATCCCATATACCGCGATAATTTCGTACTGGAGCGAAATTGGTATTGTGCTAATGTTTTTGGATGCAGGAAAACAGGTTGGAGGGATCCAACTGGATTCCTCAACAGTATTTATTTGATTATGGATATTTTGATATTCGTTGATTATCATATACGATATATGATGTCGTTGTTGTCGTGATTGACTATTTGGTATGTAGCATCATTGGACCAAATTTGGAATTTTAAAATGATTTTTAAAGTGATTTTTGAAAGAAAACGTTTATAAAATATTTTTGGAATTGATCCATTTTAAATAAATAAACGTAATGATTTTTAAAGTTATATAAATTATGATTTTGAGAAATATAGTTAAAAACTGATTTTTGAGAATATGATGCTAATGATTTTATAAAATAGTTAAATCGGAATTTTTGAATTTATTGTGAAAAGTTTAAATATAGGATTTATAAAAGTTGATTATTTTATAAATCAAAATGGTGAAATTATAAAGGAATTTAAAGGCGTTTTAAAGAATAATATAAATTAATTTATATTAAGAGATTTATAAATGGATATTTATAAATTGAAATATTGATATTATAAAAACGAGTTTTTATAAGTGTTTGAATGAAGTGAAAATGAATTTTGTAAATGAATGGAATTTATAAAATTAAAAATGGTGAAGTTATAAATGAAATTTATAAATAGTAAGATTTATAAATTTTATAAAGTTATTAAAAGAATAGTTTTGAATAAATCATTGAATCTTATAAGTTATAAGATTTATAATTATGAACTTTAAAAGAACGATTTTGTAAATAATCGTTTTATAAGCATTTAACTTATAATATGAACCTTTAGTTTATAATTGAGTTATAAATCGAATAGATTAATAAAGGAATTTATAAAAGGAAGTTGTTATAAAATAAATAGAAATGGAGTTTATAAACTTTGTTTTATAAATTCGCAAACGACTTATTTTGATAAGTAAATTTTTGAAACTTATTAATGGAGTTATATTCACATTTTTGACTATGAATAATCCTTTGAAATAAAATGAACAAAAGGATGAAATTTGTTAACAAAGTATATTCACGTTTTTGAATAGTGAATAATATGTTAAAGAAATTGTTCTGAATGTGATGTTTTAAATTGAATTAAAACGATCTAACGATGTTTTAGTTATGTTAAGATTCGAAACCATAGATTTCAACATTTATTGTTGAAATAGACGTTTTCGAGAAATAGAAGGAAATGGTGGACTATAACACTGTTGTTATAGTAAATAATTTCCGAAAGGAAATGTTTTGTATAGTATTGGGATTTATATATCCATTTTAATTTCGAATCCCTATGCCAGTGATTTTGGGTTGTCGTAACGATGTTTTACGTAACATTCGTTTTGGCCCAAATAAATATGTTTAAGAGCATGATTTCCTTAAAGAATGAAATATATACTTAATTTCGATTTAAGTATATTGAATATTTTCCAAAGGTTGAAAATAAATAATATTTGTGAATTACTTATGAATAAATAAGTAGGGAAATGTTTTTCCAATATGAAATGAAACGTTTTGAGAATTTATCTTTTTGAAGATAAATTGAAATGAATAATTGAAATCGTTTATTCATAAATATATTGAAATATAAATTCATTATGGAATTTATAAATGAAAAGGAGAATTTGTTTAAAAATAAATATTGATTTATTTTTGAAGTGTGAAAATAATATATCTTGTAAAGATATTTTAGAAAATAAATAATTTGGAAAATTATTTGGAATCTGGTGATGTGTGCATATCCATTGATAGTTCAATAACCAACTATCAATATTTCCCTTTGAATGGGTAATTGATGTGATTTGTTTGAATTTTAATGCCACACTTATTTTTGAATAAGCGCTCACTATTCGGGTTAACCGGGAAAGGACCATGGGGTCGTATAACCCATTCCGAATATGTGATACGTCGTTATGAATTGCATTTGATGACCGGTGTTGAAGACCGGGTATTTGCGAAAGCGATAGGATGACCTATCGATTGTCTCTGCACTGGGTCGCTCCTGGTATAGAGATTTCCTAAGTGATGGGAAATTCGATCGGGATTGTGAATACCCGGATTGCAAGGGCATCGTGAGAAGTGCCTTCGGTTTTGTTCGAGCCCGTAACAGACTTGTATGGATTGTATGTCTGACATTACAAGTTGAGATATAAAGCCGATTTCTTTCAAATATATTTCTGTTGGTGGCGGAGAATTTATTCTTTTAGCTTAACACCCTTCTCTGCGACGTACGAGCTCAGAGGTTATGTAGTTGAAGGTTATCAGCGATATATTCCCAATTTGGTAATGTGACATGCTGAGTGTTGCTGTAAATGATCATTGTGTTGATTATTTGTGATAGGATCATTTATTTGATCGTCTATCTTGGTGATCATTTCTATGATCATTTGTTGACCCAAAGCATGGCTTTTGTATAAAGTATGTTTTTGTGGACGTGACTTCGTCGAGCCTCACACCCCGTGAATGGTCAAAACAGGAAAGATGCGGCAAGATTATGAGGGGTAGCGCCCTTTAGTATGTGTGCATTTCCTTCTGGAAAAGGGTGGTATCATGGTATGGAGCCCAGATACTTACTCATGTTGAAAACACTTTGTTATGATTGTGTGAATTGATTGCGAGCGCTCGGTGAAAAGGTCCCAAAGGACCGGGGGATGGCATATTCGGTCAGTTGTTACTCAGTTAGGGGTAACCCGGCCTTGTGTTGGTAGAGATCCGGTTTGGTTCTCGGGGATGTCCATCCAGAGGCATTCTCATGTGGCAATGGGAAGTTCCTTGGCCTGATCATTCGTTGGAAATCCAAAGAAACAATACGAAACTTGTACGGTTTTAGTTGTAGAACCTGCCATTTAATATGGTAGCTATAGTAAGCATACTATAATGGTACCTATGCTGGCTAAGATTTATATTCTACTTTCGAAATGTTTCCTACACTATGCACTAATAATAATATGAAATGTTCTTTTTAATGCGTATCAAGCATCTTTGACTATCATAAGGAGAAATCTCCTCCAAGTCTGCGTTTGCATTATGTGTGTGGCGGGAGGTCTTATGGTAGTCTCATTTTTAAAAGCATTGCGAATTGACTTTAAAAATATTCCTCTATTTTGATTTTAAAGATAAATAAACTGTTTTGAGTTCTCACACCAGTCACATGACTGACTCGGAGTTTATTGTTTTCCTTCCTAAACTCTGGGTGACCACCAATTTTCACATGGGCAGTCAAGAGTTAGGTTTATCAGGATATTCTCGATATTCTGGAATTGTTGGAGGCAAGCTGGATGGCATGGCGTATTACTAGTTATATAGTATTTCTTTTTCCGCTGCACTATTTGTTTGTTGTTGTTGTACACTCTGATGATATGATGTAATGTAATGTATAAAATGTAATAACTGATATAGTTCTTTGTTTAAACATTATTGATTTATTATTATATGTTGTTCCGCTGCGAATTGTGAGATTCTGATGTTGTTCTGTTGTTTTCTGTTCCGTGCTATTTTCTATTTTCTTTTCTCTCTATTTTCTATCTTTTTCTCTCTTCTCTCTCTTTTCTCTTTCTTAAACCCATAACATTTCGGGTTTCCGGCCTCCGATTTCGGCAGTCGATAAAGTGAGTATCGATGTTGAATTTTCGAAAGTCGAAAATTTTTGGGACGTTACACCTAAAGCACGACTCCTAAGAAAGACTTAGGACGATGATCCTTGTTATAATATTCCATATTGTTCCGAAGTTTGGCTCCGATACCAAGCTGTGACGCCCCACCTCTATACCCACGCTAGCCAAGAGCACTACGGTGTAATGCTGTCAACTTGCACGGAGAATAAGGCTGTTGAGGAGCGACCATCCGCGTAATTGCTTTGCGCGAGCACTGATATGTCAGACAGTAAAACATGCATTTAATTTTCAAGAGGAAATCCGACATACCGATACAAACACAAAGATACTACACAGTGGCTATAATAATCTTCGGAAGCAAATATAGAAATAAGCATAACACAAATCAGTCACAGATAATTCATATCACAAAGGCGGAAGAAGATATGAATATATATCTAACACATGAAAGTGTATATCAGAGTAGTGGTCAAAAGGATCCACAATAATACAAAAGAATAGCAACACGTGCTATACAAAAGAATACAACTATGAGTCCATATCTCAAGTGTATACAACAAAATAAACTACTAATCTAAGTAGTTAGCCCAAAAGTCAGAGTAATGAATCCCTGGGGAGAAGTCAAGCAGAAGCACCTGTAACATCTCGGTCTGACCCGAGTATTATTTAATAAGAAAATAATAAACAGATCAGTCTAACTATAAATATCAGATGAAACGATATAGAATAAGAGATATGACTAAACACATAATAATCACAATGCCAAGATGTGATATATAAGTAGTTGAAAATCATCAAGGGATTATTTCAATGTCACAAAATCTACACAAGAATCACCGAAACCTCATACTCCTAATTTAGTTCACCAAACCATAAATATTGACGGTAATATCAATGTCAATCACAAAAGTCAATGACACACAAATTCCAGAATTCAACACACGAAATCCAGAAATCACAAAAGTCAATAACGCGCAAATTCACCAATGCACAAATATCGATAAAGCTTATCAATGGAAATCACGAAAATTGGTGAAACACAATTTCTAGAAATCATCTCAAGAAATCCAGAAATCACAAATGGGAGCATAAAGCTCGCCAACACGTGTATCACAAACGGAACGCTAATTCTATGGTTGCTAACCATCACAAATTTAGCCGAAGCTCCACAATCGGCCCGAAGACCATGGGTTGCTACCCCACCAATTTGAGTCGAAACTCCACAATACGGGGTTTAGTCTCCCTCGCAGACAAAGAGACATCGCATATTGCTAGTCTAAATCACAAAGATGATCGCCATGATCAACGAGAAGTGTCAATTACACTAATCTAGTAAATATATGAGTTTAGCTTCATGTCCCATAACCACTTGCTTAACTTAAATATTTACAAACACACTGTAGATCTCCACTATAAAATTGTCACAAGGGATTCAATCGAACAAGTCCAAGAATTAACCGACGAAGTAAACGCAAGCGTTTCATACCACTCGTTTTACTAAGTCGTTTAATTAGATTTCTCATACGAGTGAGGTAAATGTTTGTATATACTAATAGATTGAAAAACGGTTTAAGAAGCGAGCTTTGTACTAAAATAGTGTTGAAATCATTTGGAGAAAGAGTTTTGATATTTACTACTAGTATAGAAACCATTATATTTTTAAAGTGACAAATCACGAAGAAGATTGTAGGAACAATCAATCACTAAAATTCACATACGAAGATGTGAATAAAAATCCAACGAAACCGATAAAGAATCCATCAAAATGGATATTCAAAAATCCCTAAAAAGGAGTCATCAAAGTCATAACAAATGATAACAACACATAGGAAACAACACGAATCGATTAAAGTTGGAAATTCAAACAACTAGGCGAAATAGACAAAAATGCAGTAGGTCGGTCGGCCGGCTACAGAGCTCGGTCGACCGGACCCTGTTCTCAAAATTCCTCGGGAAGCAGGTCGGTCGGCCGAACCCTGTACTCGGTCGACCGAACCTTAAACAGGGAAGTGCTTATGCACTTGGCAGCAGGTCGGTCGGCCGGCAGCAGGGCTCGGTCGACCGGACCTGTTGCCAGTCCCCTCCCAGTCCATCCAATTGAGGTCCAACCTCTACCAAATTGCATTCTCTCGAGCAACGGCACTAAGGGATTATGCCAATCAACTACCCGGCCCTATATGCTCCTCGATGCATCACCAAACACATGTTCAAACATCAAAGTTAGGATTTTTAACGAATTGAACTCAAAACACCAAAAATTGGAATATTCTCCAAATCAATCCAAACCAAAAGAAAATGCACACGAATAAGTGTTAGAAATTCATACCTAACATTCGAAGATAAATATAAGCATAGATGTGAGATAAAAATCTCACCTTTGAACCCAAATCAATGAAGGAGAAGCTTTAAAAACAAGCAAAGATCAATTCCTCTTCAACAACAACTCAAGAAGGTTCAATCTAAGCTTAAAAGAGAAACATTTCCTAAATTAGGTTTAGGAAATTTCTGAAATCAAAGAAAGAATGAGTTGGAGAAGAAGAAGAAAGAGCTTACCAATGGGTTCGCTTGAGTTTGGAGCTAGAAGATGGATTTGCTAATGGAAACTAGGGCTTAGGATTTCCTAATTCTTTTTCTCTTCCTCCATTTTTGATGAAGCTTCAATGTATTAGGAAATTATGAAGGAATGAAGAGGATAAGGGGTTCGGACTGAATACATAAGTGGGGTTATTGGGCTCAGCCCAAACCAAAGCCCTAAGCAAAAAGTAGCAAAATTCAACTTTCTCCAAACATATCGAAGCTTATACTCAAAAAGTTCGCAAACGGTATTTTAAACTCAATGGGAGTGGTCCCGAGTCCTAATTCGACCATATGCAAAAAGTAGCTTTTCGGACAAAATTCCGAGTATCGATAAAATATTTAAATAAAATATTTAAATATAAAAATCGACAAATATGCGGGTTGTTACAGACGCCATGTTATCGACAGGGGTTTCTAAATTCTTAAATTAGGCAGGTAGACATAATATTGTTTTAAAATCAGGTAGATGAAATAATTTTACCTAAATTATATATTATATATAAAAAGATATTGAATGAGAATAAATGAGTACGTGAAATTAATGTGAGCAACTGAATTTGATTTAAATTTGATGTAAACAAATTAAATAAAAATGGAATGAGTTTTAATAAATTGAATGTTTACTAATTAAATATGAAATAACTGAATGTTTACTAATTAAATACTTAAATGAATTGTATATGAAGTGAATAGGTTGTAAACCAAGTTCAAAAATATTAACCTAACTATCTTGAGTGTAGGGATGTATATAAACTTAAGTAATGAGTTATGAACAAAAATCTAATCTTAGTTTAAGTTAAAAGAATGGGTTTAAAAAACTAGGATTTGGGAACTTGAATTTGGGTGCTTTTGAAAATTTTCCTAAGATTTTGAAAATAATGTTTGTATTATTTAAAAATACTTACGAATAAAAATTGTTTTCAAAAGGAATTAAAAGGAAGTAAATCATGTACTCCCCTCTTCTGTCGTTGAAAAATAATTTCAATGATGACGACCGCATCATCGACATTCACTTTTGATTGTCAAAGTGGGGGAGACACTTAGTAGTTTTGCTATGCATTTGGGTTGATAAACATGTTTTGATTTAAAATTTCTAGATATGATTTGATATACATATATATAAGATATGAGTATATATATTATTTCAAAATGATTTGAAATGAACCTGGTATTTGAATTCTTAAGTTTCCATTGATTTCTGATTTTCAGTTGTAGAAATAAAGTGAAATTTTTATATAGTTGGAAACTTCTAAAATGAGAAATAATAAATTGAAGCCTAGTGTTTAAATGGAATATGAGAAATTAGATTATTACTCTTAAATTTCAAGATAATGGAAATTTAATCTGGTTTAAATTATTGAAAATTTGTGTTAACTAAAGTGAGTAAGATAAATTTGCATAATACTCAGCTACATTTTAAAAGCATATATAAAACTTACCAAAAATGTTTTAAAACTTGAAATATTAAATAGGAATATGTAATAAAATATTATACAAGTTCGAATTTAAGTAATAAAAATGTTTAATTTGAAATTGTGTTTAAAGAACGTTTAATGGACAATTTGAGTAGTAAGAAGAAAATACTACTTAGATATGAACTTAAGAGAAGGTAAACAAATAATAAATTAAAATATATCTTTGAAAATGGTTGGAAAAAAAGAAAAATAAATTTGTAAAGGATGTTTTAAGATTAAGTTGTAGCTTTTTGAGATAATTATAATTTGAATAGTATTGTCTAAAAGAAGATACATCTGCATAAATAATTATAAACTTAAAAAAATGATTAAGGGAACAAGAAAATTGAAATTTGAATATGAAATGAAATTTTAACTTAAGAAAAGTTGAATAAAATTTATTCTGATAAAAAAAGAAAATTACTAATATGAATTTGGGTTATAAAATAAATTTTACTTAAGTCCAATTAATGATATGAATTAATGAAGTGAACTAATGAAGTGAACCAATGAATTAATATGAACTTAAGTTATGAAATAATAATAAACAAGAGTTGTGTTATATAAAATATTTATAATAAACTTAAATGTTTTTATGAAATGGTTTATAAATGATATTAGTATTTAAGAAAATATAATAAATTGTAATAAAATAAATTTTAACTCAAATAAGATTAGATGGAATGGGTTTATAAAATGGTCAATAAATGAATTTATATGAAATATGTTAAACAAAAAGTGAAATAACTCAAATTTGAATAAATTAAATATAAATGAAATAGATGAAATAAATTTGAAGCAAGCCAATTAACTATAATAAAAATTTGATGTTAATAAGAAATGATAGTGTATAACTTAATTATTGACATTGAAAAATGTAAATTGTGATGATTATGAATTAGTTGGATGAGTATTAATTGTTGAAAGGTTTCTTTGACTGTAAATCATTATAATTATTGTTTTGGTTTCATATGATTGTTATGGCTATGTATTTGTGCTCGTGTTTATGATTTGGATTCAAATTCATGATATGTGGTTGTATTTAACTCATATATCTTTTATAGGTGACTTATATTGAAGACCTTTTGGATGTATACACGGATTCGGTTTGCTTTTGCTAGCTTAATATGAGCGAATGAGCTCGTATTAGTAATAACAAGGTACATATCTCGGTTACATATCGCACTTTTATATTTTTCCCCACTGGATGCCCATCATTGAGATGAGATGTATATATGACATTTTGGTATATATACTGTATTGCAAAAAAAATTCAATTGAGCCGCGCAAAGGAGTTGCTACCGAAATTTTCGTAAATCCGGGTGTTGAAAATTTTTTGAGGTTCTAAATTTTTTTTACTTGTTTTTGTAAATAGATTGTGGATTTCTAAAGCCAATATCGAAGTGGCACAGTGGAAGTGTGGTAAAGTTTTCAAATAAGATTTTATGTTTTATAAGTTGATTATTTTGAATAAAATATATCAAATGTTAAATTCCTTATTTAACCCCTTTTTGAGCATGAAAAGTTTGAGTGAGGGAGAATATAACGACCAGTATGTTTGACTATTTTATATTATTAAATTTAATATGATTATTGAATATAATGGTTAGAAATTAAAATTTAATGATTTACTAATGTAATTTATTTAATATGAACTTGAGTATAAAAAAAAAATCAAATAACTAATTTCGAAGATTTAGACTATGACATGTACAGAATGAAATTCAATATATTGAATGTGTTTGAAATCAATAGCTTGAATTGAATAATAAATGTTGAAATATCTAGAAGAAAATAAATTCAATGTCGATAACAAAAATTCATTGGGATTTTAATATTGGATAATTAAATTATTTAAATTTAATATTGGAATTTATTTAAATAATTAAATTTTGAATTTAATGTAAATGAAAATAATTTCAAAAGTTTATTTGATTTTTAATTAAACAAGAATGAAAATTTTTAATTTAAAAAAAATTGAATTTAAAAGTGATTAAGTTGATTTTGGAAATTTCTTATTTGAACTTACGTGTTAAAATAGCCATTGTGGCGACTTTCTTGGATTTCGATGAAACCAATTTTATCGGATTCATAATAGTGCATTATAGGATTTCAAGTTTTATAGTGATCGGACTTATCATTTGATCGTGCGAGCTTGAAACACGTAGAATTTTTTTCAGATCTTTAATTAAAATAATTTAATTTTGATAATCTTTCTTCTAAATATGATGGAATTGGCTCTCTAAATTGTTTCATTGTGTTCGGAATGGGGGTATAGCATATAAAATGCCAGACGGCATGCTTCATTTGGAGTTAGGAATTTTCGCAGACAAATCGGTCAGAAACTTATATAAGGCCGCGTTGCTTTCATTTTCGCGAAACCCTAATAGAACACAGCTGCTTTCCTTTCTTTCAATGGCCGAGATCTTTAGTCTTTCTTCCCATTTCTCTATCAATCCATACACTTTCATGCATCGACTTCAATAGGAAAAATGTGGATCTCGATTTCCTCTTCAAGCTGGACGGTTGGATCGCCTGATTTCATCACGAGGAGGTCGCGATAGGGCATTGTTCATCGGCTGTTTTGGTTCGAAGCTGCTGTCGATTTCATGGCAGCACACGTGATGGAGGTAAGCGACGTTAGGGTGGCGCATGCGGGTCTAGAGCGGTGGCTTGGCTGAAATGGAGGCGACCGATTTTATAAAAAAAATACGGGAAGTTCGAAGTTGCGATTTGTCGGGAGGGATACATATGCGTGCGACCTTTAACACTAGGAAGAAGGTTCTGTCTTTTGTTTTTTTATTAACTTAATTAAAATTTTAACTAAATCGTTATGCTAATTTAATTGTAATTTTCTCATACGAGATCCAATTCGAGCTAAATGAGTTGCATTGGATTCGTATCGACTTGCCTACGACATGGAATCGAAGTGGAATTTATTTGAAGCTATAATATTACGACATGGAATCGAAGTGTCATGAAGTAGTAAAATATTTTTATGTTCGTTCAATTTATATCATGAAGTAATTTAATTTTATTGATTATTGGTTGGTAATCTAATTAACAGCTAAATGGATATAGGATTTGAATTGACAAAAATTTAAATTGACAGTTAAATTTAATTGGAATTAAATTGCTAGTTAAACTCCTAATTATTGATAATTAGTTAATTGTTGTGATATTTTGACTATTTGGATGTTGATTGTCATGGATGCTTATTGATTAATATATTGGATTGATTTGGGTGTTTATCTATTCTTATATATTCCGTTATCACCCTGGATATTATTGACATTATATAAACTGTTATTTGAATTATTTTGAATAAATTAAGAAATAGGTTGAAATAATATTTACCTATGACATTTACTTTGGATAGAAATGATATATATCCATCCTTCAAATTAAAATTGAAATAACTGATCACATGGACATAGGATAGTAAAATTATATACGGACACCAGATTGTTTAAATTAAATGGTTTTAAATTCTTGAATTTGAATCTATTTAATGATTTTGATATAAAAGGAATAAAATTTGAATTTATGAGAATCGAATTAATTTCAAATTCGAGTCTTGAAAGGTTGAAATCGATATAGGAAAAGAAATTGTTTTACGAATTTATTTTGAAATATGAAGTAAAAGTCGACATATGACTTGAATTATTGAAATTGAATTATTTTAAAAAGTTTTGAACTTTTACTTATACATCGAGTTTATTTAAGTAAAAGTGATATAAATGGATATTTCCAAATTTGGTACAAAATTGATTTATTTAAAGATTTAAAAATTGAATTTAACATTGAAGTTATTTGATTTAAATGATTTAAAACGATATTTTGAAATCGCAAAATCGATATAAATTGAAATGGTTTAAAATCGAGAATTCAATTGAAATTAATTCAAGTTGGAATTGAAATTGAAATTAATTGGAATTGAAAGAAAAATTGAATTAATTTCAAATCGAAATTGAAATCGATTTGAATTGAATTGGATTTAAAGTCAATTTGAATTGAAATCGAAATTGAGTCGATTTGAATTGAAGTGAGATTGAAAACGATTTGAATCGGAATAGTTGAAATTGAAACTATAAATGGAACTAAATAAAATTATAAGACTAATAAACATATATATGTATAAATAAAATTTATATACATATATATATATATATATGAATTAATGAAGTAAAAGTAGCAATATTATACCTAAAATTTATATAATGGTAAATCTGACTATCCGCCTTTCTTAGTCCGGAGGACGAGCCGTAATATAGAAAGAATATGTAGAAAAAGAAAGAAAAGAAAGAACTAAACAACAAACAGAATCTCACAACGGAAAGGAATAACAAATATTACATAACATATGCTACGTAGTCACTAATTATACAGTACATTAGAGTCATAATTATATAGGCATCATATTCAAACCGTCATCACGACATGTCCATTTCGTTGCAAGTTCAAAATACAGATATAGATAAGGTGGAATATTGATAATAACTAATTAGCATTGAAGCCATCTGCTCCAGCTCCTTCAAAATGCATCGTGAGAAAATTGGATTATTTTGCTAGTCATAAAAATTTGAGTACCCAAAAGTTTAGGAAAAACAGAAAATAAACTCTGGGTCAAAATGGGTCTGGTGTGAGTAAAACGGTTAAATTACTTTAAACTGTAAACCATTTGAGAACAAGGGCATCTTATAAGACCACAACGCACATAAACATGGATGGGTTTTTCCCTTACGATAACCAAAACACTTTTGTAGGAAATCCAGTGATATTATAATAATGTCTAGGGCTTTTAAGTAAATTATTCACAAAGCTGAAATTGTTACATTAATTAAATTCTAGAATAATAGGTATACAATTAAGACCAAAGGCACTTATTGGAAAATAGGTCGCATGCAATGACTGGGGTACCACCCGTCACGTTGCATTTCTAGATAAAATAACACGGAGGACCTCATCGGGATCCCCCACTACACAAGACTAGACTACCCTTAACCTGGATAGTCCGATTAAGATTACCCTTCGGTTAGGATCAACAACCGTACTGAAGTATACACGAGTAAATAGGGACTCTAGATAGGAATAGCCTTTCCTTAATTGGGTGCGACCCACTGCTGCATCTCCCCTATTTTAGTCTTTCCCGGTTGATGAGGCTTGAGGCTACGATTACTTTTCAAGAACACATTTACTTGGAATTCTCATCGTCCTCTAATGACGATGTTATGATAGCATTCGTCCATATAAGTCCGTTCGAGGTTTTAACGGAACCGAAGGCACCATTTCCTCTATACCCATTATTGGAATCACCCTTAGAGTTAGTAAAAAATAGCCCTTTTACTCTGAAATCTTCACCCTGGATATTTCTTTTGAATCTTCCCAACTCAATCACTTATTTTGGATCGAAGTGCTTTTTGGATATTACCGATATCCGATCTCGGTCTCATCGAATCCACACGTTAGATATTTAAAGGCCAAGTTGTTTTTAAATAAAATAATTCATATTCATGGTGTCCACATTAACATATGGGAGTTTATTACATATGTTTATTTCCAATAAAATGTGTCAACGTTTTATTCCAACCATTCAATTCATTTGGCTACTAAATGGTACATACACAGAATAATTGAAATAAATATTCAAGAGCAATAAACCGAAGCACGGGTCATTAACTATTTTAATGATTGATAACTAATATTAAAACAATTCACAAACCAGAATTTAATTAATTTAAATTAACCGAATCTAATTGTATCTGGCCCAAATTACTTATAATTTAAATTAATTGTAAAAATATTAATTGTTAATTTAATTAAAAATAAACAATCCGTTAAATAACAAAATTTATTAATTAGATTAAGACTTATCAACTTAGAATTTATTTATTTATTTTCTTTAAATATTATAATTAATTTAATTTTACATCGCCGAAAATTTACAAAATTAATTAAGCTTCAAATACTTGGTGATAGGATCATAGTACAAAAATTTCATGTTGATTGGGATTTAAATAAAAAGGGAAATAATGTTTTGAAAGTTAAAAAGATTATTAATATATGATTTATTAAATTTACATCTTCTTTTTTTAAAAACAAACTCACGACCCTCGTTCGGCCCATAAAAAAAACACAGGCTCCAACCTCCTTTTATCTCTTTTTTCTCACATGTTCTTCTTCTTCCTTCCCCTTTTCTTTCCGCTGACCAAAATCGTGCATATCACCATGCACGTTCGTGCGTCATCGACGGCCCATACCTTGATGCCGACAATCTCTCCAGACCACCCATGATCCTCTTCACTCGATCAAGTGCCTAGAACCCCAATCGAACCCCTGGTTCCAAATTTCGAACTTCAACCCAAAAACTGGAACACTTTATCACCATTCGAATGCCTCGTCGTGCTCACATCACCATCCAATGCCAAATTCCACTACAAGCTTTGGCACCTTCTCCTCTTTCATTCCCCTCATGGTCGCTCGTCACATTCGCCTCCTCAACGTCGCTATCGATCCAAAACCGAACACACCCCAAAAACCTACCCTAAACCCTAGATCAACTTCAACACGCCAACACATCAACATATAAAATGCCACACCATTTTTCATGAACTCCCTAACATCCAAGCTTCCTACAGACTAAAACTTGGCCCATGAAATCTAGAGGTTCGCTAGAAATTGGTCGAAGAACCTAAATCGTTCATCTCTAGATTTCTCACTATATACTTGGCTAGAAATCTTTGAACTTTTTCCGAAAAGCATCGTTTTGAATAACAATCACATTCATATAAGCAAGTGGTTGAAATATGATTTTCAAATTTTATTCATCTTTGGGTTTCTTACTGTAAAATATATTTTTCTCCTTTTATAAATAATAATGTCAAATGGAACTAATTTTAGGAACAACTACATTTGAAAACAACCTAGTTTTCTTTTGAAACCATCACCTTAAACTAACTAAATAGTGAGGTAAAGATTTTTGAAGTTGAGGAATGGTAGTGTTTTCTCAAATAACAAAGCAAAAAGGAAGATGATGTACAGACTTTCAAGGGTTATAGGGTGTAAAATAGAGTATACATACATATATAAGCGCAGTTACTACTGCACATGAATACTTGACAAAATCGAAGTTTACATTCGAATTTTGAGGTGTGTGTGTGTGTGTGTATAGATTACAGTATACAAAAGAGTCAAGTTTTACACATCATCTTTAAAAAGAGACACATTGCTTTGTTTTGTTTTACTGTTGGAGCTTGAGTACTTAGTTTCTACAAAATTTTAAATGTCAGCCTTCTTTTCTTTTTCATCTTTTTCTTGGTACACTAGAATGTATACGTGAATAACTAGGCAAAGGTATTTATAGAGAAAAGGGAACAAGTTAAAAGAAAGCCTGAAGGTTATTCAACGTGTAGAGGACTTCACTTTTTTTTCTGTCTTTTATTATTTCTTCCTTTTTATTTTGATTTGAAAATTTGGACTTGATTTGAAAATTAGTAGACTTGATTTCTATTTGAATTGAAGATTGAGTGAATGATTTGATTTAATTTGTGCTTGACTTGATAATTCTTCATCATTATGTTTCCCTTATGCTTATGTGTATATATACCTTCATATATATATATATATATACACACACACACACACATATATATATATACACACACATATATATATATATATCCTATAAATTTAGACTATATGCAAAAAAATTCCTACTTAGGTATTTCTTTGTATTTAATTGTTATATATATATATACATACTATATTTAACATACACGTGTACGTAAATCACTTACATGTATTTATCTTCTTATTACTAATATTTTATTTTATATCATCAGTTTTGTAATCACACACATATACATATAATCCTACATTTGGAATGTGAATTTTATTTAATTATTTTCTAGAAATTTGATTTTTAAACTTTTCAAATCAAAGCCTATAGAATATATGTATATATATATATATATATATATATATTCCATATATCAAAAATCTATTATTTGGCCGATAAATCAATATTTAAATATTTAAAATCTGTAGATTATTCTGATAATAGGTGTCAAAAATCTGGGTCTTTATATTCCTCTCTCTTTAAAAGAATTTCATCCTCGAAATTAAAAAGCAAAGAAATAATTCAACTTGTGACAAAAAGTTCTATATTCGTACCGCAAAGCACATACATCAGTCATATCCTATCAACCATAATAAATAGATATACACAGTACAAAACAACACTAGCTATCTTGACAATAATTCCGGATAGGCTTCCCTCGAACTATCCGGGGTTTCTCAGGTATAATCTCTAGGATCCTTGCTCCGCTGGATCTTAACCAACTTCACCTCATTATTCCGAAGCTTCTTTTCATCTTGATCAACAATATGAATCGGATTCTTGACTACGGTCAAGTTCGGTTCAACCTCCAAATCTTCCTCGACTGATGGTTCTACTGTCAATGATGGATCATGCATGTATTTCCTTAGATGAGATATGTGGAATATATTATGAATCCCTACCATCCTTTCTGGTAATTCAATCTTTTACACAAGAGTACCAATCCTTTCGAGAATATGAAAAGGCCCGATATATCGTGGAGCTAATTTTCTAGTCTTGCCAAATCTAATTGCTCCTCTTATCAGAGAAATCTTAACAAATACCAGGTCTCCAACTGCAAATTCCAGATCCCTCCTCCTTTTATCCGCATAGCTTTTCTGATGATCCTGCGTTTCCTTCATTCTCTTCTTAATTAGACCAACTTTCTTAGATGCTTCCTGAATCATATCCGAACCAAAGATTAAATGATCTCCTGACTCCACCCAACAGGCTGGCGATCTGCATAGCCTTCCATAGAGAGCTTCGCAGGGTGCCATCTATATGCTTGCTTGGAAACTGTTATTGTAAGAAAATACCACCAAATCCAGATGATCTTCCCAGGTCCCACCGAAGTCCAAAATGCAGGCCCTCAACATATCTTTTAAAATGCAGTTTAGTCTCTCAGTTTGCACGTCGGTTTGGGGATGGTTGGCAATGATTAAACTTAACTTCGTTCCAAGGGCTATCCAAAATTTACTAGTAAAATTCGGGTCATGATCGCTTACTATGCTTATAAGAACTTCGTGCAATCTAACGATTTCTCTCATGAAAATCTCTGCCAAGGAAGCTGCAGTTCTAGTTGATTTAAGCGGAATAAAGTGAGCGCTCTTTGTTAGCCGGTCTACAATAACCTACACTTCCTCATTCCCCTTTCTACTTCTAGGAAACCCATTCATTGATATCATCTCCACTTCCATTTCAGAATTTCCAGAGGTTGTAACAGTCTCGCTATCTTCTGTTGATCTCCTTTTATCAATTAACAGCTTGCACACCTATTAACAAAGATAGAAATATCATTCTTCATTCCCTTCCACCAAAACATTCGCTTCATATTCCTATACATCTTTGAGACACCTAGATGGATACTCAATCTAGAGCGATGGCATTCTGACAAAACTTCCTGCCTAAGATTTTTGACACTCGATACACCGAGTCTTCCATTTATCCTCAAAACTACCTGGTCATCAATCTTAAAACTGGTGAATTGTCCTTCCTCAACTTTTCTGATGATCACCATTAAGCTTCTATCTGGTTTTTTAGCGCTTTCTATTCTTTCTAGGAGAGTCGGGGTAACCTCCAAAAGCGATAAAACTGCATTCCAACTCGAAGCCTCCGCCACCACATTAGCCTTTCCTAGTGTATAAAGAACATCTAAATCATAGGATGCTAGAAATTCCAACCACCTTTGTTGTCTTAGGTTCAGATACTTCTGGGTGAAAAATTACTTTAGGGGTTTATCATCCGTGAAGAGCTCGAACTTTTCACCTAATTTAAGAAATAAGTTTACTCCTAAATATCTAAAAGTTAAAAAGAAACTAAACAGGAAATATAAGGATCCTTATCCAACAAGCAGTGCCTCCATATTTTTAGTGCAAAGACAAAAGCCAGCAACTCCATGTCATGCATAGCATAGATTTTCTCATGAGGCTTCAACTGCCTGCTCATACACGTAATCACTCTACCATGATGCATCAAAACATCGCCTAGTCCGACTCCACAAGCATTTGTTTACACCGCGAATTCACTGTTTCTAGGTAGAATAGCCAAAACAGGTGCACTGGTTAATCTTGCTTTCTTTCTTGAAATGCTTATTCACACTTTGGAGTCCATTCAAATTTCTCTCCATTCTTAGTTAGCTTGTTCAAATGGGAGGAAATCTTATAATATTCTCGAATAAGTCTTCTGTAGTATCCTGCCAAACCTAGGAAACTACGAACCTCCATAAGAGTCTGTGGTTGCCTCCATTCCTGATCAGCCGCCACCTTCTCTTGGTCCACTGAAATGACCTCCTAATACAATGTGCCCTAGAAACTTTAATTTCGGTTCAGGACATGCCTTCTCAATGCTTCCAACACCACTTCCAAATGATGTTTATGCTCCTCCTCTGATTTAGAGTAGATAAGAATGTCGTCGATGAACGCTACCATGAATGGAAGACACGGATCATTAAATAAATAAAATAACTTGGTGCATTGGTTAGCCCAAAAGGCATAACCAGGCACTCAAAGAAATGGTCAGGGCCCATAAATGTAGTTAAGGGTATACTATCTTTAGCAACCCTCAACTGATGAAATCTAGAAGCTAAATCCATTTGCGAAAACATAGTAGCTCCATAAAGTTAATCAAAAAGATCATCGATAAGGGGCATGGGATACTTGTTTCTAATGATTAGCTTATTCAACTACCTATAGTCCACACATAATCTTCACGATCCATCCAACTTGGAGGCGAACACCACAGCAGATCCCCAGCTTGAACGACTAGGTCTAATCAATCCTCTCCTCAACAAGTCCTGGGTTTGACTCACCAACTCTTCACTCTCTCTCCTTCAGAGCCATTCTCTTTTTTGGTTGAACTACAAATCTAGCACTTGGGACTAAATCAATACGAAATTCTATCTCTCATTGCGGTAAGCCTTTAACTTCTTCAAAAACATCAGGGAAGTTTTTAACAACTTCTATGGATCCTCATCCTTCATAAGATGCTTCGAGCATGTGCAAGAGACTACACATATGAATTTCTAGGTTATCACATTCTTTCTTTGTTGTCCTTTCCGACTCGGTTTCCAAAGATATGGTCCTCCCTTCACAGTCGAGGACAGCTTTATACTTTGTTAACTAATTGATACCAAGTATAAGGTCAAATCCTATAAAATTTAATACATAGGATTCGCAAGTAAATATGAGAAAGATACGAAATTTGCATGCCTTCACAAATCATATTTTTATGGGTCACTCCCCCTATGGGATTGGATATGCAAATAGAGTTTTTTACGTTACTAGGAATAAGATGAAACTTCACAACCAATCCCAAAGAAATAAAGCTAAGGGAGGCACCAGAATCAAATAATATTCTAACATAAATACCATTTAAAAGTAAGGTACCTTCAAGGATGCCTTTCTCCTTCACATCCGTTGAAGTTGATAGTTCATTTTTGATAGCAAACACCTTAGGCTACTACACCTTTTTTATGAGTGGGTAGTCCTCCACCATGTGCTCAGGCTAATGGCAATTGAAACAAAGAGTCTTCTGAACCATTTGAGAAAAAGGTCCACTTTATTGCTTCGGAACTTCACGATTCGAACAATATCTAGCAATTTGTTCTTTCTGCTTGTAATTATTACACTCACCGTTCTTATGTTTGCCTCCCTGTTTCCCTTTTCCCTACTTCTTCCATTTTGGATTAAACTTTCTTTTATTCAGATTAATAGTACCGCCACTTGGTGCTGCTACTTCTGAGGGCTTCTTCTTTAAAAGAACTTCATACCTCAAAGCTATATCTACAAGACCCTAAATTGTCCGTTAATATGAGCAGTCATCTTTTCATGGAATTCTTCCCTCATACCCAATAAAAACATTTCATTTTTCTTAAATGGGGTGTCACTAAGTCTAGGACCAAAATGAGATAACTCATTAAACTTTGTTTCATACCCAGCCACTAACATGTCCTCTTGCTTGAGATCTGGGAAACTCCTATATAATTAGGTTTGACCTGCAGTTGGCATGAACTGTTCTTTGAATACCTCTTTGAATTTATCCCATAAAAAACCATCTTCGGGGACATTTTCCGTGACAGAATCCCACCATGTAGCTGCACCCTCTTGCAAATGCCATGATGCTAAGCCTCGTTTCTAATCATCAAAAATGCCCAAAACTTTGAATATTCACTCACATGAGCATCGCCAAGCTTATATCTCAATAATAGATTCAGTGCCCTCGAATGGTTTTCCTCCTTGATTCGCAAAATCCTTATATAGAGTTGGGAAGTTTATATGAGGATGTACTGGAGCTACGACCTCAATAGCTATCCCGCCACCTCTAACGTTAAAGGTTCATCCCATAGTGGTTGTTGTGCTACTGGCTCCCATTCCTCGTCTTCCTCTAGCGCTAATTGTTTACTACCTGGTTATAGTAAGATGATGCTTAGCACTTCGGTGAAATACATTCCAAAGATGGCAATAATAATATTTATCAAAGTTGATCCAACTATCAGGGATACATACATACATATATATTTACAAATACACTCCCTCAAGATTGATATTAACTCAAAATCCTATGTATTCACTCAACCTAGCGCTCTAATACCAAATATGACGGCCGCCTTTCTTAGTCTGAAAGGCGAGTCATAATATAGAAAGAATAGGTAGAAAAGGATAGAAAAGAAATAACTAAACAAAAAATTGAAACTCTCACAGTGGAATAGAATAATATATATTAAATAACATATACCACGTTCTCACTAATTATATTGTACATCAGAGTCATAATTATGCAGGAATCATATTCAGACAGTCATCACGACCTGTCCATTTCATTACAAGTCCAAAATTCAGATACAGATATAGCGGAATATAGATAATAACTAATTAGCGTTGAAAGCACCTGCTCCATCCCCATCAAAGTGCATCGTGAGAAACGTGGATCACTTGGCTAGTCATAAAAATTTGAGTATCCAAGAGTTTAAGAAAAATAGAAAATAAACTCTAGGTCGGACATGGGTATAGTGCAAGTAAAATGGTTAAATTACTTTAAATTGTAAACCATTTGAAAACGAGGGCATCTCGTAGGACCACGCCGCACATAAACACGGACGGGTTTTTCCCTTGCGTTAACTAAAACACTTTTATAGGAAATCCAGTGATATTATAGTAATGTCTAAGGTTTTCAAGTAAATTATTCACATAGCTGAAATTGTCATATTAATTAAATTCCAGCATAATAGGTATACAACTAAGACCGAAGACACTTATTGGAAAATAGGTCCTATACAATGACTGGGCTACTAGGGTACCGCCCGCACTATGCATCTTTAGATAAAATAACACCGAGGACCTCGTCGGGATTCCATGCTACACAAGAACAGACTGCCCCTAACTTGGAAAGTCGAATAAGATTACTCCTCGGCTGGGATCAACAACCGTATCAAAGTATACACGAGTAAATAGGGACTCTGGATAAGGATAACCTTACCCTAATTAGGTGCGACTCACTTGGCCTTACTGCATCTCACTTGTTTTAGTCATTCCCAATTGACGAGGCTTAAGTCTACGATTACCTCTCAAGAACATATTTACATGGAAAGCTCATTATCTTCGAATGACGATGTTCCGATAGCATTCGTCCATACAAGTATGTTCGAGGTTTTAACAGAATCGAAGGCACTATTTCCACCACACCCATTATTGGAATCACCCTTAGAATTAGCGACAAATAGCACTTATACTCTGAAATCTTCATCCTGGATCTTTCCTTTGAATCTTCCCTACACGATCGCTTTTTTTAGATTGAAGTGGTTTACATATACTACTGATATTTTATCTCGGTCTCATCGAATCCTAGCATTAGATTTTTAAAGGCCAAGTTGTTTTAAACAAAATAATTCATATCCTGAGTGTCAACATCTACATAGAGGAATTTACTACGTATGTTTATTTCCAATAAAACCTGTCAACATTTTATTGCAACCATTCAATTCATTTGGTTACTTAATGGCATAGACATGGAAAAATTGAAATAAATATTCAAAAGCGATAAACCAATGCACAGATCATTAACTATTTTAATGATTAACAACTAATAATAAAACATTTCACAAATCCGAATTTAGTTAATTTAAATTAACTAAATCTAATTATATTTTTAACCCAAATTACTTATAATTTATATTTATTATAAAACTATTTATTATTAAATTAATTAAAATTAAAAAATCCATTTAATACTAAATTTTATCAATTAACTTAAGATTTATCAACTTAGAATTGAGTTATTTATTTACTTTAATTATTATAATTAATTCAGTTTTATATCGTCGAAAATTTACAAAATTAATTAAGCTTCAAATACTTGGTGATCAGATCATAGTGCAAAAATTTCACGTTGATTGGGATTAAAATAAAAAGTGAAATAATGTTTTAAAAGTTTTAAAGATTATTAATATAAACATTTGTTAAATTTACTTCTTTATTTCAAAATAAACTCATGGCCCACGTTCGGCCTACAAAAAAACACAGGTTCCAACCTTTTACTCTATTTATTTTTCACCCATTCTTCTTCTTCCTTCCCCTTTTCTTTCCACAGGCAAAAATTGTGCATATCCGTGCACATGCACGCATCACAATGACCCACATCTCGACGCCTACTATCTCTCCAGACCACTCATGATCCTCTCCACTCGATCACGCACCTGGAATCCCGATCGAACCCCTGGTTCAAAATTTCGAACTTCAACCCATAAACTGGAACACTTTGTCCCCATTCGAACGCCTTATCGTGCCACTTCACATCACCATCCAACGCCACATTCCACAAGCTTCGCCACCTTCTCCTCTTCCATTTCCCCCATAACCGCCCTTCCCATTTGCCTCCTCGACATCGCCATCGATCAAAAACCGAACACACCTAAAAACATACCTTAAACCCTATATCGACTTCGACACACCAGCACATCCACATAAAATGCCATGCCATTTTTTTGTGAACTACCCAACACTCAAGCTTCCTTCAGACCAAAACTCGGCCCACGAAATCAAGAGGTTCGCCAGAAATTGGTCGAAGACCCAAAACCGTTCATCTCTAAATTTCTCCCTATATACTTGACAAAAAATCTCCAAACTTTTTCCAAAAATAATCATTTTGAATAAAAATCAAATTTATATTAGCAAGTGACTGAAATATGATCTTCAAATTTTATTTATATTTGGGTTTCTTACTGTAAAATACATTTTTCTCCTTCTATATATAATAATGTCAAATGGAACAAATTTTATGAATAAATACATTCAAAAACAACCAAGCTTTCTTTTGAAACCATCACCTAAAAATAACTAGATAGTGAGGCAAAGACTTTTGAAGTTGAGGAATAGCGGTGTTTTCTCAAAAAACAGAGCAAAAAGGAAGATGACGTATAGGCTTTTGAGGGTTACAGTTTATAACATGATATACGTACATATATAAGCACATATACTACTACACATGAATACTTGACAAAATCAAAGTTTCCATTCAAATTTTCAAGCATATATACATAGATTACAATAAACAAAAGAGACAAGTTTTACTCACTGTCTTAAAAAATAGACACACTGCTTTGTTTTATTTTACTATTGGAGCTTGAGTACTGAGTTTCTACAAAGTTTTTAATGGCAGCCTTTTTTTTCTTTGTATGCTAGAATGCATGCGTGAGTAACCAGGCAAAGGTGTTTATTGAGAAGAGAGAACAAGTTGAAAGAAAGGCTTAAGGTTATTCACGAGTACAGGACTTTCTTCTTCTTTTAGTTTATTATTTCTTCCTTTTTATTTTGATTTGAAAATTTGGACTTGATTTTAAAATTAGTAGACTTGATTTCTAGTTGACATGAAGATTGAGTGAATGATTTGATTTAATTTGTGCTTGACTTTATATTTCTTCATCATTATGTTTCCCTAATGCTTATATATGTATATATACCTTCATATATATATATATATATATATATCCTTTAAATTTTAGATCATATGCAAAGTTTTGCCCACTTATGTAACTTTGTCACCTAAGGTTTGGTATTTCTTTGTATCAATTGTTACACACACACACACACACACACACATATATATATATACACACACACACACACTATATTTAACATACACATGTACATAAATCCACTTACATGTATTTATCTTCTTATTACTTGTATCATAATTTTTGTAGACACACACACTCACATACACAAAAATATATATATCCCATATTTGAAATGTTATGTTTATTTAATTATTTTCCAAAAAATTGATTTTTAAACTTTTTAACTCAAAGACTCTAGAATATATATGTATATATATAGAGAGAGAGATATTCCATATATCATAAATCTATTATTCGATCGACAAAATCAATATTTAAATATTTAAAATAAGTTGATTATTCTAATAATAGGTGTCAAAAATCCTGGTCATTACAGTAAAGCATCAAAAATAAGAAGTAGACTAAAAAAGAATCCAAACACATAATGCACCATCTTAACCAACAATAAAGATAAACAAAAGAGATATCAAAAACTAAAAGGTAAAAAAATCAACAAAATAAAACGTTAAATTCCTATAAACAAAAAATAGTTTAAAAATCATAATTGTGCTCCTATAATCAAAAGTACGTTATGATAATCAGTAAAAACATCATTCAAATTATAAAAAATGTTAGTGCTGTAATTATTAATATTAAAAATATTATTATTACGTTTAAAAATCTTAGTACTATTACTAACCTTATCAAGATATACTTTGAAGTGATTTTTATGGCTAATCTATATTTAGGATTTGAGATCCAATTAAACCAAAATGATGATATTATAAAAACCAGTTTATTAAAATGACTATTATTATTATTATTATTATTATCAAAAAGTCTCTAGTTTCTCAAAAAAAATGTTCCAACAAATTCTAGTAAATAAAGTATCAAGGTAAATTCTATTTTCCTTTCTAAACTTAAATCTTAAATTGTTCCAATAATAATCGCAATCGGTAAATTTAGTTATAAGACTAAGTTAAGATTTTAAGAGTATTATTCAGAATATAGTAAGTATCTATACAATCATAATATACATGTTTAATATCTTCAAGATACAGATTACAAAAGAATATTTATTATAAGAACATTTATTATCAATTTGCATATTTTTTTCTTTTTAAAAATTCGATAGTATTTTGTTTTCCATGCACGATTAACCACATATGAATTATAGATTTAGAAGGATGGTTTGTTTTCCAAATAAATTTAAAAGAATTATCAGCCATGCCTAAGAAATTAAGAAATTTATAAAAAGAATTAGAAGTTAATTTCTTACTCTTATCCCATTCCCAATTAATATTATCATTTTCATTATCAAATATTATATAAATTCAATTTAGCATAAAGCTAATAAAGTTGCCTGTAACGATCCCGGTTTTAAGCCAAATTTAATTCAGTAATTAATATAAATTTTTGGGATTAAATTGTGAATTAATTTGAATTTTTCAAATTAAATAAGATATGTGCTTGTTTATTTATATAAATAGATTGTAATTTGAAATCTGAATTCTAAATTTTCCAAAATAAATAATATATGTTGTTTATTTATAGACATGTATACAAATTGATTTTAAATTGAATTATGAATTTGGAACTTAAAATAAATACTTTGAGAAATAAATTGGATTTGAAAACATTATATTTTAGAATTTGTTTTGTAATTATAATATATATATGTATATCTATATTTTGAAAGTTATGTTCTGAATTCAATAATTTTAAAAAGGTTAAATTCTAATATATATGTTAATATATATATATATATTAGTGTATAATTTAGTTTTAAAATCATTTCTTTAAAATTTATATATGATATAAATTATGGTTGTAAATATAAATGAATATTGAAAAATATAATAGGTAAATTTATATAAACATATTACATAATTTATAAAAAATAAGAAAAATATATTACATAAATTTAAGTTATTAATAATTTTATAAGTTAAGGGTTTCAACATAAAAGTATGAGTTTAAGACATTTGTAAAATATTAATACAAGAAGATTAACAAGTGTTAACATAGTATAGCTTGCATTATAAGTGGCATGTTTGATCTATTTTATTTTTATTTTTAAAAGTTAATAAATAAATAAAATTCAAGTATATATACAACTAACTCCTCTCTTATTAAAATTATGAACCAAATAAAAATATAAACTAGGAAAGAATGAAAAAATTAGAAAATCAAAGCAAAGTAATTCAAAACAAACTATTATAAACTTCAACATGGAAATAAAACCAGATTTCAAATTCAAATTCAACTCAAAACATAAAGAAGCTCGGATTAAAATTCAAATTCCAGTTTTTCAAAATTTAATTCATATAAAACAAGCAAAGCTAAAGCCAGAACTGAATCAAAGCAAGCAGTAGATCATTTCAAAAACCAGTATAAGATCCAGATGAAACTCAAAAAAAATTAAGCAACTGATCAAAGTTCAAAGGTTGAAATCATTTTCCTTTTTTTTCAAATCCATTTCCAGGCTATACTCTAGCTTCTGTCTTCTTCTAGGTGAGCAGACCCCTTGAACCTATTATATATCTTGGTTTTTGGATTTGTACATGAAGCTATGATGTAAATATGCTTGTATAAAAATGCCTGCATGTTGTATGTATATGTAGTTTGTGTATGTGCATGTCTGTACATGCCTTTGTTTATAGTTCACAGGCATATGTTAAGTTAAAAATTCAAAATCTCACTTCGCGATCTCTTTTAGGATTTAATCTCTAAACGAAATATGTTAGTATCAACCTGAATTCGTTTTTAAAAATAATTTTAAGTGTTTATATTAAGAGATTATTTCAAAAATAATATAGTTACAGAGAAAATCAAAAAATAAGTTAAAATTTGAATATCTAGGAATCATTTTTGGGTTATACCATCAGAAGCATACTGCAAATTCATGATTTTTGATAACAATTTTATGATTTTTAAGTTAGTATATGTCGTGAATTCGTGAGTTGATCAGATTTGGTATTACCGTTGATTACCAACGATTGGCGAAGATATATTGGTTGTGATTGATGTCGAGTGTAGCTCGAAGGATGTAGGTCACAGGAAAAATGGCAAGAGAAGTTTTAGGTGGTCGGAGAGGTCAGGAAACGACGAAATAGGGTTTAAAAAGCAGTTTTGTCGATGTGAATTTTCGAGGCAATCTCATTGCCAATAATTGATCGAAGGTGATCGCGAGGAGGGGGATCGTCGCTGCGTTTCGTAACGATGCCATAGACGAGGCGTCGTAGATGCTAATAGTCAGGGTGGCAATTTGAGGTGATTTTATTGACTAAGCTTGTTTCTAGTGATGCATCGATCTGCTCGATTTCGAGCTAGAAGCGTTTTCGAGTTTTTGGGGGGTCGGGCAAGTCGATGGTGATGTCGTCGACTTGTTGAAGGGATCAGCAAGGGCCGAAGGTGATCAGATCTAGTGTGCACCTGTACATGGTGTTTGAGTGTATCAGCGTTGATGGGTGGAGAAGAATAAGGAGACTCGAAGACGTACTCGAGGAAAAAATTGGCATTGGCCAGGGTCTGTGTTCGGGGAGTTTCGTGTGTGAGTAACAATTTTTAAGATTTAACTAAAAACAATTTTTTTAGAACAAATGAAGGTAATGACTTGGGATTCGCTCGGGGAAAGAATTGAAAAGGCTCGGGTCTTACTCGAAGTTGTCTCAAGTATGTGTTGAAATGGTTTTTTAAATAAAACAACTTTTTTCAAATTTTAAATTTAAATCAAGTTTTAAACACCTTCTTCATTAATAATAAATGTTTTATATTAGTTTTGGAATTAGTAAAAGGTTTAAAATAAATTATTTTTAAATTTATTAAGATTAAGGTATTTTATTATATATATCATTTATTTTAAATTAATTTTAAGTTGTTTAAATAGATTTAAATCATGTAATTAAATAGTTAATTAAAGAAGGTAAATTGACTTTAATTATTAAAGCAACTTAAAAAGGTTTTGGGTAATTTCTTAATGTAATTAAGGGATAATTACTTTGTGTAATTATATTAAAGGATAATTAATTAATTAAGATTAATTTATATAAGTAATTAAGGGTAATTAATTACTTTAAGATTAATTACTTAATGAAAGTAATTGAGGATAAGTAATTAATGATAAAGGTTAAGTAATTAAAGGTTAACTAATTAATTAGAGGATGTTTAATTAATGTAATTAATTAAGGTTAATTAATTAATGTAATTAATTTAAGGTTAATTAATGTGATTAATTAAGGATAATTAATTAAGGATAATCAATTAAAGGATAATTAAATAATTAAAGGTTAATTATTTAATAATTAAAGGTTGATTAATTAAGGTTGATTAATTAATAATTAAAGGTTAATTAATTTATTATTAAGGGTTAAATAATAGATTATTGAAGGATAATCAATTAAAATGGTTTGAAATTAATTCATCAGAGTTTGATGATTAATTCATAAGTAATTAATTTATATTAAAACTAATTATAATCCAGTGATTGATTAATTTGCTTATGGATGATTGACTTCTATTGAATGCTTTGAATTGTTTGTTATCTATGATGTGTATTGTTTTGTGATGTGAGTTGTTTTGAATTGAGCTGTGAACTGTGATCTATTTATCTGTGATGAATTTACTTATCTATCTATGAAAGAAAGATAAGCATTATAGGGTTATACTGCTTATTAATATTGTTGTGCTTGAATTGATTATGGTTGTGATATTCTATTGCTGTGTGCAAAACCCTAGACTACACCACACATACACAAATATGGATTTCACGAGGAATTGGTTAAGTCACAAATATTTTGAGTTTAAATATTATGATGTTTAAAAATTGAAGTTTGAATCAAATTAGTTTGGAAGTGAAATTGAGTGGAATATGAAAAAAATTTGAAAAGGAAGTTTTGAAATTTAAATTTAGTTTGAATATAATATATCTTATTTAAGTTTTGAAATTATTTTGGAAACTATGGTTTGAAAGTGATATACAAGTTATACAATATGTATATATATGGATTTTGAACCATTTTAAAAATTAGTATTTTGGGAATTTAAATTTAACCCAAGTTTTTACTTCAAAGGCTATAACTTGTGCATATTTGATCGAATTATTCCAAAACAAAAACTCTTTGTTTTCAAATGGTAATTGCTTTCATATAAAGAAAGAATTTCCAGTTTTTGAAAGGATTTCAAGTTGTGAAATGAATATTGTTTTGAAAGCTATGAATGAATCTTTGTCAAAGATTGGTGAACTTTATTTTTAAATTGAAGAGGATCTTCAGGGGTGAATCTTTTATTTAAAATATTAAAAGTGGAAATTTGTTTAAACCATTCGAAAGAATGGTTTTTGGGAAACAAGTGGTAAAAGTTGTGACTTAACTAAGATCCCAATATATCCATATGGTTTTAAAATTAAGCACTCATTATTCGGTTTAGCTGGGAGAGGACTTTATGTCATAAAACAATTCCGAATAATGATACGACGAATTGGATAGCATTTGAAGACAGTGGTGAAGACTGGGTATTTTCGAAAATGAAAGGATTGCCTGTCGAACGTCTCTGCATCGAGTCACGCCGGTATAGAGATCTCCATATGTGATGGGGAGTCTGATTGGGATTGTGAATACCCGGATTTGCAAGGGCTTCTTTTTGAAGTGCATTCGGTTCCGTTCGAACCCAGAACTGACTTGTATGTATGTATGTCTAACGTTACACTTTGAGATGTAAAGCTGGTTTCTATCAAATACATTTCTGCTTGGTGGTGCAGAATTTTTTCTCTTAGCTTAACACCCTTCTTTGAGACATATGAGCTCAGAGGTTATGTAGTTGATATTTACCAACGGTACATTCCCAATTTGGTAATGTGGCATGCTAAGTGTTGCTGATCATTTGTTGATCAAAGCATGGCTTTTGTGAAAAGCGCAACTTTATGGACGAGACCTCGTCGGACCTCACACCTCGAAAATGGTTGAAAGAGGAAGAATGCAGCAAGGTTATGAGGGTCGTTCCCTTTACGGTATGTGTATTTCCTTCTGGATAAAAAGTGATATCATGGTATGGAGCCCAGATATTTAACTTATGTGGTTGTTGGAATTTGTTGGTGTAGAGGTACCTTGAATTAAGGTCGGTAACGACTGGGGGATGGCATACTCGTGACAGTTAGTTACCTAGTTACAGAGGTAGCCTGGCCTTGTGTTGGTGGACTGGTTAAATTCTCGGGGCGTCCCTCCAGAGGCGTACCCATGTGGTGGGGAAGTTCTTAGCCTGACCATTTGTTGGAAATCCAATCATCCAATACGCGCTCTGTACGGTTCTAGTTGTAGAACCTGCCATTTAACATGGTAACTATAGTAGGCATACTATAATGGTACGTATGCTGGCTAAGATTAATATTATACTTTCACAATGTTTTTTGCATTATGCACTAATAATAATATCAAAATTATTTTCACGTATCAAGCATGTTTGACTATCATAAGGAGAAATCTCTCCCAAGTGTGTGATTGCATTGTGTGTGTGCTGGGAGGCCTTATGGTAGTTTCATTTTCCAAAAAGCGTAGCAAAATTCTTTTTATTTCGTTTTGATATTTTTTCAAAGAAAACTTTTTTTTTTGCTCACATTAGTCCCATTACTGACCAGGAGTTTATTATTTCCTTTCTAAACTCTAGATGCCTGTAAATTTACACACAGGCAGCCTTGAGCAGTTTTTCGAATAGTCTGACAGTAGGTGTAGCTTTTGGAAATCTTTGGAGTCTTTGGTTCGGATCGCATTGCGTTTCACTTCAGCATGGCGGTGGTTTGAGCTTCTTGGTTTGAAGTTTTGGAGCTTTGGCATTGAAGATTTTGCCTGTCCATGGTTGTTGCTTTATTTTCCACTGTTGTATCATATCTCTGATTGTGTTGATCATATCAATTGTATCAGATTGTTGTATCAAATGTTGTGTATCAATAAAGTTATTTATTCTGTTTCCGCTATGTTGTATCATCTAATGTTGTTATAAGCTCCAGCGAACCAGACTCAAAGTTTGAATCTGTGACATTCGAAAGTGATATATCTGGGCGTCGATTATCGAAGGTCGAGTCAGGGTTGTTAAATTTGGTATCAGAGCTGAAGGTTGAGTAAGAGCTTTAGCTCATGAGTATAATACATTAGGTGACTCATTAGAGATAGGGTTATGAATGCCCTAGGACGAGTGTATCCCTAAGATATCCGTCCGTATGCCTCAGTAAATTCTCTTACTATTCACTGATAGTGAGTATGAGTATAAGAAGGGGACAAGATAGGGGACATGGGAGTACCACTACAAATGGTCGATACCCTACGACAACAAGGAACAGTCTTTTCCTATCAATCTCTTTTGATCATCATCCGATATCTATTCTTTGATGGCTTACTGGAACCTACAAGAAGGAGCTTGGTGTGGTGGTGGTGGCCATGTGAATCTTTGTGTAGATAAGGTCCTATTTCGTATTCTTTTTATCAGTTTTCTATCAGTTTTCGATTTTAACTTAATTTGAAATTTTAATCGAAGTAAATTGATTAATAAAATTTGAAGACAAATTGGATTGTATCCATTTGTTTATTCTTTGGGGTCCCGATTCATTCTACGAATGGTTAATTATCCCTTCGAACTAACCAATGCCACTGCATATTTTGTAGACCGGATAACCCGAGTATTTCGTAAAGTGTTTTTATAAATTCGATCTCATAATTGTTGATGATATTCTGATTTGGTAAGCCAAATGCGGAATAGATAATTAGTTTGAACTAATAAACCATTTCTCTATCCTTCTATGTGTTCATTTGTTCTTTGGTTGTCTCCCTGTCTAGCAAATTTCGAGGATGAAATTTTCCTAAGAGGGAATCTGTAACGATCCTGGTTTTAAGCCAAATTTAATTCAATAATTAATACAAATTTGTGGGATTAAAATGTGAATTAATTTGAATTTTTCAAATTAAATAAATGTGTGCTTGTTTATTTACATAAATAGATTGTAATTTGAAATCTGAATTTGAAATTTTCCAAAATAAATAATATATGTTGTTTATTTATATATATGTATACAAATTGATTTTAAATTAAATTTTGAATTTGGAACTCAAAAATAAATATTTTGAGAAATAAATTGGATTTGAAAACATTATGTTTTAGAATTTGTGTTCCAATTCTAATATCATAAGTATATCTACATTTTGAAAGTTATGTTTTGAATACATTAATTTTCAAAAGGTTAAATTCTAATACATATGTTAATATATATATTTATTAGTGTATAATCTAGTTTTAAAATCATTTTCTTTAAAATTTATATATGATAAAAATTATGGTTTGTAAATACAAATGAATATTGAAAAATATAATAGGTAAATTTATATAAACATATTACATAATTTATAAAACATAAGAAAAACATATAACATAAATTTAAGTAATTAATTATTTTCTAAATTAAGGGTTTCAACATAAAAATATGACTTTAAGACATTTGTAAAATATTAATACAAGAAGATTAACAAGTGTTAACTTAGTATAGCTTGCATTTACAAGTGGTATGTTTGATCTATTTTCTTTTTATTTTTAAAAATTAATAAATAAAGAAAATTCACATATACATACATCTAACTCTTCTCTTATTAAATTACAAACCAGATCAAAATATAAACCAAGAAAGAAAGAAAAATTAGAAAATCAAAGCAAAGAAATTCAAAACAAACTATTACAAACTTCAACCTGGAAATAAAACTAGATTTCAAGTTCAAATTCAACTCAAAACATAAAGAAACTCAGATCAAAATTCAAATTCCAGTTTTTCAAAATTCTATTCATTTGAACAAGCAAAGCTAAAACCAAAACTGATTCAAAGCAAGCTGCAGATCATTTCAAAAACAAGTATAAGATCCATATCAAACTCTGAGAGAATCAAGCAATAGATCAAAGTTTGAAGATTGTAATCATTTTCCATTTTTTCAAATCCATTTGCAGGCTATACTCTAGCTTATCTGCCTTCTTCCACGTGAGCAGACCCCTAGAACCTATTATAAATCTCGGTCTTTGGATTTGTACTTGAAGTTACGATGTAAATATGCTTGTATAAAAATGCCTGCATGTTGTATACACACACACACACACACACACACACACACACACATATATATATATGTATGTATGATGTATGTATGTATGCATGTATTTTGTGTGTGTGCATGTCTGCACATGCCTTTGTTTATAGTTTACAGGCATATGTTAAGTTAAAAATTCAAAATCTCACTCCTCAATCTCTTTTGGGATTTAATCTCTAAATGAAATGCGTTAGTATCAACTTGAATTCAATTTTGGAAATAAATTTAAGTGTTTATATTAAGAGATTATTTAAAAATTAATATAGTTACAGAGAAAATTAAATATAAGTTAAAATTTGAATATCTGGAAATCATGTTTGGGTTTTACCATCAGAATCGCACTACAAATTCATGATTTTTGGTAACCATTTTTTGATTTTTAAGTTGGTATATGTCGTGAATTCGTGAGTTGATCAGATTTTGTATTATCATTGATTAACCATGACTGGCGAAGAGATACTGGTCGTGATTGATGTCGAGGGTGGCTCGGAGGTCAAGAGAAGTTTCAGGTGGTCAGAGCGGTCAGGCTACGACGAAATAGGGTTTATAAAGCAGTTTTGTAGATGTGAATTTTCGAGGCAATCTCGTTGTCAATGGTTGATTAGAGGTGATTGCAAGGAGGGGGATCGTTGTTGGTGTTCATAACGATGTTGTGGAAGAGGCGGCGTAGATGCTGTTGGTCAGAGGTGGCTGTGCGAGGTGATTTTGTTGACTAAATTTGTTTCCAGTGACGCATCGATCTGCTCGATTTCGAGTTGGAAGCGTTTTTGAGTTTTTGGGGGGTCGAGCTAGTCGACGGTGATGTCGCTGACTTGTTGATGGGATCAACAAGGGCCAGTGGTAATCAGGTCTAGAGTGCACATGCACATGGTGTTTGAGTGTATCAGTGTTGAGAGGTGGAGAATAAGAAGGAGACTCGAAGACGCACTCGAGAAAAAAAATGGCATTGGCCCAGGTTTTTGTTCGGGGAGTTTCGCATGTGATAACAGTTTTTAAGATTTAACTAGAAACAAAAGTTTTTTAAAAAAATGAAGGGAAAGACTCGGGTTTCGCTCGGGGAAAGAATTGAAAAGGCTCGGGTCTAACTCGAAGTTGTCTCGAATATGTATTGAAACGGTTTTTTTTAAATAAAACAAGTTTTTACTAATTTTAAATTTAAATCAAGTTTTAAATACCTTATTCATTAATAATAAATGTTTTATATTATTTTTGGAATTATTAAAAGGTTTAAAATAAATTAATTTTAAATTTATTAAGATTAAGGTATTTTGTTGTATATATCTTTTGTTTTAAATTAATTTTAAGTTGTTTAAATAGATTTAAATCGTGTAATTAAATAGTTTATTAAAGAAGATAAACTGACTTTAGTTATTAAAGTAACTTAAAAATGTTTAGAGTAATTTCTTAATAATAATTACTTAATGTAATTAAGGGACAATTACTTTGTGTAATTATATTAAAGGATAATTAATTAATTAATATTAATTTATATCACTAATTACGGGTAATTAATTACTTTAAGATTAATTACTTAATGAAAGTAGTTAAGGATAATTAAATAATGATTAAAGGTTAAGTAATTAAAGTATAATTATGGATTAATTAATTAATAATTAAAGGTTAACTAATTAATTAGAGGATGATTAATTAATGTAATTAATTAAGGTTAATTAGTTAATGTAATTAACTTAAGGTTAATTTATGTGATTAACCAAGGATAATTAATTAGTTAAGGATAATCAATTAAAGGGTAATTAAATAATTAAAGGTTAATTATTTAATAATTAAAGGTTGAATTATTTATTAATTAAGGTTGATTAATTAATAATTAATGGTTGACAATTTATTATTAGGGATTAATTAATAAATGATTAAAGGATAATCAATCAAAATGGTTTGACATTGATTTATCAAAGTTAGATGATTAATTCATAAGTAATTAATTTATATTAAAATTAATTATAATCAAGTGATTGATTAATTTGCTTATGGATGATTGACTTCTTTGAATGCTTTGAATTGTTTGTTATCCCTAACATGCATTGTTCTATGATGTGAATTGTATTGAATTAGCTCTGAACTATGATCTATTTATCTGTGATGAATTTACTTATCTATCTATGAATGAAAGATAAGCGTTATTGGGTTATACCGCTTATCAATATTGTTGTGCTTGAATTGATTATGGTTGTGATATTCTATTATTATGTGTAAAAACCTGGACTACACCACACACACAAATATGGATTTCACGAGGAATTGGTTAAGTCACAAATATTTTGAGTTTAAATATTATGATTTTAAAAATTGAATTTTGAATCAATTTGGTTTGGAAGTGAAATTGAGTGGAATATGAAAATTTTTGAAAAGGAAGTTTTGAAATTTAAATTTAGTTTGAATATAATATATCTTATTTAAGTTTGAAATTATTTTGGAAACCATGGTTTGAAAGTGATATACAAGTTATGCAATATGTATATATATGGATTTTTAACCATTTTAAAAAGTCGTATTTTGGGAATTTAAATTTAACCCATGTTTATACTTCAAAGGCTATAACTTGTGCATATTTGATCGAATTTTTTGAAACAAAAACTCTTTGTTTTCAAATGGTAATTGCTTTCATATAAAGAAAGAACTTCCAATTTTTGAAAGGATTTCAAGTTGTGAAATGAATATTGTTTTGAAAGCTATGAATGAATCTTTGTTAAAGATTGGTGAACTTTATTTCTAAATTGAAGAGGATCTTCAAGGGTGAATCTTTTATTTAAAAGATTAAAAGTGGAAATTTGTTTAAACCATTCAAAAGAAAGGTTTTTGGGAAACAAGTGTTAAAAGCTGTGACTTAACTAAGATCCCAATATATCCATATGGTTTTAAAATTAAGCGCTCATTATTCGGCTTAGCCGGGAGAGGACTTTATGTCATAAAACCCATTCCGAATAATGATATGACGAATTGGATAGCGTTTGAAGAAAGTGGTGAAGACTGGGTATTTTCGAAAATGAAAGGATTGCCTGTCGAATGTCTCTGCACCGAGTCACGCCGGTATAGAGATCTCCATATGGGGATTGTGAATACTCGGATTTGCAAGGGCTTCTTTGTGAAGTGCCTTCGGTTCCGTTCGAACCCGGAACGGACTTGTATGGATGTATGTCTAACATTACACTTTGAGATGTAAAGCTGGTTTCTATCAAATACATTTCTATTTGGTGGTGGAAATTTATTCTCTTAGCTTAACACACTTCTTTGAGACATACGAGCTCATATTTACCAGCGATATATTCCCAATTTGGTAATGTGGCATGCTAAGTGCTGCAGATCATTTGTTGATCAAAGCATGGCTTTTGTGAAAAGCGCAACTTTATGGATGAGACCTCTCGGACCTCACACCTCGGAATTGGTTGAAAGAGGAAGAATGTGGCAAGGTTATGAGGTCGCGCCCTTTAGGGTATGTGTATTTCCTTCTGGATAAAAAGTGATATCATGATGTGGAGCCCAGATATTTAACTTATGTGGTTGTTGGAATTTATTGATGTAGAGGTACCTTGGATAAAGGTCGATGACGACCGGGGGATGGCATACTCGTGACATTTAGTTACCAACTTACAGAGGTAGCCCGGCCTCGTGGCATACTCTTTTCCTATCAATATCTTTTGATCATCATCCGATATCAATTCTTTGATGGCTTACTGGAGGCTGCAAGAAGGAGCTTTAGTGTGGTGGTGGCCATGCGAATCTTTGTGTAGATAAGTTCCTATTTCGTATTTTTTATCAGTTTTCGATTTTAACTTAAATTTGAAATTTTAATTGAAATAAATTGATTAATAAAATTTGAAGCCAAATTGGATTGTATCCATTTGTTTATTCTTTGGGGTCCTGATTCATTCTACGAATGGTTAGTTATCCCTTCGAACTAACCAATGCCCCTGCATATTTTGTAGACCGGATAACCCGAGTATTTCATAAAATGTTGAATAAATTCAATCTCCTAATTGTTGATGATATTCTGATTTGGTAAGCCAAATGTAGAATAGATATTTAGTTTGAACTGATAAACCATTTCTCTACCCTTCTATGTGTTCATTTGTTCTTTGGTTGTCTCCATGTGTAGCAAATTTCGAGGATGAAATTTTCTTAAGGAGGGAATCTGTAACGATCACAGTTTTAAGCCAAATTGAATTCAATAATTAATACAAATTTGTGGGATTAAATTATGAATTAATTTGAATTTTTCAAATTAAATAAAATGTATGCTTGTTTATTTATATAAATAGATTGTAATTTGAAATCTGAATTTGAAATTTTCCAAAATTAATAATATATGTTGTTTATTTATATATATTTATACAAATTGATTTTAAATTGAATTTTTAATTTCGAACTCAAAAATAAATATTTTGGGAAATAAATTGGACTTGAAAACATTATATTTTAGAATTTGTGTTCTAATTATAATATATGCATGCATATCTGCATTTTGAAAGTTATGTTTTGAATTCAATAATTTTCAAAAGGTTAAATTCTATTATATATGTTAATATATATGTTTATTAGTGTATAATCTAGTTTTAAAATCATTTTCTTTAAAATTTATATATGATATAAATTATGGTTTGTTAATATAAATGAATATTGAAAAATATAATTGGTAAATTTATACAAACATATTACATAATTTATAAAACATAAGAAAAACATATTACATAAATTTAAGTAATTAATTATTTTATAAATTAAGGGTTCCAACATAAAAATATGAGTTTAAGACATTTGTAAAATATTAATCCAAGAAGATTAACAAGTGTTAACTTAGTATAGCTTGCATTTACAAGTGGTATGTTTGATCTATTTTCTTTTTATTTTTAAAAATTAATAAATAAAGAAAATTCAAGTATGCATACATCTAGCTACTCTCTTATTAAATTAAAAACCAGATCAAAATATAAACCAGAAAAGAAAGAAAAAAATTAGAAAATCAAAGCAAAGAAATTTAAAACAAACTATTACAAACTTCAACCTGTAAATAAACCAGATTTCAAGTTCAAATTCAACTCAAAACATAAAGAAGCTTAGAACAAAATTCAAATTCCAGTTTTCAAAATTCTATTCATTTGAAACAAGCAAAGCTAAAACCAGAACTGAATCAAAGCAAGTTGTAGATCATTTCGAAAACAAGTATAAGATCCAGATCAAATTCTGAAAAATCAAGCAATAGATCAAAGTTCAAAGATTGTAATCATTTTCTAGCTTTTTTCAAATCCATTTCCAGCCTATACTCTGGCTTCTCTGTCTTCTCCCAAGTGAGCAAACCCCTTGAACCTATTATTTATCTCGGTCTTTGGATTTGTACTTGAAGTTATGATGTAAATATGGTTGTATAAAAATGCCTGCATGTTGTATATATATGTATTTTGTGTGTGTGCATGTTTGCGTATGCCTTTGTTTATAGTTTACAGGCATATGTTAAGTTAAAAATTCAGAATCTCACTCCTCAATCTCTTTTAGGATTTAATCTCTAAATGAAATGTGTTAGTATCAACTTGAATTTATTTTTGAAAATAAATTTAAGTGTTTATATTAAGAGATTATTTAAAAAATAATATAGTTACAGAGAAAATCAAATATAAGTTAAAATTTGAATATCTGGAAATCATGTTTGCGTTTTACCATCAGAACCGCACTGCAAATTCATGATTTTTGGTAACCATTTTACTATTTTTAAGCTAGTATATGTCGTGAATTCGTGAGTTGATCAGATTTTGTATTATCGTTGGTTACCGACGACTGGCGAAGAGATATTGGTCGTGATTGATGTCGACGGTAGCTCGGAGGATGTTGGTCACTGGAAAAATGTCAAGAGAAGTTTCAGGTCGTCGGAGCGGTCAAGCGACGATGAAATAGGGTTTATAAAGCAGTTTTTTCGATGTGAATTTTCGAGGCAAACTCGTTGTCAATGGTTGATTGGAGGTAATCGCGAGGAGGGATATCACCGTTGGGGTTCATAACGATGCTGTGGAAGAGGCGACGTAGATGATGATGGTCAGAGGTGGCGGTGCGAGGTGATTTTGTTGACTAAGTTTGTTTTCAGTGATGCATCGATCTGCTCGATTTCGAGTTGGAAGCGTTTTCGAGTTTTTGGAAGGTCGGGATAGTCGACGGTGATGTCGCCGACTTGTTGAAGGGATCGGTAAGGGCCAGAGGTAATGAGGTCTAGTGTGCACATGCACATGGTGTTTGAGTGTATCAGTGTTGAGAGGAGGAGAACAAGAAGGAGACTCGAAGACATACTCGAGAAAAAAATGGCATTGGCCTAGGTTTGTGTTCGGGGAGTTTCGCATGTGAATAACAGTTTTTAAGATTTAACTAAAAACAAAAGTTTTCAAAAAAATGAAGGGAAAGACTCGGGTTTCGCTTGGGAAAAGAATTAAAAAGGCTCGGGTCTGACTCGAAGTTGTCTCGAGTATGTTTTAACAGTTTTTTATAAATAAAACAAGTTTTTACAAATTTTAAATTTAAATCAAGTTTTAAACATCTTCTTCATTAATAATAAATATTTTATATCAGTTCTGGAATTAGTAAAAGGTTTAAAATAAATTATTTTTAATTTATTTAGATTAAGGTATTTTATTATATATGTCTTTTATTTTAAATTAATTTTAAGTTGTTTAAATAGATTTAAATCATGTAATTAAATAGTTTATTAAATATTAAAGTAACTTAAAAAGGTTTTAAGTAATTTCTTAATAATAATTACTTAATGTAATTAAGGGATAATTACTTTGTGTAATTATATTAAAGGATAATTAATTAATTAATATTAATTTATATCAGTAATTACAGGTAATTAATTACTTTAAGATTAATTACTTAATGAAAGTAGTTAAGGATAATTAATTAATGATTAAAGGTTAAGTAATTAAAGGATAATTAAGGATTAATTAATTAATAATTAAAGGTTAACTAATTAATTAGAGGATGATTAATTAATGTAATTAATTAAGGTTATTTAGTTAGTGTAATTAACTTAAGGTTAATTTATGTGATTAACTAAGGATAGTTAATTAATTAAGGATAATCAATTAAAGGATAATCAAATAATTAAAGGTTAATTATTTAATAATTAAAGGTTGATTTATTTAGTAATTAAGGTTGATTAATTAATAATTAAAGGTTGATTAATTTAATATTAGGGGTTAACTAATATATGATAATCAATTAAAATGGTTTGACGATAATTTATCATAGTTTGATGATTAATTCATAAGTAATTAATTTATATTAAATTAATTATAATCAAGTGATAGATTAATTTGCTTAAGGGTGATTGACTTCTATTGAATGTTTTGAATTGTTTGTTATCCGTAATGTGTATTGTTCTATGATGTGAATTGTTTTGAGTTAGCTGTGAAATGTGATCTATTTATCTATGATGAATTTACTTATATATCTATGAATGAAAGATAAGCGTGATTGGGTTATACCGCTTATCCATATTGTTGTGCTTGAATTTATTATGGTTGTGATATTCTATTATGTTAACCTCGTTTTACTCAACGACTCATCTACTTAAGGACTAGACCGACTCATCTACTTAAGGACTAGACCGACTCATCTACTTAAGGAAGGTACCGACTCAACTGGTAGCGACTCAACTGGTAGCGACTCAGTTAGCTGACGAGTTAAGGCTCAAGGCAACTTAGAGGGATAGGATGACTCAAGGGGTTAACGGTTCACAAGGCAGGCCGACTCAGTGCATTACCGACTCATCAAGACTATTGCCTCAGCGACTCAACAAGTCCACGACTCATCATAAGAAACGACTCAAGAGGATTATCGACTCAACAAGTCCCTAAGTCGCTTCACCTATATACCGCTACCTGATAAGTCGTTAACGACTTAACGACTCATGACTCAGAATGACTCGTCCACGACTTAAAGCCATTGAGTCGTAGTCCATTGCCACAGTGCCGATGCCAATGAGGATTGACTCGTAAGCGACTCAGGACTTAGCTTAAAATCCAGCAAAGGAATGGGCCATGGAGAAACCAAGGGCTTGGTTCGATGAGTCGGCCATGACCTAATTTGACTCGACCACGAGTCAAGTATGAGTCGAACACGACTCACGACTCAGGGCTGAAAACTCCTATAAATACATGGCCATCTCCAACATTCAAGGGACCTTTTGGCCAATCATTTCAAGCGCCAATACTCTGCTGAATTCTCAACTCACCTGACACTTCAAGTTCGAAAGACATTTCAACTAACTTCAAGGGAAAATCTAACGCCATCTACATGGAATCGAAGAATTCTTCTCTACCAAAGTTCTAGTTGTTTGTCTCGTCATAATTTTAATTGAAGATTGTTGTAAAGTTGTAATCGGTTTAGCAATAAAGAGAATTAAAGTGGACGTAGGATTGCTTTGAGCCGAACCACTATAAAATCGTTGTTATTCACTGTTTTTTCTGTGATTTTCTGCTTATACTCTGCTCCCGAATCATCGGGTGGTGCTTTCACAATTACACTTCATACACCGGGGTGTTAGCGTTCAAATTTTAGCGTTAATATTTTTGGTGCTTTCATTGAGAGCTGAACTCAGGCAAACCGTCATTATTGCTCCACGAAAGTTTGTTGAAGAAACCTCTCTGAAGACTAGAAGTTTATCTGAAATCATGGCTCCGGGGAGAGAGAGTAGATCTGTTAGATCTGGAAATGTTCAAGAGGGAACCTCCGCTTCCCCAGTACCTAGTCAAGCCACTCCACCTGTTGGAGTTACAAAAGCGGAGTTGGATGCTGTAATCTTAGGGCTGAACCAGCAGATAAATGCCCAAAGTGCACAATTGGAAGCTCAGAACGCCCAAAATGCCCTAATTTTGAATAAGTTAAATGACTTGCTTGGGGTAAACCGTCAACCAACGGGTAATGAAAGGAACTTTGCTGGCAACATTCATGAGGATGAAGAAAGAAACACTCCTGAGAGGGCTGCTAGCCCCTTTGAGCGGGCATTTCCTGAAATTGGTGGATCTAAAGCTCGAAATGATGAGGGATATCTTTCTGAAATGATTTGACAAATCATGAAGGAAAGCATGCAAAGGAATGAAGATGAGAAGGAATGGGGTTTTGCTCCAAGTAAAACCCCGTTTACCGAAAGAATCTTAAAAGCTGAGTTCCCAAGGAAGTTCGTCCCTCCAACTATCCCAGCTTACAAAGGAACAAGTGATCCGAACGAATTCTTGTATAAGTATGATTGGCACATGACAGGTGCCAGAGCTTCTGATGAAATAAAGTGCCGATATTTTCCTGTATACCTGGAAGGTGTAGCTCTGCTTTGGTTCACCAAGCTGCCAGTCCGGTCTATCGATCAGTTTTCTGACTTAACCCAAAAATTCAAGGAGCAGTTCAGACTATACGCTTCAAAAGCCAAAGATATTATGTCATTGTCAAGTTTAGAGCAGAATCCGGGTGAAACTATCAGATCTTTCTTGAATCGCTTTAATATAGCGCTGGCCGAGGTAGACAATGCAGAACCACGGATGATCTTGACTTATCTGATGAGGGCCATCGACAAGTCGAGTGAATTTAGAAAATGGCTTAACATGAAGGAACCAAATTCCCTTGGAAAATTCTACAAGAAAGCAGATGAGTTCATACGCCTGGAAAGCCGTCCTGTACCGGTAAAGGCAGTGTTAGAAAAAGCCGAAGATAACATTGCTGCTCCACGCAAAAGTGAATCTGTAGGACAGAAAAGGGAGAATAACGATGGAAAGAAACAGAAAAATCTGAAGAAGCCTCGTTCCTTCAAACCATCGGAATATACTCCTTTATCAGATACGTCGGAGCGTATATACCTTGCCACTAAAGATTCTGTTGATTATCCTAAACCTCCCGTTCTGAGAACCGGGAAAAAAGCAGTACAAAGCGGAAAGTTTTGCCGCTTCCATAATCAACCCGGTCATGATACCGATGAATGCCGCCAATTGAAAATTTTGATTGAAGAATTGATAAGGGAAAACAAGCTGCAGCAATTTGTGGAAAAGAATAGCAGCAATCCCGCTTCGACCAGTCAGGGGCAACGAGCTCCTGCTCATCAACCCAGGACAAGTGAAAAGACTGCAGGGCATGAATCCGGAAGGCCTGTTATCAATGTCATTACGGGAGGACCTCACCCAGCAGACAGGAGCTGGGGTGAGATGGAAAGGTATACCCGAGCTTTGAAGTATGTACCGACCGAGGAAGATGTATTCGTTTTGGAAGGTGCTATGCCCCTGAAGCAACAAAGAACTTTCAATGATGATATTGTGTTCAGAGCCAGGGATTACGCAGGTATTGAAGCTCCTACCTTGGATCCCTTAGTCATCTCGGCTGGTATCGGGCCAGCTATTGTCAGAAGAGTTCTCATTGATTGTGGCGCATCCTGCAATATCCTCTTCAAGAAAACATTCGACCAAATGAAGATCCCTATGGCTGATGTGCAAGCCTCATCGCAGAAAATCGCTGGCTTCACTGGGGAGCCAAAACAGCCAATAGGAACCGTTGATTTGTTTGTGGAACTTGGAGAAGGAGAGAGAAAAGTGGTCCGCAAGCTAACTTTTGTGATTGTCGACGAATTTTCTGCTTATAATGCTTTCCTTGGCCGTCCAACTCTCGCAGCATTCAAAGTTGTTCTGGCCCCATGGTGCCTCACCATTAAATTTCCCACAGATAATGGAGTAGGAGTTATAAAAGGGGATCAAAATGCAGGGCGGGAATGTTATCTAACAGAGCTACGAGAAACGAGGAAAAGAGAAATGGGAAAGGATGCGGTAGCCCCAGTCCGCATCAAAAAACCAGCCTTGTAGCAATTACAGGGCGGACCCTGCACTGGCGAGCACAGCGGAGCAAGGAAAGAGATGGATCCAAGAAAAGTCAGTGCAGGGGAGAATAGAGTGGTACCAGTGGAAACGACAATACCAGTACCTGTTGACCCAAAGGACCCAAACAAGGTGTTGAATGTGGGTTCACAACTTGATGTGTCAATTCAGAATATCTTAATACCTTTTTTAAAGGCAAATTTGGATGTTTTTGCTTGGACTCATGCCGATATGTGCGGAATATCCCCAGAAGTTGCAGTACACACTCTAAATATTGATCCAAAATTTACACCTGTGAAGCAGAAAAGGAGAACTCAAGGTCTAGAAAGGTCGGCAGCGTTAAAAGAAGAAGTTGATCGGCTCATGGAGAATAATTTTATCAAAGAATCTACCTATCCGAATTGGGTTTCAAATCCAGTGCTGGTTAAGAAAGCCAACGGAAAATGGAGAGTATGCATCGATTTTTCAGATCTAAACAAGGCCTGCCCCAAAGACTGCTTCCCATTACCCAGGATCGATCGACTGGTAGACGGAACAGCGGGACACGAATTGTTATCTTTTATGGATGCCTACTCCGGATATAACCAGATCATGATGCATGAGCCAGATCAGGAGGACACGAGCTTTATCACCGACGTTGGTCTTTACTGCTACAGAGTTATGCCCTTCGGGCTGAAGAATGCAGGGGCAACATACCAAAGACTTGTTAATGCTATGTTCAAACCGCAATTGGGCAAGACTATGGAAGTCTACGTCGATGACATGTTAGTAAAGTCTAAGAAAGCAGTGGATCACATAGAACACTTAGCAGACATGTTCGCAGTCCTCCGAAAATACAGAATGAAGCTCAATCCTTTAAAATGTTCATTTGGAGTGGAATCCGGAAAGTTTTTAGGTTTCATCGTGAGCGCTAGGGGCATTGAGGCTAGTCCAGCTCAAATTACCGCCTTAAAGGAAGTCAAAGCTCCTAGAACGAAGAAGGAATTGCAAAGTCTCAATGGAAAAGTCGCCGCCTTGAGTCGGTTCATTTCCAAAGCCATAGATAAATGCATCCCATTCTTTGACGCCCTAAAGAAAGGAAAGAAAAACTTCGATTGGACTCCCGAATGCCAAAAAGCCTTTGATGAATTGATTCGCCATATGGAAACGCCTCCAATACTTTCTAGGCCTGGCGATGGCGAGGATCTTCTTATATACTTGGCAGTATCATCTCATGCTTTAAGTGCAGCGCTGATACGAGAAGACAAGAGGATTCAACATCCAGTTTACTATATCAGCAAAAGACTCACTGAGGCAGAGATGAATTACTCTAAGTTGGAAAAACTCGCCTATTGCCTACTAATTGCATCTAGGAAGTTGAGGCAATATTTCCAAGCTCATCCTATCAGAGTCCTCACTGATCAACCTTTAAAGCAAGTCCTGTTTCGCCCTGAGACTTCGGGCCGTCTTCTAAAGTGGAATATTGAACTCAGTCAATACGACATCACTTATCATCCCCGAAAAGCAATCATCGGACAAGCTTTAGCGGACTTCATCGCAGAATTCACAGATAAGGGTAACAGTGAGGAGGAAATGATCGACGATTCCCCAATCCAATGGAAGTTATATGTCGATGGCGCGAGAAACGACTACTATTCTAGAGCCGGAGTTGTACTTGAGACCCCTGAAGGTCGATCATTATGCTATGCACTAAGATTGGAATTTCCTTCAACAAACAATGAAGTAGAATACGAAGCCCTTATCGCTGGCTTAAGGATTGCTAAAGAACTAAACATCCGAGCGTTACAGATCTTCAGTGATTCTCAGCTTATTGTATACCAAGTCAAAAAGGAATTCCAAGCAAAAGGGGGGAATCTGCCCGCCTACTTGTCAAAGGCTTGGGAACTCCTGGGTGATTTCGATCATTACATGATAAGTCACATTTCTCGAGAAGAAAACATGAAAGCAGATTCTCTCGCAAAGTACTCTAGCACAGGCGAAGCTCAATTTCTGGGATTAACTCCAGTGGAGGTCCTGTCGACTCCGAGCATTGATGAGATGGATAATGATTGGATCATGAGCGTGTCTCAAGAGCAAGAATCATGGATGACTCCAATAACAGAATATCTGCTCAATGGCTCTTTACCGGAAAACTCAAAAGAACGAAAGAAGCTACTGAGGAAAGCCTCTCGCTATATAGTCCAGGATGGCCAGTTATACAAACGAGGGTTCTCAATGCCGTTACTTCGATGTGTATCTAGGGAAGAGTCAAAAACAATCCTAGCTGAGGTGCATGGGGGAGAATGTGGTGATCATTTAGGTGGTCAAACTTTAGCGAAAAAGATTCTCCGATACGGATATTTTTGGCCAGAAATTGATCGAGATGTAGCAGACTATTCCCGAAAATGTGACAGATGCCAAAGATTCGCCAAAATTCCTAGAGCTCCTTCCACTGAACTCACACAGATGGTCAGTCCATGGTCGTTTGCAATATGGGGGATAGACCTTGTAGGACCGTTACCAACTGCCAAATCTAGAATTAAATATGCCATTGTTGCTGTAGATTATTTTACTAAGTGGGCAGAGGCCGAACCACTGGCTACTATCACCTCAAAAAAGATGATAAGTTTTGTAACTAAAAGTATCATTTGCAGATACGGTGTGCCTCAAAAAATAATTACAGACAATGGTACTCAGTTCGAAAGTGAAGAATTCCAAGATTTTTGCAAACGGTTCAAAATCCGAAAAAGCTTCTCAGCAGTAGCCCATCCGCAGGCAAACGGGCAAGTGGAAGCAGTAAATAAAATTATCAAGTCAACCATCAAGAAGCAACTTGAAAGAGCAAAAGGTGGTTGGGTCGATAAGCTACCGCTAGCACTATGGGCATACAGAACTACCCACAAAACTGCGACTGGGCATACTCCGTTTTCATTGGCATACGGATCAGAGGCAATGATTCTGGTAGAAACAGAGGTCCCTTCACATAGAAGAATCCATTTTAATCAAGCGGAGAATGAGAAACTACTGCTTGAGGCACTAGATCTCCTTGATGAAAAAAGAGAAGAGGCTGAACTCAGAATCGCATCTCATTAGCAAAGGATAGCTAGACATTTCAATTCCAAAGTTCGCCAACGCAGCTTCGAAATTGGAGATCTAGTCCTAAAGAGAATTATGACAGCGACAGGTGTGTTTGGGCCGAATTGGGAAGGACCATATGTCATAGGTCAAAAGCTTCTGGACGGCACATTCAAACTCACTACTGTCGAAGGAGATCAAATTCCAAGAGCTTGGAACAGCAATTACTTGCGTCCATACTTTACTTGATAGCTTTGTTGAAATATTGTAAAAAGAATTATGAATGTATGATTCCTGTAATTGAAAGCGATTGTAAAACTGATGCAAGTGAATAATGAAAGACTATAAAGTGGATGTAGGTCCAAATTCTTGGCCGAACCACTATAAATCTTGTGTTCCTTATTATTATTACATGTTTGCTTTATTTTCGATATGAAAAGTACATTAAATGAATTACTGAAATGTCGATTTAAATTTTTACAGGCAACGAAAACAAAACTTGCACATTACAAGACCAAGTGATTCATGTTATCATTCAACAAACAAATTCCAAGTCGCAAAATTCCCGAGCTTAAATCCAAGATAAGAAGTGCTTCAATTGAACGGTCAATGATTTCGCCGAAAACGGGCTTTAGCTAATAAATTGAGAAGTTTGAACAAACAAACATCCAATTAAGAAGCTTATGTCCGTTCTCGTGAACTGGCCTAGCAATGAAGTACACTTCTTTGGATTAAACAAGCTACTTGTAAGAGAAGGGAGTGCAAGCTTTAAAAAAAAATTATATATAAAATAATAATAATAATAATAGAGGATCATTGAAAAGGCGTAAGCAAGTGGACAAGGAACAACTAAAGTCCTCTTCGGAAGCACAACTCTTCGGAGGATAAAGACCTCTAACAAAGCATATGTCGTAAAAAAGAAAGTTCTCTACTCAACCAAAAAAGATTGGAGGAGTCATGACCCTCCAACCATGAGAGAGTAACTTCCAGGCAATCTTCGGAGGCCCATTTCACTAGGAGTTGAAGTGTTACAACCGCTCTTCGGAATTTCACTTCACCAGAGTTGAAATGTAAAACAAAATAAAAGCCCTCTTCGGAATCCCATTTCACCAGGAGTTGAAGTGTTACAACCGCTCTTCGGAATTTCACTTCACTAGAGTTGAAATGTAAAACAAAATAAAAGCCCTCTTCGGAGGCCCATTTCACCAGGAATTGAAGTGTTACAACCGCTCTTCGGAATTTCACTTCACCAGAGTTGAAACGTAAAACAAAATAAAAGCCCTCTTCGGAGGCCCATTTCACCAGGAGTTGAAGTGTTACGACCGCTCTTCGGAATTTCACTTCACCAGAGTTGAAATGTAAAGCAAAATAAAAGCCCTCTTCGGAGGCCCATTTCACCAGGAGTTGAAGTGTTACAACCGCTCTTCGGAGTTTCACTTCACCAGAGTTGAAATGCAAAACAAAATAAAGACCTCCTTCCGGAAACACAATCAAGAAGAAAGACCTCTTCGGATGCCCACGTTTCACCGAGATTGAAATAAAACTTCCAAGTGTTGAAACATGAAAAGGCTTTCTTCAAAGGCACAACTCTTTGGAGGTACACGTTTCACCAAATTGAAATAAAACTTCCAAGTGTTGAAACGTGAAAAATCCCTCCTCAGAGGTATAACTTTCTATGTTTCTAAAAAAAAAAATCTTCATTAAAAGCACACTTTAACTTTCAAAGGAAGAGTGATTTACCTATTCTGGAAAATAATCTTCCTCAAAAAAAAAAAAAGGTTAAAGTATCCTTCAGAGACCCGCTTTACCTCATAGAAGAATTCACTTGGTAAAGTGTGTACATAAGCAAAAGAAAAAAGTGATTTCTTCGAAGGACAAAGCGTAAAAAGTTATATGAAGGGAGTTGTACTCTACGAAAAATTTCTTCAAGAATAAAATAATTATTCTTCAGAAAATAAGAGTGCAAGTCCCCTCGAAGTATAAAATATTGTAGCAAGCTTATGGTATGGGGGCAACATGGTATAGTTATATACAATATGGTATAGCCACATCAGCGAAAGTAATGCTCAAACAACATGCCATAAGACCGCTGCAATATCATATAAATAAACTTGTGCAAAAATGAATAATAAATGCATTCTCAAATTCAAACAGGAGTCTGTACAAATAAAGGATCATTTTATTCAATTGTATTGCAGATACAAGTTTCAGAATAAAAAGCAGGGGCCGGTACCCGCACAATTCTCGACCAGTACATGCAAAAGACAAGAAGCTGAAAGCTGGAATCTTCATTTCTTCTTACCACCTTTGGACCCTTTACCCGGCCGAATGATTAGCTTTTCAGGTCGGTCTGTAGGCATAAGGGAAGAAGGAGAGGGAGGTGCAACTAGTGCAACTTCCAGTTCCTCTTCAGTAGCAATGATTTTCTTCCCCCTCCTCTTCGATGTTCCGTGCTTCTTTCTCCTCTTCGAAGAAGACTCACTCCCTGGAGTAACAAGAGCAGACAAAATTATGTTATCAGAAGGAGTCCGCTCCGGAGATATCTCACCTCCCTCAAGTCCCTCGTCTTTCTGCTCTTGCGAAGCGATAGGGTCATCTAAGCCGTGAAGAGCCTCTATTTGCTCTTCTTGTGACCCGGGCTGTGAAGCAGAAGGAGGAGCCACCTGAAGAGATGGAGGAGGGATAACTGGAGGAAGCGAAGTTTGCACGGCACTTGGTGTTTCAACTGCAGAAGAAGAGAAGTTAAAAATATTAGTATCTCCCCAAAAGAAGGGAGATATGGGTTCGTCAAGATTCAAGAAGTAATCGAGAAGCTCATCGAACTTTTGAGGAGCAAGCAGGCAATCCACCTGAATCGGACTAATGTCAAAATTACCTAAAGATATTTGCTTCACTAGTTCAATCTCATAATTTTGAGCTCCAATATCCTCCAAAGCCTCATCATCAGTAGGGGTAATTACCCCGGTTCTTGTAGGAGGCGGGGAATTAGCACTGGAACCTGTGATGTCAACTTCAGGAGAAACTAAAGGACGTTCAGAGGTAGTAGGTGGTAATTCTTTTTCAGAACGTTCCTCTTCCGCCATCCCAGTCCACACTCTGGTGAGTTAGTCTTTTCCCTTCGCAAGAGCAGCACAAGTTTCCTCATCTAGGTAGCGCGCCTCAAGCTCTTCCTCGGTATACCCGGCGCCTTTGAACATGTCGAGAGCAGCTTCCCACACTTCAGCCAAGGTGATTTCGTATTTAGGACCGAGAAAAGAGAGACTGCCATGCCCTAAGATGCTGTGCAAGTAAAAGTCGAATAGAGTTCAACTGACATTGGCTTCCATGGCTTGAATAGATTCTTCAGCTGCGATTTTACCAGCCATGGCCTCATCTCGTTCTTTTTCGGTTTTAGCAAGTTGAGCTTTTAACGCTTCAATCTCCATGTCTTGGGCGCTCATTTTACTCCGCAACTGAGCGGCATCAGTGCGGTAATTCTCTACGACCTCTTCTAGCCTCTCAACTTTAGCTTCGGCATCTCTTTGGCCAGCATGTGCGTCCCGCACTTGTTTTTGTAGTACCTCTTCTCTTTGAGTGTAAGTGTTAGAAGAGGTGGTAAGATCGTCTTTAAGCTGCTTGACTTCAGCTTCAAGTTTCTCGTTATACTCGGTTATGTTTTTCATCTCGATGTTGTGCTGGTCAAGAATCTTCTGCCATTCCGACTTATCGTTCTCCATAGTTAGCATCGCCTCGATATTGGCCCGATTTACCCTTTGGAGTTCATCAACAAGCTTTTGCCATCCAGACATTCTTTCAATATCGAGTCTGACGGCATCAAGATTTTGATACATGGCTTCTTTATCAATGGGAACTAAATCAAGATCGAAGCGAACCCCCTTCAAGCACTAATTCGGGAATCGGCTCTGTAGGGTCGGTGGGCCCCTTTCAACACGATATGAAGGCCTAATAAGAAGCGTTTGAATAGCGCTTCCTTCAGGAGCAGGGGATTTGGAAGGAATGTCGATAGAGATGGGAGCGTCAAACTTTTTAGATATTGCAGATGCGTGCTTCTCGCTAGGTTTGGCCCGCTTGCTCGGGTCCTCAACAATGTGGCTCTTCCCCCGACCATCATGTGTTTTACGTTTGTGGGAGTCGTCGCCTCTTGAAGAAGACTCATGTCGCACATCTACCCTCTCATGACGTTCTTCATATTCTCTCCTTTCTCTAGCTTTTCGAGCAGCTCTCTGCTCATCGGTTTCTCTGGGACCAGTAAGGTAGCGTCTATAATCATAGTTACCACGCCCTCCATAGCGCTGAAAGTCTTTATAGTAAGAGCCACTGCCGCTACGCCCCATTGAAGGATCTGAAAGGCAAAAAGACAAGTCTTAAAAGCCTTTAGAGAAAAGAAGTCAAACACAAACAAGTGCTGAAAAATCCTAAGTGTTGTGTAATGTGTAAACTACACGCATCAAGCTACAGGCCACTCTGTGGAGTAGAGGTGGTGATAACTTGAGTAGGAGGAGTTGACATTTGTTGTAGAGAAGATGTCGCCTCGATTACAAAAGAGATAGTTTTGGAAACATCATCTTTAAAAAGTTCTTGTGAAGTCACAATTAGGTCGCTCAACCCCTCAAAAACATCATCACCATCATGCTTTTTGGGACTTGCTTTCTCAACTCCTTCGTCAGCGGATCTACCGGAAGGTCGTGGAGGTTCTTCCTCTTCGATAACTGGGGCAAGTGTCAAATTGCTAGACGGCCCCGCAACATCAGTGAGAGTGGGGCTCTTCACCAGTAAAGTTTCAGTGGAGGGATCTTTTGGCATAAGCTTTTCAGCCTCCGCTGGAGAATCGGGAACTTCACAAAGCTGAGTGGAACGAGAAGGGTGAAGGAGTCCAAATTGATGTAAAAATTCATCATTTAACAAAAACTTTATACTCCTCTCTTCTGCCGCCACGACATTCAGTCTTTCAAAAATTTGCTTATAGCATGGATCTCTAGAGGGAGGAGGAAGTGCTAAAACAGAAAAAAAAAAGAAGCGAAGTTAGCATATAGCAACTCAGATTTCGAAAAGCTCAAGAATGGAGAAATAAAAACAGGAAATCTTACTTCCTACTCTCCAGATGGCATAAAACCCTGGAGGACAGCGAACAAAGAAAAACTGATTTAGAAATCCATGAGAGCTTTCAGGAAGATCAGTGATGAGTTTGCGGTTTCGAGCACTCCTTATAACTACGATAGAGGGATGATCTTTAATTTTTGTGAATGAGCAGAGGTAGCAGATTTCCCCAAAGCTCGGTAATCGGTCCAAAACACTCCTAAATAGCACACATAACCCCATCAGAATGGCATGGCCGTTGGGGTGCAATTGGAATGGAGAGATAGATAACCGAAGCAGGAACTGCTGAAGGAAGTCATTAAAAGGTGGGATGGCACCGCTTAAACACATTTGGCGATTGACAGCAATAAAGCCAAGAGGGGGCCTATCTGCAGTATCATTTGGCCCCGGCAGTAAGGCATCAGCTTCGGCAATGCCAAACTGGATGCGCAATTGGTTAAACACCCGCTGATTCAGAGTTGTGGAAGTTCTCTCCGGAGGGTTATCCAATGGGTTAGCTATTGGGAAGACATCTTCAGCCGGGCCCATCGGTTCTTCTTGTTGAGAAGTCATTCTACACAAGCAACTGGATGTTCGAATGCGAAGGTGCACGTTTCCTAAAAGTGTGAAGTGTTGTGCAGAACTAATGAAGATAAACAAGTAAATATAACTGAAGCTAAGCTAGTTGGCAATTGATCAATTACTAAATTTCAGGACTTGTTAATTTAAAATTTCAGGTATAGTGTTAGTGCAAACCGGTCAATTTCAGTTGACTATTTCAACATTGCTTTAGCACTCTACTTGGATTCGTTGGTTTAAAGTACTTCATTCACGCAATCCATTTAAATTAATTATCTTCTATTGACTAATCTGTCATTAGATGTGGGCAATCAATGGCAGTATATTCGTCCCAATCTTCTGTGATTGTTGTATTAAACAGGTTGTATACTTGCAAATTGAAGCAATCTGTAAAACTAAAGAATGCAATAAAGTTTAACAGGTTAAAGTCCAGACAATTCAATATTCAGGCAGTTTATTTCAGCAATTCAAGTCAAAGATCGAGTCAGAATTATGCTTCAAAGCAGTACAATGTGATAACTTGTCCACGTTTTAAAGGTTATGAAGCAAGTTAAGCTAGGTTGTTTATGCTCCAAGACATTGATGCCTTGAGTCACTGGTTCTCTAAGTCGTAAGGCATAGTAATGGGAAAAGATTTTAGTTCGAGGCAGTGTGAAATTCTCCAAGTCTTGTCTCGGCCACGACTCAAGACTTGTGTCGCTAGAATGGGTAGGTCGGTCCAGAGTTAACTCATGGAGGTTATTGGGTCGTCCAAAATTGCTGAGTCGCATCCGAAGCAACGTTCCATCCTCTTCGGCCAATACGCCTTCCTACTCCTAACCCGTTAGCCATCTAACCCTTAACCCGTTATCGGCTATACAACGAAATCCACCACTTTCTCAGTAAAACCTATTATTTCTCTGCACCAACAAATCGCCCAAGACAGATTCGAATCGTCTCAGGTCCATCGTACATCCAACACGTAGCTGAGCTCTCGTAAGCCGCAACAACATAGCTAATGACGATTGGAAATCAATCGCAGCTTGGCTCGAGAATGCAAAGCGACGCATGACGTTGGATTAGAATCAGAGGATGGGGATTCACGATTTAGCGGCAAACATGGTTGGATAAATATTGAATTCACTTACACAATGTAATAGCAAGGATAAGTCGTCAACTGATTAACTCGAAAACGCCTTCGAAGGTTCGGAGAAGTTTTAATGGCAGATGCGACTTAAGAGATAGGTAATGAGAAGAAGGAGGTAAGAGTGACGACTCAAGTCTTTTATAGCTGTGAGCAGTGAAAGTTGAATCGGCACACGAGACAGGATGAGTCGAAGCACACGACCTACGACTTAGGCGTGTACTTCGAGGGGCAAGTGTTAACCTCGTTTTACTCAACGAATCATCTACTTAAGGACTAGACCGACTCATCTACTTAAGGACTAGACCGACTCATCTACTTAAGGAAGGTACCGACTCAACTGGTAGCGACTCAGTTAGCTGACGAGTTAAGGCTCAAGGCAACTTAGAGGGATAGGACGACTCAAGGGGTTAACGGTTCACAAGGCAGGCCGACTCAGTGCATTACCGACTCATCAAGACTATCGCCTCAGCGACTCAACAAGTCCACGACTCATCATAAGAAACGACTCAAGATGATTATCGACTCAACAAGTCCCTAAGTCGCTTCACCTATATACCGCTACCTGATAAGTCGTTAACGACTTAACGACTCATGACTCAGAATGACTCGTCCACGACTTAAAGCCATCTAGTCATAGTCCATTGCCATAGTGCCGATGCCAATGAGGATTGACTCGTAAGCGACTCAGGACTTAGCTTAAAATCCAGCAAAGGAATGGGACATGGAGAAAACAAGGGCTTGGTTCGATGAGTCGGCCACGACCTAATTTGACTCGACCACGAGTCAAGTATGAGTCGAACACGACTCACGACTCAGGGCTGAAAACTCCTATAAATACATGGCCATCTCCAACATTCAAGGGACCTTTTGGCCAATCATTTCAAGCGCCAATACTCTGCTGAATTCTCAACTCACCCGACACTTCAAGTTCGAAAGACATTTCAACTAACTTCAAGGGAAAATCTAACGCCATCTACATGGATTCGAAGAATTCTTCTCTACCAAAGTTCTAGTTGTTTGTCTCGTCATAATTGTAATTGAAGATTGTTGTAAAGTTGTAATCGGTTTAGCAATAAAGAGAATTAAAGTGGACGTAGGCTTGCTTTGAGCCGAACCACTATAAAATCGTTGTTATTCACTGTTTTTTCTGTGATTTTCTGCTTATACTCTGCTCCCAAATCATCGGGTGGTGCTTTCACAATTACACTTCATACACCGGGGTGTTAGCGTTCAAATTTTAGCGTTAACATATTATTATGTGTAAAACCCTAGACTAAACCACACACACAAATATGGATTTCACGAGGAATTTGATAAGTCACAAATATTTTGAGTTTAAATATTATCATGTTTAAAAATTGAATTTTGAATAAAATTGGTTTAGTAGTGAAATTGAAAAACTTTTGAACAGGAAGTTTGAGATTTAAATTTAGTTTGAATATAATATATCTTATTTAAGTTTTGAGATTATTTTGGATATTACGGTTTGAAAGGGACATGCAAATTATACAATATGTATATATATGGATTTCTAACCTTTTTAAAAAGTAGTATTTTGGGAATTTAAATTTGACCCAAGTTTATACTTTAAAGGCTATAACTTGTGCATATTTGATCGAATTTTTCCGAAACAAAAACTCTTTTTTTTTCAAATGGTAATTGCTTTCACATATAGAAAGAACTTCCAGTTTTTGAAAGCATTTCGACTTGTGAAATTGAAATTGTTTTGAAAGCTATTAATGAATCTTTGTTAAAGATTGGTGAACTTTGTTTTTAAATTGAAGAGGAACTTCAATGGTGAATCTTTTATTTAAAAGATTAAAAGTGGAAATTTGTTTAAACCATTCAAAAGAACGGTTTTTGGGAAACAAGTGGTAAAAGTTGTGACTTAACTAAGATCCCAATATGTCCAAATGGTTTTAAAGTTAAGCGCGCATTATTCGATTTAGCCGGGAGAGGACTTTGTGTCATAAAACCCATTCGAATAATGATATGATGAATTGGATAGCATTTGAAGACGGTGACGAAGTCTGGGTATTTTCGAAAACGAAAGGATTGCATGTCCGATGTCTCTGCACTGAGTCGCGTCGGTATAGAAATCCCCATATGTGATGGGTTGTCCGATCGAAATTGTGAATACTTTTATTTGCAAGGGCTTCTTTTTGAAGTGCCTTCGGTTCCATTCCAACCCGAAACTGACTTGTATGGATGTATGTCGGACGTTACACTTTGAGATGTAAAGCTGGTTTCTATCAAATACAATACTGTTTGGTGGCGGAGAATTTATTCTCTTAGCTTAACACCCTTCTTTGGGACATACGAGCTCAAAGGTTATGTAGTTGATATTTAGTAGCAATATATTCCAAATTTGGTAATGTGGCATGCTAAGTGTTGTTGTTCATTTGTTGATCAAAGCATGCCTTTTGTGAAAAATGTAGCTTTGTGGATGAGACCTCATCGGACCTCACACCTCGAAAATGGTCAAAATAGGAAGAATGCAGCAAGGTTATGAGGGTCGCGCCCTTTAGGTTATGTGCATTTCCTTTTGGATAAAAAGTGATATCATGGTATGGAGCCCAGATATTTAACTTATGTGGTTGTTGGAATTTGTTGGTGTAGAGGTACCTCGGTTAAAGGTCGGTGACGACCGGGGGATGGCATAATCATGATAGTTAGTTACCTAGTTACAGAGGTAATCCGGACTTGTGTTGGCAAATAACTGGTTAAGTTCACGGGGCATCCCTCCAGAGGCGTACCCATGTGGTGGGGAAATTCCTTAGCCTGACCATTTATTGGAAATCCAATCACCCAATGCGTGCCATGTACGGTCTTAGTTGTAGAACCTGCCATTTAACATGGTATCTATAGTAGGCATACTATAATGGTACGTATGCTGGCCAAGATTAACATTATACTTTCGAAATATTTTCTACACTAATAATAATATCAAAGTGATTTTCATGTATTAGGCATGTTTGACTATCATAAGGAGAAATCTCCCCCAAGTGTGCGATTGCATTGTGTGTTTGCCAAGAGGCCTTATGGTAGTTTCATTTTCCAAAAAGCTTAGCGAATTTCTTTTTATTTCGTTGTGTTGCTTGTTCAAAGAAAACTTTTTTGTTGTTCACACCATTCCCATGACTGACCTGGATTTTATTGTTCCCTTTCTAAACTCTGGGTGCCCACAAATTTCCAAACGGGCAGTGTAGAGTCAGGTTATCGGATAGTCAGATAGTAGGCATAGCTTTTGGCAATCTTTGGAGCCTTTGGTTTGGATCGCATTGCGTTTCACTTCGATATGATGGTGGTTCGAGCTTCTTGGTTTGGAGTTTTGGAGTTTTGGCATGAAGATTTTTTCTTTCTGCTGCTGTCGCTTTATTTTTCATTGTTGTATCATATCTCTAATGATCATATCAATTGTATTAGATTGTTGTATCAAATGTTGTGTATCAATAAAGTTATTCATTCTGTTTCCTTTGTGTTGTATCATCTAATGTTTTTATAATCTCAGGCGAACCAGACACAACGTTTGAATCTATAGCATTTGAATACAGGTGATGTATTTGGGTGTCGATTTTCGAAGGTCGAGTCAGGGTCGTTAAATTGCCTAAGAGTTGTACCTTTTAAAATTCTATTAAAACTAAAATTCATAGACGGTCATTATCTGGAGAAAAAACTTCCAAAATTAAAGCATTCTTAAAGTTACAAATTTCGTAAAGCTCTTTAAATTCTATGCTAAGAGGAATAACAGAAATCTAATGGTCATGACAAACAGAGGTATGATTTCCTGAGTTAACTATTGTATTAGTGCCAAGGTTAAAAATCTCATGACGTTTTAAAATTGATTTCCAAAAATTAGACACCTTATTTATAACTTTAGGTATAATTTGGTATAAATTATTACTACCATTAAAATAATGTTTAGAAATAATTTCTTTCCAAATAGAATTATCATTTCTATCCTTAAATTTTTATAACCACTTCCCTAATAATGATAAATTCATGTTACGTATATTAATAACTCCTAAATTACCTTTCTTTTTCGATTTACAAATTGTTTCCTAATTGACTAAACATTTAAGATTACTCTTGGAATTATCACCACACCATAATAAGTCCTTTCTTATTTTATCAATTTTAACAATCACCTAATCATGTAAAAGATGCATAGACATCCAATAGATCGAGAGACCAGATAAAACAGAGTTGATAAGAAATAATCTACCCACTCCCAATAAAAATCTCTCATTCTAATTAGAAATTCTATTTTTAATCTTATCATTTATAATTTACCAGTCATCATGCATAAGTTTAGCAGGTCTAACCAAAAAACCAAGATAATCAAAAGGGAAAGTCATAGTTTTACAATTAAGATTATCAGCAACTAACCTTCAAACTTATCAACATCATTTAATATTAAAACGGAACATTTATAAAAATTAATTTTTATCCCCGAAAGAAGCTCAAAATTGTATAAAACAAATTTAAGAGTAATTACAAGATTAGGAAAATGAGAGGTAAATAGTAAGGTATCATCTGCAAATTGAAGAATAGAGAGACCATTGCGAGAGAATTCACTACCAACACTCTACAAAGATCAATTAACTACTGCTTTTTTACTTATCAAGGCAAAAATATTTGAGGTTAAGTTAAATAAAAGAGGCGATAAAGGATCACCTTGCCTTAAACCACATTTGGATTGAATTTTATTTCCTAGAATACCATTAAGCATTATACTAGAATCACCTGTTTTAAGCAAAGTATTATTAATTAGAAAATCCCAATCAACTGAATCAAAAGCTCACCAAAATCTAGTCAGAGCACATGTAATCTTATTTTTACAACAATGATTAATGTATTCTTGAACAACAACCACTCCATCTGTGATAACCCGGATTTTTGAATTTCTGATAATTGGATAATTAACTGATTATTACTATTGAGATACTAATTTGGTTAAACAAATAAAATTTTGATAAATATCTGGATATATATATATATAGAGAGATTAGAAAACTATAATAAATATTAAAAAATTAATCTCTGGATAAATTAAAAATATATTTCAATTTTTAATTCAAGATAAAATATCCATATATATATATATATATATATATTGATTTATACAAGCTGTATAATGTATATGAGCCTCTGTGTGTGTGTGTATGCCTTTGGAATGTGTATAGGAAAGTTGTAATAATATGGATGTATATAATATCAAAATCCATAAGATATTCTATTTATCCCAAGGTTATATTTTTATTTTCAAAATTTCAAATATAAATTAGATTTAAACTCTATAATTTTTTAATACTAGTATATATATTTAGATATTGGTTTAAAATATTTATAATCTTAGTTTAAAAATTAAAAGTAAATATATATATATATATAAAGAGGGAAAATTATTCATAAAAAATAGGAAATATAATATAAAAGCATATAAAAACAATAAAACATAAATATAAAAACATCTGGAAATATTAGTGCATGCAATTTTACAAGTGGGAGTTAATCATAACATACAAATAACAAGTAGCATATTTCTTTTTCTTTAAAATTACATATAATTATATAGAAGAGAAAAAAAGAAGGCTGTTTTCAGTTCAAAAAAATTTCAAATTTATTCCTGAATCTATCCTTTTTTTCATCTTTCAAAATTAAAACTAAAAAGAAAAAAAATCAAAACCTCGTGCAAAATTTCTACTGAGCTAAAGAAACATAGTAGATTCAGGATCAACTTAACATAAAATGGATTCAAATAAAACATCAAGCTACAGATCAAAATCAAACAGCAGTTTCAATGAGCAACATTAAAGTTCTAGTTTAAAAGCAAAGCTATATTTTCTATTCAACTGTATAAAGGTGAGTAAACCAGAATCCTTTTAGTTAAAATTTTGGATACACGTGATGAATAATGGCAGTGTTGATGTGAAAATATTTTGCATGGATATAGAAATGAATTTTACTTGAAATATAAGTTGTGTTGCTGGGAGCATGTCTGTGTTTGGGTATGCATGATTCTATTTGGCATTTAGGCTCAAGAAAACTTTAAATAAAATTCATATCTCTGCACCTAAACAATTTTAGACTATGAGCATTAAAGGAAAAATGTTTTTAGGGGCATAATATCATTTTTAAAAATGTTTTCTGGCGAATATGATGGGTAATTATTTAGAGAATAGGATAGAAAAGCGAAAACTTTCAAATCAAAAGAAATCGATGATCATAATTCATGTTATGATTTCATAGTTAGAATCGTACTACCAAATGATGAATTTTGATAATAATTTCATGATTTTTAAGTTTGGGGTTGGATAGAATTATGTGGTTGAACGGAAATTGATTTTCTATCGAATTTTGGCAATTAACAAAGGGATGGGCGTCGTGCTCGACGTTGGAGGTAGCTAGAGTGATGGAGATCAGAGGAAAATAGGTTGGAGGAATTCTAGTTCGCCATGGAGGAGGAATGATGGTGGAATAGGGTTTATCGAACAGATTTGGTTTATGCTATTCTCAAAGGCTTTTTGTCGAGGGTGCACCAGGGTTGATCGCAGGTGGGAGAATAGGTTGTCGAAGACTTGCGCAGCTGCTGGCATGAGCGCGTGGTCCCAGATGGTCGGAGGCGGCAGGGAGAGATGGTTTATGGCAATCGTTTTCTGGTACCTGATGTGCTCGACTAGTTGAATTTCGATTCAGGGGGTCGAAGCTAGTTCTGGGAGGTCGGAGCAGATGAGCGCATCGTCGATGACTTGCTGGAGGTAGCAGTGATGCTTGGAACGACAACATGGGGGTATGCATGTGCACAGGCATTGGTGTATCTATGTTCTAAGTTCCGAGGAAGAGAAAGATAGGAGGGGAAGGAAGAAGGTTAGGTTCAGGTTTGCATGGGGATTAGCTCAAGTGGGACTCGAGGTTGTATTCGGTTAGGTTCGAGTATGTTTTGGTGCATGTTTTAGAAGTTAAAACTATAACAGAGGAAAGAAAAATGAAAAAATAAAATAAAAGTAGAGTGGGCCGAATTTGGGCTCAAAAGGAAAAAAAAATAAAAGTAAGGAAAGAAAAGGAAGGACGAAAGAATAAAAGAAGAAATTGGAAATTATTTAACAAGTTTTCAAAAGTAAAGAGTAATCAAGTTTTCGAAAACAGGTTTCCAATATAAATATAAAGACAAAAGTTTGAAATTTAATTTGTTTGACTTGAATGATTATGTATTAGGATAATAAAATAAAGGAAGTAATTAAAGAATGATTACTTAATGTAATCCATTTAAGGATGATTAATTAATGTGAGTAATTACTTAAAGAATGATTACTTAATTACTTAATGAAACTAATTTTAGGTCAATAATTAAAGGTTGATTTATTAATGATTAAAGCTTAATTACTTAAGCAATTAAGGATAATTGATTAATGATTAAAGGTTATTTAATCAAGTAATTATGGTATAACTACTTGGTGTAATTAAATTAAGGATAATTAATTACTTAAAGTAATTACTTAATGCAAGTAATTAAAGGATAATTAATTTAGGCTAATTAATTAATGAAATTAACTGAAGGTTAATTAACTTTTGTGATTAATGTTAATAATTGAGGATAATTACTTAGGATGGATAATTAAGGAACATAAATTAATAACAATAGGTTTGTAATTAATTAATGTTAAGCAAGCAGGATTTAAAAGTAATTAAATAATTAATTTAATTTATTTGGAGATTGATTAAATTAATTAGAAAATGTACAATAAATTAATCTTGTTTATGGATAATGAAGATATATTGAATGACATAGATTATTTGATATCTTTGTGATTTTTGATGCTTTGTTATATGAGATACTTTGGTTGAACTTTGATAATGTAAGTTATCTATCGATGATGAATTGCTGTGTAAATGGACATCCTGTTTTAAAATTGAATTGTATTTACTTAAACAACTTAGATTAAAGATGGTATTGGATTCGAAGAGACCGGTGTCAGGTATCAGCAAATTCTCGAAACCACTTCGATTAGTAATCTATAATTTTTATAGATTTGATTGTGGAATCAAATAGGCTGGAATGAAATAATTAAGTAATATAGCCATTTAAACTGAGTAATAGTTCTTATATATTTTTTGTGGAATAAGTGTTGGCCGTAACAATTTAAGGACTTGTAGTAAGGTACGAGATACCCCGGGTTTGAGTTATGTTTTAAATTTAGTATTTTAAATTTTATGGGTTTACTCATGCGGGTTTCCAGCCTGACCCGGGTGTTACTTTGATGTAATGCTTGGGTCAGACCGAGTATTACAAATTTTTCAGGATAGGATGTTCTGGAGCTCGGGAGGCGAGCTGGATGGCAAGAACGTATGAAGTATATTCCGCTGTGTATTAGAGACTGTGTAGTCTGTATTGATAATATACTGGGAAAAGTAAATTGTAACTGTCCAGTTTATTGTGACTGATTGTACCCTGATATATTGAATGTAATTGATAGTTATAGCTTTATTTGTAAATGCTAGTATTTGATATTATATTTTGATCCGCTGCGAATGTGAGATTCTGTGTTTTGTTTCTGTTTCTTCTTCTACCTCTTTTCTTCTTAACCTAACAATCTGGGATTTTCGATGTTCGATTGTTCGGCACTTCTACAATGAATGTATTAGTGTCGAATTCTCGAGGTCAAAAATTTCGGGTCGTCACATTTTGGTATCATAGCAGAAGGTTAAGCGAGAGCCTTGGCTCTGGTGGGTTTATTCATTAAGGATAGGGTCAGTAGTACCCTAGAATGAGTTGAGTGTAATATATATAAAAGAGCGTACTTGTTATTTTCGTATATAAAGGTTTTAAAATGGTTTTAAAATAAATGATTTTTATATAAATTTATATTTTGATATGTAAAGAAACAATTTTTTCTAATTATTATATATATATATATATATATATATAGAAATTGGTTGTTGGTTATTGAAATTGAATAAGAATTTAAATGGTATATATACACATACACATATATATCCAAATAGGAATTAAATAATATGATCTAAATAAATAAGATAAGTTTGAAATGGATTCAAACCAGAGAACAAAATCCTGAAATTTGTAGAAGTGTTTCGAAATGCTGAATTAGGTTATCCAAATTTTGTTTTCCATAAATTATGAGATAATATAATGGCGAATTTGATTCCAGATATGATAATCTTGGTTATTATCATAATATGGTTACTGTGACTAACAATAGGATGTTTTCTAATAATTAATGATAAAGTAGAATGAAATGTTTTAAGGAAGTAACATTTAGATAAATTGTGAGGTTTTAAAACCTAAATCCTGAAATTTTGAAATTTGTTTCAAAATATTAAAAGGAATAATAAATATTTTTGAATATAGGAATCTTATTTTAAAACAAGAGATGTTTTAAAGAATTTTTTTTAAAATTCAAAAACCAGAATGGTTTAAAAGTTAATGTATGACTTGGTGTGTAAATGAAATAAATATGTATATATGTGGGATATACGTAATATGTGTAAATGAAATAAATATGTATATATGTGGGATATACATAATATAGAAGATGATTTGAAAGAAACTCTAAGTGTTGAAGTTTTGAATTTTCCCTTGGAATGTGATGTGAAAAACCAAAGTGAAATAAATTTTTAAACTAATAAGCGGGAAGATTTTAAAGTTTAAAATTTGAAATGGGAATTAAAATTGGGTAAAGTTGATTGGATTAAAAGAATTGAATTTAGCTTAGGGAAGTTAAATGAGACTGGAATGAACAACCGTAATTGGAAATTTCAAAATGAAATTTGAGATTTAACTTAGGAAGTTAAATGGGTTGATTTGAAAAGGGAGTTATGTGTGATCTCAAAATTGGTATGTGACCTGGTAATGGGTAATGGATGCTATGGATGGGTGTTTTAAATAATTTGGATGTTTATTTATTTTGATTTATCCAGATATCATCATGTTGTTATTAATAATCTATGAAACCGATAATCGGATTATTTTAATTGAGTGAAGAAGTGGATCGAGATAATATATATCCATTACTGAAATTAAATGGAAATGAAAACTTTAATTTGAAACTATTTGAATAATTTTGATTTTAAATAAAGGTTGAGTATATGGTGATGGGATCATTTTGAACTTAAGATTTGAATGTTAAAAATAAACTTTCAAACTGAAAATTTGTTAAGAATTAATTTGAAGTTAAAATTGGGTAATAAGTTGGATTTCAAAGATTTAATTGTTTAAAAAGTTTTGAACTCTTATTTGAACTTTGAAATAAGTTAGCTAAAGGTAATTTAAAATGGAATTTTGAAATTTGGACTCAGAATTAAATGGTTTAAAGATTTAGGTTGTTAATTTAAAAGTAAATTTTAATTTGATTTAAAGGATTAAATCAACATTTAAAATTTAGCTCGAATTTATGTAATTCGAGATGGTTTAAAGTTGAGTTTGGAATTGAAATAAATTCAAATGGAAAATTGTATTGAATTATTTGGAAGTAAGATTGAAGTTGTATAAGTTTAAATTCAAACGGGAATTGATTTGAATTTGGGATAGGAATTGAGGTTAATTCAGGTTAAATTAAAATTGAATCAATTTAAATGGAAATGGAAATTGGAAATTGATTGGAAATGGAGACTGGAGAATTGAACAGTTTGGTTCTGAAACTATTTTTCAAATAAATAATTCTAATGTAACCTGTTTTAAATCTATTTTTCGTAGCTATTTACTGTACAACCTTTCTTGTTAAACTCAAACTATCTTATACTTTTTTTACAATTATTGTGAAAACTAATTACTATTTTACATCTGTTTTACAAACTAATCACTATTTTACAACTACTTACAAACTAATTACTATTTTACAACTATTTTGCAACTATCTAACTATTCTACAACTATTTGACAATTTTACAACTATTTTATAACTACTTAACTATTAAACCACTATTTTATAACTAATAACTATTTTTCCACCATTTAACTATTTTAAACTTTTCAAGCTATTTTCTAAATTCAAGTGGTCAGAGTGCAAACTGTTTATAATTGGAATGATAACCCAAATGGAAATGGAAGCAATTGTGAACAAGTGAATAAAATTCTAAATGAATATGTTGTAAGAGAAAATTTATTTAGCTAATAATTAATGATGATAAATACGTAGGATGTACATATATTATTCTATTCGCATAATGATTTGATCCAGATTCGAGCACAGAATTTCGAGATAGTATATCAATCCGAGTTAGGATTCTTCACCCGATTTTTGACAGCAAACCCTGTATATAGATTTTTGATTGGTTCTGGAAATTCTCTATTGTAGTTAGGCTATGCAAGGAGAATGACGGTTTCTTATCAAGAAACCAGATCTTAGTCCGCACTAGGAAGTCGGGTGGACGATACTAGTTCGGATGTGAAATTCTGTGATCGAGTGAGCAATTGGAATTGATATTGCGTACGGATGATATATGTACATCGTACATACTTGAATGAAATTAATATTGAAATTTCGAAAGAAATGAGAAATTATTTTTGAAAAGAAAAGTATATTTTGAGAAATATATATCAATAAAAGTGGAAGTTGGATATCTTTTGAAATTCTAAAGTTAGTGATATGGTAAGTAACATTATAAAAGAAAATCAAATTTGAATGTTGATTTGGCACAGTAAAGTTGTGTGTGTGTGTGTGTATATTTGTTATATATGATAAACTCCTCTATATTGAATCTAAAACCAAAAGAAAAGGTTTTTGAAAAGTATTTGAAGTATAAAAGGGGAATCTATATAAGTGATCCAAAGATTATTTTCAAGTTGGAAAGGATAAGTTATATATATATATATATATATAAATGATTTTATGAGAATGATTTTGAAAAAGGTTTTGGAACCAATGGATTTTGGAAAGGCTTTTGATTTTTAAGAAAAATCAATTTTGGGAATTTGGAAAGCCAAGTTGGAACTATCGATTTGGGATATCGATTTTGCGTAAAGGAGATTTTTATGTGAATCATAAAGAGTATGATTTGAAAGATACTATATGTGTATAGTATAAAATGAACTTCATAAGAGATCCACGGGGTGCTTCTGCCTTGAGCCCTAAGGGGAGGCTCTAAATTGGATCCTGGGAGGACGTCCGGACTAACTGAAGTTCCTGAGGATTATGTGTGGCTAGCAAAATTTGAGGGATTTGATGCCTAAAGGAACATTTAGGTTATGCTGTGACGACAGTGTAACTCGATGTCACAGCGATCTACTGTAGACCATAGCAGAAGTCGTGTGGCGGTGAGTGCAAATGGTCTACGTTGATTTTTCCATGATGGCAACATAACAGCTGTAGACTGCGATCTATGAATACATAGCGAAAGTCGTGTGGTAGTGAGTGCCTACAAACTGCATTGGGACTCGACTGATGTAGTCTGCGATCTATGTAAGAGTGGTGAAGATTCATTTGGCAGCGAAATTCAAAGGCGTTGATGCCTATAGTTACATGGATATTTGTCGTGATGGCGACTTAACCCTAGGTGTAGCTGCACTCTGTGGAGGGTTCCGTAGCGTCATCGAGGGGCGTGGAGTGCCTACAGTTATCTATGGATGTTGTAGGGATGGCAACGTAACCATCGGGTTAACGACGACAATGGAGGGGGTGATGATTTCTAGGGTATTCTCAACAAAAATGATTTCTACATTTAAAAAAAAATGTGTTTTCTATATTTTCACCAAAATATTTTCCAATCACTGGGTGTTGAAAACTGGTTTACCAAGTACTTATAGATTTTCAGTCCTGCGCCTGATCAACGCATTGCTGAATTTCTGTTAGAACAAGGATGGACTTGTGGAGACATCGAGTTATAAAAGTATTTTATAAAGCTATTTTGGCAATAATATGTAGATTTTAAAATATTTCAAATAATGGGAGTTGATAATTTTTAAAGAATAACTTAACCGATAATAAGCATTTTAATAAATTTTGGCTTCGTTCCTTTTCGAGGACGAAAAGTTTTAAAGGGGGAAAGAATGTGATAACCTAGAATTTTTAATTTCTGATAATTGGATAATTAACTGATTATTACTATTGAGATACTAATTTGGTTGAACAAATAAAATTGTAATAAATATCTGTATATATATAGATTGGAAAACTATAACAAATATTGAAAAATAAATCTCTGGATAAATGAATAATATATTTCACCTTTTAATTCAAGATAAATATCCATATATATATATATATATATAGATTTATACAAGCTATATAACGTATATGAGTGTGTATGTGTGTGTGTGTTTGCCTATTGAATGTGATGTAGGAAAGTTGTGATAATATGGATGTATATAATATCAAAATCCATAAGATATTCTATTTACCCCAAAGTTATATTTTTATTTTCAAAATTTCAAATATAAATTAGATTTAAACTCGACATTTTTTTAACACTAGTACATATATTTAGATATTGATTTAAAATATTTATAATCTTAGTTTAAAAATTAAAAGTAAATATATATATATATATATATATATATATATAAAGAGGGAAATGTATTAATAAAAAATGGGAAATATAATATAAAAGCATGTAAAAACAATAAAACATAAATATAAAAACATGTGGAAATATTAGTGCATGCAATTTTAGAAGTGGTAGTTAATCATAACATACAAATAACGAGTGGCATATTTCTTTTTCTTTAGAATTAAATATAATAATAGAAGAGAAAAAAGGCTATTTTCAGTTCAAAACATTTTCATATTCATTCCTAAATCTATCCTTTCTTTCATCTTTCAAATTAAAACTAAAAAGAAGAAAAAAAATCAAAACTTCTTTCAAAATTTCAACAGAGCTAAAGCAACATAGTAGATTCAGGATCAACTCAACATAAAATGGATTCAAATAAAACATCAAGCTACGGATCAAAATCAAACAGCGGTTTTAATGATCAACATTCAAGTTCCAGTTCAAAAGCAAAGCTCTGTTTTCTATTCTAACCGTATAGAGGTGACTAAACTAGAATCCTTTTAGTTAAAATTTTGGATACACATGGTGAATAATGGTAGTAGTGATGTGGAAACATTTTTCACGGATATAGAAATGAATTTTACTTGAAATATAAGTTGTGTTGCTAGAAGCATGTCTGTGTTTGGGTATGCATGATTCTGTTTGGCTTACAGGCTCAAGAAAACTTTAAATAAAATTCATCTCTACACCTAAACAATTTTAGACTATGAGCATTAAAAGAAAAATGTTTGTAGGGGCATAATATCATTTTTAAAAATGTTTTCTGGTGAATATGATGGGTAATTATTTAGAGAATATGATAGAACAATGGAAACTTTCAAATCAAAAGAAATCGATGATCGTAATTTCATGTTATGATTTCATAATTAGGATCGTACTAGCAAATGATGAATTTTGATAATAATTTCATGATTTTAAGTTTGGGGTTGGATAGAATTTCCTAGTTGAATGAAAATTGATTTTCTGTCGAATTTTGGCGATCGGCAAAGGGATGGGCGTCATGCTTGATGTTGGAGGTAGCTAGAGTGTAACGACCCTGACTCGACCTTCGAAAATCGGCACCGAATACGACACTCATTTTCCAATGCCGCAGATCCAAACGTCGAATCTGGTTCGTCGGAGCTTATAACACATCAAGTATAACAACACAGTGGAAAAAAAATGAATATCGTATACAACTCCAATGATACAATATCCAAATATACAACAATGATCAATATCAGAGATACAAGAATATCAGAGCCAATAAAGAACATCGGACGAATAGCAAAAGAGATAACTCCATTATCAAACTTCAACTCCAATCCAATGCTCAAAGCCAAAACTCCAAACCACTAGCTCGAACCACCAACATGTTGCACAAAGATAAGCAAGTCTCGTCTGTGAATCCAAAGACTCTAATATCCAAGATCTCCAAAGAATACCAAAGAGAATGCTAAAAGCTACCAAATCGATATCTACTATCTTAAAAACCCAACTCTAAACTGCCCGTGTGGAAAATTGTGGGCACACAGAGTTTAGGAAGGGAACAATAAACTCCAGGTCAGTTGTGGGACTGGTATGAGCAAACAAAAACAATTTATCTTTAAAGCAAATAACAAAGAGTTTTAAAACATTGAAATTCGCAATGCTTTTTGGAAAATGAAACTACCATAAGGCCTCCCGCCACATACACAATGCAAACGTAGAATTGGAGGAGATTTCTCCTCATGATAGTCAAACATGCTTGATATGCGAAAACCATTTGATATTATTATTAGTGCATAGTGGAAAACATTTTCGAAAGTATAATATTATCTTAGCCAGCATACAACATTTCATTGTATGCCTACTATAGCTACCATGTTCAATAGCAGGTTACCACCACATTCCATGGCTAGTTATACAACTAAAACCGTACTGGACGCGTATTGATTCTTTGGATTTTCCAACAAATGGTCAGGCCAAGAAACTTCCCATTGGCACATGGGTATGCCTCTGGAGGGATGCCCCGAGAACCTAACCAGATCTTTGGCAACACAAGGCCGGGTGAGACGACCCGACTTTTTACCACCAGAAAGTCGTATCATCCTTAAGAAAGAAAGGGATAGAAAAGAGAAAAGAAATAAGAGAAAGAAGAAACAACACAAGAATCTCAACAGCGGAACGAATAAATTATATTTGTAACATAAGTATAACATAGTATACATCAAATATCAGAGTTACACAGACATATACAACACATACTAGACAGTTATAAACACATGTCTAGTTATTACAATCAATCACAATACAGAAACACTCAGAGATACCAACACAACGGAACTATATAACTATACGCAGAAGGCTCCTGCTCCATATGCTCCTCCACAATTCGTCAAAGCTAACCTGAATTCCCTTGACTACTCATAAAAATTTGAGTACCCAAGAGTTAAAGAAAAACAAAAATAACTCTGGGTCAGACATGGGTCCGGTGCGAGTAACAGGTTAAAGTTGCTTAATTTTCAAAACCTTTTGAAAGAAAGGTGTCACGTAAGACTTCCCACACATAAACTTGGAAAAGTTTTTACCTTACGCTAACCAAAACATTTGATAGGAAATCTGATGATATTATAATAGGGTCTAGGGTTTTCAAATAAATAAGAAATAGCCGAAATTGTTACATTTATTAAATTCCAGCTACTAGCCACAAAAGTGGGTAATACAATCAAAACCGTTGGCACTTATTGGATTTTGGATTCCATACAATGGCAGGGCTACTGGGGTACCGCCCGTCACAGTACGTGGCCTAGATCACCGTACCGTGGATTACTCCCAATCCCCTGCAACACAAAGCCGGACCCATTCCTTACTGAATAGTTCCGAATAAGACAACCCTGACGGTTGTCATGATCAACCGCCCACACAGCCGAAATATAAAGGGACCTCTAGACAGGGGTAAATCTTACTCTCAAGTGGGGGCTGCCCACGAAGCCTTGCTGCACCTCCCCTGTTTTAGCCTTTCCCAGTTGATGAGGCTTGAGGCTACGATTACCTTTATAGGATACATCACTTAGAATGCTCATCGTCTACCTGACGATGTTCTAAAAGCATTAAATCCATACAAGTTCGTTCCGGGTTCGAACGAAACCGAAGGCATTATCTCGTTACACTCATTTTGGTATCACCCTCAGAGTTAACGACAATAACCCTTGCACTCTGAATCACCATCTCGAATCTATAAGTACTATTCCGTCAAACTCATTACGGAATCACCCACAGAGTTATACTGACGTATAGCCCTTACACCTCGAGTCTTCACTCGCTCCACTTGGATTAACGACCTAACGTTCAATTGGAATCGATGTGGTTTTTGGATGTCCAAATATGGAAACCTGTGACGCCCCACCTCTATACCCACGCTAGCGAAGAACACTACGGTGTAATGCTGTCAACTAGCACGGAGAATAAGGCCGTTGAGGAGCGACCATCCATGTAATTGCTTTGCGCGAGCACCGATCTGTCAGATAGTATAACATGCATTTTTTTTCAAGAGGAAATCCGACATACCGATACAAACACAAAGCTACTACACTGTGGCTATAATAATCTTTGGAAACAAATATAGAAATAAGCATAACACAAATCAGTCACAGATAATTCATATCACAAAGGCGGAAGAAGATATGAATATATAACTAACACATGAAAGTGTATATCAGAGTAGTGGTCAAAAAGATCCACAATAATACAAAAGAATAGCAACACATGCTATACAAAAGAATACATCTATGAGTCCATAACTCAAGTGTATACAACAAAATAAACTACTAATCTAAGTAGTTAGCCAAAAGTCAAGGAGATAATCTCGGATGTAAAGTCAAGCAGAAGCACCTGTAACATCTCAGTCTGACCCGAGTATTATTTATAAGAAGAAAATAATAAACGGATCAGTCTAGCTATAAATATCAGAAGAAATGATATAGAATAAGAGATATGACTAAACGTATAATAATCACAATGCCAAGCTGTGATAAATAAATGATTGAAAAAATCAATAAGAGATTAATCAATATCGCAAGGAACTTCTCAAAGATAAAAAGGAATGTCATACTCCTAATTTCATTCACCAAGCCACAATAAATGACATGTATATCAATGCCGGTGATAAAAGTTGGTGAAACATAAATTCCAGAATTCAACACACGAAATCTAGAATCAAAAGCATTGATGTAGTGCAAACGGTACATCCAATGAATCACAAAGCAAAAACATTGATGTAGTGCAAACGGTACATCCAATGTATCAAAAGCATATCATTAATGTAGTGCAAACGGTACATCCAATGAATCAAAAGCAAAGACATTGATGTAGTGCAAACGGTACATCCAATGTATCAAAAGAAAAGACATTGATGTAGTGCAAACGGTACATCCAATGTATCAAAAGCAAAGACATTGATGTAGTGCAAATGGTACATCGAATGTATCAAAAGCATATCATTGATGTAGCGCAAATGGTACATCCAATGAGTCACAAGCAAAGACATCGCACATGCTAGTCTAAAACATAAAATGATCGTCATGATCAAAGAGAAGTGTCGATTACAGTAAGCTAGTAAATATATGAGCTTAGCTTCATGTCCCATAACCACTAGCTTAACTTAAATATTTACGAACAAATTGTAGATCTCCACTAGAAAATTGTCACAATAGATTCAATCGAACAAGTCCAAGAATTAACCAACGAAGTAAATGCAAGCGTTACATACCACTCGTTTTACTAAGTCGTTTAATTAGATTTCTCATACGAGTGAGGTAAAGGCTTGTATATACTAATAGATTGGAAAACGATTTAAGAAAACGAGCTTTGTAATAAAATAGTGTTGAAATCATTTGAAGAAAGAGTTTTGATATTTACTACTAGTATAGAAAACCTTTATATTTTTAAAGTGACAAATCACAAAGAAGATTGTAGGAACAATCAATCACTAAGATTCACATTCGAAAATGTGAATAAAATCCAAAGACATCGATACTGAATCCATCGAAATGGATATTCCAAGAATTCCCGAAGAAAATAAGTCATCAAAGTCAATAACAAATGATAACAACAGATAGGGAAATAACACAAGTCGATTAAAGTTGGAATTTCAGACAACTAGGCAAAATAGGCATAGTTGGCAAATAGCAGCAGGTTGGTCGACCGGACTCCCTGAATCGGTTGACCGAACCAGGGGTTGGAAGTGCCCGGGGCACCACGTCGGTTGATCGGCCCAGGGGCTCGGTCGGCCGAGGCCTGTAATCGGCACTTCCAAACAGAAGCAGGAAGTGCCTGGGTAGCAGGTCGGTCGACCGGCCCAGGGGCTCGGTCGGCTGAACCTGTTGCCAGCACTCCCCTGCCCTATTTCAAAAGAGGTGCAAACTCGATCAAATTGCATTCGCTCGAGCAACGGTGCTAAGGGTTTATGCCTATCGACTACCCCGCCCTATAAGCTCTTCGATGCACAATCAAAAACACATTCAAACATCAAAGTTAGGATTTTTAAAGATTTGAACCCAAAACACTAAAAATTGGAATATTCACCAAATCAATCCAAACCAAAAGCAATTGCACACGAATAAGTGTTAGGAATTCATACCTAACAATCGAAGATAAATATAAGCATAGATGTGAGATAAAAATCTCACCTTTGAACCCAAATCAATGAAGGAGAAGCTTTAAAAACAAGCTAGATCAATTCCTCTTCCTTAACAACTCAAGAAGCTTCAATCTAAGCTTAAAAGAGAAACATTTCCTAAATTAGGTTTAGGAAATTTCTGAAATTGAATGGAGAAAGAATTGGAGAAGATGAAGGAGGTGCTTACCAATGGGTTCACTTGAGTTTGGAGCTAGAAGTTGGATTTGCAAAGAAAGCTAGGGCTTAGGAATTTCCTTTTCCCATCTCTTCCACCATTTTTACTTTATCTTGAAGTATTTTAATTAAAGAGGAGAAGTTATGAAGAGAAGGGGTAGGGCTGAGCTAATAAGGGTGCGGTCCAAACCAAAGTCATAAGCGGGAAAAAGTAGAAAAAATCAACTTTCTCCAAACATATCGAAGCTTATACTCAAAAAGGTCGCAAACGTTATTTTGAACTCAATGGGGGTGGTCCCGAGTCCTAATTCGACCATATGCAAAAAGTAGCTTTTCGGACTAAATTCCGAGTATCGATAAAATTTTAAATATAAAAATCGACAAATATGCAGGTTGTTACAGACTCCCCTCCTTAAAGAAATTGCGTCCTCGCAATACTTAAGAAGAAAATAAGAAGTAACAACCATAGAAGCATATCAACACAAAAGAAAATTGAAATAAGAAGTTCACCATAAGGAGCATGAAAGAGTAAGCCTGAATGGGATCGCTCGATGAATTCTCTGGATTCCCAAGAGCAATCCTTAGGATTTGGGAACCATTAAACCCTCACAAGAAGAATATCTTTATACCGAAGGCGCTCAACCTCCGAAGCAATGATGCGAATGGAATGTTGCTCATAAATCAAATCTGGTGAAACTTCAATTTCTACAATATCACCGGCACAAGAATAAAAACCGGAATCCCTAAGGCATTTCCGTAGATAAAAGACGTGGAGAACGTCAAGACTAGTAGAAAATTGAGCTAGTGCAACGGCGTAGTACAGAAACGGTATGCCCGAGAAACTAGAAACTCAAATAATTTGGGACATCAGTGTAGTATAAAAACGGTACGCCAAATGAACCAAATAAGACGGAACATCGATGTAGTATAATAACAGTACATCCGATGAACCGAACACCATAAAAGAACATCGGACGCAAGTCCATAAAAATAAATGAGATGAAACTCAATAAAACGAAGTACATCAAAACGTTCGATGAACTTGATAAAGAGATAATTCCCTTCAGACATCATCAAAGAATCAACCACTTGTTGCCTACGACAAAGTGCATTGGCAACACGATTTCCCTTTCGGGAATAAAAGAATATCAAGATCATAAGATGCTAGGAACTCGAGTCAACATGAAGTTCCTTATGAGAAAATAAATATTCCAAAGATTTATGATCGAGGTAGAGAACAAATTTCTCATCCAAATGTGATGATGCCAAATTCCAAAAGTAAAAACAATAGCCGCGAGCACTAGATAATGAGTGGCATATCTAGTCCCGATAAGCTATAATGATTTAGAAGCACAAGTGATAACACGTTCTCCTTTGCAAGAGAATGGCATCCAAACCAATACGCGATACAAATAGCAAAGTCTTGGTTCCCTTTCAGGAATCACAAGAATAAGAGTATCGAAAGAAAGAGTTCTTTTAAATAATCTTCTTTCTCGAAAAGTTAAAACTTTCAAAATTACATTTTTATTTTTATGTGATAATCTTTCTACAATAATTTACATTTTTACAAGTCAATATATCGTGTCTGATTGTCTCATCAAAGCGTTTAGGATATTCTTATCGATAACGTTGATCAAGCGCATCGACCAGAATTCTTAAAGCACTCAACGGGCAATACAATCACAAATCGTCTTCTATATGATGAAAATATCTCTTAAAAGTTTTGAGAATATTCTTTGCTCGTTTAAGAGAAAAAATCAAATTGTACTTATAAATAAATCTTATGAAAAAGATTTGCAAAGATTTTAAATTTCTATTTTCACCCAAAATCAATAAATACAAAGATGGAGTCATTGAGATATTTGTAGAATACTCGATTTATAATATGGATGAAACAAGATGGGAAAACTGAATGACATAATAATTCATTCATAGAATCATAACGAGTGCGGAATGCGGTAAGTGGAATGCTAACTCCCGCAACTCGTAGAAAAATGAAAATCGGTGGCAATGTCGAACTAAAAAGACCTTATCACTACTCAAAATATTGCTTAGGTGACATTCCTAAGACAAACTCAAAAATACCGGAAATGTTTCACAAATTATGTAGATAAGAGAAATAACACTTTTCTCATCTTGAGGGCTTAAAGAATAAAATGATACCATCAAGTTGGAATCGAAATCACAAAGGAAAAATAGAAATCTGCTTAACAGATAGAAAATGTCGAAGAAGAATAGTCCACACGGAAAATAGGATATGGGCCTCACAACAGTTAAGGCAATCCAATAAAAAACCAATTTCGAAGCCTAAGTAAAAAAATCGGCTCGGAAAGAAAAATCACATAAAATAATTTCGACATCAATAGAAAGCAAATTGAGTGTTGCAGATCTACTAATCCGGATTCGCAATCCTCAAGGAAGACATCAAGCCCAAAATATTTTCAAAGAAAAAGAATCAACAAGTTCTTTTGATATAAAATAGTGAGATGAAACCCATATCAAAAAGAACTCAAATAAGAAGATCACAAAATAAATGTAATCAAGGATTAAATGAGAAATACCTTGACCACGAGAAGTGCCACTAGGGGCTTGCACAATATTTAGCTTTCTCATGTCCTTGTTCAAAAGTTTGGGACATGTAGATAAAAGATGACCCGGTTTCTTGCAATAACAACAAGAATGGGGTTTTGGACACATATTCGCATAGTGTTCCTTAGAATTACAATTGTAGCATCCTCCACGATTAGGGATTGGAGTCTTTGCTACAAAAGTAGTTTGCTTCACTCCCTTATTGGGATTAAGGCTCATGAACTTAATATGCCTCTTCTTGGAAGTCCCAATATCACAAACGCTTCCTTTACCAACCTCTCCATGAAGAAGAGTAACATCCACAAGCTGATTGAAAGAAACTTCAAGTTTCAAAGGTAGAACCATTTCGGGGTTCTTACTCAAAGCATAAATAAACTCTTGATTCGTTACAAGATCCAAAAGTTGTTGAGCAGACATGAATACTCCATCCAGGGGAGTAGCACTAGATTGACCGGCGTTGGGACGGCCAGGTCTAACCATTTCTGTTCTTTAAGAAAGAAAGAAAGAAAGAAGAGGAAAAAGTTATTCTCAAAATAAATTTCAATCAAACTTGATCGATAAAACAAGGAATCATAAAGAAAATAGGATGAATCGGTACGAAGACTCGAATTAAATCCTAAAGCACGACTCCTAAGAAAGACTTAGGACGATGATCCTTGTTATAATATTCCATATTGTTCCGAAGTTTGGCTCTGATACCAAGCTGTGACGCCGCACCTCTATACCCACGCTAGCCGAGAACACTACGGTGTAATGCAGTCAACTAGCACGGAGAATAAGGCTGTTGAGGAGCGACCATCCATGTAATTGCTTTGCGCGAGCACCGATATGTCAGATAGTATAACATGCATTTTATTTCAAGAGGAAATCCGACATACCGATACAAACACAAAGCTACTACACAGTGGCTATAATAATCTTCGGAAACAAATATAGAAATAAGCATAACACAAATCAGTCACAGATAATTCATATCACAAAGGCGGAAGAAGATATGAATATATAACTAACACATGAAAGTGTATATCAGAGTAGTGGTCAAAAAGATCCACAATAATACAAAAGAATAGCAACACGTGCTATACAAAAGAATACATCTATGAGTCCATAACTCAAGTGTATACAACAAAATAAACTACTAATCTAAGTAGTTAGCCAAAAGTCAAGGAGATAATCTCGGATGTAAAGTCAAGCAGAAGCACCTGTAACATCTCAGTCTGACCCGAGTATTATTTATAAGAAGAAAATAATAAACGGACCAGTCTAGCTATAAATATCAGAAGAAATGATATAGAATAAGAGATATGACTAAACGTATAATAATCACAATGCCAAGCTGTGATAAATAAATGATTGAAAAAATCAATAAGAGATTAATCAACATCGCAAGGATCTTCTCAAAGATAAAAAGGAATGTCATACTCCTAATTTCATTCACCAAGCCACAATAAATGACATATATATCAATGCCGGTCGTAAAAGTTGGTGAAACATAAATTCTAGAATTCAACACACGAAATCCAGAAATCACAAGAACAGGATGGCCAAGACATTGATGTAGTGCAAACGGTACATCCAATGAATCACAAAGCAAAGACATTGATGTAGTGAAAATGGTACATCCAATGTATCAAAAGCATATCATTGATGTAGTGCAAACGATACATCCAATGAATCAAAAGCAAAGACATTGATGTAGTGCAAACGGTACATCCAATGTATCAAAAGCGTATCATTGATGTAGTGCAAACGGTACATCCAATGAATCAAAAGCAAAAGATTGATGTAGTGCAAACGGTACATCCAATGTATCAAAAGCATATCATTGATGTAGTGCAAACGATACATCCAATGAATCAAAAGCAAAAACATTGATGTAGTGCAAACGGTACATCCAATGTATCAAAAGCATATCATTGATGTAGTGCAAATGGTACATCCAATGAATCAAAAGCAAAGACATTGATGTAGTGCAAACGGTACATCCAATGTATCAAAAGAAAAGACATTGATGTAGTGCAAACGGTACATCCAATGTATCAAAAGCAAAGACATTGATGTATTGCAAACGGTACATCCAATGTATCAAAAGCATATCATTGATGTAGTGCAAACGGTACATCCAATGTATCAAAAGCATATCATTGATGTAGTGCAAACGGTACATCCAATGAGTCACAAGCAAAGACATTGCACATGCTAGTCTAAAAGATAAAATTATCGTCATGATCAAAGAGTAGTGTCGATTACAGTAAGCTAGTAAATATATGAGTTAGCTTCATGTCCCATAACCACTAGCTTAACTTAAATATTTACGAACAAATTGTAGATCTCCACTAGAAAATTGTCACAATAGATTCAATCGAACAAGTCCAAGAATTAACCAACGAAGAAAACGCAAGCGTTTCATACCACTCGTCTTACTAAGTCGTTTAATTAGATTTCTCATACGAGTGAGGTAAAGGCTTGTATATACTAATAGATTGGAAAACGGTTTAAGAAAACGAGCTTTGTAATAAAATAGTGTTGAAATCATTTGAAGAAAGAGTTTTGATATTTACTACAAGTATAGAAAACCTTTATATTTTTAAAGTGACAAATCACAAAGAAGATTATAGGAACAATCAATCACTAAGATTCACATTCGAAAATGTGAATAAAATCCAAAGAAATCGATATCGAATCCATCGAAATGGATATTCCAAGAATTCCCGAAGAAAATAAGTCATCAAAGTCAATAACAAATGATAACAACAGATAGGGAAATAACACAAGTCGATTAAAGTTGGAATTACAGACAACTAGGCAAAATAGGCATAGTTGGCAAATAGCAGCGGGTCGGTCGACCGGACTCCCTGAGTCGGTTGACCGAACCAGGGGTTGGAAGTGCCCTGGGCACCAGGTCGGTCGACCGGCCCAGGGGCTCGGTCGGCTGAGGCCTGTAATCGGCACTTCCAAACAGAGGCAGGAAGTGCCTGTGTAGCAGGTCGGTCGACCGGCCCAAGGGCTCGGTCGGCCGAACCTGTTGCCAGCACTCCCCTGCCCTATATCAAAAGAGGTGCAAACTCGATCAAATTGCATTCGCTCGAGCAACGGCGCTAAGGGTTTATGCTTATCGACTACCCGGCCCTATAAGCTCTTCGATGCACAATCAAAAACACATTCAAACATCAAAGTTAGGATTTTTAAAGATTTGAACCCAAAACACTAAAAATTGGAATATTCACCAAATCAATCCAAACCAAAAGCAATTGCACACGAATAAGTGTTAGGAATTCATACCTAACAATCGAAGATAAATATAAGCATAGATGTGAGATAAAAATCTCACCTATGAACCCAAATCAATGAAGGAGAAGCTTTAAAAACAAGCTAGATCAATTCCTCTTCCTTAACAACTCAAGAAGCTTCAATCTAAGCTTAAAAGAGAAATATTTCCTAAATTAGGTTTAGGAAATTTCTGAAATTGAATGGAGAAAGAGTTGGAGAAGATGAAGGAGGTGCTTACCAATGGGTTCACTTGAGTTTGGAGCTAGAAGTTGGATTTGCAAAGAAAGCTAGGGCTTAGGAACTTCCTTTTCCCATCTCTTCCACCATTTTTACTTTAGCTTGAAGTATTTTAATTAAAGAGGAGAAGTTATGAAGAGAAGGGGTTGGGCTGAGCTAATAAGGGTGCAGTCCAATCCAAAGTCATAAGCTGGAAAAAGTAGAAAAAATCAACTTTCTCCAAACATATCGAAGCTTATACTCAAAAAGGTCGCAAACGTTATTTTGTACTCAATGGGGGTGGTCCCGAGTCCTAATTCGACCATATGCAAAAAGTAGCTTTTCGGACTAAATTTCGAGTATCGATAAAATATTTAAATAAAATATTTAATTATAAAAATCGACAAATATGCGGGTTGTTACAAAACCCGTTCCCGGTCTCATCGAAATCCAAAGCGTGTCTTTTAGGTCCAAGTTGTTTTAAGTTTAAAACAATTCAATTCATTATCTAAATATACACAAAGAGATAATTCACAACACAATATATAATCAATCTTATCATTATCAACAGATAATTCATATCATAATCAGATGATCCATATTATCATCCAAAAGCAACCAATGCATCCATATCACAAACACTACTCATCTCATAACTGAGATTACAAACCATACTAGGCAATCAATATCATTTATCAAACATAAGCAATGATCAAATGATCACACCTTCTATAATTAATTTAAAATGAATTAAATTAATTACTCAATCTCTAGTTAATTTAAAATGAATTAAATTAATTACTTTATCATTAAAATTCTACTTAACTTAACTATCCATTGATTTCAAATCAACTTATAAATCATCATTTCAATATTCATTTCAATTAATATTGATTAACTATCTCTAATTACAATAAGTAATTAGCTTATAAGTTAATTACACAAGTTAATTACCTAAACCCTTTGCAAACAATTAACTTGTAATTACTAAATTAATTGATTAACTAAAATTAATTACATTAATTATTTATTCATTATTAATTATACCTTAATTAATCAATTCCAAATTACATCATTAATTAATTAATGATTCTAATTACATTTAATCAATTTCTAAATATAAATTAATTACATAAGTAATTAATCTGAAATTAATCCATATATATATTAATCACCCATGATTAATAAACATTCAGTAATTACAACTTTAATTACTTATCCCATAAATTAATTATTCTTAATTAATTATCTTCGTTAATCACTTGATTAATTTTCAAAGTAATTTAAATCCAAATTATTTCTAAAATAAATATCCTTAATTACATTTGGTAATTATTAATTAATTACTTCCTTAAGTAATTACAAATCCATAAATTACATAAAGTAAATATCAACAATCCACAAATGTTTAAATCAATTTAACTTAATTAATCTAAACTAATCACATTCATTAAATTAATTACACTAAGTAATTAATTCATTAACTACCTTCATAAGTAATAACAATTGATTATTATTAATTAATAAATTAATTAATTATCAAAATTAATCACATTAATTAATTGTTAAATAATCTTAAGTTAATGACTTCATTAATATTTCTTAATTATTTAACTAAGAATTAACTTAAATTAATCATTATTAATTATCAATTAATTAATATTTAATTATCATTTAATTAATCTTTAATTATTAATTAATTTAGTGCTAATTAAAATCGAAATTATCTCTAATCACTTGATTAAATAAATCTTAATCATCAATTAAAATTTAATTTACCATCTTTAATTATAGATTAATTAACCTTAATTAATTAATCTCAAATCCAATTAATTAACTTAAAAAATTATTAATTATTAATTAAAAATCCATATTATTAATTAATCAAATAATTAATTTTTCTTCTTAATTATCTTAATAATTTAATGAATCAAATCATTAAATTTTTATTTATCTTTTAGATAACATTTCTTATTTAATTATGCATTTAAAAACAATTTTTTTTTTAAATTTACTTTAAATCCTATTTAACTTCATTTTAAACTTAAGACTCCAATTTTATCTTAAATAAGATTTTAAAACAATTCAAAACTTTTTATCATATATGTTAAAACATCTACCTTATCAATAAGTTAAAACAAATTTAAATTACAAATTCAATTTAAATTCAAATCAATTTAAAATTTTCTTTTAAGTTTCAAAATTGGAATACAACTCTTAAATTCATTCAAGATTTAACTTAAATCTACACCTTCAATTTAAATGCAAATCATTATTTTGAAGCAAATCTAAATTTAATCCTTTATTTAAAAACTGCGATTAAAATTAAAAATCCAGATTTTAAACAGAATTTAAACTCATTTTAAATTTCCACTTTCAAAATTTAACCTTTCAATTCAAATGCAAAACACATATGCATCTACACTTGTGAGTTTGAAATCAAATTTAAATAAAAAACATAAATGAATTTAAATCTCACACAATCTAATTTTAAATCCTTATTCAAATTTCAAATTTAAAAATCCAGTTTAAACTTCAACTTGTAATTTAAACTTTATATTTAAAAACAGAAACAGTTTCTGTTTTTATTAAAAAGCACCAAACTTAAATTTTCCTGAATTTAAATTATTTCTAAAAAACCAAAATTCAAACTTATTTGAATTCATATTTTAGATTCAGGTTTAAAACCTAAGTGTAAATTAAGTTTACATTTTTAAAATTTAACTTTTAAAATTTAAAAATAACTGTAAACATATTTCCTGATTAAATTTAAATCAAAATAAAGTTTAAAAATTCAAAACCTAAGATTTAAACTAATTAAATTCAAATTCAATTCATGTTTCTTCTTCTTTTTTTTTCTTTTTTTAAATTTTAGTTTTTAAATTTAGTTTAAAGTTAACCTGTTTTACATTGGAAAACATAAAACACAAATACACTCGAACCTCCCTATTTGACTTCGAGTCAACACCACCCTAACTTCAAGTCTCCCCTCAAATGACCCGAGACCATCCCGAGACAAAAACCCTGCAACCAAAAATCATCACAAACCTGCACAAAACCTCCCTGTGCACTCACTCCCCAACTCCGGCCATCACTGGCCATCATCAACGGTCATCCTCCATCGACCTGTGATCCCACTACACCCTTCAACCCTCAGATTTCCAAAAATTCAACTTGAATTTGAATTCAAGTTTAAAACAGAAACTGGAAACACAAGACTCCAACCCAACCAAACCTGTCAACATCAATTTCTCCCCTTCCCGACCACCATCACCCTCCATACTCTGGTGACAACTCCATCAATACATCCTCTAACCATACCCAAAAGATCTATGAACTCGAACCATTGAAGAAGCCACAGCACTCAATTCCTTGAACCCAGTAAAACTAGGGTTCCTAACCGGAGTACCCAATTTTCAATACCAAATTTGAGTTTAAAAAAAATTCGGAAATTTTATCATCATCAATGATAACTGCACTATCACTAGAAACAATTTCAACCAAATTAAAAGCAAGTATCAACTGTACTTAGCTAATATATAAAATACAGTAATTTTGAAACTGCACTTATTTGACAGGACTATAAATTGTCATTTTACTTTTAAAAATCCTAATCCTTCATGATGTTTTGAGTTCTACTCCTAAAACATTGATTTGTAATGTTTTATATTATTACTTATAAAATTTCCTATGCTCTGTTACTTATTTCAGTAAGTTAAATTTAAATTTTACCTTAATAAAATCCTAAAATCTAAACTATGAAACTAGCCTACCATCTTATTTAAATTCTAAAATTTAACAAAGACAAATTGAAGATATAAAAATTTAATTAGAAACTTGAACTAGAAAAAAAAACAGAACATAGCAATTTAAACAGCATGATATATATATATATATATATATATATATATATATATAATTCATACATCAGACAATAAGTATTGAACACATAAACATTTATTTATTTTAGCATGCAACAAATTTTAACCTTAAATTTATAAAAGAAAGTTACTCACCTTAGAATGCAGAGCTCAGTTATCTTTTTTTTGAAATTTACAGAAAGGAACGCAAGTTCTTTTTAAAAAATGCAGGTGTGCTCTTTGTTTTCTGGTGGCATGCAGAGCCAAATTCCATATTGCAGAAATAGGGATGCATGCTTGAAACTTGCAGGTGCATGCAACATCATTTTCATGCTTGATTCCAGGAAAATAAATGCAGGCATGAAGAAGTTTCAAACAGAGATGCAGAGAACATCAATTGCATGCAGGTTTGGATGAAATTCAAAACAAAAAGGAAGTGAATTTTCTGGTGTATGTAGGTTTTGGAAATGCAGATTAATGTTTGAATTTAAGGAGGATGGGTTTGATTTTGAAGAGGAGTGGAATAATTCAAATATACTTGAGTTTGAGGTACTGCAGATTTGATTTTTATGAAATTGTGTATGCAGATTTTTGATTATGGATGTGAAAAAAAAAATTGGTCTTTCTTTTGATTAAGGAATGAAAAAAAAATTATGAATGAAGAAGTAAGTTTATATAAAGGTAATTTTCATATTTAATGAATTAAAAGAAAAATTAAAATAAAATTTACACTTGTACAAATGTTAGACACTTGTCAATTTGTAATACTAATTTTTAAACATATGTTAAATGAATGTTAGAGAATGAATCACTTGTTAAAAGAATGCAGTACTTGTTCTTATAATAATTAGTATTAATTTACAAGTTAATGTATGTGTTAGCCTAGTTTAAATTGTTAGTTTATTTTAAAATATGTGTATAAATTTACAAAAGAAATAAAAACAAATAATGTTTTACAAATTGAAACTTATACATATTAAAAATTAAAACAATTAAACAATTTAAAATTAATACTTTTGAACTTAATTTCAAACTAAATTAAAAATCAAACACTTTTCAAATCAAGTTATAAATATAAATATAAATTACAAATCTTATTCAAAACTTAAAAGACAATACAATAGTAATATTGTTTTTTATAAATATCTTATTATTACATTAAAAACATTTTACAAAAATTATATTTTTATTAATAAATTATTTATTTAATTAAGCCATGAAACCATTTTGTTTGTTTGTTCTAAATTTAAAACTCAATCTAATTTAATTTAACAATTTAATATTTTTCTTACCAATTTTAAAATCATATATTTATGAAATAGTTTCTAAAAACTCAATACTAATTTGTTTTAAGATTTCCAAATTAAAATATATATTTTAGAATTTTAAAAATATGATTTAATTATTAAATTCAAACCAAAATCATTTATTTAACTTTGAAAAGCTTAAATATAAAATAAAACAAAATTTCCAAATTTCTACAAATATTAAAACTAGAAAATATGTTTTACTTACTAAAATTAAAACAATACCAATCTATTTAAAATGTAAACCAAATATTTATATTGTAAATAGAAATCAATTTATATCATTTAAAAGATAAAATAACCAATCTAAATATTTATTAAAGAAGATTATTAAATTTATTTGAATAATTATTAACAGAATATCAATATCAATTTAATCTTAACTACAGATTATTAAATTGATATTGTTAAAAATTCTGGGATATTGCAATCTTTCCTCCTTAAAACAATTTCGTCCTCGAAATTTAAAACAAAGGTAATTTAATAATCTCATTAAATTTTTAAATTTTAAACACAAGCATATATCAAACATATGCTAACAACCAAAACAACCACTTCAAACAAACCTAATTATCCTTATAAAATTATGGATAAAATTTCATCGAGTTTCCTCTGGTGTATATATGTATCCACCGGGATACTCGCTCTAGAAAATCCAAACAAACAATACTATGAAGCTACAAAGCTCCTATACAGCTATATCTATAACACTAGACAAGATATCAGACTACAAACGAGTCTGACTCAATAACCAAAACTCCAGAACTGCTGGTTTCACAACCAGAGATAGATCATACACGTACTCCCTCAAAGATACGTGAAACTCATCGAATCCCAGTTATCCAAACTGGCAATTCAATCCTGTAGATCAATCACTTATTCTCCAAGAATACAGAAAAGATCAAAAACCTCTCAGAGCAACTTCTCAGACTTACCCAAACTTATAGATCACTTTTGCGATCAATTCAGCCTAAATCCAAAGAAACTGCTCTCTCTCAACCAACCAGAACAGCTTATGCTGGCCTAGCCAACTTACCAGGGAAACGGATCCACTCTGCTGCTCTACTTCAGAGAAACTACTCAGCCAGAAGACTCCCTACCAACTCAGAATACTCTGCTAAACTCAGCCACATCACCAAGCAGACTCACTTCTTACTCTTGTTCCAAAGAAACATCTTCGGAAATATCCATAGTCACTGCATCTTATCACGCAGCTACAACTTCCTGAGATATCAAGATATAATCACTCACCTGCTTCAGCCTTAACGACAGATCAAAACTCAATTCTGCACTTCAAAGATGAACTCCGAACCTTTGCAGATTTCCTTCAGAGATCGATGAAGTCCTTCATCACAACAGAACTCACTCGAGACGATATTAGGTCTACAGTCTCGACAAATACACTCCCAACCTCATATACCTTTATAACTTATATTGGAAAAACCTGAACGGGTAATCCAACAAATAGGCAGAACCAATTATTTATATATATATATATATATTAAAAATACAAATACGCTCTCTCAAGATAGACACCACTACAGAGCCTAGGTATTCACTCAACCTAACGCTCTGATACCAAGTGAGACGACCCGACTTTTTACCACCAGAAAGTCGTATCATACTTAAGAAAGAAAGGGATAGAAAAGAGAAAAGAAAGAAGAGAAAGAAGAAACAACACAAGAATCTCAACAGCGGAACGAATAAATTATATTTGTAACATAAGAATAACAAAGTATACATCAAATATCAGAGTTACACAGACATATACAACACATACTAAACAGTTATAAACACCTGTCTAGTTATTACACTCACTCACAATACAAAAACACTCAGAGATACCAACACAGTCGAACTATATAACTATATGCAGAAGCCTCCTACTCCATATGCTCCTCCACAATTCGTCAAAGCTAACCTGAATCCTAACCCGAATTCCCTTGACTACTCATAAAAATTTGAGTACCCAAGAGTTAAAGAAAAACAGAAATAACTCCGGGTCAGACAGGGGTCTGGTGTGAGTAACAGGTTAAAGTTGCTTAATTTTCAAAACCTTTTGAAAGAAAGGTGTCACGTAAGACTTCCCACACATAAACATGGAAAAGTTTTTACCTTACGCTAACCAAAACATTTGATAGGAAATCTGATAATTTTATAATAGGGTCTAGGGTTTTCAAATAAATAAGAAATAGCCAAAATTGTTACATTTATTAAATTCCAGCTACTAGCCACAACAGTGGGTAATACAATCAAAACCGTTGGCACTTATTGGATTTTGGATTCCATACAATGGCAGGGCTACTGGGGTACCGCCCGTCACAGTACGTGGCCTAGATCACCGTACCGAGGATTACTCCCAATCCCCTGCAACACAAAGCCGGACCCATTCCTTACTGAACAGTTCCGAATAAGACAACCCCGACGGTTGTCATGATCAACCGCCCACACAGCCGAAATATAAAGGGACCTCTAGACAAGGGTAAATCTTACTCGCAAGTGGGGGCTACCCACGAAGCCATGCTGCACCTCCCATGTTTTAGTCATTCCCGGTTGATGAGGCTTGAGGCTACGATTACCTTTATAGGACACATCACTTAGAATGCTCATCGTCCACCTGACGTTGTTCTGAAAGCATTCAATCCATACAAGTTCGTTCCGGGTTCGAACGAAACCGAAGGCATTATCTCGTTACACTCATTTTGGAATCACCCTCAGAGTTAACGACAATAACCCTTGCACTCTGAATCACCATCTCGAATCTATAAGTACTATTCCGTCAAAGTCATTACGGAATCACCCACAGAGTTATACAAACGTATAGCCCTTACACCTCGAGTCTTCACTCGCTCCACTTGGATTAACGACCTAACGTTCAATTGGAATCGATGTGGTTTTCAGATGTCCAAATATGGAAACCCGATCCCGGTCTTATCGAAATCTAAAGCGTGTCTTTTAGGTCCAAGTTGTTTTAAGTTTAAGACAATTCAATTCATTATCTAAATATACACAGATAGATAATTCACAACACAATAGATAATCAATCTTATCATTATCGACAGATAATTCATATCATAATCAGATAACCCATATTATCATCCAAAAGCAACCAATGCATCCATATCACATACACTACTCATCTCATAACTGAGATTACAAACCATACCTGGCAACCAATACCATTTATCAAACATAAGCAATGATCAAATGATCACACCTTCTATAATTACTTTAAAATGAATTAAATTAATTACTCAATCTCTAATTAATTTAAAATGAATTAAATTAATTACTTTATCATTAAAATTCTGCTTAACTTAACCATCCATTGATTTCATATCAATTTATAAATCATCATCTCCATATTCATTTCAATTAATATTGATTAACTATCTCTAATTACAATAAGTAATTAGCTTATAAGTTAATTACACAAGTTAATTACCTAAACCCTTTGCAAACAATTAACTTGTAATTACTAAATTAATTGATTAACTAAAATTAATTACATTAATTATTTATTCATTATTAATTATACCTTAATCGATCAATTCCAAATTACATCATTAATAATTAATTAATGTTTCTAATTACATTTAATCAATTTTTAAATGTAAATTAATTACATAAGTAATTAATCTGAAATTAATCCATATATATATTAATCACCCATGATTAATAACCATTCAGTAATTACTATTTTAATTACTCATCCCATAAATTAATTATTCTTAATTAATTATCTTCTTTAATCACTTGATTAATTTTGAAAGTAATTTAAATCCAAATTATTTCTAAAATAAATATCCTTAATTACATTCAGTAATTATTAATTAATTACCTCCTTAAGTAATTACAAATCCTTAAATTACATAAAGTAAATATCAATAATCCATAAATGTTTAAATTAATTTAACTTAATTAATCTAAACTAATCACATTCATTAAATTAATTACACCAAGTAATTAATTCATTAACTACCTTCATAAGTAATAACAATTGATTATTATTAACTAATTAGTCTAATTAATTATCAAAATTAATCACATTAATTAATTGCTAAATAATCTTAAGTTAATGACTTCATTAATATTTCTTAATTATTTAATTAAAAATTAAATTAAATTAATGATTATTGATTATCAATTAATTAATATTTAATTATCATTTAATTAATCTTTAATTATTAATTAATTGAGTGTTAATTAAAATCTAAATTATCTCTAATCACTTGATTAAATAAATCTTAATCATCAGTTAAAATTTAATTTACCATCTTTAATTATAGATTAATTAACCTTAATTAATTAATCTCAAATCCAATTAATTAACTTAAAAGTGGTTACGCTAGCTCTTCCTATAAATTGTGTCCGGAACGCGGGATAAACCCTAGGTACGCTGGTTACGGCGTCTAAATCGGAGTTCGGAATTCCCGGGATGAATAGTGTTTACGCTAGCTCTTCCTATAAATACACCCTCACTCTAAAATTAAAAAAAATATATACTAAAACCCTAGTTTTATTCACGTAGCCGCCACCTAGGTATGAACGGCCAGCAGTTCATCTTCTTCCTCCCTCCAAATCTTCTAATCCGTGCAACGATTCGCGAAACCTTCAACTAGTAAATTGTAGAGCACTCTGAGATCTCGGAATCCAACGGTTATGATCGTTTAACTCGAAGCGGATTGGCGGAAAATTGGGTTCAAAGGTGGCCGTTCCTCTTGCGTGCGCGAGTATCTAGGTGGGGCCGAGTTCTCTGGTGCTTGGGCCGAAGGTAGAGGAAGTCATGAGCTTCGACGTGGCGGTGTGGTGATCGAGTTTAGGCGAGAGATTGAGGCGAAAATCAAAACCCTAAATGGGTGTAGTGGGTTCGGCCGTATACAGATAGTTTACGTGAATAAGGGGGGAAGGAGGAAGAAGCAATGCATGGTCCTGATGGCTTTGCAGTGAGATCATGCGGCTGTGGTTGTTTGGGGTATAAAAAGTTTTAGATTTATTTGTAAATTATATATATAAAATACGTGTAACTTCAAAAATACATAACTTTTTCATACGAGGTCGAAAAAATGCAAACTTAGTTGCGTTGGAATCGTATGGACGAGCACTACGCGATGGAGTTGGTTTGGAGTCGTTTGGAGTTAGTGAGAATTTTGGGTAAAATTAAACGCGCGTTTAATTTTATTCGAAATAAAAGCTAAAACGGAAATTAAAACCAAGGTGAGAACTTCTCACTCAATCGAATAGATTTCGATTTTATTTTAAATAGTTAGATTTAAAATATTTGAATGCATGTTTGAATGATGACTGTAAATTATTGATTGTTAAAATAGACATTATACGCCGTTAGTAAGCGGATGTTATTTAATAAAAACATATACCGCGAATATTTCATAAACAGTGAAATTGGTATTATATATATAATATCAATATATATATATTGGCATATGTATATATTGCAGTTGTTGATTTCCCGCATTTTTTGTTTAGCGGATGAGACCCTATTACGTCGTTATTAAGCGGATAATATTTATTAAAAACATATACCGCGATAATTTCGTACTGGAGCGAAATTGGTATTGTGCTAATGTTTTTGGATGCAGGAAACAGGTTGGAGGGATCCAACCGGATTCCTCAACAGTATTTATTTGATTTCAGATATTTTGATATTTGATGGATTATCATATTGATATATGATGGATCGTTGTAGTCGTGATTGACTATTTGGTGTGTAGCATCATTGGACCCAGATTTTGGGATTTTAAAATGATTTTTTAAGTGATTTTTGAAAATATACTATATTTTTGGAATCGATCCATTATAAATAAATAAACGTTATAATTTTTAAAGTTATAAAATTATGGTTTTTGTGAAATATAGTTAAAAAGCTGATTTTTAGAAATACGATTAAAAGTCGATTTTTGAGAAATATGAACTAATGATTTTATAAAATAATTTAGATTGGATTTTTGAATATATGATAAAAGTTTAAATATAGGATTTATAAAATTTGATTATTTTATAAATCGAAATGATGAAATTATAAAGGAATTTAAAGATGTTTTAGAATAATAATATAAACTGATTTATATTAAGAGATTTATAAATAGATATTTATAAATCAAAATATTGACATTATAAAACGAGTTTTTATAAGTGTTTTAAATGAAGTGAAAAATGAATTTCATAATAGAATGAAATTTATAGAATTATAAACTGTGAAGTTATAAATGAAATTTATAAATAGTAAGATTTATAAATTTGGTGAAATTATTTGAAGAATAGATTGATTAAATAAATAAATCTTATAAGTTATAAGGTTTATAAATTGAAAAGTCTTTAAAAAGAACGATTTTGTAAAATAATCGTTTTATAAGCAATTGACTTATAATATGAACTTTTAGTTTATAATTGAGATATGAAATCAAATAGGTTAATAAAGGAATTTATAAAAAGGAAGTTTTTATAAATAAAAAAGAAACGGAATTTATAAACGTTGTTTTATAAATCCGCAAACGACTTATTTTGATAAGTTAATTGTTATAACTTATAAATGGAGTTATATTCACGTTTTAGACAGTGAATAATCCTTTAAGTTAAAGTGAATAGAAATGATGAAGTTTGTTAACGTAGTTTATTCACGTTTTGAACAGTGAATAACACGTTAAAGAAATTGTTTTGAATGAGATGTTTAATTTGAATTAAAACGATCTAACGATGTTTTAAATGTGTTGAGATTCGAAACCATAGATTTCAACATTCATTGTTGAAATAGACGTTTTCGAGAAATAAAAGGGAAATGGTGGACTATAACACTGTTGTTATAGTAAATGATTTCCGAAAGGAAATGTTTTGAATAGTATTGGGGTTTATATATCTATTTTAATTTAGAATCCCTATACTAGTGATTTTGGATTGTGGTAACGATGTTTTACGTAACATTCGTTTTGGCCCAAATAAATATGTTTAAGTGAATGATTTCCTTAAAAGAATGAAAGATATACTTAATTTGATTTAAGTATATTGAATATTTTCTAAGTGTTGAAAATAAAAGATTGTGAATTACTTATTTAATAAGTATGGAAATGTTTTCCAATGTGAAGTGAATAATTAGAATTTATCTTTTTGGAGGATAAATTGAAATGAATTATTGAAATCGTATATGCACGAATATTTTGAAATATAAATTCATTATGGAATTTATATGTGAAAGTGGAATTGGTAAAAAAAATAAATATTGATTTATTTTTAAAAGTGTTGAAATTATATATCTAGTAAAGATATTTTGGAAAATAAATAATTTGGTAAATTATTTGGAATCTGGTGATGTGTGCATATCCAGTGATAGTTCAATAACCGACTATCAGTATTTCCCTTTGAATGGGTATTTGATGTGAATTGTTTGAAATTGAATGCACACTTATTTTTGAATAAGCGCTCACTATTCGGGTTAACCGGGAAAGGACCATGGGGTCGTATAACCCATTCCGAATATGTGATACGTCGTTATGAATTGCATTTGAAGATCGGTGTTGAAGACCGAGTATTTGTGAAAGCGATAGGATGACCTATCGATTGTCTCTGCACTGGGTAGCTCCTGGTATAGAGATTCCTTAAGTGATGGGAAATTCGATCGGGATTGTGAATACCCGTATTGCAAGGGCTTCGTAAGAAGTGCCTTCGGTTTTGTTCGAGCCCGGAACAGACTTGTATGGATTGTATGCCTGACATTACAAGTTGAGATATAAAGCCGATTTCTTTCAAATATATTTCTGTTGGTGGCGGAGAATTTATTCTTTGCTTAACACCCTTCTTTGAGACGTACGAGCTCAAAGGTTATATAGTTGAAGTTATCAGCGATATATTCCCAGTTTGGTAATGTGACATGCTGAGTGATGCTGAAATGATCATTGTTTTGATTATTTGTGATAGGATCATTTATTTGATCGTCTATCCTTGTGATCATTGTGTTGATCATTTGTTGACCCAAAGCATGGCTTTTGTATAAAGTATGTTTTTGTGGACGTGAATTCGTCGAGCCTCACACCCCGTGAATGGTCAAAACAGGAAAGAAGCAGCAAGGTTATGAGGGGTAGCACCCTTTAGGATGTGTCCATTTCCTTCTGGAAAAGGGTGGTATCATGGTATGGAGCCCAGATATTTACTCATGTTGAAAACACTTTATGATTGTGTGAATTGATTACGAGCGCTCGGTGAAAAGGTCCCAAAGGACCGGGGGATGGCATATTCGGTCAGTTGTTACTCAGTTAGGAGTAACCCGGCCTTGTGTTGGTAGAGATCCGGTTTGGTTCTCGGGGATGTCCATCCAGAGGCATTCTCATGTGGCAATGGGAAGTTCCTTGGCCTGATCATTCGTTGGAAATCCAAAGAAACAATACGTGACTTGTACGGTTTTAGTTGTAGAACCTGCTTCCTCAGGAGGTAGCTATAGTAGGCATAATATAATGGTACCTATGCTGGCTAAGATTTATATTCTACTTTCGAAAGAATTTGTTCTACACTATGCACTAATAATAATATCAAATGTTATTTTAAATGCGTATCAAGCATCTTTGACTATCATAAGGAGAAATCTCCTCCGATTCTGCGTTTGCATTGTGTGTATGGCAGGAGGTCTTATGGTAGTCTCATTTTTAAAAGCATTGCGAATTGACTTTAAAAATATTCCTCTATTTTTGATTTTAAAGATAAATAAACTGTTTTTGAGTTCTCACACCAGTCACATGACTGACTCGGAGTTTATTGTTTTCCTTCCTAAACTCTGGGTGCCCACCAATTTCCACACGGGCAGTTAAGAGTTAGGTTTATCAGGATATTCTGGATATTCTGGAGTTGCTGGAGGCAAGCTGGATGTCATGGCGTATTACTAGTTTATATAGTATTTCTTTTTCCGCTGCACTATTTGTTGTTGTTGTTGTACACTCTGATGATATGATGTAATGTAATGTGTAAAATGTAATAACTGATATAGTTCTTTGTTTAAAGATTATTCATTTATTATTATATGTTGTTCCGCTGCGAATTGTGAGATTCTGTTGTTTTCTATTCCGTCCTATTTTCTTCTATTTTAAAAATTTTCTATTTTCTTCTGCCTATCTAAATTCTCTATCTTCTCTCTTTTTCTTTTCTTAAATTCTTTTTTTAAAACCCATAACTATTCGGTTTTTCGGCAACGAAAATCCGTGACGTTACATTTGGTATCAGAGCTGATGGTTAAGCGAAAACCATGGTTCTGTTGGGTATTACTCGTTAGAGATAGAGTCAGTAGTACTCTAGAATGAGTTTGAGTGTAATAATAGATATGAGCGCGTATTTGTTAGTGAATATAAAATTTGTTTTTGAATCAGGTAAATAAAATAATTTTGCCCAAAACTATTTTGTATATAAAAGAAATGATTTTCTATGGATTATTATAGTATATGGTTGCATGATTGTTAAGAAGTGATAAAATTGAATTATTATCATTAGTATATAGGAATATAAATAAAATAGATTGAATTCAAGTAAACTAAATTATTAATTCATGAACAAATGAATAGGAATTTGAATTGGTTAAATTAAAGTTTAGTCGTGAGCTAAATTCGAAGATAAATTTGAATTGTATATAAATTCAAGTAAGTAAAAGAAATAACTTGAAATTCTCTTTGTTGGTGATTAAGTAAATTCAAGATGAATTGAATATGGAAATTGAATATTGAAATGAATTAGTGAATGAAACTAATTTAAAGTAGTAATATGAATTACAAAATGAAAGTTAATCGATAGAATTCAATATTTAGAATTGAGAATTTAATTCAAATAGATTTGAAATCGTGAATTGAATTGAAACGTGAAATTGAATAAAATTGGATATGTAACTTCAAAAATGAAGTAAAAACGTATAAGAAACATATATTGGAAAATTTTGTGATGAATTGGCAAAATGGTTTGAATGTTGGTTTTGGATGCTACCACCAGCAGATTATACAGGTTATACAGGTGTATAAAGGAATTGAGATTTTGATTTCAAAGATAAAAATTGAATTGCTCGACAAAAAGGTACATATCTCGGATTAAATATCGCACTTTTATACTTTTTTCCCTTCGGGATGCCTCATTACTTGATGAGATGTATATTTGTGATATATATACTGTCATTTTTTTTTTCGGATCGAGCCGCGCAAAGGAGACTATGGCGAATTTTTTTCGAAAACTTAAGGCGTTAGAAAAAATTTGAGAAAAATTGGAAAATTTTGAAAACTTTAAACTTTATTTTGGAATTGAAAGTTAAACAATAGTAGTTGTTTTTGAAAAAGATAACTAAGTATGATTTGAAAACTTAGTAAAGATTTATAAGAAGTTTAACTATGAATTTGGGAAAATTAATAAATTCTATAACTTTTCTTACTTATAATTTCGAGGACGAAATTCTTTTAAGAGGGAAAGATTGTAACGACCCAGAATTTTTAATAATTTAAATTTGAATATTTATTTAATTTTAAATATTTATAATTGAATTTTTAAGTCAAATAAATTTTTATTTGAATTATTGGATTTAATTGAATAATTAAATCGATAATTTAATATGTTAAATTATGGAAATAATTGAAAATTGAGTTAAATATGATTGAAAATAATTTGTAAAATTTTATTTTATCATGTTGAAGTTAGAACGATATTTTAGAACTTTTAAAATCGAATTAAAAGTTAATTTGTGAAAATTGAATATTTTAATATTTAAATCGACTAGTAAAATAGTCAATTTTTGAACAGTCTCAGAATTGAACGAAACCAGTTCCATTGGATCCGTAATAGTTAGTTATTACCGGATTTGAATTTTCGTATCAATCGGAGCTATCGTTTGATCGTGGCAGCTCGAAACGCATCGAATTATTTTTAATTTAAATTTGGCGAGTCAAAATAGCCATTTTTCAAAAAGTCTCGGATTTCGACGAAACCAGTTTCATCGGATCCGTAATATGATATTATTGTAAGGTTTCAAATTTCAAGTCAATTGGATTTACCGTTTGTCCGGTACAAATTAAAACGCCTAGAAATCGACTTAAATCGGTTTAATTTAAATTGAGCGTTTTCAGCCATAACTCGCACATACTTCCGAATTTGCTTCCGAAACCTGTTCCATTGTGTCCGGAACGCGGGATAAACCCTAGGTACGCTGGTTACGGCGTCTAAATCGGAGTTCGGAATTCCCGGGATGAATAGTGTTTACGCTAGCTCTTCCTATAAATACACCCTCACTCTAAAATTAAAAAAATATATACTAAAACCCTAGTTTTATTCACGTAGCCGCCACCTAGGTATGAACGGCCAGCAGTTCATCTTCTTCCTCCCTCCAAATCTTCTAATCCGTGCAACGATTCGCGAAACCTTCAACTAGTAAATTGTAGAGCACTCTGAGATCTCGGAATCCAACGGTTACGATCGTTTAACTCGAAGCGGATTGGCGGCAAATTGGGTTCAAAGGTGGCCGTTCCTCTTGCGTGCGCGAGTATCTAGGTGGGGCCGAGTTCTCTGGTGCTTGGGCCGAAGGTAGAGGAAGTCATGAGCTTCGACGTGGCGGTGTGGTGATCGAGTTTAGGCGAGAGATTGAGGCGAAAATCAAAACCCTAAATGGGTGTAGTGGGTTCGGCCGTATACAGATAGTTTACGTGAATAAGGGGGGAAGGAGGAAGAAGCAATGCACGGTCCTGATGGCTTTGCAGTGAGATCATGCGGCTGTGGTTGTTTGGGGTATAAAAAGTTTTAGATTTATTTGTAAATTATATATATAAAATACGTGTAACTTCAAAAATACATAACTTTTTCATACGAGGTCGAAAAAATGCAAACTCAGTTGCGTTGGAATCGTATGGACGAGCACTACGCGATGGAGTTGGTTTGGAGTCGTTTGGAGTTAGTGAGAATTTTGGGTAAAATTAAACGCGCGTTTAATTTTATTCGAAATAAAAGCTAAAACGGAAATTAAAACCAAGGTGAGAACTTCTCACTCAATCGAATAGATTTCGATTTTATTTTAAATAGTTAGATTTAAAATATTTGAATGCATGTTTGAATGATGACTGTAAATTATTGATTGTTAAAATAGACATTATACGCCGTTAGTAAGCCGATGTTATTTAATAAAAACATATACCGCGAATATTTCATAAACAGTGAAATTGGTATTATATATATAATATCAATATATATATATTGGCATATGTATATATTGCAGCTGTTGATTTCCCGCATTTTTTGTTTAGCGGATGAGACCCTATTACGCCGTTATTAAGCGGATAATATTTATTAAAAACATATACCGCGATAATTTCGTACTGGAGCGAAATTGGTATTGTGCTAATGTTTTTGGATGCAGGAAACAGGTTGGAGGGATCCAACTGGATTCCTCAACAGTATTTATTTGATTTCAGATATTTTGATATTTGATGGATTATCATATTGATATATGATGGATCGTTGTAGTCGTGATTGACTATTTGGTGTGTAGCATCATTGGACCCAGATTTTGGGATTTTAAAATGATTTTTTAAGTGATTTTTGAAAATATACTATATTTTTGGAATCGATCCATTATAAATAAATAAACGTTATAATTTTTAAAGTTATAAAATTATGGTTTTTGTGAAATATAGTTAAAAAGCTGATTTTTAGAAATACGATTAAAAGTCGATTTTTGAGAAATATGAACTAATGATTTTATAAAATAATTTAGATTGGATTTTTGAATATATGATAAAAGTTTAAATATAGGATTTATAAAATTTGATTATTTTATAAATCGAAATGATGAAATTATAAAGGAATTTAAAGACTTTTTAGAATAATAATATAAACTGATTTATATTAAGAGATTTATAAATAGATATTTATAAATCGAAATATTGACATTATAAAACGAGTTTTTATAAGTGTTTTAAATGAAGTGAAAAATGAATTTCATAATAGAATGAAATTTATAGAATTATAAACTGTGAAGTTATAAATGAAATTTATAAATAGTAAGATTTATAAATTTGGTGAAATTATTTGAAGAATAGATTGATTAAATAAATAAATCTTATAAGTTATAAGGTTTATAAATTGAAAAGTCTTTAAAAAGAACGATTTTGTAAAATAATCGTTTTATAAGCAATTGACTTATAATATGAACTTTTAGTTTATAATTGAGATATGAAATCAAATAGGTTAATAAAGGAATTTATAAAAAGGAAGTTTTTATAAATAAAAAAGAAACGGAATTTATAAACGTTGTTTTATAAATCCGCAAACGACTTATTTTGATAAGTTAATTGTTATAACTTATAAATGGAGTTATATTCACGTTTTAGACAGTGAATAATCCTTTAAGTTAAAGTGAATAGAAATGATGAAGTTTGTTAACGTAGTTTATTCACGTTTTGAACAGTGAATAACACGTTAAAGAAATTGTTTTGAATGAGATGTTTAATTTGAATTAAAACGATCTAACGATGTTTTAAATGTGTTGAGATTCGAAACCATAGATTTCAACATTCATTGTTGAAATAGACGTTTTCGAGAAATAAAAGGGAAATGGTGGACTATAACACTGTTGTTATAGTAAATGATTTCCGAAAGGAAATGTTTTGAATAGTATTGGGGTTTATATATCTATTTTAATTTAGAATCCCTATACTAGTGATTTTGGGTTGTGGTAACGATGTTTTACGTAACATTCGTTTTGGCCCAAATAAATATGTTTAAGTGAATGATTTCCTTAAAAGAATGAAAGATATACTTAATTTGATTTAAGTATATTGAATATTTTCTAAGTGTTGAAAATAAAAGATTGTGAATTACTTATTTAATAAGTATGGAAATGTTTTCCAATGTGAAGTGAATAATTAGAATTTATCTTTTTGGAGAATAAATTGAAATGAATTATTGAAATCGTATATGCACGAATATTTTGAAATATAAATTCATTATGGAATTTATATGTGAAAGTGGAATTGGTAAAAAAAATAAATATTGATTTATTTTTAAAAGTGTTGAAATTATATATCTAGTAAAGATATTTTGGAAAATAAATTATTTGGTAAATTATTTGGAATCTGGTGATGTGTGCATATCCAGTGATAGTTCAATAACCGACTATCAGTATTTCCCTTTGAATGGGTATTTGATGTGAATTGTTTGAAATTGAATGCACACTTATTTTTGAATAAGCGCTCACTATTCGGGTTAACCGGGAAAGGACCATGGGGTCGTATAACCCATTCCGAATATGTGATACGTCGTTATGAATTGCATTTGAAGATCGGTGTTGAAGACCGAGTATTTGTGAAAGCGATAGGATGACCTATCGATTGTCTCTGCACTTGGTAGCTCCTGGTATAGAGATTCCTTAAGTGATGGGAAATTCGATCGGGATTGTGAATACCCGTATTGCAAGGGCTTCGTAAGAAGTGCCTTCGGTTTTGTTCGAGCCCGGAACAGACTTGTATGGATTGTATGCCTGACATTACAAGTTGAGATATAAAGCCGATTTCTTTCAAATATATTTCTGTTGGTGGCGGAGAATTTATTCTTTGCTTAACACCCTTCTTTGAGACGTACGAGCTCAAAGGTTATATAGTTGAAGTTATCAGCGATATATTCCCAGTTTGGTAATGTGACATGCTGAGTGATGCTGAAATGATCATTGTGTTGATTATTTGTGATAGGATCATTTATTTGATCGTCTATCCTTGTGATCATTGTGTTGATCATTTGTTGACCCAAAGCATGGCTTTTGTATAAAGTATGTTTTTGTGGACGTGAATTCGTCGAGCCTCACACCCCGTGAATGGTCAAAACAGGAAAGAAGCAGCAAGGTTATGAGGGGTAGCACCCTTTAGGATGTGTCCATTTCCTTCTGGAAAAGGGTGGTATCATGGTATGGAGCCCAGATATTTACTCATGTTGAAAACACTTTATGATTGTGTGAATTGATTACGAGCGCTCGGTGAAAAGGTCCCAAAGGACCGGGGGATGGCATATTCGGTCAGTTGTTACTCAGTTAGGAGTAACCCGGCCTTGTGTTGGTAGAGATCCGGTTTGGTTCTCGGGGATGTCCATCCAGAGGCATTCTCATGTGGCAATGGGAAGTTCCTTGGCCTGATCATTCGTTGGAAATCCAAAGAAACAATACGTGACTTGTACGGTTTTAGTTGTAGAACCTGCTTCCTCAGGAGGTAGCTATAGTAGGCATAATATAATGGTACCTATGCTGGCTAAGATTTATATTCTACTTTCGAAAGAATTTGTTCTACACTATGCACTAATAATAATATCAAATGTTATTTTAAATGCGTATCAAGCATCTTTGACTATCATAAGGAGAAATCTCCTCCGATTCTGCGTTTGCATTGTGTGTGTGGCAGGAGGTCTTATGGTAGTCTCATTTTTAAAAGCATTGCGAATTGACTTTAAAAATATTCCTCTATTTTTGATTTTAAAGATAAATAAACTGTTTTTGAGTTCTCACACCAGTCACATGACTGACTCGGAGTTTATTGTTTTCCTTCCTAAACTCTAGGTGCCCACCAATTTCCACACGGGCAGTTAAGAGTTAGGTTTATCAGGATATTCTGGATATTCTGGAGTTGCTGGAGGCAAGCTGGATGTCATGGCGTATTACTAGTTTATATAGTATTTCTTTTTCCGCTGCACTATTTGTTGTTGTTGTTGTACACTCTGATGATATGATGTAATGTAATGTGTAAAATGTAATAACTGATATAGTTCTTTGTTTAAAGATTATTCATTTATTATTATATGTTGTTCCGCTGCGAATTGTGAGATTCTGTTGTTTTCTATTCCGTCCTATTTTCTTCTATTTTAAAAATTTTCTATTTTCTTCTGCCTATCTAAATTCTCTATCTTCTCTCTTTTTCTTTTCTTAAATTCTTTTTTTAAAACCCATAACTATTCGGTTTTTCGGCAACGAAAATCCGTGACGTTACAATTGAAGAAGCCACAACACTCAATTCCTTGAACCCAGTAAAACTAGGGTTCCTAACCGGAGTACCCAATTTTCAATACCAAATTTGAGTTTGAATAAAATTCATAAATTTTATCATCATCAATGATAACTACACTATCACTAGAAACAATTTCAACCAAATTAAAAGCAAGTATCAACTGTACTTAGCTAATATACAAAATACAGTAATTTTGAAACTGCACTTATTTAACAGCACTATAAATTGTCATTTTACTTTTAAAAATGCTAATCCTTCATGATGTTTTGAGTTCTACTCCTAAAACATTAATTTGCAATGTTTTATACTATTACTTATAAAATTTCCTATGCTCTGTTACTTATTTTAGTAAGTTAAATTTAAAATTTACCTTAATAAAATCCTAAAATCTAAACTATGAAACTAGCCTACCATCTTATTTAAATTCTAAAATTTAACAAAGAAAATTTGAAGATATAAAAATTTAATTAGAAACTTGAACTAGAAAAACAAAACAGAACATAGGAATTTAAACAGCATGCATATATATATATATATATATATATATATATATATATATATCTAACTCATACATCAGACAGTAAGTATTGAACACATAAACATTTATTTATTTTAGCATGCAACAAATTTTAACCTTAAATTTATAAAAGAAAGTTACTCACCTTAGAATGCAGAGCTCAATTATCTTTTTTCTGAAATTTACAGAAAGGAATGCAAGTTCTTTTTAAAAAATGCAGGTGTGCCTTTTGTTTTCTGGTGGCATGCAGCGCCAAATTCCATATTGCAGAAATAGGGATGCATGCTTGAAACTTGCAGGTGCATGCAACATAATTTTCATGCTTGATTCCAGGAAAATAAATGCAGGCATGAAGAGGTTTCAAACAGAGATGCAGAGATCATCAATTGCATGCAGGTTTGGATGAAATTCAAAACAAAAAGGCAGTGAATTTTCTGGTGTATGCAGGTTTTGGAAATGCAGATTAATGTTTGAATTTAAGTAGGATGGGTTTGATTTTGAAGAGGAGTGGAATAATGCAAATATACTTGAGTTTGAGGTAGTGCAGATTTGATTTTTATGAATTTGTGTATGCCGATTTTTGATTATGGATGTGAAAAAAAGAAATTTGGTCTTTCTTTTGATTAAGGAATGAAAAAAAAAATATGAATGAAGAAACAAGTTTATATAAAGGTAATTTTCAGATTTAATGAATTAAAAGAAAAATTAAAATAAAATTTACACTTGTACAAATGTTAGACACTTGTCAATTTGTAATACTAATTTTTAAACATAAGTTAAATGAATGTTAGAGAATGAATCACTTGTTAAAAGAATGCAATACTTGTTCTTATAATAATTAGTATTAATTTACAAGTTAATGTATGTGTTAGCCTAGTTTAAATTGTTAGTTTATTTTAAAATATGTAATAAATTTACAAAAGAAATAAAAACAAACAATGTTTTACAAATTGAAACTTATACATTAAAAATTAAAACAATTTAAAATTAATACTTTTGAACTTAATTTCAAACTAAATTCAAAACCAAACAATTTTTAAATCAAGTTATAAATATAAATAAAAATTACAAATCTTATTCAAAACTTAAAAGACAATACAATATTAATATTGTTTTTTCTAAATATCTTATTATTACATTAAAATCATTTTACAAAAGATTATATTTTTATTAATAAATTATTTATTTAATTAAGCCATGAAACCATTTTGTTCGTTTATTCTAAATTTAAAACCCAATCTAATTTAATTTAACCATTTAATATTTTTCTTACCAATTTTAAAATTATATATTTATGAAATAGTTTCTAAAAACTCAATACTAATTTGTTTTAAGATTTCCAAATTAAAATGTATATTTTAGAATTTTAAAAATATGATTTAATTATTAAATTTAAACCAAAATCATTTATTTAACTTTGAAAAGCTTAAATATAAAATAACACAAATTTTCCAAATTTCTACAAATATTAAAACTAGAAAATATGTTTTACTTATTAAAATTAAAACAATACCAATCTATTTAAAATGTAAACCAAATATTTATATTGTAAATAGAAATAAATTTATATCATTTAAAAGATAAAATAACCAATTAAATATTTATTAAAGAAGATTATTAAATTTATTTGAATAATTATTAACAGAATATCAATATCAATTTAATCTTAACTACAGATTATTAAATTGATATTGTTAAAAATTCCGGGATATTACAATCTTTCCCCGTTAAAAGAATTTCGTCCTCGAAATTTAAAACAAAGGTAATTTAAAAATCTCATTAAATTTTTAAATTTTAAACACAAGCATATATCAAACATATGCTAACAACCAAAACAACCACTTCAAACAAACCTAATTATCCTGATAAAATTATGGATAAAATTTCATCAAGTTTGCTCAAGTGTATATATGTATCCACCGGGATACTCGCTCTAGAAAATCCAAACAAACAATACTATGAAGCTACAAAGCTCCTATACAGCTATATCTATAACACTAGACAAGATATCAGACTACAAACGAGTCTGACTCAATAACCAAAACTCCAGAACTGCTGGTTTCACAACTAGAGATAGATCATACACGCACTCCCTCAGAGATACGTGAAACTCATCGAATCCCAGTTATCCAAACTGGCAATTCAATCCTGTAGATCAATCACTTATTCTCCAAGAATACAGAAAAGATCAAAAACCTCTCAGAGCAACTTCTCAGACTTACCCAAACTTATAGCTCACTTTTGCGATCAATTCAGCCTAAATCCAAAGAAACTGCTCTCTCTCAACCAACCAGAACAGCTTATGCTGGCCTAGCCAACTTACCAGAGAAACGGATCCACTCTGCTGCTCTACTTCAGAGAAACTACTCAGCCAGAAGACTCCCTACCAACTCAAAATACTCTGCTAAACTCAGCCACATCACCGAGCAGACTCACTTCTTACTCTTGTTCCAAAGAAACATCTTCGGAAATATCCATAGTCACTGCATCTTATCACGCAGCTACAACTTCCTGAGATATCAAGATATCATCACTCACCTGCTTCAGCCTTAACGATAGATCAAAACTCAATTCTGCACTTCAAAGATGAACTCCGAACCTTTGCAGGTTTCCTTCAGAGATCGATGAAGTCCTTCATCACAACAGAACTCACTCGAGACGGTATTAGGTCTACAGTCTCGACAAATACACTCCCAACCTCATATACCTTTATAACTTATATTGGAAAAACCTGAACGGGTAATCCAACAAATAGGTAGAACCAATTATATATATTAAAAATACAAATACGCTCTCTCAAGATAGACACCACTACAGAGCCTAGGTATTCACTCAACCTAACGCTCTTATACCAAGTGAGACGACCCGACTTTTTACCACCAGAAAGTCGTATCATCCTTAAGAAAGAAAGGGATAGAAAAGAGAAAAGAAAGAAGAGAAAGAAGAAACAAAACAAGAATCTCAACAGCGGAACGAATAAATTATATTTGTAACATAAGTATAGCAAAGTATACATCAAATATCAGAGTTACACAGACATATACAACACATACTAAACAGTTATAAACACCTGTCTAGTTATTACACTCAATCACAATACAGAAACACTCAGAGATACCAACACAGCGGAACTATATAACTATACGCAGAAGCCTCCTGCTCCATATGCTCCTCCACAATTCGTCAAAGCTAACCTGAATCCTAACCTGAATTCCCTTGACTACTCATAAAAATTTGAGTACCCAAGAGTTAAAGAAAAACAGAAATAACTCCGGGTCAGACATGGGTCTGGTGTGAGTAACACGTTAAAGTTGCTTAATTTTCAAAACCTTTTGAAAGAAAGGTGTCACGTAAGACTTCCCACACATAAACATGGAAAAGCTTTTACCTTACGCTAACCAAAACATTTGATTGGAAATCTGACGATATTATAATAGGGTCTAGGGTTTTCAAATAAATAAGAAATAGCCAAAATTGTTACATTTATTAAATTACAGCTACTAGCCACAAAAGTGGGTAATACAATCAAAACCATTGGCACTTATTGGATTTTGGATTCCATACAATGGCAGGGCTACTGGGGTACAGCCCGTCACAGTACGTGGCCTATATCACCGTACCGAGGATCACTCCCCAATCCCCTGCAACACAAAGCCGGACCCATTCTTTACTTAACAGTTTCGAATAAGACAACCCCGACGGTTGTCATGATCAACCGCCCACACAGCCGAAATATAAAGGGACCTCCAGACATGGGTAAATCTTACTCTCAAGTGGGGGCTACCCACGAAGCCTTGCTGCACCTCCCCTGTTTTAGCCATTCCCGGTTGATGAGGCTTGAGGCTACGATTACCTTTATAGGACACATTACTTAGAATGATCATCGTCCACCTGACGATGTTCTGAAAGCATTCAATCCATACAAGTTCGTTCTGGGTTTGAACGAAACCGAAGGCATTATCTCGTTACACTCATTTTGGAATCACCCTCAGAGTTAACGACAATAACCCTTGCACTCTGAATCACCATCTCGAATCTATAAGTACTATTCCGTCAAACTCATTACGGAATCACCCAAAGAGTTATACTAACGTATAGCCCTTACACCTCGAGTCTTCACTCGCTCCACTTGGATTAACGACCTAACGTTCAATTGGAATCAATGTGGTTTTCGGATGTCCAAATATGGAAACCCGATCCCGGTCTCATCGAAATCCAAAGCGTGTCTTTTAGGTCCAAGTTGTTTTAAGTTTAAAACAATTCAATTCATTATCTAAATATACACAGATAGATAATTCACAACACAATAGATAATCAATCTTATCATTATCGACAGATAATTCATATCATAATCAGATAATCCATATTATCATCCAAAAGCAACCAATGCATCCATATCACATACACTACTCATCTCATAACTGGGATTACAAACCATACCAGGCAACCACTACCATTTATCAAACATAAGCAATGATCAAATGATCACACCTTCTATAATTAATTTAAAATGAATTAAATTAATTACTCAATCTCTAATTAATTTAAAATGAATTAAATTAATTACTTTATCATTAAAATTCTGCTTAACTTAACCATCCATTGATTTCAAATCAATTTATAAATTATCATCTCAATATTCATTTCAATTAACATTGATTAACTATCTCTAATTACAATAAGTAATTAGCTTATAAGTTAATTACACAAGTTAATTACCTAAACCCTTTGAAAACAATTAATTTGTAATTACTAAATTAATTGATTAACTAAAATTAATTACATTAATTATTTATTCATTATTAATTATACCTTAATTAATCAATTCCAAATTACATCATTAATTAATTAATTAATGATTCTAATTACATTTAATCAATTTCTAAATATAAATTAATTACATAAGTAATTAATCTGAAATTAATCCATATATATATTAATCACCCATGATTAATAACCATTCAGTAATTACTACTTTAATTACTCATCCCATCAATTAATTATTCTTAATTAATTATCTTCATTAATCACTTGATTAATTTTGAAAGTAATTTAAATCCAAATTATTTCTAAAATAAATATCCTTAATTACATTCAGTAATTATTAATTAATTACTTCCTTAAGTAATTACAAATCCATAAATTACATAAATGAAATATCAACAATCCACAAATGTTTAAATTAATTTAACTTAATTAATCTAAACTAATCACATTCATTAAATTAATTATACTAAGTAATTAATTCATTAACTACCTTCATAAGTAATAAAAATTGATTATTATTAATTAATTAATCTAATTAATTATCAAAATTAATCACATTAATTAATTGTTAAATAATCTTAAGTTAATGACTTCATTAATATTTCTTAATTATTTAATTAAGAATTAACTTAAATTAATCATTATTAATTATCAATTAATTAATATTTAATTATCATTTAATTAATCTTTAATTATTAATTAATTAAGTGTTAATTAAAATCTAAATTATCTCTAATCACTTGATTAAATAAACTTAATCATCAATTAAAATTTAATTAACCATATTTAATTATAGATTAATTAACCTTAATTAATTAATCTCAAATCCAATTAATTAACTTAAAAATTATTAAATACTTAATTAAACATCCATATTATTAATTAATCAAATAATTAATTTTTCATCATAATTATCTTAATAATTTAATGAATCAAATCATTAAATTTTTATTTATCTTTTAGATAACATTTCTTATTTAATTATGCATTTAAAAACAATTTTTTTTTTAAATTTACTTTAATTCCTATTTAACTTCATTTTAAACTTAAGACTCCAATTTTATCTTAAATAAGATTTTAAAACAATTCAAAACTTTTTATCATATATGTTAAAACATCTACCTTATCAATAAGTTAAAACAAATTTAAATTACAAATTCAATTTAAATTCAAATCAATTTAAAATTTTCTTTTAAGTTTCCAAATTGGAATACAACTCTTAAATTCATTCTAGATTTAACTTAAATCTACACCTTCAATTTAAATGCAAATCATCATTTTGAAGCAAATCTAAATTTAAGCCTTTATTTAAAAACTGCAATTTAAATTAAAAATCAGATTTAAAACTATAATTTAAATTCATTTTAAATTTCCACTTTAAAAATTTAACCTTTCAATTCAAATGCAAAACACATATGCATCTACACTTGTGAGTTTGAAATCAAATTTAAATATAAAAAAACATAAATGAATTTAAATCTCAGACAATCTAATTTTGAATCCTTATTCAAATTTCAGATTTAAAAAACCAGTTTAAACTTCAACTTGTAATTTAAAATTTATATTTAAAAACAGAAACAGTTTCTCTTTTTATTAAAAAGAACCAAACTTAAATTTTCCTGAATTTAAATTATTTCTAAAAAACCAAAATTCAAACTTATTTGAATTCATATTTTAGATTCAGGTTTAAAACATAAGTTTAAATTAAGTTTACATTTTTAAAATTTAACTTTCAAAATTTAAAAATAACTACAAACATATTTCCTGATTAAATTTAAACCAAACTAAAGTTTAAAAATTCAAAACCTAAGATTTAAACTAATTAAATTCAAATTCAATTCAGGTTTCTTCTTTTTTTTTTTAATTTTAGTTTTAAAATTTAGTTTAAAGTTAACCCGTTTTACATTAAAAAACCTGAAACATAAATACAATCGAACCTCCCTATTTGACTTCGATTCAACACCACCCTAACTTCAAGTCTCCCCTCAATTAACCCGAGACCATCACGAGACAAAAACCCTGCAACCAAAAATCATCACAAACCTGCACAAAGCCTCCCTGTGCACTCACAACCCAACTCGGCCGTCACTGGCCATCATCAACGGTCATCCTCCATCGACCTGTGATCCCACTACGCCCTTCAACCCTCAGATTTCCAAAAGTTCAACTTGAATTTGAATTCAGGTTTGAAACAGAAACTGGAAACACAAGACTCCAACCCAACCAAACCCGTCAACATCAATTTCTCCCCTTCCAGACCACCATCACCCTACATACTCCGATGACAACTCCATCAATACATCCTCTAACCATACCCAAAATATCTATGAACTCGAACCATTGAAGAAGCCACAACACTCAATTCCTTGAACCCAGTAAAACTAGGGTTCCTAACTGGAGTACCCAATTTTCAATTCCAAATTTGAGTTTCAATAAAATTCAGAAATTTAATCATCATCAATGATAACTACACTATCACTAGAAACAATTTCAACCAAATTAAAAGCAAGTATCAACTGTACTTAGCTAATATATAAAATACAGTAATTTTGAAACTACACTTATTTAACAGCACTATAAATTGTCATTTTACTTTTAAAAATCCTAATCCTTCATGATGTTTTGAGTTCTACTCCTAAAACATTGATTTGCAATGTTTTATATTATTACTTATAAAATTTCCTATGCTCTGTTACTTATTTCAGTAAGTTAAATTTAAATTTTACTTTAATAAAATCCTAAAATCTAAACTATGAAACTAGCCTACCATCTTATTTAAATTCTAAAATTTAACAAAGAAAATTTGAAGATATAAAAATTTAATTAGAAACTTGAACTAGAAAAACAAAACAGAACATAGGAATTTAAACAGCATGCATATATATATATATATATATATATATATATATATATATATATATCTAACTCATACATCAGACAGTAAGTATTGAACACATAAACATTTATTTATTTTAGCATGCAACAAATTTTAACCTTAAATTTATAAAAGAAAGTTACTCACCTTAGAATGCAGAGCTCAATTATCTTTTTTCTGAAATTTACAGAAAGGAATGCAAGTTCTTTTTAAAAAATGCAGGTGTGCCTTTTGTTTTCTGGTGGCATGCAGCGCCAAATTCCATATTGCAGAAATAGGGATGCATGCTTGAAACTTGCAGGTGCATGCAACATAATTTTCATGCTTGATTCCAGGAAAATAAATGCAGGCATGAAGAGGTTTCAAACAGAGATGCAGAGATCATCAATTGCATGCAGGTTTGGATGAAATTCAAAACAAAAAGGCAGTGAATTTTCTGGTGTATGCAGGTTTTGGAAATGCAGATTAATGTTTGAATTTAAGTAGGATGGGTTTGATTTTGAAGAGGAGTGGAATAATGCAAATATACTTGAGTTTGAGGTAGTGAAGATCAGCTTCACGAGGCTAAGGTGTTTTCTCAGATGGATTTGGCAACGGGATTTCACCAGTTGAGAGTGGCGAAGGATAGTGTGCCGAAGACTGCTTTCAGGACACCATCCGGGTTTTATGAGTGGCTGGTAATGCCGTTTGGATTGACTAACGCGCCAGCATATTTTGTGGATCTTATGAATAGAGTGTTCAGAGATCAGTTGAACAAATTTGTACTTGTGTTCGTGGATGATATTTTGGTTTACTCCAAAACTGAAGAAGAGCACAAGACGCACTTAAGGATTGTTTTGGAAATTTTGCGGAAACATCAGCTGAAGGCTAAGTTTTCGAAGTGTCACTTCTGGAAGAGTGAAGTGAGGTTCTTAGGCCATGTTATTTCTGGAAATGGAATAGCGGTTGATCCCGCTAAGGTGGCAGCGATCCAGGATTGGGTTAGGCCTAAGAATGCATCTGATGTGAGGAGTTTTCTTGGATTAGCAGGATATTATCGTCGGTTTATCAAAGACTTTTCCAAGATAGCTGCACCGTTGACAGGATTGACGAAAAAGAACCAAGTGTTCAGATGGGATGATAAGTGTGAGCAAGCTTTCGTAATCCTGAAAGAGCGACTGACAAGTGCTCCTGTTTTGACTATTCCAGGTGGGAATGATGAGATGGTGGTTTACACCGATGCATGTGGTACTGGACTTGGAGCAGTGCTAATGCAGAAGGAGAAAGTTGTTGCGTATGCAAGTCGACAACTGAAGCCGCATGAAAGGAATTATCCGACTCATGATTTGGAGTTAGCGGCGATTGTGTTTGCTTTGAAGATGTGGAGACACTATCTATTGGGAGTTAGATTCGAGCTGTTTACAGATCATAAGTCGTTGAAGTATCTGTTTTCCCAAAAGGATTTGAATCTTCGACAGCAAAGGTGGCTAGAGTTCTTAGCATCGTATGATTTTGGTATAGCCTATACTCCAGGGAAAGGTAACGCAGTGGCTGATGCGTTAAGTCGAAGACATGCAGGATTGGGAGCCATGTTTTCGGAATGGAAGAGTCTTGAGTATTTGGCTGGATTTGATTTCAGGCCTAGATGTGAATTGGAACCTGAGATGTTGGCAAACTTATCGATAAGGCCTACTCTTGTGGAAAGAATTGGTGAGAGGCAAAGGGGAGATGATAAGCTTGTCAAGATTATCTGTGATTTGGAATCTGGATTGGACCCGGAGAAGGATAAGGGATTCGAGGTCGATCGAGAGGGTTGGCTTCGAAAGCAAGGGCGACTAGTTGTTCCCGATGTAGATGGATTGAGAGATGAAGTTCTGAGGGAGAGTCATCACTCGAAGTTGACAATTCATCCAGGTGGAAATAAGATGTATCGGGACATGAAGAGAACCTACTACTGGAAAGGTATGAAGAAGGATGTTGGAAATTTTATTTCCAAGTGTATGAATTGCCAGTTGGTGAAAGCTGAGCAGAAGAAGCCCAGTGGATTGCTTCAGCCATTAGAAGTTCCTACATGGAAGTGGGAGCAAGTGTCGATGGACTTTATCGATGGTCTACCTAGGACAAGAGCAGGGAATGAAGGGATTTGGGTCATAGTAGATCGTTTGACCAAGAGTGCAAGGTTCATTCCTGTTCGATCGACTAGGACTGCATCGAAGTTGGCTGAATTATATGTGAAGTGGATAGTTCGTTTCCATGGTGTTCCGAAGAGTATAGTGAGCGATCGAGATCCATTGTTCACTAGTAGATTTTGGAAGAGCTTCCAGGAAGTTTTGGGAACTGAGTTGTGTTTGAGTACAGCTTATCACCCTCAAACAGATGGTCAGACTGAGAGAGTCAACCGAGTTTTGGAAGATCTTCTTAGAGCATGTGTTTTGGACTTCGGAGGATCATGGGAAGATCACCTTCATTTGGTGGAGTTTGCTTATAATAACAGTTATCAGTCGAGTATTGGTATGGCACCATATGAGGCATTATATGGAAGACCGTGTAACTCTCCGACATGTTGGTTGGAAACTGGAGAAAAGCTGATACTTGGGCCAGAGATGATTCGACAGACTTCAGATTGTATAGAGATCATTCGGCAACGAATGAAGGCAGCCCAAGATCGTCAGAAAAGTTATGCCGATAATCGTCGTAAGGATTTGGAATTCGACGTAGGTGATATGGTTTTTGTGAAGATTTCTCCATTGAAGAATGCTATAAGGTTCGGGAAGAAAGGAAAGTTAACTCCGAGATTTGTTGGACCATTCCCGATTATCGAGCGTATTGGAAAGCTCGCTTATAGATTGGAGTTACCGGAAAAGATGGCGGGTGTGCACAGTGTTTTTCATGTATCTTATCTACGGAAGTATGTGCACGACCCAAAGACAGTGGTTTCTGCTGATAGCTATGAAGATTTGGAGGTTGATCCAGTTGTTACAAGACCTCGTAAGCCGCTTCGTATTGTTGAAACTGATACGAAACAGCTTAGGAGGAAGACGATTACGTTGCTCAAGGTACAATGGAGTGATGATGTTAACGACTGTACATGGGAGGAGGAAGAGAGGATGAAGGCAGCTCATCCAGAACTCTTCGAGGTATGACCCTAAGGTGTCGTGACATCTCATGAATTTGCATCTTGATTTCTATCTTAGAATTCTGCATGCTAGGCTAGAATTGGATGCATGGTTTGTTGATTGCTATGGATGGTAGGCATGCGGATTATCTTTGATTGCTGTTGTTTGCTTGGAATTTCGGGGGCGAAATTCCTAAGGGGGAGAGAATGTAACGACCCGTATTTTACGTGTCGATAAATCGTGGAATTTACCGGTCGTTAGTGTTGTTTATGTTGTCTCTAGCCTGAGTCGTATGGAGAGTAACACGTGTGTTGAAGGGTTGAGTCGTGACCGACTCATAGGTTGGAACGAGTTATGGAGTTAACTCGTGACCGAGTCATAGAGTTGCCGACTTAGTGTCTTAGGTCGTGTGGGCGAGTTAGGGAAGCCAGCGACTCAGGAGTAGACGACTTAGAGTGTGACCGAGTCATGGGATAAGTCGTGACCGACTTATAGAAGCAGCGACCTAAAGGTTAGACGACTTAGTGTTGGACCGACCTAAGAAGTGACCGACTCATGGGTTAGCGACTTAAGGGGTTAAGGCTTAGGTCGTGGGGTCTTGAGTTGGTAGGGGCTTGGGTCGGCAGGGTGTTATCTCGTTAGGAGGTTGAGTCGTTAGGGGCTTAGGTCGTTGAGTCGGCTAGGAGTTAGGTCGTATGACCCTGTGTTCTGTTAAGTCGGCAGCGACCTAAATTAGGTCGCTAGGGAAGATAGGTCGGCAGGGTTTTTAGGTCGTGTGAGTTAGGACTGAACATACTAAGTTGGTAGCGACTTAGTGATGAGTCGTAGGTCGTTAATGTTATAAGTCATTAGGTCGGCCTTGGGCTTAAGTCGTTAGATTGTTAGGTCGTTAGGCTGCACTGTTGTGATGAGTCGTGAGCCGTTGGGTCTTGCATGCGCTTGTGTTTTAGGTCGTAGGTCGGGGTAGTTGAGTCGTGCATTGGGTTGGACATGCGCGTACTAGGTCGCAGGATGGCATGGGTCGGCAGCGACCTATGTTAGGTCGGAGATTTCTTAGGTCGGCGACGACCTAAAACTGAGCCTACGAGTTACGACCTAAGGAGTTTTCAGCCTATAAATAGAGGGGTTTGGCTCACTTTTTGGCACCGGTTTTTGAAGCGACGAAGTGCTGCCATTTTGGGAACTCGGCTACAACATTTCTTCATCTTCTTTTCTCCATTCCAATCTAATTCTAACATCCATCCAAGATCGAAGATCGAGATCGAAGATCCAAGTGCCAAAGTTGAAGATCTTCATCCGTTCGAGCTAGAATTCATCGATTGGAGCGAGATATTGCCGGATCAAACCTTGATCTTCGCTGTCCAGATCTGAAGTGTGTAGTTTTTGTAGTGTTTGGGTGATTTGGTGAGTGGTAGTTATCTCTCACGCGGATCCAAAGGAGTATATTGGATTGGTGGCATGTTTGGGTGTTAAAGTTAGAGATTTCATGCATTTTTCTTAGATCGAAGTCTAGATCCATGGTTTTTGAAGATGTTTACTTATGCAAGTTAGTTTAACAAGCATTAGAGACAAAACCCATGTTTTATAATTGATAGACCTATGCTAAAAACCATGATTTCACATATGTTGGACTTTTGCTCGTTTATTTACGAAATTCCCATTATAGTTGATATTGCTTAAATTGCTTAATAGATCTTGTTTGAATGATTGATTATTTGAATGTATGATTGATTTGATTGTTTCCAAGTTAGCTAGTAGTTGATTTGGAACAAGATAATGAAAGAGGATTCAAAAGCTATGGAAGAAGGCTCTTGAATGGTGAAAGCTGCTTAAGGCATATGTAGCGGATGTTGAAGCTCATATGTATAGATTGGATGATGTTGAGATGGGACTTTGCCATGATTTGATGAGGCAAACCATGTTGTTGAGTTGAGACTTTGCTTTGATGCGATGAAGCGAAGTATGATGTGAGCCTTGGCTTAATCCAAGCAGGGATCATTCCAAGCATGTTGATAACTTGAAGAGTAGTTCAAGTTGGTTGATAATGGATTGTTCAAGAGGTAGCTTGAGCTTGTATGAGGATAGTCGTCAAGAAGGATGGCTAGGAGGCTTGGATCTCGTCGTTGTTGAAGGTTCTAGCATGCTCAAAAGCAAGAGTACATGGGGCGCCCATAACGACTACAGGTAGGTAGTCGGGACACCCAAAAGACTACAGGTAGGTAGTTGAGTACTCTGGGCAAAGTAGATAAGTCCTAGGCACAAGGCAGTGTGCGGAGTTATGGTTAGAACCGGGGTTACCATTAGCCCTTGACAGATGGTCATTCAACTAACGATGAAATCGAGGCAAGGATGACAGTGATAGCCAGAGTCATGGATGTTTGGTTGTATTATCATTCGGCTTCAAGAGCGGTGTTTTCTGGGTGCTTATCTGATCTTGGTTTAGGCCTTGGGGGTTTGTATTTGGAAAACATCGTCCTTGACTCGAGTGGTATTCGCTTTACCTTAATTGTCTATGTTGTTATGCTTGCTTCTCCTTAGTGTATGTCTGGGGCTATCACTGTAGAAAGAGGTGGAGTGGGATGGTTTGGTTCCTATTCCTTTTATCCTTTATGCTCTTTTGGTATGTTTGATAGTTAATTTACTGCTCACTAAGACTTTGTCTGACTCAAGGTTTTATGTCTCCTCTTATTACCTTGGGCTGTTCATCCATGTTTGGGATGGGCAGACTAGGTAGCAGGTGACAGGTGCTGTGCTAGGAGTTCTACGATGAAGATGACGAAGACGAGCAGGAGGCTTTGCATATTAGTTTTCTTACTATATGTACTGGGTATCCGCTGCTGTATTTGGTTGAGTGATTTGTAGTGAGGCTTTCATGTATGGATTTGAGTAGATGATTGTATGAAACTACTGTGATGCTTATATGATGATGTTCTGTTCTATGGAGCTTCACTATATTATATTTCTCTATTGTATTTTATCCATGCGCTGTGAGTTATGCGATAGAGATTCTTCTGTTTTGTTTTACCCTGACTATCGTCCATGGCTGCCTGGCACACCTTTTAGCGCATTGTTTCCTTGATTTGGTGCGGGAGTCATGGGCGGTCGTCACATTTGGTATCAGAGCTTTGGTTAATCGATTTCAGCCAACGCTCGCTGACGTAACTACGTATGAGAGACGTAATTGTATTTTGATGGATGATTACTATATATAATATAGTAGCCTAGAAGGATTTGAACTCCTTATGCAGTTGTTTCTTAAGGTGTTCTAATCATTCTTATTACAGATATTAAGGATGAGTCGAAGAGGGAGACCAGCTGCAAGGGAAAGCCGTGCTGATGAAGGAGCTGTTGATTATGGAACTATGTTCGAAGCGATGATGACTTCGATCATGAGAAGGATACCAGCTTCAGGATCATCAGTGGATGTGGGAGTTCAAGTTCAAGCTCCAAGACCGGTGGATTTTGCTAAGCTTTGCAAGGATTATACTTCTCTTGGAGGAAAAGCTTTCTTGGGGACGGAGTCGACTATTGAGGTGCAGAGATGGATTGATGCATGTCGAAGGATCTTTGGTGACTTAGGGATTGAGGATGCAACTAAGAGAAAGCTTGCATCGAGACAGCTTCAGGGAAGAGCGGCTGATTGGTGGAATTCTATCACCATAGATACACCAGAAGAAGAGATTACTTGGGAGCAATTCCAAGTTAGATTTGAAGCTAAGTTCATCTCTACTTCCCAGAAATCTGTCTTGTTTAAGAGGTTTGTGGAGCTCAAGCAAGGGGGAAGGCCTGTTCTTGAGTATATTTCTGAGTTTGAAGCTTTGTCCAAGTATGCCAGATCGTACATTGATTCTCCCTATCAGAAGAATGAGAAGTTTGTGACTGGTCTGGATGCTTATCTTGGGAGGCAGTTAGTGGATCATTTGGACGATCCATTTGAGAAGCTTGTGGAGAAAGCCCTTAGGCATGAGAGTTTGTTTCCTAAGGAAAGTTCTGTTGTTGCTGTAACCAGGGAAGGATCTAAACCACACCAGAATGGCAATAAGAGGAGGAAGCAGCAGCAGCAGAAGGGTAAGGATGGCCAGAAGAAGCCGAAAGGCGAAGTGACTTGTTATAACTGCCAACAGAAGGGCCATCTTTACAAAGATTGTAAGAATCCCAAGGTGCCGGGAAAGTGTTACAACTGTGATAAGCTGGGACATATCAAGAAGGACTGTCCAGAACCGAGGAAAGATAGGCAGGTTGTGCAAGCCTATGCTTTGGGGGCTGTTCCATCGTCTTCGAAAGCTCCTACTGCTGAGGAGAAGGGGAAGAGTGTGGTGGTTCAAGGTACTCTTTCTATTTGTGGTGTTCCAGTTAGAGTGTTGTTTGATACTGGAGCGTCGCATTCTTTTGTTTGTGATGATTTGGTAAGCCGGTTAGGTATGAAACCGGATATTGTTGATAGGCCATTGGTTGTGACTAATCCGGTAGGGGGTTCGTCATGTTTGTGTATGATATGCCGTGGTCTAGTTGTGTCGAGTCATGATTGCTCGTTTGTTTGTGATTGCTTTGTCCTGAACTTTGGGGGGTTCGGAATTATTTTGGGTATGGACTGGCTTAGGAAGTATGCGGCTAGGATTGATTGTGAGAGGCTTGAGGTGACAGTCGGGAATGTGGAAGGGCGAAAGGTTGTGATACGATGTAAGCATGAAGAAGGCGTCTTCATGAGCTTCATGTATTCGCTAGTTGTTCCACGGGATGGACTGTCATCGGTGCCTATTGTGAATGAGTTTGAGAATGTCTTTGAGGAAGTCAAAGGGTTGCCGCCGCATAGGGAGATCGAGTTTCGTATCGATCTAGTTGAGGGAGCCAGACCTGTTGTGATGCCTCTTAGGCGGATGGCACCGAGGGAGCAGCAAGAGCTGAAGGTGCAAGTTGATGACCTTTTGCAGAAAGGATTCATTCGGAGAAGTGTGTCCGAATGGGGTGCGCCAGTTGTGTTCGCAACCAAAGCGGATGGATCGTTGAGGTTGTGTGTGGATTATCGTGAGCTGAATAAGGTGACTAAGAAGAACAAGTATCCATTGCCGAGAATAGATGACTTGTTTGATCAGCTTCACGAGGCTAAGGTGTTTTCTCAGATGGATTTGGCAACGGGATTTCACCAGTTGAGAGTGGCGAAGGATAGTGTGCCGAAGACTGCTTTCAGGACACCATCCGGGTTTTATGAGTGGCTGGTAATGCCGTTTGGATTGACTAACGCGCCAGCATATTTTGTGGATCTTATGAATAGAGTGTTCAGAGATCAGTTGAACAAATTTGTACTTGTGTTCGTGGATGATATTTTGGTTTACTCCAAAACTGAAGAAGAGCACAAGACGCACTTAAGGATTGTTTTGGAAATTTTGCGGAAACATCAGCTGAAGGCTAAGTTTTCGAAGTGTCACTTCTGGAAGAGTGAAGTGAGGTTCTTAGGCCATGTTATTTCTGGAAATGGAATAGCGGTTGATCCCGCTAAGGTGGCAGCGATCCAGGATTGGGTTAGGCCTAAGAATGCATCTGATGTGAGGAGTTTTCTTGGATTAGCAGGATATTATCGTCGGTTTATCAAAGACTTTTCCAAGATAGCTGCACCGTTGACAGGATTGACGAAAAAGAACCAAGTGTTCAGATGGGATGATAAGTGTGAGCAAGCTTTCGTAATCCTGAAAGAGCGACTGACAAGTGCTCCTGTTTTGACTATTCCAGGTGGGAATGATGAGATGGTGGTTTACACCGATGCATGTGGTACTGGACTTGGAGCAGTGCTAATGCAGAAGGAGAAAGTTGTTGCGTATGCAAGTCGACAACTGAAGCCGCATGAAAGGAATTATCCGACTCATGATTTGGAGTTAGCGGCGATTGTGTTTGCTTTGAAGATGTGGAGACACTATCTATTGGGAGTTAGATTCGAGCTGTTTACAGATCATAAGTCGTTGAAGTATCTGTTTTCCCAAAAGGATTTGAATCTTCGACAGCAAAGGTGGCTAGAGTTCTTAGCATCGTATGATTTTGGTATAGCCTATACTCCAGGGAAAGGTAACGCAGTGGCTGATGCGTTAAGTCGAAGACATGCAGGATTGGGAGCCATGTTTTCGGAATGGAAGAGTCTTGAGTATTTGGCTGGATTTGATTTCAGGCCTAGATGTGAATTGGAACCTGAGATGTTGGCAAACTTATCGATAAGGCCTACTCTTGTGGAAAGAATTGGTGAGAGGCAAAGGGGAGATGATAAGCTTGTCAAGATTATCTGTGATTTGGAATCTGGATTGGACCCGGAGAAGGATAAGGGATTCGAGGTCGATCGAGAGGGTTGGCTTCGAAAGCAAGGGCGACTAGTTGTTCCCGATGTAGATGGATTGAGAGATGAAGTTCTGAGGGAGAGTCATCACTCGAAGTTGACAATTCATCCAGGTGGAAATAAGATGTATCGGGACATGAAGAGAACCTACTACTGGAAAGGTATGAAGAAGGATGTTGGAAATTTTATTTCCAAGTGTATGAATTGCCAGTTGGTGAAAGCTGAGCAGAAGAAGCCCAGTGGATTGCTTCAGCCATTAGAAGTTCCTACATGGAAGTGGGAGCAAGTGTCGATGGACTTTATCGATGGTCTACCTAGGACAAGAGCAGGGAATGAAGGGATTTGGGTCATAGTAGATCGTTTGACCAAGAGTGCAAGGTTCATTCCTGTTCGATCGACTAGGACTGCATCGAAGTTGGCTGAATTATATGTGAAGTGGATAGTTCGTTTCCATGGTGTTCCGAAGAGTATAGTGAGCGATCGAGATCCATTGTTCACTAGTAGATTTTGGAAGAGCTTCCAGGAAGTTTTGGGAACTGAGTTGTGTTTGAGTACAGCTTATCACCCTCAAACAGATGGTCAGACTGAGAGAGTCAACCGAGTTTTGGAAGATCTTCTTAGAGCATGTGTTTTGGACTTCGGAGGATCATGGGAAGATCACCTTCATTTGGTGGAGTTTGCTTATAATAACAGTTATCAGTCGAGTATTGGTATGGCACCATATGAGGCATTATATGGAAGACCGTGTAACTCTCCGACATGTTGGTTGGAAACTGGAGAAAAGCTGATACTTGGGCCAGAGATGATTCGACAGACTTCAGATTGTATAGAGATCATTCGGCAACGAATGAAGGCAGCCCAAGATCGTCAGAAAAGTTATGCCGATAATCGTCGTAAGGATTTGGAATTCGACGTAGGTGATATGGTTTTTGTGAAGATTTCTCCATTGAAGAATGCTATAAGGTTCGGGAAGAAAGGAAAGTTAACTCCGAGATTTGTTGGACCATTCCCGATTATCGAGCGTATTGGAAAGCTCGCTTATAGATTGGAGTTACCGGAAAAGATGGCGGGTGTGCACAGTGTTTTTCATGTATCTTATCTACGGAAGTATGTGCACGACCCAAAGACAGTGGTTTCTGCTGATAGCTATGAAGATTTGGAGGTTGATCCAGTTGTTACAAGACCTCGTAAGCCGCTTCGTATTGTTGAAACTGATACGAAACAGCTTAGGAGGAAGACGATTACGTTGCTCAAGGTACAATGGAGTGATGATGTTAACGACTGTACATGGGAGGAGGAAGAGAGGATGAAGGCAGCTCATCCAGAACTCTTCGAGGTATGACCCTAAGGTGTCGTGACATCTCATGAATTTGCATCTTGATTTCTATCTTAGAATTCTGCATGCTAGGCTAGAATTGGATGCATGGTTTGTTGATTGCTATGGATGGTAGGCATGCGGATTATCTTTGATTGCTGTTGTTTGCTTGGAATTTCGGGGGCGAAATTCCTAAGGGGGAGAGAATGTAACGACCCGTATTTTACGTGTCGATAAATCGTGGAATTTACCGGTCGTTAGTGTTGTTTATGTTGTCTCTAGCCTGAGTCGTATGGAGAGTAACACGTGTGTTGAAGGGTTGAGTCGTGACCGACTCATAGGTTGGAACGAGTTATGGAGTTAACTCGTGACCGAGTCATAGAGTTGCCGACTTAGTGTCTTAGGTCGTGTGGGCGAGTTAGGGAAGCCAGCGACTCAGGAGTAGACGACTTAGAGTGTGACCGAGTCATGGGATAAGTCGTGACCGACTTATAGAAGCAGCGACCTAAAGGTTAGACGACTTAGTGTTGGACCGACCTAAGAAGTGACCGACTCATGGGTTAGCGACTTAAGGGGTTAAGGCTTAGGTCGTGGGGTCTTGAGTTGGTAGGGGCTTGGGTCGGCAGGGTGTTATCTCGTTAGGAGGTTGAGTCGTTAGGGGCTTAGGTCGTTGAGTCGGCTAGGAGTTAGGTCGTATGACCCTGTGTTCTGTTAAGTCGGCAGCGACCTAAATTAGGTCGCTAGGGAAGATAGGTCGGCAGGGTTTTTAGGTCGTGTGAGTTAGGACTGAACATACTAAGTTGGTAGCGACTTAGTGATGAGTCGTAGGTCGTTAATGTTATAAGTCATTAGGTCGGCCTTGGGCTTAAGTCGTTAGATTGTTAGGTCGTTAGGCTGCACTGTTGTGATGAGTCGTGAGCCGTTGGGTCTTGCATGCGCTTGTGTTTTAGGTCGTAGGTCGGGGTAGTTGAGTCGTGCATTGGGTTGGACATGCGCGTACTAGGTCGCAGGATGGCATGGGTCGGCAGCGACCTATGTTAGGTCGGAGATTTCTTAGGTCGGCGACGACCTAAAACTGAGCCTACGAGTTACGACCTAAGGAGTTTTCAGCCTATAAATAGAGGGGTTTGGCTCACTTTTTGGCACCGGTTTTTGAAGCGACGAAGTGCTGCCATTTTGGGAACTCGGCTACAACATTTCTTCATCTTCTTTTCTCCATTCCAATCTAATTCTAACATCCATCCAAGATCGAAGATCGAGATCGAAGATCCAAGTGCCAAAGTTGAAGATCTTCATCCGTTCGAGCTAGAATTCATCGATTGGAGCGAGATATTGCCGGATCAAACCTTGATCTTCGCTGTCCAGATCTGAAGTGTGTAGTTTTTGTAGTGTTTGGGTGATTTGGTGAGTGGTAGTTATCTCTCACGCGGATCCAAAGGAGTATATTGGATTGGTGGCATGTTTGGGTGTTAAAGTTAGAGATTTCATGCATTTTTCTTAGATCGAAGTCTAGATCCATGGTTTTTGAAGATGTTTACTTATGCAAGTTAGTTTAACAAGCATTAGAGACAAAACCCATGTTTTATAATTGATAGACCTATGCTAAAAACCATGATTTCACATATGTTGGACTTTTGCTCGTTTATTTACGAAATTCCCATTATAGTTGATATTGCTTAAATTGCTTAATAGATCTTGTTTGAATGATTGATTATTTGAATGTATGATTGATTTGATTGTTTCCAAGTTAGCTAGTAGTTGATTTGGAACAAGATAATGAAAGAGGATTCAAAAGCTATGGAAGAAGGCTCTTGAATGGTGAAAGCTGCTTAAGGCATATGTAGCGGATGTTGAAGCTCATATGTATAGATTGGATGATGTTGAGATGGGACTTTGCCATGATTTGATGAGGCAAACCATGTTGTTGAGTTGAGACTTTGCTTTGATGCGATGAAGCGAAGTATGATGTGAGCCTTGGCTTAATCCAAGCAGGGATCATTCCAAGCATGTTGATAACTTGAAGAGTAGTTCAAGTTGGTTGATAATGGATTGTTCAAGAGGTAGCTTGAGCTTGTATGAGGATAGTCGTCAAGAAGGATGGCTAGGAGGCTTGGATCTCGTCGTTGTTGAAGGTTCTAGCATGCTCAAAAGCAAGAGTACATGGGGCGCCCATAACGACTACAGGTAGGTAGTCGGGACACCCAAAAGACTACAGGTAGGTAGTTGAGTACTCTGGGCAAAGTAGATAAGTCCTAGGCACAAGGCAGTGTGCGGAGTTATGGTTAGAACCGGGGTTACCATTAGCCCTTGACAGATGGTCATTCAACTAACGATGAAATCGAGGCAAGGATGACAGTGATAGCCAGAGTCATGGATGTTTGGTTGTATTATCATTCGGCTTCAAGAGCGGTGTTTTCTGGGTGCTTATCTGATCTTGGTTTAGGCCTTGGGGGTTTGTATTTGGAAAACATCGTCCTTGACTCGAGTGGTATTCGCTTTACCTTAATTGTCTATGTTGTTATGCTTGCTTCTCCTTAGTGTATGTCTGGGGCTATCACTGTAGAAAGAGGTGGAGTGGGATGGTTTGGTTCCTATTCCTTTTATCCTTTATGCTCTTTTGGTATGTTTGATAGTTAATTTACTGCTCACTAAGACTTTGTCTGACTCAAGGTTTTATGTCTCCTCTTATTACCTTGGGCTGTTCATCCATGTTTGGGATGGGCAGACTAGGTAGCAGGTGACAGGTGCTGTGCTAGGAGTTCTACGATGAAGATGACGAAGACGAGCAGGAGGCTTTGCATATTAGTTTTCTTACTATATGTACTGGGTATCCGCTGCTGTATTTGGTTGAGTGATTTGTAGTGAGGCTTTCATGTATGGATTTGAGTAGATGATTGTATGAAACTACTGTGATGCTTATATGATGATGTTCTGTTCTATGGAGCTTCACTATATTATATTTCTCTATTGTATTTTATCCATGCGCTGTGAGTTATGCGATAGAGATTCTTCTGTTTTGTTTTACCCTGACTATCGTCCATGGCTTCCTGGCACACCTTTTAGCGCATTGTTTCCTTGATTTGGTGCGGGAGTCATGGGCGGTCGTCACAGCTCAGTTATCTTTTTTCTGAAATTTACAGAAAGGAATGCAAATTCTTTTTAAAAAATGCAGGTGTGCTATTTTTTTTCCGGTGGCATGCAGAGCCAAATTCCATATTGCAGAAATAGGGATGCATGATTGAAACTTGCAGGTGCATGCAGCATCATTTTCATGCTTGATTCCAGGAAAATAAATACAGGCATGAAGAAGTTTCAAACAGAGATGCAGAGATCATCAATTGCATGCAGGTTTGGAAGAAATTCAAAACAAAAAGGCTGTGAATTTTCAGGTGTATGTAGGTTTTGGAAATGCAGATTAATGTTTGAATTTAAGGAGGATGGGTTTGATTTTGAAGAGGAGTGGAACAATGCAAATATACTTGAGTTTGAGGTATTGCAGATTTGATTTTTATGAATTTGTGTATGCAGACTTTTGATTATGGATGTGAAAAAAAGAAATTTGGTCTTTCTTTTGATTAAGGAATGAAAAAAATAAATATGAATGAAGAAGCAAGTTTATATAAAGGTAATTTTCAAATTTAATGAATTAAAAGAAAAATTATAATAAAATTTACACTTGTACAAATGTTAGACACTTGTCAATTTGTAATACTAATTTTTAAACATATGTTAAATGAATGTTAGAGAATGAATCACTTGTTAAAAGAATGCAATACTTGTTCTTATAATAATTAGTATTAATTTACAAGTTAATGTATGTGTTAGCGTAGTTTAAATTGTTAGTTTATTTTAAAATATGTGTATAAATTTACAAAAGAAATAAAAACAAACAATGTTTTACAAATTGAAACTTATACATATTAAAAATTAAAACAATTAAACAATTTAAAATTAATACTTTTGAACTTAATTTCAAACTAAATTCAAAATCAAACAATTTTCAAATCAAGTTATAAATATAAATAAAAATTGCAAATCTTATTCAAAACTTAAAAGACAATACAATATTAATATTGTTTTTTATTAATATCTTATTATTACATTAAAATCATTTTACAAAAGATTATATTTTTATTAATAAATTATTTATTTAATTAAGCCATGAAACCATTTTGTTTGTTTGTTCTAAATTTAAAACCCAATCTAATTTAATTTAACCATTTAATATTTTTCTTACCAATTTTAAAATCATATATTTATGAAATAGTTTCTAAAAACTCAATACTAATTTGTATTAAGATTTCCAAATTAAAATGTATATTTTAGAATTTTAAAAATATGATTTAATTATTAAATTTAAACCAAAATCATTTATTTAACTTTGAGAAGCTTAAATATAAAATAAAACAAATTTTCCAAATTTCTATAAATATTAAAACTAGAAAGTATGTTTTACTTATTAAAATTAAAACAATACCAATCTATTTAAAATGTAAACCAAATATTTATATTGTAAATAGAAATCAATTTATATCATTTAAAAGATAAAATAACCAATTTAAATATTTATTAAAGAAGATTATTAAATTTTTTGAATAATTATTAACAGAATATCAATATCAATTTAATCTTAACTATAGATTCTTAAATTGATATTGTTAAAAATTCCAGGATATTACACCGGGTGTAACGACCGTAATTTTTGAATTACTGTCGGAGCGAATATTTTAAACAGAAAAATTTTTAAACTAAAATTTGTTGAAAATATAATGTGATAAAGCCAGTAACCAAAATTGTAGACATGCATTAGCATCTTGTTCCTCTCAGTATATGGTAGTTCTGCATTGCCGTGGCTAAACCCTCGTGGCCACTGCATGTTGTACACGGCATGTAAACATGTTTTACCTGTCATTGTTTGGGACAAATTGCATATTCAGTGGTCCCCCCCTCCTCTGTTCGCATATTAGTTAAAAAAATAATAGAAATTGGGTGAATATATTGATGCATGCGAGTAGACTTTTGCTACCTGCGTGTGCATGGCCCCTGAAATCATTTGCGTGATATATTTACTTGCTCACGTTCTGGTAGTGGAGAAAATGCGTGAAAAGAGATGTAAAACAAAGTGTGAACACTTTAATTATATCTCTTATTATCAAAATGCAAATGTCAGTAGCCATTTCGTATGTCGTGTAAAATATTTCAAAATACACTTTTGCATTAAATGATATGTGTACCTGAAAGATGGCCATCATCCATTGTATTGACTTATGCCATTTGAAGGAAAGAGAATAACATTTTCTCTGCAAACTTTTCTTGTCTTCAAGCAGAATTCTTCTGAGAAAACATTAATGGCTACCTTCTACATTCTTGCTTGCTTGCAACTTTGAAGCTAGCTGGATTCGAAACAAAAATTAAGGTGAGTAATACTCACACCTCTAATTTATACATATCAAGCCTCTGACAGTGGTTTGAAACACTGTTTTCTTTTGATTTTCGAATTCTCTGTGGTTTTGATTTTCACATCTTTAATTCCTTTGCTTTTGCACTACAACTTAATGATTTTGAGGCAGCACTCGTGTGCTAGTATATATATTTGCATGCTTAAGTAGAAGCTTCCAACTGTGTCCTCACTGCAGTTGTATGACGTACTCGTTAGTTCTCTGACCTATGCTGTATAAACATCATGCAGCCTTCTTTAACATGTTTCCGTTATTTAATTTTGCCATGAAAGCAACATTATAGTGTCTGGCCATTTACATCTGTTCATTTGAAAGTATGCATGGGTTTTAAAAATCTGATTGCATGCGTATGTTTCGTGCATATATTGTGTAAGTACAGGGCATGCAGAGGCATCGTTCAAACATTAATATATAGTTTGCGGTGTTTTATTAAAATTGTGCGAAACGTAACTGGGTAGTATTAAGTCTCTCCCCTTGGTTAAAATTCGCAAATGAACATATGAGCATTTCGAAATTTCGAAAGAAGAAAAAATATTACCAGAATCTCAATTCGTACATGCGGCCTTGGAGCATGCCAGATCATTACTTTATGAGGCATTGTAGTTAAACGTGCATGTGCACGTTTCTATTTTAATACACATGAGTACCCTTGCATGAAAATATTTCACCCGCAACACGTAGGTTTTTGCCCAGGTTTATTTACATTCACTTATACTTGCCTGGGAAAAATATATGGTGAGACCAATTCATTTTCACCCCTACACGTGCCTTATGATATTAATGTTTTCAATGTAATTCTGAAATGTGTTAAGGCCATTTATTAAATACTTTCCACTATCCGTGATGCACGTGTATATTATGGGTCAATTAGTAGTAGTATTTTTGTGATTTCGAAAAGTAAGTATAAGTTGGCAATTTATCAATATTTTCCACTCTACTTTTATACACGTGAGTTAAATTTATTCACGTGAATCCGGTGTTGTTTTAATGGAAAATTGGTTACCTTTATTTTTATAACGAATCTTATACTAGTATTATATTTGGATGCTAATCATTTTGATGAGGCTTTGACGTATATAAATTACTGTCATTTTGACTTCAGTGGCCGTCAATTTTAAGGTGGATTTTTAAGTTGTTATCCCGCAACGCTGATTTGGTATCCATTTTTACGGTGTTTAATGTTACGCAATTTCCTCGTCGAAATTGCTATAGTTGTTGCTATTTTAGTCACGTGTTTTAAAAATCGCTTTAAATTGAAATTGTTTCCAAAAATTTTACAGTTTGCGCTTTCAAAAGAATAAGGAAGCGATTTAAACGTTTAAGCAAAATTGAGGACTATGAACCCATGCTTTTACTGATTCGCTTAATTCCGGACTTGTCCGTTTGAGAACGTAAAATGTTATTTTATAAAATACACAATTTTTGCACTTTCGACGTAATGATGAGGAGATTTAAATGATTTAGCAAAAGTACGGAGTATGGAACCATACTTTTACTATTTCGGTTAACTCCGGACTCGTTAATTGAAATATTTGTTGTTTGATGATTTTGATGATTTTGTGTGCTTTCGAGCCACTATGTTGGACCTTCGGGTCATATGATAGACCTTCGGGTCAAATACTAGTACTAGACCTTCGGGACATATGTTGGACCTTCGGGTCACATGGTGGGCGCCAAATTTTGATGACAGTACTTGGTAGACTTCGGCCATATGTTGATGCACGTGCGACGTAGCTTAGACTCGCCATATGATGGGATCGATCCACTTTTATGTTGATTTTCTAGTTATCTATTTTTGATTTCTAGATTTTGTGAATTGTTGTTTTGAATTCAATTGTGAATTTGAAAGTTGATTTTGATGGGGTTTGATGTGATTTCTTCATTTAATTATGTCGATTTCTTATGTTGAATAGTCACATTCGAGTTTATTATTATTTTGATTTATGTTGTTTATGATGCATTCACTTCTAAGAATAAATTAGACTGATCCGTTTATTATTTTCTTTTAAATAATACTCAGGTCAGACCGAGTTATTTCAGGATAGTCGCTATCTCTGATTTTGTAGCAGCTTCAGCTTTAGGGATTTCGCATCGTCTTTTGTCTAGCCTTCAAGGAGTTCTTTTGGTTATTTGACTCCCATCTTATGTATGTAGTTATCCATGTATATGTGTATTTGGTTCATGGGAACTATAGATTGTTGTAGCATGTATTCCAACCTTGTCTTCCGCGGAATATCTAATTTTTCTGTTCTGATGTGCTTACACTATCAGTGATGTTGTTATTATGAGTTGTTCTGGATTTTTCTTTAGCCACTGTAGTTTCGTTTTAGATTTGGATTGAATTTATATCTTTGGGAGTAACCTTCACAACTCCTATCGATGTAATCAATACTTGTCTAAGGCATAACTTATGGATGGTCGCTTCTAACAAGCCTTATTCTTCGCAATAGCAGACGTTATTCTAACAAGCCTTATTCTTTCTTTCTATTTATTTTATTTTCGTTTATAACTAGAACCATTGCAAAGTCTATTATCTTTTGGTGCAAGCCAATCTAATGACGAAGCAGTGCAATCTACGAAGTCAATGAACTCGATTTGTTCAAAGGAAGGAGCCTTAGGTCGCATACGATCTAGTGAAGGTCGCTCACGACCTAACGAGTCATGGGATATGGAATTGCAACCTAACCGAGAAAAAAATAAGGAAGGAACAAGGAGTTCGCGACCTAGTACGTTGGTAGCTCGTCCAAACGACCTAACGAGTCATGACCAACGACCTATTGAAGTTGACTTGCGTGAAGAATTAGGTCGCTTGGGGATAGATCGCTCAGATCTATAGGCCACTCTTGAAGTTAGGTCGTTAACAAACTTATACCGCATGCTAACTACATACACCACATTCCTTAGGTCGCTGCTTCTTTGGATCGTTAATGGTTGAGTCATTTGTGATGTTTGTTTATACGTTCGTAACTCGTGTCTGTTGTGTGTTGTAATAAGCTGTTTTGTACTTAGGTCATGAGTCGCTATATGTATCTAGGTCATGAGTCGTTGAAATTGTATGTCGCTCGTGATGTATATGAACTGTGCAATGTTAAGTCGTTAACGACCTTGTTTAGGTCGTAGGTCGTGTACTTGTGGTCTTGTGTTGAGTCGCTGGATGTGCTTAGGTCGGTGAAGTGTTAGGTCGGTAACAACCTAGTGTGTGTTGTAGCCTATAAATAGACATGTGTGGTCGTTTGTAACGGTGGGTTGATTTTTGAATGAAACTTTGTTTAGTGCTTTGTGCCTCTTTTGAAATTGGTAGTTGAGTGTGATCTCCTATCTCCACTTTCGGTTATTCGAGTGCGCTCGAATCAACGATTGTTGAAGCCAATTCACGGTATCAAGTGCGCTTGATCAACGTTCGAACAATTGTAGATCTTCTCTCACGGTATCGTGCGCGATCAACGTGTCGAAGATAGCTAGAATTCGGTATCTTTTGGAGATCAACGAATTTGGGCATTCGGTATCTATCAATTGACGCAGCGGATTTAAGCAAAATAAACTTCAATCGGTGAAAGTAGCAATCGGTGGATTGATGAATACCAAAATGCCCAAATTCGTTGATCTGAAGATACCGAATTCTAGCTATCTCTAACACGTTGATCGCGCACGATACCGTGAAAGAAGATCTTCAATTCTTCAAGAGTTGATCAAGCGCACTTGATTCCGCGAATCAGCTTCAACAATCGTTGATTCGAGTGCACTCGAATAACCGAAAGTGGAGATAGGATATTACACTCAACTACCAATTTAAAATGAAAGCACACAGCAATCAACAAGAAATTTTATCCAAAATCAACCACCTCAAATGTACAACTCACGCGTATTTATAGTGTTTACAACACAACCCCTTTAAGTCGTATACGACTCAAGCCTCTCCGACTCATGACCTACTTAAGTCGGCAACGACTCATCATCATAGCACATACACACGACTCAAAGCCATTATATCACAACACGACTCACCTGCGTACCGACTTAAGAGCAACACAAAGTACAACACTTACGACTTAAAAACACTACGACTCAACAAACAAAACAGATTACACGACATATGACTCAACATATGTCACGACTCACGACTCAAGAAATAAACAAACAGTACACGACACAACATACAATGCGACTCATTACAACACGACTCAACCGACTCAACACCCAGCCGACTTAACTCCTTGCTGCCTCAACTTCCTCCAACTAAAGGCCTTCAATAGATGGAGTTTTCCCTTGCTTCATGATAAGTCGTAGACGACTTATGGTATTGTTGTTAGGTCGGAACCGAGCTTTGTTAAGTCGCAAACGACTCAAGTCCCCTTCATTAACTCGTAGCTCTTCCCATGTGTCCCCTACGGCCTCCAGTTGAGTCGTGGACAACTCAATTCCTCCACGTTGAGACGTGGATGACTCAATTCTTCTACGTTGAGTCGTGGACGACTCAATTCTTCTATGAGTCGACTCATTCCTTGCTCTTGTGTACGAGTTAGGCCGTAGCTCCTCTTCACATAGTTTGTTAGGTCGTGAACTATGCCCCTTAAGTCGGCAACGACTTAAAATTTTCGAACGGCCCAACTCCGAAGCTTCCTCCACACGTCCTAGAGCTATGTTAACTCGTGACCGACTTAACCCTTGAGGAATTGTAGATCGTGCTGCATCATCCTCCCCAGGTTGAGAAAAATTCGTCCTCGAATTTGTAAATTCTTCCACATCAGATTGTCTATCTCCATAATACGGTACAAGATGCTTAACATTGAATACGTCAGAAGTGTATACATCCTCCGGTAGCTTCAACTTATAAGCATTCTCATTGATTCGTTTCACAGCTTCCACTGGACCAATTTTTCTGGCTCTCAACTTGTTATAAGCGCCTACTGGAAAACGATCCTTGGTTAACACAGCATACACCAAATCTCCTTCATTAAATTCAACATTTCGTCGCTTCAAGTCTGCAAATTTCTTATATTTCTCATTTGACTTTTCCAATGTTCCTGAACGATCTTATGACATTCAGTTAATTCATCAACAAAATCAACAGCTCGTTTAACCGTCCCCTTCGGTTCTGGCACTACTGCTAAATCCAATGGTCCCCTTGGCAAACTTGAATATACGATCTGAAATGGACTGAATCCTGTGCTTCGATTCATTGCATGATTATGTGCAAACTCTGCCTGGCATAACTTCATGTCCCAACTTTTCAGATTGTCCTTCACAAGACATCGCAACAAATTCCCTAACGATCTGTTAACAACTTCGGTCTGCCCATCTGTTTGCGGATGGTAAGCGCTGCTAAATTTCAACTTCGTTCCCACCATCTTCCACAAACTTAACCAAAAATGGCTCAAAAATCTAATATCCCGATCAGAAACAATAGATTCTGGTAACCCATGCAACTGATATACCTCCTTAAAGAATAATTGTGCCACTCGAACTGCATCCGCTGTCTTCTTGCAAGCAATAAAATGTGCCATCTTTGAAAATCTGTCCACCACAACAAATATAGAATAATTCCCCCTTTGAGTTCTCGGCAAACGCAAAACGAAATCCATGCTGATATCAACCCACGGTTTAGATGGTACAGGTAACGGCATATACAATCCCGCATTTGTCGTTGTTCCTTTCGAAACCTGACATATATGACATCTCTCCACAAACTTTTCAACCTCTTTCCTCATTGATGGCCAAAAATAAGATTGAGAAATTAACTGCAAAGTACGATCTCTACCCACATGGCCTTCTTCGTGCAACTCTTTGATAATCTTCATTCTCAAGCTGCTCTCTGGAATACATAATCGATTTCCTTTAAACAAGAATCCATCAACCAACACAAATTCATCAGAACTCCCATCCTTAACTTTCTCAACAAACTTTGCAAAGTAAGGATCCTCCTCAAACAATTCTGGCAATACTTCGAATCCTGTTACTTCAATCTTCAATGTTGTCAACAAATGACTCCTCCTACTCAAAGCATCAGCCACACGATTCGACACCCTAGATTTGTGCTTAACAACAAAGGTAAATTGCTGTAAATATGCAATCCACGATGCATGTCTCGCTGAAATCTTATCCTGCCCCTGTAAATGCTTCAATGCCTCATGATCAGTGTAAAGAACAAACTCTTTCTGAAATAGATAATGCCTCCAATGTTTAACAGCTTGCACAACAGCATAAAACTCAACATCGTATGTACTATATCTCATCTTTGCTCCTGATAACTTCTCACTGAAATAAGCAATTGGCCTCCCACTCTGATTCAACACTCCTCCAATCCCAACCTTTGATGCATCAGTGTGTAACTCAAACAACAACTGAAAATTTGGTAATACAAGAATTGGTGCTGTCGTCAAAAGTTCTTTGATTCTTTCGAAAGCAACCCCCGCTTCCTCCGACCAAGAAAACTGCTTCCCTTTCATACAATCAGTAACCGGTGCCATCACGCTACTGAAGTGTGGAGTAAACCTTCGGTAGAATGATGCCAATCCATGAAAACTTCTGACTTCAGTGATAGTTCTCGGCTGTGGCCAATTTCTAATAGCTTCAACTTTACTCTGGTCCACCTGGATTCCCTTCTCAGATACAACATATCCCAAAAATAATACACTTCTCGTCATGAACACACATTTCTTCGTAGCTGCATAAAATTGTTCCTCACGAAGAATAATTAACACCTTTCTCAAATGCTCTACATGCTCCTCCGTACTCCTGCTATATATCAGAATATCATCAAAGTAAACTACAACAAACTTTCCAATGTACGGTCTGAAAATTTGATTCATCACCCTCATGAATGTACTTGGTGCATTCGATAGACCAAACGGCATAACCAGCCATTCATATAAACCTTCCCTCGTCTTGAATGCGGTCTTCCATTAGTCTCCCGATCTAATTCGAATCTGATGATAACCACTCTTCAAATCAATCTTCGAAAAGATAGTTGCCCCACTCAACTGATCTAGCAAGTCATCCAACCTTGGCATAGGAAATCTGTAACGTACAGTAATCTTGTTCAAAGCTCTACTATCTGTGCACATCCTCCATGTTCCATCCTTCTTCGGCACCAACAAAGCTGGTATTGCACAAGGACTCAAGCTTTCCTGAACACGTCCCTGCTCAAGTAACTCTTCCACCTGCCTTCGCAACTCCTCATGTTCCTTCGGACTCATACGGTAATGTGGTCGATGTGGTAATACTGCTCCCGGAACAAGATCGATTTGATGTTGAATGTCTCTCAGTGGCGGTAACTCCTTAGGCAACTCTTCTGGAAACACATCTTCAAATTCTTTCAAAACTGGCTTTGCTTCTTCTGGAATTTCAACCTCTTCACTGCTCTCTCGCCCAATCAACAAATACACTTCAGGCTCCTCTTCAACTTCTTTAACAAACTCCTTCAAAGATAATAAAGTTTTCAGCTCTTCAATTTCTTCTAGCTTGCTCTCCTTCTGTTGTTGCTTCTTGGGAACTAAAGTGATTTTAGTACCTTCGAACATGAAACTGTAACTATTAGCACGACCATCGTGTTGTACTGCTCTTTCAAACAGCCATGGCCTGCCCAACAACAGATGACACACATCCATGTCCACTACATCACACCAAATTTCGTCTTTTACTTCTTCCCGATTGAAAAGTTCACACAAGCCCTTCGACACACTTTCACTTCACCACCCTTCCTCAACCATGCTAACTTGTACCGTTTAGGATGTTTCTCGGTTTTCAAGTTCAACTTCCTTACTGCTTCTGTGGAGATAATATTGTCACAGCTTCTAGCATCAATAACGAACTTGCAAACTTTCCCTAGAATAGTGCATGTCGACTGAAAAATATTGCTTCTCAACCAACTAGAATCCTCTTCTTGCTTTGGTGTAAGACATGACCTCCTCATCATAAGATTACAACCTTCATCCCCAGACAATTCTTCTTCCTCCTCAACATAAGGTACATTTGAACATTCTGCCTCCTCACCATCATCCTCAATCTCAGCAACCATTGCTCTCTTCTTCGGCTTCGGACATTCATTGCTTTTGTGACCCAACTCCTGACAATTATAACATTTGAAACCACTGCTAACCTTCGCCTTCTCAGCCTCCTTCACCGCTGGCTTACCGACAGGTTTAGGAACATCATAACTCCCACTAACACCCTTTGCTTGATTATTGGAATTAGTAAACACACCACCTCCACGCCTTCCCTGCTTCTCCCTAGCCAACGCCTTCTGATGTGCCTCTGCAACAGATCTCGGATCGAACATATTAACCATATCCTGGATCTGCATTCTCAATGCCCCAATGAATCTAGCAGTTAGCTGTTCTTCCGTTTCCATAATATCATTCCTAGCAATGAGTTGGTAAAATTCATCAGCATAATCACTAACAGACTTCGTCCCTTGCCTCAGATTCTGCAACCTCTGGTACATAAGCGATTGATAGTTATATGGTAAGAAAGTAGCTCTCATCAACTTCTTCATCTTCTCCCATGATTCAATCTTTGACTTTCCCATTCTCTCCCTTGTAAGTTTAGTTTGCTGCCACCATGCCAAAGCTCTCCCCCTCAACCTAGTAGCAACCAACTTCACACTTCTATGCTCAGGAACCTCCTTGAAATCAAAGATCTCTTCAACATTTGACACCCAATCTAAGAATTCTTCTGCTACCATTCCACCCTTGAACTCTGGAATTTCCATCTTCATCCCCGACTCCCATCGATGATCATCTTCAACATCCCGATAAGAATTTCGAACTGGGTCTCGATCTCGATAATGAATACTTGCTCTATCACCCTCTTCATTAAAATCAAATGTACGTCTATATCGATTTCGACCATCAACATCCCTCCGTTCATGCATACTTCTTTGACTATGTCTCTCTTCATCTCTATACGCCTCATTGTCAAATTCACGTTGACTTCTTCTCTCTTCATGTCCATAGTCATGATGATCTCTTCGTGATGAAATTGATGCTTCTCTTCTATCTCTAAAAGAATGCAGTGATACCCTCCTCGCTTCCGTAACCGATGGCGAAACTCGGTTTCCTCCATGGTTCGAGTTTGGTGATCTCCTCCTTTGAGTTTGATTCAAGTCATTCATCAACTTCTCTAATTTTCCAATGCCTTCATCAAATTTCTCATTAATACGTTGTTCCATAAGCTCGGCTTCTCCACTTCGATACAACGCTTCAACATTTTGATGACGATTAGCTCTCCTTGGTGGCATGATTGGAAATTCTTCACAAACTCTTCAAAACTTCTCAAATACTTCAACAAATCTTCAAAACTCTCCAACACAAGCCAAACAATGCACGGTTTAATACCACTAGCTCGCACAAACTCCTTGTCTCGGCTTGCTTTTCACGGCTCAATTCCTTAACTCAGCAACAAGTTAACTCGGCCTCAATAATTCACGGCTCAACTTGGCTCGGCTCAAGGTTTCCAAGCAACTTCAAATTCAAACACTTCTCCAAATCTAGATCAAAAATGAGATGGATCAAAATCTTCAAACTTGTTGCAACTTCAATATGAACACGAAGAACACCACTTCAAACTTCAACTTCAAATACTTGGCTCCAAGAATCAACTTAGCTATGATTGGCTAAGTATGGCTCGATACCAAAACTGACGCAGCGGATTTAAGCAAAATAAACTTCAATCGGTGAAAGTAGCAATCGATGGATTGATGAATACCAAAATGCCCAAATTCGTTGATCCGAAGATACCGATTCTAGCTATCTCTAACACGTTGATCGCGCACGATACCGTGAAAGAAGATCTTCAATTCTTCAAGCGTTGATCAAGCGCACTTGATTCCGCGAATCGGCTTCAACAATCGTTGATTCGAGCGCACTCGAATAACCGAAAGTGGAGATAGGAGTTTACACTCAACTACCAATTTAAAATGAAAGCACACAACAATCAACAAGAAATTTTATTCAAAAATCAACCACCTCAAATGTACAACTCACGCGTATTTATAGTGTTTACAACACAGCCCCTTTAAGTCGTATACGACTCAAGCCTCTCCGACTCATGACCTACTTAAGTCGGCAACGACTCATCATCATAGCACATACACACGACTCAAAGCCATTATATCACAACACGACTCACCTGCGTACCGACTTAAGAGAAACACAAAGTACAACACTTACGACTTAAAAACACTACGACTCAACAAACAAAACAGATTACACGACATACGACTCAACATATGTCACGACTCACGACTCAAGAAATAAACAAATAGTACACGACACAACATACAATGCGACTCATTACAACACGACTCAACCGACTCAACACCCAGCCGACTTTACTCCTTGCCGCCTCAACTTCCTCCGACTCAAGGCCTTCAATAGATGGAGTTTTCCCTTACTTCATGATAAGTCGTAGACGACTTATGGTAGTGTTGTTAGGTCGGAACCGAGCTTTGTTAAGTCGCAAACGACTCAAGTCCCCTTCATTAACTCGTAGCTCTTCCCATGTGTCCCCTACGGCCTCCAGTTGAGTCGTGGACGACTCAATTCCTCCACGTTGAGACGTGGACGACTCAATTCTTCTACGTTGAGTCGTGGACGACTCAATTCTTCTATGAGTCGACTCATTCCTTGCTCTTGTGTATGAGTTAGGCCGTAGCTCCTCTTCACATAGTTTGTTAGGTCGTGAACTATGCCCCTTAAGTCGGCAACGACTTAAAATTTTCGAACGGCCCAACTCCGAAGCTTCCTCCACACGTCCTAGAGCTATGTTAACTCGTGACCGACTTAACCCTTGAGGAATTGTAGATCGTGCTGCATCATCAATCCATCGATTCATATTACTTCATCTAATCGTTCTTCGATTAGTTTGACACGAAATCTTCATTTTGTCGTCAATCGTATAATTTCCGCTGCATCATTTGGTATCAGAGCTACACTTAGCCAATCATAGCTAAGACGAGTCTTGGAGCCAAGAAGTTTGAAGTTGAAGTTGTGCATAGCTTTATGTTGAAGTGTAGGCCGAGCATCACTTTGTTGTTCAAGCCAAGAATTGAAGTGCAGATCCGAGAATTGAAGTTCATTTTGAAGTGTAGCCGAGTTAAGTTTGAGCCGTGCATTGTAAAGTTCAATTTGAAGTTCAAGGCCGAGAGCAAAGTGTTTGTGAAATTTGTTGAAGATTAATCATGCCTCCTAGAAGAGCTAATCGCCATCACAATGTTGAAGATTTGTACAAAAGAGAAGATGCTGGATAGATGGAACAACGCATTAGCAATAAATTCAATGAAAAGTTAGATGAATGTATTGGTAGGTTGGAGAAATTGATGATTGATATGAATCAGAGGAGAAGGTCGCCAGTGTCGAACCATGGAGGAAACAGAGTTTCGCCATGGGTTACGGAAGCGAGGAGGGTGTCGCCACAGTCTTTTAGAGAAAGAAGAGAAACATCAATTTCATCAAGGAGAGACCACCATGACTATAGAAATGAAGAGAGAAGAACTCCACGTGAGTTTGAAGATGAGCCATATCAAGATGAAGAGAGACATAGTAGAAGAGACATGCGTGATCAAAGGGATGTTGATAGTCAAGATTGATATAAACATACATTTGATTTCGATGAAGATGGTGACAGAGCTAGCATTCATTATCGAGATCGAGACCGAGTTCGAAATCAATATCGAGAGGTAGAAGATGATCGACGTTAGGAGTCGGGAATGAAGACAGAAATTCCAGAATTCAAAGGTGGAATGGTAGCAGAAGAATTTCTGGATTGGTTGTCTAATGTTGAAGAAATTTTTGACTTTAAAGAAGTGCCTGAGCATAGAAGAGTGAAGTCAGTTGCTACAAAGTTGAGGGGAAGGGCTTTAGCGTGGTGGCAGCAAACTAAACTTACACGGGAGAGAATGGGGAAGTCAAAGAAAGAATCATGCGAGAAAATGAAGAAGTTGATGAGAGCTACGTTCTTGCCATATAATTAACAATCACTCATGTATCAGAGGTTGCAGAATCTGAGGCAAGGGACGAAGACTGTTAATAATTATGCTGATGAATTTTATCAATTGATTGCGCGAAATGACATTATGGAGACAGAGGAACAGCTGACTGCTAGATTGAGAATGCAGATCCAAGAAATGGTGAATATGTTTGATCCGAGATCTGTTGCAGAAGCACAACAAAAAGCACTTGCTTGGGAGAAACAAGGGAGACGTGGAGGTGGTGTGTTTCCAAGTTACAATACTCAGACCAAGGGTGCTAGTGGGAGTTCTAATGTTTCTAAAGTTGTTAGTAAACCAGTTGTGAAAGAAGTTGAGAAGGCGAAGGTCAACAATAGTTTCAAATGTCACAATTGCCAGGAAGTGGGTCACAAGAGTAATGAACATTCGAAGCCGAAGAAGCGAACTATGATTGCTGAAGCGGAAGGTGAGGATGTTGGTGAAGGTTATTCTATTCTAGTTGAGGAGGAAGAATAGGATATCGCGTCAGGAGATGAAGGATGTAATCTAATGATGAGGAGATCTTGTTCAACACCGAAGCAAGAGGATGAGGCTAGTTGGTTGAGGAGTAATATCTTTCAGTCGACATGCACTATACTGGGAAAGGTTTGTAAATTTGTGATTGACGCAGGAAGTTGTGATAATATCATTTCTACTGAAGCGGTGAGAAAGTTGAAGTTGAAGATGGAGAAGCATCCAAATCCTTACAAGTTAGCTTGGTTGAGGAAAGGAGGAGAGGTGAAGGTGGACCGAGGAGTTCATGTTCCATTTTCTATTGGGAAGAAGTATAAAGATGAGATCTGGTGTGATGTGGTGGAGATGGATGCTTGCCACTTGCTTTTGGGAAGACCATGGCAGTATGAGCGAGCAGTGCAACATGATGGTCGAACCAATAGCTACAGCTTTATGTTTGAGGGCACCAAGATTATTTTAGTTCCGAAGAAGAGACAACAAGGAGAGAGAAAATCAGAAGAGATTGAGGAGCTGAAGACTTTGTTGACTCTGAAAGATTTTGTTAAAGAAGTCGACGATGAGCCTAAAGTGTTCTTGTTGATCGGGCGTGAAAGTGGTAAGGAAATTGAAATTCCAGAGGAAGTCAAGCCAGTATTGGAAGAATTTAAAGATGTGTTTCTTAAAGAACTGCCAACAGAATTACCGCCGTTGAGGGACATCCAATATCAAATAGATCTTGTTCCAGGAGCAGTACTACCTCACATGCCACATTACAGGATGAGTCCTAAGGAGCATGAGGAATTGAGGAGACAGGTGGAGGAGTTGTTAGAAAAAGGGCATGTTCAGGAGAGCTTGAGTCCTTATGCAGTGCCAGCCTTATTGGTGCCGAAGAAGGATGGGACTTGGAGGATGTGTATAGACAGTCGGGCTCTAAACAAGGTCACTGTGAGATACAGATTTCCTATGCCGAGGTTTGATGATTTGATTGGTCAGTTGAGTTGGGCTATTATGTTCTCGGAGATTGACTTGAAGAATGGATACCATCAAATTCGTAATAGACTGGGTGATGAGTGGAAGACTGCTTTTAAAAATAGGGAAGGTTTAAACGAATGGTTGGTTACGCCGTTTGGCTTGTCAAATGCTCCTAGTACTTTCATGAGAGTGATGAACCAGATTTTCAGACCATTCATTGGGAAATTCGTAGTAGTTTACTTTGATGATATTTTGATCTATAGTGGGAGTATGGAAGAGCATGTCGAGCATTTGCGAGAAGTACTGTTGATCCTACGACAGGACCAATTTTATGCTGCAACGAAGAAGTGTGTGTTCATGACGCACAATGTTTTGTTTCTGGGGTATGTTCTGTCGAAGGAAGGTATTCAAGTGGATGAAAGTAAAGTAGAAGCTGTCAGGAGTTGGCCACAACCCAAGACAATTACTGAAGTGAGAAGCTTTCATGGGTTGGTTTCATTTTACCGAAGATTCATTCCACATTTTAGCAGTGTGATGGCACCTGTAACCGATTGTATGAAAGGAAAGAAGTTTGCATGGTCGGAGGAAGCAGGGGTTGCTTTTGAGAAGCTCAAGACCCTATTGACGTCAGCGCCGATTCTAGTTTTACCGGATTTTCAGTTGTTGTTTGAGTTACATACTGATGCTTCGAAAGTTGGGATTGGTGGAGTATTGAGTCAAAAGGGTAGACCAGTTGCTTATTTCAGTGAGAAGTTGTCTGGATCCAAGTTAAAGTATAGTACTTATGACGTGGAGTTTTACGCGATTGTTCAAGCTGTGAAGCACTGGAGACATTATCCGTTTCAGAAGGAGTTTGTTCTTTATACGGATCATGAAGCTTTGAAATATTTGCAAGGGCAGGACAAAATTTCAGCCAGACACGCTTCATGGATCACGTATCTACAACAGTTTACTTTTGTTGTAAAGCACAAATCAGGGGTGACGAATCGTGTAGTTGATGCCTTGAGCAGGAGGAATCATTTGTTGACAACGATCAAGATTGAAGTGACAGGATTTGAACTATTACCAGAGTTGTTTGAAGAAGATCTTTACTTTACGAAGATTGTTGAGAAAGTCAAGGATGGGAGTACTGATGAGTTTGTATTGGTGGATGGATTCTTATTCAAGGAGAATCGATTATGCGTACCAGATTGCAGCTTGAGAATGAAAATGCTGAAAGAGTTGCATGAAGAAGGACATGTTGGACGGGACCAAACAATGCAATTGATTTCTCAGTCTTACTATTTGCCATCAATGAGGCGGGAAGTTGAAAAGTTTGTGCGTAGATGTCATGTTTTTCAAGTTTCGAAAGGGACAGCTACAAATGCGGGATTGTATATGCCTTTACCTGTTCCTACAAAACTGTGGGTAGATATAAGCTTGGATTTCGTGTTGAGTTTGCCGAGGACTCAACGGGGAAATGACTCTGTATATGTTGTGTTGGACCGTTTCTCGAAGATGGTGCATTTTGTTGCTTGTAAGAAGACGACAGATGCAGTCCATGTGGCACAGTTGTTCTTTAGAGAGATCTATCGCTTGCATGGTTTACCAGAATCTATAGTTTCAGACAGGGATACTAGATTTTTGAGTCATTTTTGGCTGAGTTTGTGGAAGATGGTGGGAATAAAGTTGAAATTCAGTAGTGCATACCATCCACAGACAGATGGACAGGCTGAAGTTGTGAACAAATCCCTGGGAAACTTATTGCGGTGTCTCGTGAAGGATAATCTGAAGAGCTGGGATATGAAGTTATGTCAGGCAGAGTTTGCACATAATCATGCGGTCAATCGAAGTACTGGATTCAGTCCATTTCAGATTATATATTCAAGCTTGCCAAAGGGACCATTGGATTTAACGATAGTGTCGCAACCGGAGGGAACAGTTAAGCGGGCTGCTGATTTCGTTGATGGGTTAACAGAATGCCATAGAATCGTTCGAGAACAATTAGAGAAGTCGAATGAGAAGTATAAACGATTTGCGGATCTGAAGCGAAGAAGTGTTGAATTTAATGAAGGAGATTTAGTATATGTTGTACTAATGAAGGATCGTTTTCCAGTGGGAGCATACAATAAACTTAAGGCATGAAAGATTGGTCCTGTAAAGACCGTGAAACGGATCAATGAGAACGCTTATAGGTTGAAGCTGCCGGATGATGTATATACTTCTGACTTATTTAATGTTAAACATCTTATACCTTATTATGGAGATAAACAAGCCAATGGGGAAGAATTTTTAAATTCGAGGACGAATTTTTCCCAACCCGGGGAGGATGATGCACGCCAATCTAATGACGAAGCAGTGCAATCTACGAAGTCAATGAACTCGATTTGTTTAAGGGAAGGAGCCTTAGGTCGCATACGATCTAGTGAAGGTCGCTCACGACCTAACGAGTCACGGGATATGGAATTACGACCTAACCGAGAACAAAATAAGGAAGGAACAAGGAGTTCGCGACCTAGTACGTTGGTCGCTCGTCCAAACGACCTAACGAGTCATGGCCAACGACCTATTGAAGTTGACTTGCGTGAAGAATTAGGTCGCTTGGGGATAGATCGCTCAGATCTTTAGGCCACTCTTGAAGTTAGGTCGTTAACAACCTTATACCGCATGCTAACTACATACACCACATTCCTTAGGTCGCTGCTGCTTTGGATCGTTAATGGTTGAGTCGTTTGTGATGTTTGTTTATAAGGTCGTAACTCGTGTATGTTTTGTTTTGTAATAAGTTGTTTTGTACTTAGGTCGTGAGCCGCTATATGTACCTAGGTCATGAGTCGTTGAAATTGTATGTCGCTCGTGATGTATATGAACTGTGCAATGTTAAGTCGTTAACGACCTTGTTTAGGTCATAGGTCATGTACTTGTGGTCTTGTGTTGAGTCACTGGGTGTGCTTAGGTCGGTGAAGTGTTAGGTCGGTAACAACCTAGTGTGTGTTGTAGCCTATAAATAGGTATGTGGGGTCATTTGTAACTGTGGGTTGATTTTTGAATGAAACTTTGTTTGAGTGTTTTGTGCCTCTTTTGAAATTGGTAGTTGAGTGTGATCTCCTATCTCCACTTTCGTTTATTCGAGTGCGCTCGAATCAACGATTGTTGAAGCCAATTCACGGTATCAAGTGCGCTTGATCATCGTTCGAAGAACTGTAGATCTTCTCTCACGGTATCGTGCGCGATCAATGTGTCGAAGATACCTAGAATTCAGTATCTTTTGGAGATCAATGAATTTAGGCATTCGGTATCTTTCAATCCATCGATTCATATTACTTCATCTAATCGTTCTTCGATTAGTTTGACACGAAATCTTCATTTCGTCGTCAATCGTATAATTTCCGCTGCATCATCTTTACTTTGCTTAAATATGCTAGTAATTACTATCATTCACCAGACTTTTAGTTTGACCCACTCCTCTATTTTTCCCTTTCCCCCATAGGAAATCAAAGGCAAGGGAAGTAGACTGTAGATTCCTGGAGATTCCTTTGGCAGAGATTCTTACATGTATTCCTTTTCTACATTTCTAGTTTTTAGTTCTTTTTTTGTACTGGCACTATTTGAGGGATGTTTTGTAATTTGATTTTATTGAGACTATGGTTTTTGATTTCGTAAGACATGTATGGGTATTTTGACATATGATGTAATGACATAGAATTTAACTACTTTAAAATAAACTATTTAAAGTGATTTTAAATATAAAATACGTAATGTTACAGGATTCAAATGATATTAGATAGGATTTGAAAAGAGATGTATGCAGAAAAATAGTAATATTTGCATATATCGACAAAAGTGACAAAATGCTAATTTCAGAAGAGTAAGTTTTAATGGTGAAATAAATTTTTTTAATTAATATATAAGTGTTTATATTTTTAAATAACAACATAAAAATTTATTTTTAAATTTTGTTTACATAAATAAATAGTTTAACTAAAATGCAAAATGTGAACGTAAAACATTTTGCTGAAAATCAATGTTTTGTCGATTAAAGGTTATCGCAACGTTGTTGCTCCGTTATTTTCTTATATAGGAACATATATTCAAATAGTATAAGTATTAATTAATTCACTAATCAAGTTTACTTTTACTAAACATACTTAGAAAATTTTAGAATATAATTAACAAAAAGTAAGCATAAGAAGACAAAAAAGTACAAAAGTCAAAAAGTAAAACATCAAATCAAATGATTATAATTATTACTTTTTTTACTTAATATTTAAGTGAAAATGACATAAAGTAATGATTTGAAATGTGATGTGAAGTGTTAAAAAAAATAAGGTTGCTTAAAAAGTAAGTAAGGTTGTTTTGGTAATTTGGTAAAGGAATATTTTGGTAACTTATCACTTCATTTTTTTCTATAAATCCAACCACTTCTCACTTTTTATCACACCATTTCTACCTTCTTCTTCCTCCTTAAAACTCTCTTTAATGGCTTCTTCTTCACTCTTTTCCTTACTAACCTTTTCAAAATCATATCAAATCAACTTCAAACACAACCAAACTTTGCCAAAGACCTTAAAATACCATTAAAACATGGTTTAGCATCTAAGAATGGAAGAAATGATGGAGGAGAGGTTGGAACCATGGAGATTGAACCATTTGGATGGAAGAAAGCAAGTTCGGGAAGCTCCGGAGCAAGAAAAAGAGAAGGAAGTGCCGCCAATTTCATTCTAAGGAGATAGGACTATTAACTCCTCATTTATTCAGCGACCGAATGGTGCAGCATGCATTACGACCTAACGAGGTGCAGGACCTAAAGATATCGCGACCTAGCGACCTAATGCTAAGCGGCCCAGCGACCTAAAGGATTAGATGGTCAACGACCTATGACTCAATGAGTTGACGACTTATGTGAAGGCGCGACCTAACTACCTAAGGGAGTAAGCGACCTAACACATAAAGCAGCTCAGCAAGTTAAACGACCTAGTTTCTAAATGGACTGAGCGACCTAGCGCACCAACGACCTATGGACTGAGGTGACCTAGCGACCTAAAGGTATACGCGCCCTAGCAAGTTAATAGGGGGAGCGACCTAACGGGGATAAAGTTCTCTAACGACCTAGCGACCTAGCGAGCTATACAAAGCCGAGTAACTTGTCTTCCTTATGTCGTTCCTTCCCTAGGTCGCCCATGATCTATGACTTGTTCGAATGATCAAGGGTGCTCCTGTTAGGCCGTAAACCGTGTCTACTAAGTCTCCCACGACCTACGACCTATACCTAAGTAGCTCACGACCTAAACATATCAAAGGAGCTTCCTGTGCCTCTTCTTACCTAGGTCAGCCACGACCTATGACTTGCTAGTTTCTCCAGAATGATGAAGTGTACCTTGTATAAGTCGTAAACGACTCCCACTATGTCGCGGACGACCTACGACCTATCCAAGGTCGCTTGCGACCTATGACCTAACACCGAACTCTCCTATAAATACCCCACCTACTCTAACTAAAAGGGGATCTTTTTTGGCTCATTTCCGGAACGCCGATACTTTGCTGAATTCTCAACTCACTCAACACTTCAAACACGAAGGACATCTCAACAAACTTCAAGAGGAAATCTAACGCAATCGACATGGATTCAAAGACTTCTTCTACATTGAAGTTAGAGTTATTTGTCCCATCAGTGTTGTAATCAAGGATTGTTGTAAAGTTGTAATTGATTCAGCAATAAAGAAGATTAAAGTGGACGTAGGCTCAACATGAAGCCGAACCACTATAAAACTGTTGTCTTTTACTGCTTTCTCTGTGACTTTTCTATTTGTTTCTAATTCCCATATTCACGGGTGGTGCTTTCACTTATTCTCTACATACACTGGGTTGTTAGCATTCAATTTTAAGCCTTAACATTTTTGGTGCTTTCACTGAGAACTGAACTCAGGCTATCTTCGTCATTGCTTCGCAAAAGTTTGTTGAAAGAATTTCTCTCAAAACCAGAAGTCTATCGGAGATAATGGCTCCTGGAAGAAAGCGCCGATCTACAAGACCCAGTAATGTCCATGAAAATACTTCCACTTCTCCTTCGTGCAGTCAAGCAGCACCAAGTGCCGAAATTACATGAGCGGAGTTAGATGCTGCAGTATCTGGATTATACCAGCAGATGGAAACTCAGAATGCTTTAATGCTTGAGAGGTTAAATGCATTGCTCGAAGCTAATCGTCAATCAGTGAATAATGAGGAAAACGTTGCAGATGATGTTCATGATCTTGAAGAGAGGAATATTCCTCAAAGAGCAGCTAGCCCCGCCAAAGAAACACCTCCTCAAGCTGGAGGATCGAAACCACAGCTAACTCTCCGCGAACGTTTGTCCAGACAAACTTCCGAGAAAATGGCCGAAGTCTGTCATGCAGATCCTTTAAATGATGAGGAATATCTTTCGGGCATGGTGCGACAAATCATGAAAGAAAGCATGCAGAGGAATGAAGATGAGAAGTAATAGGGATTCGCTCCGAGCCAAACTCCGTTCACTGAAAAGATCCTAAAGGCGGAATTCCCAAGGAAGTTTGTTCCTCCTACCATCCCGGCTTATAAGGGAACAAGCGACCCCAATCAATTCCTGTATAAGTACGATTGGCACATGAATGGTGCTAGAGCGTCTGATGAGATCAAATGCCGGTACTTTCCGGTATACTTGGAAGGAGTGGCTCTGCTCTGGTTCACAAAGCTTCCGGTCCAATCCATAGACTAGTTCGCCGACTTGAATCGGAAGTTTAAAGAGAAATTCAGGTTGTATGCTTCAAAGGCTAAGGATATTATGTCACCCTCGAGCCTGGAACAGAATCCTTGGGAATCTATCAAGTTATTCTTGAACCGCTTCAATATAGCTTTGGCTAAAGTGGACAATGCAGAACTAAGGATGGTCTTGACATACTTGATGAGGGCAATCGACAAATCAAGCGAATTTGGGAAGTGGCTGAAGATGAAAGAACCGAATTCGCTTGATAAATTCTATAAGAAAGCCGATGAATTCATGCGCTTGGAAAACCTTCGAGCACCAGTTAAAGTGGCATTGACAGAGGTTAAGAATAATACTACTGCTCCTATCAAAAAGGAATCCGGAAGTCAGAAAAGGGAGAATAATGGTAGGAAGAAACAGAAAGATATGAAGAAACCTCGCTTCTTAAAACCTTCAGATTTCACTCCTTTGACTGACAATCCGAAGAATATCTTTTTTGCTACCAAAGATGCAGTAGAATATCCTAAACCGCCGGAGATGAGAGTTAACAAAAAAAGCTGCTCAAAGTGGGAGATTCTATCGGTTTCATAATCAACCCGGTCATGATACCAACGAATGTCGCCATCTGAAAAGTTTAATTGAAGAACTATTGAGAGAGAACAAGTTGCATCAATATGTTAAGAGAACTAGAAATGACCCAACTTCATCCACTAAGGTCCAGCAACTTCCTGCTCATCCATCTGGCTTGGGTGAGAGGAATACCGTGCGTGAATCGGAAAGGCCTGTTATCAATGTGATTACAGGAGGTCCTCACCCAACAGGCAGAAGCTGGGGCGAGATGGAAAGATATGCCCGTGCCTTGAAGTATGCACCAACAGAAGAGAGTGTTTTTGTGCTAGAAGACGCTGCACCTTTGAAGCAGTAGAAAACTTTCAATGATGATATTGTGTTCAAAGCCAGGGACTCTATGGGTATTGAAGCTCTAACCATGGATCCCTTGGTCATCTCTACAGGCAATGGGCTGGCTATTGTGAGAAGAGTGCTTGTAGATTGCAACGCTTCTTGCAATATTCTTTTCAAAAAGACATTCGACCAAATGAAAATTCCAATGGCTGATGTTTAAGCCTCATCTCAGAAAATTGTTGGGTTCACCGAGGAACCGAAGCAGCCAATTGGAACAATTGACTTGTTCGTCGAACTTGGAGAGGGGCAGAAAAAGGTGGTTCGAAAATAGACTTTTGTAATTGTTGATGAATTTTCTACCTACAACGCCTTTCTAGGTCGACCAACTCTTGCGGCTTTTAAAGCAATTCTCGCCCCGTGGTGCCTCACTATGAAATTCCTCATGGATAACGGAGTTGGAGTTAATAAAGGGGATCATAACGCTGGGCGAGAATGTTATCTGATAGAGTTGCGCGAAGCGAGGAAGGGAGAAATGGGAAAAGATGCGGCAGCCCCAGTCCGCATCAAAGAGCCAACCTTGTAGCTATTACAGGCTGGACCCTGCACTGGCGAGCATAGCGAGGCACGAAAAGAAATGGATCCCAGAAAAGCTAGTGCAGGGGAGAATAGAGTGGTGCCAGTTGAAGTAACGATTCCGGTACTTGTTGACCCGAAAGATCCGAACAAAGTGGTGAATGTGGGTTCGCAGCTTAGTATGACAGTACAAAATTCCTTGGTAACATTCATGAAAGCTAATCTGGATGTATTCGCTTGGACTCATGTTGATATGTGTGGAATATCCTCGGAAATTACAGTACATACTCTGAACATTGATCCGAAGTTTACACCGGTAAAACAGAAAAGAAGAACCCAAGGTCCCGAAAGGTCAGCAGCGTTGAAAGAAGAGGTAGACAGACTTATGGAGAATGGTTTCATCAGGGAGTCTACTTATCCGAATTGGGTTTCAAATCCAGTACTGGTTAAGAAAGCTAATGGGAAATGGCGAGTTTGCATTGACTTCTCAGATTTAAACAAAGCCTGCCCCAAAGATTGCTTCCCGTTACCCAAGATAGATCAGTTGGTGGATGGAACAGCGGGGCATGAATTGTTATCTTTCGTGGATGCTTACTCCGGATACAACCAGATTATGATGCATGAGCCAGATCAGGATGACAAAAGCTTCATCACCGATGTTGGTCTCTAATGCTATAGAGTCATGCCCATTGGACTTAAGAATGCAGGGGCAACTTACCAAAGACTCATCAATGCTATGTTCAAACCGCAGATTAAAACTATGGAAGTTTATGTTGGCGATATGTTGGTGAAGTCAAAGAAAGCGGTAGACCATATCGACCACTTGGCGAAAATGTTTGCAATCCTCCGAAAATACGGAACGAAACTTAATCCTTTGAAATGTTCGTTTGGGCTGGAGACCGGAAAATTTCTGGGTTTCATTGTGAGTGCTAGGGGCATTGAAGCTAATCCTACTCAGATTGTTGCCTTAAAAGAAATAAAAGCTCCTAGAACGTAGAAGGAATTGCAGAGTCATAATGGAAAAGTCACTGCCTTGAGTCGATTCATTTCCAAAGCTACTGACAAATGCATTCCATTCTTTGATGCACTGAAGAAAGGAAGGAAGAATTTTGGCTGGACTCCTGAATGCCAGAAAGATTTCGATGAATTGATTCGTCATATGGAAACGCCTCCAATACTTTCTAAGCCCGACGATGGTGAGGATCTTTTCGTATATTTGGCAATTTCATCTCATGCTCTTAGTGCAGTGTTGGTACGGGAAGACGCAAAAATTCAGCGCCCGGTCTATTATATCAGCAAGAGGTTCACCGGGGCAGAGATGAATTATTAAAATTGGAAAAGCTCGCCTATTGTCTACTGATTGCGTCAAGAAATTTGAGGTCGTATTTCCAAGCTCATCCTGTCAAAGTCCTCACTGATCAATCTTTAAAGCAAGTCCTGTTTCGTCCTGAGACTTCGGGTCGTCTTCTGAAGTGGAATATTGAACTCAGCCAATACGACATCACTTATCATCCCCGGAAAGCAATCAGTGGACAAGCTTTGGCAGATTTCATCGCAGAATGTACAGATAAAGGTGGTAGTGAGGAAGAAATGACTGATAATCCCCCGATTCGATGGAAATTATATGTTGATGGTGCAAGAAACGATTACTGTTCCGGAGCTGGGGTTGTGCTTGAAACCCCTGAAGTGCGGTCGTTGTGCTATGCATTGAGATTGGAATTCCCTTCGACAAACAATGAAGCAGAATATGAAGCTCTTATCGCCAGCTTGAGAATTGCTAGAGAATTGAATGTCAAAGTGTTGCAGATCTTCAGTGATTCACAACTTATTGTATGTCAAGTTAAAAAAGAGTTTCAAACTAAAGGAGGAAATCTGCCTGCCTACTTGTCAAGAGCCTGGGAACTTCTCGATGATCTTGATCATTATACGATAAGTCATATACCCCGGGAAGAGAACATGAAGGCAGATTCTCTCGCAAAGTACGCAAGCACTGGTGAAGCTCAATTATTGGGATTAGTTCCTGTGGAAGTCCTGTCAGCTTCAAGCACTGATGAAATGGATATTGACTGGATCATGACTATATCTCAAGAGCAAGAATCATGGATAACTTAGATAATGGAATATCTGCTCAACGATTCTCTACCAGAAAGTTCAAAAGAACGATGGAAGTTGCTGAGAAAAGCCTCCAGATACATAATTCAAGATGGCCGATTGCATAGGCGGGGATTCTCAATGCCATTACTCCGATGTGTGACCGAGGAAGAAGCTAAGACAATTTTAGCTGATGTACACAGAGGAGAGTGTGGAGACCATTCAGGTGGTCAAACTCTAGCAAGGAAAATACTCCGTTATGGGTATTTTTGGCCAGATATTAATCATGATGCTGCAAGTTATGCCCGAAAATGTGACCGATGCCAGAGATTTGCAAAAATCCCAAGAGCACCTTCCATCGAGATAACACGGATGGCCAGTCCGTGGCAATTTTCTATTTGGGGAATAGATCTCATCGAGCCTTTGCCAACAGCCAAATCCAGAATCAGATATGCTGTTGTTGCTGTTGATTATTTTACTAAATGGGTTGAATCTGAACCATTAGCTACTATTACCTCTAAAAAGATGATAAACTTTGTAACTAAGAATATCATTTGAAGGTATGGTGTGCCTCAAAAGATAATCACAGACAATGGAACCCAATTCGAAAGTGAAGAGTTCTAAGATTTTTGCAAGCGATTCAAGATCCAGAAAAGCTTCTCAGCAGTGGCTCATCCGTAGGCAAACGGGCAAGTGGAAGCAGTAAACAAAATTATCAAATCAACCATCAAAAAACAGCTGGAAAAAACGAAAGGTGGTTAGGTCGGTAAGCTTCCACTAGCACTATGGGCATATAGAACTACCCACAAATCTGCGACTGGGCACACTCCATTTTCACTAGCATATGGATCAGAAGCAATGATTCCGGTGGAAGTAGAAGTCCCTTCACATAGAAGAATTCATTTCAACCAAGCTAAAAACGAAGAGTTGCAACTTGAAGCACTTGACTTCCTTGATGAAAAAAGGGAAGAGGCTCAACTCAGAATTGTAGCCCATCAGCAAAGAATTGTCAGGCACTTCAATTCCAAAGTTCGCCAAATCAGCTTTGAGATTGGAGATCTAGTCTTGAAATGGGTCATGAAAGCAACAGGAGTATTTGCGCCAAACTGGGAAGGGCCATATGTCATAGGCAAAAAACTTCTCGATGGCACTTTCAAACTGACAACTGTCGAAGGAGATCCAGTTCCAAGAGCTTGGAACAACAATCACTTGCGTCCATATTTTACTTAATAGCTTTGCTTAAATTTGTAAAAAGAATTATGAATGTATGATTCTTGTATTGAAAGCTATTGTAAAGCCAGTGCAAGTGAATAATAAGAACTATAAAGTGGATGTAGGCCTAGTTCTTGGCCGAACCACTATAAATCTTGTGTTCTCTCCTATTATAAACTGCTTGTTTTATTTCGATATATAAAGTACTTCAATTGTATTGCTAAAATGTCGATTTAATATTGCAGGCTATTAAAACAAAGACACCCATCATAAGACCAAGCGATCCCTGACATCACTCAACAAATGAATGTCTAGCCACAAAAATTCAAGATTCAAATCATATATAAGAAGTGCTTCAAGCAAACAGTTAGTGGTTCCGCCAGAGGTAGACCCTTCCTAACTAATTGTGATCGTTTGTGCAAACAAACATTCGATTAATTAGCCTGTGTCTGCCCCTGCGAACTCATTTAACAATGAAGTACACTTCTTTGGATATAATAAGCTACTTGCAAAAGAAAGGGATGTGCGCTTGGAAATGATAACAGGGAACCGTTGATATGAGCAAATGGCGGAAAGACATGGGCGAGCAGGCAGCAAACAGCAAAAGACCTCCTCGGAGGCACAAGCCCTCTTCGGAGGCACAACTCTTCAGAGGATAAAGACCTCTAATGGGACTTGCCAGAAAAAGAAAGTTCTCTTTCTCAACAAAAAGTTGTGGACTGACCGGTGGCATAGAACACTCATTAACTAGCTGAGAACGTTTGTGCAAACAAACAATCCAAGTAACTTTTGTCCACCCCGTGAATGCATCCAACCGAGAGAAGGAAACTTCCAGGAAAAAGCCCTACTCGGAGGCACGCATTCCACCAAGATCTGAAATAAAACTTCACAAGTGCTGGAATGCGAAAAGCCCTCTTCGAAGGCCTATTTCACCATAGTTGAAATGCTAAAAGACCTCTTCGGAGGCACGCATTCCACCAAGATCTGAAATAAAACTTCACAAGTGCTGGAATGTGAAAAGCCCTCTTCGGAGGCCCATTTCACCATAGTTGAAATGCTAAAAGACCTCTTCGGAGGCACACATTTCACCGCAATCTGAAATAAAACTTCAGACATGTCCCTCTTCGGAGGCCTACTTCCCAGCGGATAGGGAAAAAGTAAAATCCTCTCCCCAGAGCAGAAACAAAAAATCCCTCTTCCCAGAGGCACAATCAAACAAAAAAGCCCTCTTCCTAGAGACACAATCAAACAAAAAAGCCCTCTTCCCAGAGGCACAATCAAGCAAAAGCCCTCTTCGGAGGCACAAATAGGTCGAAGCCCTTTTTCGAAGGCCCACTTTACCACGAAGGAAAATTCACATGCCAAAATAAAAGTGACTTTCTCCAAAAGTGAAGTGTAAAAACTTCGCAACAAAAAAAAAGAAAAAAAGAGAAGACTTCTCCAATACGAGGCGCATTCTACTAAATCAGAAAAATATTTTCTTAAGATGGAAATATTATCCTACAAAGTACAGATGCAAATCTCCTTCAAATGGAAAAGTTGTTCTCTAAAAGAAAGAGTACAAGTCTTCTCGAAACAGAAGAGTTGTTCTCCAAAATTTTGCCAATGTGAAAGAGATTGCAATAAACCATGGTATGGGGGCAATATAACATAGTTACAAAAATAAAAATAATGCTCAAGCAACATACCATAGGTTTACTGCAACATCACACAGAGAAAATAAAGAAACTTGTATGAAAAAGAAGAATAAATGCATTCTCAAATGCAGACAGAAGTTTGTACAAGTAAAAGAATCATTTTATTCCATGCTATAGAATTTTTATACATGTGCAGGTTTCAAAACAAAAGAAGGCGGGGAACGGTACCCGCACAATCTCTGGTCAACACAAGTCTTTATATATACAAGCAAAAAAGCAAAATGTAAGACGAAATGCATAAGTCCTAAACCCATCACTTCTTCTTCCTTCCACCTTTTGAGCCTTCGCCTGGTCGAATGATTAACTTTTTGGGCCGGCTTGTGAGAGAGGAAGGGGTGCAATTGGACTCTCTTCTGCTTTTTCTTCACCGGCAGAAGCTTCCTTCTTTTTCTTTGAGACCCAGCGTTTCCCCCTCTTCCTAAAAGAAGACTCACTACTCGGAGAGAAAAGAGCGGACAATTTTATGTCATCAAAAGCAGTCTACTCCGGAGTTCTCTCCCCTTCTTCAGGTTCTTCGACTTTTTGTTCCTGAGAAGCCACAGGATCGTCCAAGTCACGAAGAGCTCCTATGTGCTCTTCTTGCGACCCCAGTTGAGAGACAGAAGGAGGAATAGTCTAAAGAGTTGGAGAGGGGACAGCTGGAGGAGCGGAATTCTGAACAATACTTGGTGCTTTTTTACAGGAGAAGAAAAGTTAAAGTCGGTATTCCTCATAAAAAGAGGGGATAATGGCTCATCGACACTTAAGAAATAAGCAAGAAGCTCATCGAACTCGGTCGAAGCGAACAAGCAGTCCACTTGAGCGAGATCAACGTTGAGGTTACCTGGGGAAGTAGACTTTACTATGTCAACTTCGAAGTCCTGCGCTTCAGCGCTTTCTTGAGTCTCATCTCCAGTGTGGGCGGTGGCACTTTCAGTAACAGCTTTAGCAGGAGGAGGAGAATGGGAACTGGAGCCAGCAATATCTATATCGGCCGACACTGAAGCTAGAACTCGGTCGGTTGAGATTGTCTTTCCTAAATGTTCTCCTTCTGTCATTTCGGCTCTCTCTTTGGCGAGTTGTTCCTTTCCCCTGGCAAGAGCGGCACATGCAACATCATCTAGATAGTGCGCCATTAAATCTACTTCGGCATATCCGGCTCCTCGAAGCATATCAAGTATGGCCTCCCACACTTTGGCCAAAGTGATTTCATATTCAGGTCCCAAAAACTTAAGGCTACCGTGCCCCAAAAAACTATGGATGTAAAACTCGAATAGAGTGGAGCTGACTTCATCTTTAGTTTCCATATGAGATTCTTCGGCTGCAGCTTTGCCGACAATAGCTTCATCACACTCCTTTTCAGCTTCAGAAAGTCGAACTTTGAGCAGTTCAATCTCCAAGTTCTGAGAGTTGGTCTTCTATCGAAGTTTAGCAACATCGTCTCGGTAGTTTTCTACAGCTTGCCGCTGCGCTTTAAATTTAGCTTGAGCATCTCTCTGTGTCGCATGAGCATCTCTCACTTGTTTTTGAAGCACTTCGTCTCTCTGAGAGTAGGAAGTGGAAGAAGTGGCAAGCTCTTCCTTAAGTTTTTCAACTTCTGCTTCAAGCTACTCGTTATAAGCGGTAATACTCTTCATTTCGGCATCATGTTGATCAAGTGTTTTCTGCCACTCAGATTTGTCATTTTCCATAGTCAGCATGGCTTCAAGGTTTGCGCGATTCACTCTTTGAAGCTCGTCAACGAGTTTCTGCCAACCAGACATTCTCTCGATATCAAGTTTGACGGCATCAAGATTTTGCAACATGGCTTTCTTATCAATAGGGACCAAGTGAAGATCGAAGCGTACTCCCTTTAAGCACCAGTGCGGGAATCGGCTTTGAAGAGTAGTCGGACCATGTCCAACTTGATAGGGGGGCCTACTTATGATTGTTTGAATATCTGTTCTTGGAAGAGGGGGAGAGCCGGAAGGAATTTATAAAGAGACGGGAGCAGCGGGCTTTTCAGAGAGTTCAGATGTCAGCTTTTCACCAAGTTTGGCCCGTTTACTTGGGTCCTCAGTGACATGGCTTTTTCCTTTGTCGTCACGAGATTTTCGCTTGTGGGAATCATCCTCTCTCTGAGAAGAATCATGTCATTCGTCTCGTCTCCCGTGACGTTCTTCATAAGCACGCTTTTCACGAGCCTTCCTCGCAGCTCTTTCTTCGTCAGTTTCCCAGGAGGCAGGAAGATACCTCTTGGGGTCGTAAGAACCGCGCCTCCCGTAACGTTGGAAATCATCGTAGTAAGAGCCACTTCTTCCCATTGGAGTATTTGAAAATGAAGAAAAGATAAACTCGGAAATCTTGAAAGCAAGAAAGTTGAACGCATATAAGTGCTGAAAATTCCTATGTGTGTGTAACGTGCAAACTACGCGCATCGAACTACGAACCACTCCTAAGTTGGGAGGTGATGATGGATTTAACAGCCAGTGTCAACTCTTGGGCTGATGGAGTTTGTTGCAGAACGGATGTCGCTTCGACTGCTGGAGAAGTAACTTTAGCAGTGATCGGATCATCTTTAAAAAGCTCCTGTGAAGTAATCATCAGGTCGCTCAACCCCTCAAAAGTATCATCACCGTTGTGCCTGGCGGGACTCACTCTCCCAGTTCCTTCGTCACCAGATTTCCCGGATTGTTGGGGAGGTTGCTCTTCTTCGATGACCGGGGCAGGTGCGAATTTGCTAGATGACCCCGCAACATCAATTGAAGTAGAACACTTTACCAATGAAGCCTCAACAGTATGTTCTTTCGGCGTAAGTTCTCCGACGGAAACTGGGGAATCCGATGTCTTTACTGGAGAGTCGGGGACTTCATGAGGTTGAGTAGAACGGGAGGGGTGCAGAAGCCCGTATTGGTGAAGAAGTTCATCTTTCAGCAGAAACTTAATACTTATTTCCTCAACCAGCACGGCGCTTAATCTTTCAGAAGTCGTTTTGTGACTGGGATTTCTAGAGGGAGGAGGAAGTTCTGTAAAAGAAAAGACTGAAGTTAGCACTTAGCAATTCGGATCTCGAAAAGCTTAAACGGAAAGAACGGGGATGAGCAATCTTACTTCCTAATCTCCAGATGGCATAAAACCCTAGGGGGCAGCGAACGATGAAGAATTGATTCAGAAAACCGTGAGCACTTTCGGAAAGATCGGTGATAAGTTTACGATTTCTGACACTTCTCATGAGTATAATGGAGGGGTGGTCTTTATTCTTTATGAATGTGCATAAGTAGCAGATTTCTTCGAAGCTCGGAAGACGGTTAAGTGTCCTCCTGAATAAAACACACAATCCCATCAGGATGGCGTAGCCATTGGGATGCAGTTGAAAGGGAGAGATGGTTAGTCGGAAAAGGAGTTGATGAAGAAATTCATTGAAAGGAGGAATGGCACCACAAAGGCACATCTGACGGTTGACGGCGACAAAATCGAGAGGTGCCTATCAGCAGTATCATTTGGGCAAGGAAGTATAGCATCCGCTTCGGCAATCCCAAATTGAATACGTAAATGGTTGAATGCCCGCTGACTCAGGGTGGCTGGAGTTCTTTCCGGAGGATTATCCAAGGTGTCGGCTATCGGGAAGACTCCTTTAGATTGCTCGGTTATCTCTTCTTGAGAAGACATTCTACACAAGGAACAGGATATTCAAATACGAAGGTGCACGTTTCCTAAATGTGTGAAGTGTTGTGCAGAACTAACAAAATGACAAGCAAATATAACTGAAATTAAGCTAACAGACATTTGTCAGTTACAAAGTTTCAGGTTTTGTTGTTTTAAATCCAAATGCAAGCGCAGTATTGATGCAAACAAATCAGTTTTAATTGATTAATATTGTTTTGCTTTAATACTTCGCTTGAATTTGTTGATTCATAGCACTTCATAAAATTTCTTTAAGTTGATTATCTTTTATCGACTAATCTGTCACTCGATGTGGACAATCAATGGCAGTATTTCGCCCTAGTTTTCTACAAATGTTGTGTTCAGCAGGTTGTTAACTTACAAGTGAATATAATCTGTAAAGAAGTGCAGCAAAGTTCAAACAGTTTAAAGTTCAAATAGTTTAAAGTCCAGACAGTTCAAAGTTCAAACAGTTCATTCTAGCAGTTCAAGTTAGAAGTACAATCAAGTTCTATCAAAATTTTGAAGCTTTGAAGTTTTTTTCAAGTCCTTAAGTCACAATCCGAGTCAAGAAGTTCTCTAAGTCCTAGGTCGCTCACGACCTAATAGGTTGGGTTGAAATTGGTCAAGCAACTCGGCAGTGAAAAATTGTTTAAGTCCTAAGTCGTTCGCATGACCTAGGCACTAAGTCGTTCACACGACCTAAAGACTAGGTCGCTCACGCGATCTAAAGTTTAAGTCACATTGTTAATAAAGCAAATTTGTCCAAGTTCTAGCTCGGCCACGACCTAAAGCCTACGCTGCGGGAAGATAGGCTCTCAGGTTAATCAAATGCGTTTGGTCACAAAGGCTCTTAAGTCGCTCAGACTCGTTAGGTCGCCTCTAGTAAAACTTAGCAATCTCGAACCATTTCCTGTCAAAGTCACTATACTCTACTTTCCCTAACTCGCTAACTTCCTCTCTGCCCAATAACTCCTACCTCCGAACCCGATAACCCATTAGCTTCTCCACCAACAAAAATCTATTATTTATCCATACCACCAAATCACCCATACTGATTCGAAACGCTCCAACTCCATTATAAATCCAAAACTCTGTTATGCTCTCATGATTCGCAATAGCAGCACGGCTAATGGTGATCAAAATCAATCGCAACTTGACTCAAAAGCTAAGCGAGGCGTACGAAGTTGATTTGGGGTCAGAGGGTAGAGATTCGTAGTTCAGCGATAATCACGGTTGGATAAGGATCAAATTCACTTACGCAATATAATAGAAAAGATGAATCATCGATTGATTAGCTCGAATTCGCCTTTGGAAGCTTGAGGTTTCGTTAATGGAGGATAGGGATATTGAAGCAGATAAGTAGGGAAGAAGAAATGAGTTAGCAGTTTATATGGAGCAAAGGGAAGGAGACGAATGGGCACGCGAGCTGTTAAACCTCATGGGTCGCTCGCGACCTAGAAGAATTAGGTCGAAGAACACGACCTATGGCATAGGCATGTACTTCGAGGGGCAAGTGTTAACTCCTCATTTATTCAGCGACCTAATGGTGCAGCAAGCATTACGACCTAACGAGGTACAAGACCTAAAGATATCGCGACCTAAAGGATTAGATGGTCCAACGACTTATGACTCAACGAGTTAACGACTTATGTGAAGGCGCGACCTAACTACCTAAGGGACTAAGCGACCTAACACATAAAGCGGCTCAGCAAGTTAAACGACCTAGTTGCTAAATGGACTGAGCGACCTAGCGCACCAACGACCTATGGACTGAGGTGACCTAGTGACCTAAAGGTATACGCGACCTAGCAAGTTAATAAGGGGAGCAACCTAACAGGGATAAAGTTCTCTAACGACCTAGCAACCTAGCGAGCTATACAAAGCCGAGGTAACTTGTCTTCCTTATGTTGTTCCTTCCCTAGGTCGCCCACGATCTATGACTTGTTCGAATGATCAAGGGTGCTCTTGTTAGGCCGTAAACCATGTCTACTAAGTCGCCCACGACCTATACCTACGTCGCTCACGACCTAAACATATCAAAGGAGCTTCCTATGCTGCTTCTTACCTAGGTCGGCCACGACCTATGACTTGATAGTTTCTCCAGAACGATGAAGTGTACCTTGTATAAGCCGTAAACGACTACCACTAGGTCACGGATGACCTACGACCTATCCAAGGTTGCTTGCGACCTACGACCTAACACCGAACTCTCCTATAAATACCCCGCCTACTCCAACTAAAAGGGGATCTTTTTTTCTCATTTTCGAAACGCCGATACTCTGCTGTATTCTCGACTCACTCAACACTTCAAACACGAAGGACATCTCAACAAACTTCAAGAGGAAATCTAACACAATGGACAAGGATTCAAGGACTTCTTCTGCATTGAAGTTATAGTTATTTGTCCCATCAGTGTTTTAATCAAGGATTGTTGTAAAGTTGTAATTGATTCGGCAATAAAGAAGATTAAAGTGGACATAGGCTCAACCTGAAGCCGAACCACTATAAAACTGTTGTCTTTTACTGCTTTCTCTGTGACTTTTCTACTTGTTTCTAATTCCTGTGTTCACGGGTGGTGCTTTCACTTATTCTCTACATACACCGGGGTGTTAGCATTCAATTTTAAGCGTTAACAAGGACCAAATTTAAGGTGCTATGGAAGCTCTGCCGAATTTTCCAAAGTTGGTTGAAGTTGAAAACAATAGTGGAGTGTTGGGTTAAATGAATGTAGGCGGGATGTTAATCGATTTGGTTAAAGGTGAGTACTCGTGTTTAAAGTTACTAACTTCTAAAAATATTTCAAGTTAATAACATGAAAAGTTTAGTATATGTTGGATGACTTAATGTATGATAACTTAGTTGATATAATGCTCGATTATATGTTTGTGATATGGATGATAAGTTGGTTTGATAAAAGATAAGAAAAATGGATTGTAAGCATAGTTTAATTTAACAAAAATTTAAATACATATAAATATGTGTATGGAAATTATTTAGCCTCTTAATGAAATCAAAATATCTAAGAAGATTGAAAATGATATAATACTATAATATGATATGAAATGGAAAATGGATTTGAAATATGAAAAATATTGTTTCAAATGAGATTAAAATGATTAAGAAGTGTTTTATAAAGATTTAAAAATGTTTCCACATAGTTTGAAAAGAAACTAAAAATTTTGTCAAAAATAAGCGCGCCGCATAACGGCACTTCGCGATTTCACGCCATAAAAGTCAAACGAGTGTGAAAGTAGGAATGCAGCTAAGAATTCTTCGAGATCAGAAGTTTCCAAACTATTATATCCACAGTTTTCAAATGAAGAATGAAAATAGAGATTTCGATAAGTTAATTTTAAGATATTAGCAAAACAAGTTTTTTGAAAAGTCACGGTTATGTAGTTCGGAATCCAAATCTGGATTTCTTTGAAAATGATATTTTAAAGTTGTTTAAAAATATGAAATAAATCTTATAAATCTTTTAAAATGTGTTAAAAGTGATTCAAGTAATAAAAATAGATTTTCAAACAATAAAAAATCGTTTTCATCAATATAGATTTAAAAAGCACTTTTTGTAGTAATTTTTCGCAGCACTTATCAAAAACTTTTAAAATATAGTTTTAGCGCAACCGTTCTTTTCCAAAGCTTTTGTTAAGATTCTGAAATGACTAATAGAGTATTCTAAGGGTGATTTGAAGGATTTATGGAATGTTTAAAGAAATGAATAAGTGTTTCAAATAATGATTTGGAAGTTTTATATATCATTTCCAAAAATGAAATGCAGAAACAACTAGTATATTTATCCTGCTTCGTGAGATTTAAAGGGTAAAACAAGGTGTGTAACTAATGTTAGGAATGGAGTAACTAGTACCCTGAGCTTACCTATCCTTTATTTTATATTTTAGGCGAGGGGTGGAACACATCGAAATGAAAGCCTGAATGCTCTAAAAGATCATAATTAAGTTTTTCCAAGCTAAAAGAAAAAAACAAATTCTTTTAGTTTATTATAAATGGTTTATATATAAGATTTATAATACCAATATATTTTATAAATAAAAGTAGTGGAATTATAAATGAGTTTTATAAGTGTTAAAGTGAAGTTATAAATGAAAGATTATAAGTAAATAAGATTTAGTGAAGTGGAATTTTATAATGTTGTTTTTTAAATATTAGAATTGGTTTTATAATCAATTTTTTTATTGCAAATATAATTTAGAAATAAATTTATAATGGACTTTATAAATAATGTGATTAAAAAAGAATAAATTGGTAAATAAAGCAATTTATAAGTAAATAAACTTATAGTGGGATTTTGACATATAAATGAGATAAACGGGAAATTTGTTAATAAAGGGATTTTACAAATGGAAGTTTTTGTAGAATATAAATGTGAATTATAAACACCGTTTATAAATGTGAAATCAATTTAATTTGATAAGCTAAATATGGAATTTTATAAAAGGAATTATATTCATGATATTGGACACTAAATAATCCTTAAAATTAAATGTGTAGAAGTAATGAATTTGGTATAGAAATTATATTGACCATTTAAGACAGTGAATAGTCTTTTAAACTAAATGTGTAGAAGCAATGAATTTGGTATGGTAGTCATATTCACGATTTTTGACAGTGAATAATCCTTTAAATAAAAAGAATGTTTTAGAAAGTCATATTATTAAATGGAGTTTAAATAGTTTGAAAATAAAACGATTTGTAAATTTACTTATTATTAAAAAAAGTATATGAAAATGTTTTCCAAATATCTAGTAAGTGAAATGGTTTTGAATATTATCTTTTTAAAGTTAATTTGAATTAAATGATTCGGAAAAGCGATCTATAAACGATTAATAAAATTCGGCCCAGTGACTGTTTATGTGCTAGAGTACGTTTGTTGCTTTGATAGTTAAATAGCCAACTATTAAATTTGGCCATTTTAGTTTCACGACTTGGTGTGGAAATTATTTAGTCGTACACTTAGTACGTAGCCATCTGTGTAGGCTTGATTATCATTTGTGTTAAGAATGTTGATTTGAGTAGTGCGGAGTGATTACTCCTATCTACCGAGCTTCCTTCTTGGCCGAAGGATAGCAAGTTGAAAGTTGGAAATGTGATAAGTCTATGGGACTTTGTTTCTAGATGAGGTTGAGAAACGCTTTTGCGTTGCCGCTGCGAAGAGACAGGGATCAGATTTATCTAAAAACCACTTCAGTCCAACGTATATGTGACGATTGTGCAGGTTGGTCGATGATATCGAGATTTCAGATTTTCATAGTAAAGGACTGCTTGTTGACTGTTTGGGGTTAAAATCGCAATATACATATAGTAGCAATAGTCTCTTCGTTATGAAATATCCATTGCAAGGACTATTCACTACAAATCCTATGGATTTCTCGACAGGATGTGGTAGGAAAGTACCTTCGGTTTGTCTTGTTCCTGGACAACTTGTGTGGAAGAGTGTCTGACATTGCATTTCTATGATTACGTACATTGGGTTTTACGAACATACATCTGTTTGGCGGTGGGGAAGGCAACTTCTCTTAGCCTAACACCCTTCCTTTAGATGTATGAGCTCACGGGTTATATTTTTTATGGAAGGAAATTAGTAACGAAAATGGCAATGTGGCATTCAAAGACGATGTGATATGTGATATGTGAAAGGTAATCGATACCTCTTTTGGCCTCACTCCTCGAAAAATGACTGAAATAGGGATAGAAGCAATAAGGCTAAGTGGGTCGCTCCCAATTAGAAGATTTCATCATTCTTCTAGATATATCTTTACATGCTATATTGTTGTGTATCTAATTATTGTTGTTGTATGCTTATAGCCATGAATAAAGGTCTTTGATGACCAGCGTAATGACATATTCGATACTATGTAGGTATGGGTAGGCCGGTCTTGTGTTGGTTTAGGCGGGCAGTATTTGCTCCCTAGGTACATCCCTCTATAGGTGTACCGTGTTGGTTTGAAAAGGTAGTCCCTTTACCTAGTGATTTGTATAGAATCAAAATCCACTACGTGCTTACCATTTTGTTTTGTGGAATCTAGTATTGCTGGAATTCAATAATGGTAACAATTTCAACTATGATTAGTTATTACTTGTATACTAGACACATTATAATATAACGTGATTTAATATGAAAAGGTTTTGGTTATCATAGGGGAAAAACCCGTCCGTGTCTATATGTGGGTGTGTCTTATGAGATACCTATTGTTTTTATAAAGGAAAAGTTTTGATAACATTATAAATTCAATTGAGGTGTGTTTTCTCACGGTAGTTTACTAGACTGATCCAGGCGTTCTCCCCTTTCGATGCTCGGGTGAGACCGAGTATATTTATAGGTCTAGAATTCATGCTTTTTGAGCTTCAGCGGGTGAGCTGGAGATCATCATGTCGTATAAACGTATATATTTATTATTCTGCTGCATTGCGTTGCATTGTTGTTGTAAATTATCAGCAATTGTAAGGATAGGTTATTATAACTGTCCAAGTTGATGATTATTTATTATGTACCCTGATATTGATTTATGTATATTATAGTTTCTCTTTGAAAAGATTATTTATCTATATTATATGTTATTCCACTACGATGTGAGATTCTATATTGTTTTGATTTTGCTACTCTCTCTTCTTCTACTCTTCACTTCTTCTTTCTTCTCCCTTTCTTCTTACCCTCTCTTTTGTTTCTCTTGATTATCTGTAATCGGTGCACTTTGGTTCGGAGATGTGTGGTTTACTGTCGGATTTAGAGGGTGTCGAGTGTCGGTCGTCACAACATGGTATCGAAGCAGAAGGTTAAGCGAGAACCTTGTCTTTGTTGGGGTAAAGTCTCATCAAAGATAGGGTTAGTATTACCCTATGATGAGTAACTCATTAGAGATAGGGTTAGTAACACCATAGAATGAGTTTGAATGTATTATATGTAAGTGCCTATTGGTTAATGACTAATAAAAAATTTTGTGTTGATTTATTTATTGAGTGATTTATGGATTTTGATCGATGCACCTGATCACTATTATCTATGGGTGTTCATAAACATTTAAACAATGCTAATCGACACACTAATTTTGAAAAATTGGTAAATGAAATAATTTAACCTAAGATTATATTCTGAATATAAAGTATATATTTTAAAAGGTTATATAGTCAGAAATGGACGATCAAGGTTAGTGAAATTTAAATATGAACATCATGTGATTAGAATTTTACGGTTTGACTATAAGATGTTTCATAAAGATAATCGATAAGTAAGAAATCTCATAAGGCTATTAATATCTTTAATACTTATTCCAAAATAAAAAATTAAGGAATGATAATGTTGAGTCACTATCATAAATTGATCATTTTTTTGATTTAAAAGTTTAAGTATAAATACCTTGTGAATTAAGTTTCCCAATTTGACAATATGGTGTTTGATAATAAGATTTGTTTAAGAAATGAACATATAGGATAAAAATGCATTTAAAAAATAGAAAATGATTATGTAAAAAATAAATGTAAAAGGAATGAGAATTTATATTTGAGTAATTTAAAATAATTATGGAAATTTAAATGGAGTTAATTAATATAAGATGAATTTATAGAAAGAATTTACAAAATAGATTTTACAAACAAAAGTAATCTCTAAAGGATTTTGAAAATGGTATTATTTCAAATAAAAAAGGTGTTTTATGATAACTAGTATGAATGGATCGAAAATAATATAAAAATAGGCAGGTGATGTGTTCAGATGGTAAGCGCTTCTCTTAAGTATTTCTCTTCTTGTTAAGAGGTTATATGATACTATTGGTAGCACCCAATTCCCTAGCATTATTTTGGAGTTAGTCGATGTATATAATTTTCTTAAGTTAAAGAGATAATGTGAATAATTAATTTAAAAATTGATAAGTAATATTTATAAAAATGTTTAAACTAAAGATAAATTACCTTTTGAGTGAAAAATAGTTCCTTTGGAAAATTTCCTTTAATAAAAATATTTGGAAATAAACAATTGATGGGATTATATAAAGAAGCACCTTTATAAAATGTTTGAACTTAAGATAAAAGTTTTATGACAAGTTTTTGAAAGTTAATAAATACATATATTATACGTAGATGACTTCGTCACTCAAATTTTGATCTAGGATTCGAGTTCTGGACTTTAAGGTGTTTACACGGGTCCGAAAAAGGATTTATCACTTGATTCTTGATGGAAAACAATGATAAGGGTTTGTGGTTAGGTACTTAAGTTTTCTATCATAGTTGAGAACTATGCAGGGAAAGCAAAGGTTTTTGATCTGGAAGCCTGATCAGAGTCCGCACTAGAGGATCGGAGGATGGATACTAGTTCAAAAATAAAGTTGTGTATTTGAATAGGAGATCGAATAAGATATTTCATGCAGATGATTTGTGTATATTATATGGAAATAAGTTTAAAGATAAATGTTTGGGGCACACTTTTGTCATCAGTAATTTCAAGGACGAAATTCTTTTAAGTAGAGGAGAATGTAACAACCCAGAATTTAACCACTTTAAAATATACTATTCCAAGTGATTTTAAATATAAAATATGCAATGCTATATGATTCAAACAATATTAGATAGGATTGGGAAAGAGAAGTATACACAAAAATAGTAACATGTGCCTATATCAACAAAAGTGATAAAATGCTGATTTTAGAAAAGTAAGTTTACTGGTTAAATAATTTTTTTAATTAATTTATGGTGTTTATATTTTTAAATAGAAATATAAAAATTCATTTTTAAATTTGGTTAACATATATAAATAGTTTAACTAAAACGTCAAAATGTGGACGTAAAACGTTTTGTCGAAAATTAACGTTTTGTCGATTAAAAGTTGTCAATGTTATTGCTCCTTTGTTTTCTTATATAGGAACATATATTCAAACAGTATAGGTATTATTGATTTCACTAAACTTATTTAGAAAATTCTAGAATATAATTAACAAAATGTGGGCATAGAAAGACAAAAAAAGTACAAAAGTCAAAAGTAAAACATTAAATCAAAAAAATAAAATTATTGCTTTCTTTACTTAATATTTAAGTGAAAATGGCATAAAATATTGATTTTAAATGTGATGTTAAGTGTTTAAAATAATAAGGTTATTTAAAAAGCATGTAAGGTTGTAATTTGGTAAAGTGATATTTTGGGAACATACCACTTTATTTTTTTTATAAATACCAACACTTTCTCACTTTTTTTCACACCATTTCTACCATCTTCTTCCTCCTTGAAGCTCTCTTTAATGGCTTCTTCTTCTTTCTTTTCCTTACTATCTTTTTCAAAATCATATCAAATCAACTCTAAACACATCCGAAGTTTGCAAAGACCTTAAAATACCATTAATACATGGTTTAGCATCTAATAATGGAAGAAATGATGGAGGAGAGGTTGGAACCGATTGAATCCTAACCATTTGGAAGGAAGAAAGCAAGTTCGGGAAGCTCTGGAGCAAGAAAAAGAGAACGAAGTACCGCCAATTTCATTCCATGGAGCTTGGACCAAATTCAAGGTGTTGCGGAAGCTCTACCGAATTTTTTAATGTTGGTTGAAGTTGAAAAGAATAGTGAAGTGTTGGATTAAATTAATGTTGGTAGGAGGTTAATCGATTTGGTTAAATGCGAGTACTCACATTTAAAGCTACTATTTCTAAAAATATTTCAAGTTAATAACATGAAAAGTTTAGTGTATGTTGGATAATTTAATGGATGATAAATGATCCATATTATGGTTGATTATATGTTTGTGATATGGATGATAACTTGGTTTGATAAACGATAAGAAAAATTGTTAGTAAGCATAGTTAATTTAATTAGAGTATAAATACATATAAATATGTTTATAGAATTTATTTAGGCTCTTAGCGAAATCAAAATATCTAAGAAGATTGAAAATGATATAATACTATAATATGAAATGAAATGGAAAATGGATTTGAAATATGAAAAACAATGTTTAAAATGATTTTGAAATGATTTAGAAATGTTTTATCGGGATTTAAAAGTGTTCCCATGAAGTTTGAAAAGAAATTGAATATTTAGTCAAAAATAGGCGCGTCGCGTCACGGTAGTTCGCGATTTCGCGCCATAAAAGTCAAATGAGTGTAAAAGTTGGAATATAGCCCGGAATTCTTCAATATGAAAGTTTTCCAAACTATTATATCCATAGTTTTCCAAGAAGAAAGAAAATCGAGATTTCGATAAGTAGATTTTAAGATATTGGCAAAACAAATTTTTGGAAAAATCATGGTTTTGCAGTTCGGAATCCAAAATTGGATTTCTTTGAAAATGATGTTTTAAAATTGTGTAAAAATATGAAATAAATCTTGTAAATATTTTGAAATGCTTTAAAAGCGATTTAAGTAGTAAAAATAAATTTTCAAACAATATAAAGTCTTTTTAATCAATATAGCTTTAAAAAACACTTTCCACAGCACTTTTTTGCAGCACTTTTCAATAAATTTTAAAATATAGTTTTAGCACAACGTTCTTTTTCAAATTTGTAAAGGTTCTTAAATGATTAATATAGTGATCTAAGGGTAATTTGAAGTATTTATGGAATGGTTAAATAAATGAATACGTGTTTTAATTAATGATTTGGAAGTTTTATAAATCATTTCTAAAAATAAAAGGAGGATGCAGAAATGACTAGTACATTTGTCCCGCTTGTGAGATTGAAATTGTAAAACAATGTGTGTAACTAATGCTAGGAATGGAGCAACTAGTAACTTGAAAATACCTTGCCTTCATTTTATCTTTTAGGCGAGGGGTGGAACAGATCGAATGGAAAGCCTAAATGCTTTAAAAGATCATAATTAAGATTTCCTAAGATAAAAGAAAAGAAATAAATTCTTTGAATTTATTATAATGGTTTATAAATAAAATTTATAATATCGATATTTTATAAATAAAAGTAATGGAATAATAAAAGAGTTTTATAAGTGTTAAAATAAAGATATGATGCCGCGCACCATGACCATCTTACGTCGCTCGCCACCCTTAAGTCGCGCACTTCCTTAAGTCGCAACCAACCTAAGTCGCATGCCTTGCAGATAACGGCTCAAGAGACTCTCATTGCCTTAAGTTGCCCATCTTATAAGTCATAGGTCGTATGTCGCAGCTTTATAAGCCGTTCATTTATGATGTGTTTCAATAAGTCGTAAGTCGCTGGCATCTCTTAAGTCGTTCGCGAGCTAACCATCTATAGCCGCTTCTCTTAAGTCGCTTGCTTCTTTAAGTCGCCTACTTCCTTAAGTCGTTGGGGCGTTTCTGAAGCCGTGTTGCTCTTATGTCGCTCAACTTATGTCACTAGGTCAAATATTTGCTTATGTCGCTGAAGCTGTGTTATCATCTTATGCCGCTTGAAGCTTAAGTCGCTAAGTCGTTCTTGAAGCCGATCTTTATTCTTATGTCATGAGTCGTAAGTCGTATGTTGTATTGTTGTACTGTTATGTCGCTGCTGTTATTTCGCATAGTGTTGTAATTTGTATTGTGTTGTATGTCGTATGTCGTGTAATGTGTTAAGTCGCATGTATCGTAAGTCGTATGTCGTGTGATTGTGTTAAGTCACACGTACCTTATGTCATATGTTGTTGTGTTGTATTGTGAAGTCTTGTATGTGTTGTAATTCCTTATAAATAGGGGTGTGATGTCATTGTAAAAAGGTTGTTGATTTTTGAATAAAATTTGTGTGTGAGCTTTTTTCCACCATTGTTGAAGTTGAGCGTGATCTCCTTCTTCTTTCCTTCTTCGGGTTATTCGTGCGCGAATCAACGAAGTAGAAGCCAATTCTCGGTATCACTTGCGAGTGATCAACGATCGAGTTGTAGATCTTTCAACATGGTATCTTGCGAGATCAATGGGTTGGAGATAGCTAGATTCCGGCATCGTCACGATCAACGGAATTGGGCATTTATCGTTCTATCGGGTTTAGTTGACACGAAATCATTTCGTGAGGAAGAAAGTTGCATCAAATTGGTATCAAAACATTATTAGCAAGTTGAAGTTAAATCCGTTGCGTCACTTTTTGGTATCAGAGCTAAGTAAGGTCAAGGTGGGATTGGAGCTAATAAGAGCCGATTTAGATCTAATTCAAAGCCATGCAGTTCATATCAGAGATAGAGCCAAGTCAATCCAGAACAAAACGAGCTAAGTCAAAGCCGAGCGAATTAAAAGAAGTTAGATCGGGGCTAAGTCAAAGAACCGTGATTGTTTGAAGATCATGCCTCCAAGACGTGCTAATCGCTACCATAATGTTGAAGATATGTATAGAAGATAAGAAGCTGAGCAGATGGGGCAGCGTATCAATGAAAAGTTCAATGAAGGTATTGAAAAATTGGAGAAATTGATGAAAGACATGAATCAAAGTCAAAGGAGAACGTCACCAGTTTCGAACCAGAGTGGAAACAGGGTTTCACCGTCGGTTTCGAAAGGAAGGAGAATGTCTCCACAATCTTATCGAGATAGGAGAGAATCTTCAGTTTCAATGAGGCGAGAACATCGTGAGTATCAAATGAAGAAAGAAGAACCCCACGTGAGTTTGACAATGAATCTTATCGTGATGCTGAAAGACCGGGTAGAAGGGACATGTATGGTCGAAGAGATGTAGATGGACGGGATCGATATCGAAACACATATGATTTTGAGGAGGATGGAGAAGGAGGTAGTATTCATTATCGAAATCGAGGCCAAGTGCGAAATCAATATCTTGATTCAGAAAATGATCGTAAATGGGAGTCAGGTATGAGGATGGAAATTCCTGAATTCAAAGGTGGTATGAAAGTAGAAGAATTTCTTGATTGGTTGTCAAATGTTGAAGAAATTTTGGAATTCAAGGAGGTACCTGAGAATCGCAGAGTTCAGTTAGTTGCTACAAAACTAAGGGGAAGATTTATGGCTTGGTGGCAACAAACTAAACTAACTCGGGAGAGAATGGGAAAGTCAAAGGTTGTCACTTGGGAGAAGATGAGAAAGATGATGAAAGCAACTTTCTTGCCGTACAATTATCAATTCTTATGTATCAACGTTTGCAAAACTTGAGACAAGGGACGAGGACAGTGAATGATTATGCAGATGAATTCTATCAGTTGATTGCAAGGAATGATATAATGGAGACTGAGGAACAGCTAACAGCTAGAAATATTGGAAGGTTAAATGCAAATTCAAGACATGGTGAATATGTTTAATCCAATGTTTGTTGCTGAAGCACATCAGAAAGCTCTAGCTTATGAGAAACAAGGGAGACGAGAAGGTGGTGTGTTTACGAGTTCTAAAAATCAGAGTAAGGGTGCTAGTAGCAGTGCTAATGTTTCCAAGGTAGTCAATAAACCAATTGTCAATGAAGCCACAAAAGCAAAGGTAAACAATAGTATCAAGTGCTATAATTGTTAGGAGTTTGGCCATAAAAGTAATGAATGTAAAAAGCCAAAGAAGAGAGCATTAGTTGCAGAGGAATGTGAGTATGAGAATGTGGAAGCTGAAGTTGACTATTCTAAACCATCTAAGTTTGATGAAGATGAAGATGAAGAAGTTGTGTCAGGAGATGAAGGATGTAATTTGATGATAAGAAGGTCTTGTTTAGTGCCAAAGCATGAGAATGATTCTAGTTGGCTAAGAAGAAATATTTTTTAGTCTACATGTACTATCTTGGGGAAGGTTGGTCGATTTGTTATTGATGCGGGAAGCTGCGATAACATTATTTCTGAAGAAGCTGTTACGAAGTTAGGGTTGAAGACTGAAAAACACACTAGACCTTATAAACTGGCATGGCTAAAGAAAGGTGGTGAAGTGACAGTGGGAAGACAAGCTTTTATTACATTTTCTATTGGGAAGAAGTAAAAAGATGATATATGGTGTGATGTTGTGGATATGGATGTGTGTCATCTACTATTGGGAAGACCATGGCAGTATGACCGAGCTGTACAACATAACGGTCGCACCAACAGCTACAGTTTCATGTTTGAAGGAACTCAAATTACCTTAGCTCCTAAGAAGCGTGAAAAAAGCGAAAGGGAGTCAGAGAAGAAGGTGGAATCAACTAGCCTATTATCTACAAGGGAGTTTGTTGAAGAAGTGAAGGATAGTGCTGAATTGTTTATATTGATTAGTATGAAACAAGTGAAGGTGTTGAAATTCCTACGGAGGTTAGACCGGTGTTAAATGAATTTGAGGATGTCTTTCCTGTGGAATTAGCCAAGGAGTTACCGCCATTGAGGGACATACAACATCAAATTGATCTAGTGCCAGGTGCTGTTTTACCGCGTAGGCCACATTATCATATGAGTCTGAAAGAGCATGAAGAGTTGAAGAGACAGGTTGAGGAGTTGCTTGAGCAAGGGCGTGTTCGAGAGAGTCTCAATCCTTGTGCTGTACCAGCTTTGTTAGTGCCGAAGAAAGATGGTTCATGGAGGATGTGTACAGATAGTAGGCCACTCAAAAAAATAACTGTCAGATACAGAATTTCTATGCCAAGACTTGATGATCTATTAGATCAAATTAGTGGGTCTGTAATCTTTTCGAAGATCGATCTTAAGAGTGGTTATCATCAGATTCGCATTAGACAAGGTGATGAATGGAAGACAACATTTAAGATACGGGAAGGATTATATGAATGGCTGGTAATGTCGTTTGGTCTATCTAATGCACCAAGTACATTTATGAGGGTGATGAATCAAATTTTCAAACCTTACATCGGGAAGTTTTTGTTGTTTACTTTGCTGATATTTTGATCTATAGTGCAAGCACAGAGGAGCATATTCAACACCTGCGAAAGGTGTTAACTATTCTTCGTCAAGAACAGTTCTATGCAGCAACGAACAAATGCGTGTTCATGATGCCAAGTGTTTTATTTCTGGGGTATGTTGTGTCTGAGGAAAGGATACAATTGGATCAGAGTAAAGTAGCCGCAATCAGAAATTGGCCACGGCCCAAAACTATAACCGAAGTCAGAAGTTTCCATGGGTTTGCTTCATTTTATCGAAGATTTATACCACACTTTAGTAGTGTGATGGCTCCTGTTGCTGATTGTATGAAAGGAAAGAAATTTTCATGGACGGAAGAGGCAGGATTTGCTTTTGAGCAAATCAAGGAACTTTTAACCTCAGCACCGATTCTAGTGTTGTTGGATTTTCAGTTACTATTTGAGTAACATACGGATGCATCTAAAGTTGGAATTGGAGGAGTGTTGAGTCAGAAGGGTCGTCCAATTGCCTATTTCAGTGAAAAACTTTCTTGAGCAAAGATGAGATACAATACTTATGATGTGGAGTTTTATGCTATCGTGCAAGCTGTGAAGCATTAGAGACATTACTTGTTCCACAAAGAATTTGTTTTGTATACGAATCATGAAGCGTTGAAACATTTACAAGGGTAGAATAAAATTGCAGCTAGGCATGCATCGTGGATAGCTTATTTGCAGCAATTTACATTCGTCATAAAGCACAAGTCTAGAGTAACTAATCGCGTTGCCGATGCATTGAGTCGGAGGGAGAATTTACTAACAACCATGCGAGTAGAGGTGATGGGTTTTGACTTACTTCCAGATTTGCTTACTTCAGATTCATATTTTTCAAAGATCTTAGACAAATTCAAGCAGAGAAGCATGGATGGATATATGCTAGTTGAAGGTTTTCTGTTCAAAGGAAATCAATTGTGTATTCTAGATTGCAGTTTACGAATGAAAATTATCAAAGAATTGCATGAAGAAGGACACGTGGGCCGCGACCGTACTATGCGATTGATCGCAAAGTCTTATTTTTGGCCGTCGATGAGGAAAGAAGTTGAAAAGTTTGTTCAGAGGTGCCATATTTGTCAAGTTTCAAAGGGGACCACGACAAATGCAGGTTTATATTTGTCGTTGCCTATACCTACTAAGCCATAGGTGGATGTTAGCATGGACTTTGTAATTGGTTTGCCGAGGACGCAACGTGGCAATGATTCTATCTATGTTGTGGTTGATCGGTTTTCAAAACTGGTACATTTTATCGCATGCAAGAAAATGACAGATGCAGTTAATGTTGCACAGTTATACTTCAGAGAGATCTATCGTCTTCATGGGTTGCCTGAATCTATTGTATCAGATAGAGACACTCGTTTTTTGAGTCATTTTTGGAGAGTCTATGGAGAATGGTCGGGACATAGCTGAAATTTAGTAGTGTTTATCATCCACAGACGGATGGACAGACATAAGTTGTGAATAGATCCCTAGGTAATCTATTGAGATGTCTCATGAATGACAATTTGAAGAGTTGGGATTCCAAGCTGTGTCAAGCTGATTTTGCACACAACCATGCAGTTAATCGTAGTACTGGTTTCAGTCCATTCCAGGTTGTTTATTCAAAAATTTCGAAGGGACCATTGGATTTATCTACAGCACTAGAACTAATAGGAGTGATCAAGCAAGCTGGTGATCTTGTGAATGAATTGCAAGAATGCCACAAGGTTGTGCAGGAACGACTGCTTAAGGCGAATGAGAATTATAAGCAATCTGCAGATATTAAACGACGAAATGTTGAATTCAAAGAAGGGGATTCTGTGTATGCAATACAAACTAAAGATCGATTTTTATTGGTGCTTACAACAAGCTAGCTGCTAGAAAGATTGGTCCTTTGGAAATCGTGTAAAAGATTAATGAGAATGCTTATCAGTTAAGATTACCGGATCATATCCATACTACCGACGTTTTCAACGTCAAACACTTGATTCCATATCATGAGAATAAGTATGTCAAAGGAGAGGAAAGTGTAAATTCGAGGTCGAATTCTTTTCAACCAGGGAAGGATGATGCAGCGCACCATGACCATCTTACGTCGCTCGCCACCCTTAAGTTGCGCACTTCCTTAAGTCGCAACCAACCTAAGTCGCATGCCTTGCAGATAACGGCCCAAGAGACGCTCATTGCCTTAAGTCGCCCATCTTATAAGTCATAGATCATATGCCGCGGCTCTATAAGCCGTTCATTTATGCTATGTTTTAATAAGTCATAAGTCACTGGCATCTCTTAAGTCGTTCGCGAGCTAACCATCTATAGCCGCTTCTCTTAAGTCGCCTGCTTCTTTAAGTCGCCTGCTTCCTTACGTCGCTGGGCAGTTCTTAAAGCCGTGTTGTTCTTATGTCGCCCAACTTATGTCGCTGGGTCGCATATTTGCTTATGTCGCTGAAGTTGTGTTATCATCTTGTGCCGCTTGAAGCTTAAGTCGCTAAGCCGTTCTTGAAGCCGATCTTTATTCTTATGTCGTGAGTCATAAGTCGTATGTTGTATTGTTGTACTGTTATGCCGCTGATGTTATGTCACATAGTGTTGTAATTTGTATTGTGTTGTTATGTCGTATGTCGTGTAATGTGCTAAGTCGCGTGTATCGTAAGTCGTATGTCATGTGATTGTGTTAAGTCGCACGTACCTTATGTCGTATGTTGTTGTGTTGTATTGTGAAGTCTTGTAAGTGTTGTAATTCCCTATAAATAGGGGCGTGATGTCATTGTAAAATGGTTGTTGATTTTTGAATAAAATTTGTGTGTAAGCTTTTTGCCACCATTGTTGAAGTTGAGCGTGATCTCCTTCTTCTTTCCTTCTTCGGGTTATTCGTGCGCGAATCAACGAAGTAGAAGCCAATTCTCGGTATCACTTGCGAGTGATCAACGATCGAGTTGTAGATCTTTCAACATGGTATCTTGCGAGATCAACGGGTTGGAGATAGCTAGATTCCGGCATCGTCACGATCAACGGAATTGGGCATTTATCGTTCTATCGGGTTTAGTTGACACGAAATCATTTCGTGAGGAAGAAAGTTGCGTCAAATTGGTATCAAAACATTATTAGCACGTCGAAGTTAAATCCGCTGCATCAAGATATAATTGAAAGATTATAAGTAAATAAGATTCAATGAAGTGGAATTTTATAAACATTGTTTTATAAATATTAAAATTGGTTTTATAATCAATTTTTTTAATGGATTTTTAATAATTTAAAATAAATTAATGAAATAGCTAATTCAATTTTGAAAATAAATTTAAAATAAATTAATGAAATGGGCTAATTAAATTAATTATTATTTGGATACGTTTTAGAATGTGTTTGACAAAATTGAATAGTGAAATCAAACGATGAATTTGTTTAAATAAAATTAGATTTGATTCAAACTGGACATAAACTTAAATGTGGAGTGGTAATAACCATAAGTAGTTGGTATAAAATGTTATAAACTTAAGAAAATTTTATGAAATAATTCATAATTGGAGTAAGTATGAAGTGAAATGTGTTGAACATAGGATTTGGTGGAATAATTCTTAAATGATATCAGTATGGAAAGGATATACTAAGAAATAATGAATGTAAACAAAGAAATCTGAATATTAATTGTGAATAATTGATTGTAAATGAAATGAAGGTAAATAAAAGAATTTGGTATAGCTAAGAAATCAATTGAAATAAATACATAAGTTGTACATATATAACTTTATTCGTATAACGATCTGATCAAGATTTGAGCAAAGAATTTTGAGATAATTTATATCGATTCGAGTTAGGACTTTTCACTCGATTCTCGACGACGAACATTGGATAGGGATTTTTGGTTGATTCTAGGATTCTTTTTTCATAATATATAGTTATGAAAGGAAAATAACGGTCTCTAATCGAGGAACCGGATCTGAGTCTGCACTAGAGGGTTGTATGAACGATACTAGTTCGGAAGTGAAATTATGTGATCGAGCGAGCGATCAGATTTGGTATTGCATACGGACGGTATATGTACATCGTACGAGCTTAAGTAAAGAAATATTGGGAATTGAAAATGCGAAATAATGTGGTTTTGAATTATATGACTGGATATTATTAGTAAATAAGATGTAGGTATTTAAAAGCAAGAGTAAATTTGATGCCTCTGGTTTCGTAAGTAAAACTGGGTTGTCCAACAAAAAGATGCATGTTTAAATGGTTGTTTGAATTTGATGGTTTTATGATTGATTCACTTGGCTTTTGTTTTCTTTTGTTGATTTAGGCCCGTATTGGCAATTTGTAGTTGTTCCGATCTGCCGTGCAAATGCAACGTAACGAAATTTTTCGAAAATTTAAAGAGTTAGAAATTTTAAAGAATTTTTTTACTAAATAAAATTGATTTTTGAATTATAAACCAAAATGGTTATTATTAGTTGGAACCCATGAACGAAATTTAAGACTTAAGGAAAGGGTGATAATAAGGTTTCAACAGATTTATTTTAGAAAGTTGAAGGCTTAAAAGGATTTGGGAAGTTATTTCAACTAATTTGTTTTAGAAAAAAATGGGTTTGGGCATTTTTCCTGTCTTGGCAATTTCGAGGACGAAATTCTTTTAAGGGAGGAAGAATGTAACGACCTAGAATTTTGGTTATTTGAAACTGGAATATTTAATTGATTTTAAATATTCAAAATTTTATTTTTTTTAGATCTAACAATTTAAATTTAATATAACGATTTATTAGGTAATTTAATTGTTTAATTTAATAATTGAAATAGTTTAAATAATTGAAATCTTGGATTTTATTTGGATAAAAATGATTTAATGCCTTATCTAATTTCTATTAAAAAGAATGAAGGTAATAGAACTTGTGGATTGGATTTAAAGGCGATTTACTCGATTTTAAAAATACCTCATTTTAATTAACGAGTAAAAATACTCTTCCGAGGCACAGTCTCAGTTTTTCACAAAACCAGTGTTATTTGGTCCATAATAATGAATTATAATACGTCATCAAATTTCGTAGCGATCAGATGCACCATTTGGTTGTACGGGATAGAGAAGCATTGAAATTAATATCGAAAATTTAATATTTTAATAGGGTTTAAAAAGCTACAATCGAACTGAGACTCGAGACACGTTCCATTTTATTCGAAATAAGGGTATAACTTTAGGAATGCCAGGCGGCACACCTCGATCGGGGTTCGGAATTAAATTTCTAGGTATTTTGAATTTTAAATAATATATGTTTATTCGATTTAACTTTTTGCTACCATTCTTATCAGCCGACCTAGCTATATCAGCCGCACTTACACTGTACCACCCACGCTTCCCCGTACCTCCCACCTGTTTTAAACGGCTTTCTTCCTCACAGTTAATTGTTCATTTGGATTCACAGTAGAGATAAATTCGAAACCAAATGAAAAAATATTCATAAATCTCGAGCTGTTGTTAATGAAAACAATCGATATGGATCTGTTAGCTTTGTGTAGTCGAGGGTTTCATTTCCCTATGCTTCGTTTTGCTTACATTGTTGTTCGATAGTTGTTCTTCGTAGTAGTTTAGGCTTTGATTTACGACTATTTGGTGGCGTACTAGGCGAAGGCGGCTATGGATTCGAGGTCGTGGTATGGGGAGTCGGAAATCATGGTATGGTAGTGGGAGATGTAGTGTAGGAGGTCACGACCTCGCCGTTCGTACGCGAGAAGTTATAGGACTTGATTTGAAAGTGAGGGCCGAGTGCCTCGATTTTGAGTGCAATCAGTTGCCTTCACGGAGAGAAACTCATTGGTGTTGGTTTCATAAGCTTTCATGCAAGAATGAGAGAGGGACAGGTGGAGGAAGGGGCGGTCATGGTGGGAGAGGTCTCTGTAGGGTGGAGCAGGAAGTAAGAGTGATTAGGGGAAGTCTTAGTTTAAAATGGTAGTTAAGGAATAAGATGTAATTAGTGTATTTGATTATTATATTTAAATCTTATAACTTATAAAAGTCATAAAAACTTGCTCGTATGATGGTAGATTCAAGCACGGATTTTTTTGTTACACTCGTTATGATGTTAGCTATGCTTTGGAATTGAATTGGATGAATCTGGAGCTATTGGGAATTTTTGATAAATTCGTATGCTATTCGAATTTAGTCGTTACCAGAACACAGAAAAGGAAATTAAAATAAAGGTGAGTAAATCTCACTCATTTTGGATTACTGTTTTTAATTTAAAATGTTAAAATTAATTACTAGTTGATTGGATGAATTGACAAATTATTATCAATTGGATGTTCTACTATATATATTAGTATCTGGGTATATTCTCGCCGATTGGAATGGATGAGACGCTATGCACCTCGCATAATAGCGGATTACCCTTTTTATTGCGATATCCTGCCTCAAAGCGGGATTATAATTATTTTATATTGTCTAACAACTGTGGTTGCAGGGAAACAGGTTGGAGGGATCCAACTGGATTCCTCAAAAATTTTGATTTTAATTGCATATATAGTGATATATGATGTGTGAGAATAATTTGTTATAGATTATGTTATGATTTGATTTGTTCGATGCTATAGTCGCACTGGCCTTAATTTTAGTATTATAAATACCATAAATAATATTTTTGAATTTAAAAAGGGAATTCAAAGGCGATTTTGGAAATGAAAATATTTATATTGAAATTTGGGATTTATTTAAAAAGGAATTGATTCGGATAAAATAAATGAATTTGATTTTTGATATTTAACAATTTCGTAAAATGGTTTCAAATAGAGAATTTAAATTTAGGTATTTTTAAAATAGTGCAATTTTAATTGGGATTTTTTGAAATGTGAAATGGAAGTCGAAATCGAGATTTAAATGGTAGAGGAACATAGTTTAGATTTATTAAGAAATAGATTTATAAATGGGATTTTAAATAGGAACCGATTTATAAATGGAATTGTTTAAAATGAATCTGTTATTAATAGAGAAATGAGAGTTGAGTTTATAAACTTATAAACGATGTTTATAAACATGTGGAATAACTATCATTTGATAAACTGGAAATATAAATTCACGGTATGAATTTAAAATGAGATATGGAAATCGATTTAGAAAGAAATAGTAAATTATATTTTGAAATTTGGGAATAGTTATGAAATTGAAAATGTACATCGATTTGTGATAAATCGAGAGATATTTATAAGTATAAAAAAATGTGTATTATGAATTTTTAAAAGTGGTTTTTCACAAGAAGTTAAAGGTTTGTTTTTAGAAAAGGATTTTTATTTATTAAACAATATAGTTTTAAAAAACTATTAATTGGAATAAAATATTTCAGAAATTAGTTAATTAAATATTTAAATTTGGTGATACGAATTCTACGTTTTATAAACAAGTTTTGAAAATCGATTAAAAAATTTATAATTAAATTAGAATTAGTTATTGACGTTTATTTTAAAAGTGCTTTAATAATTTACATAATTACTTAACCATGTTTTTTTGAAATTTATTATATATATATATAGTTTAAAAGTAAGTGATTGAAATTTATTTGTAAATGCTCTCGAGATTTGTGAACCAGGTTTTATTTAATGTATATGATTTTATAAGTGAAATCTTATAATGGAATTCAGGAACTTAAGAAAATTTGAGTAAAGAAAATTTCAAAATTGTTTAGATATGGGAACTTCTAAAATGAGTCTGAATTTATTAAAGGAGTTATAAATTGTTAGTTGGATTATAAATAAGTATAATCGATAATTTTTGGAAATTGTAAAGGGAAATAATAAAAATTCTGGAGATTTATTAGATAAGTGCTGAATATTTCCTAAGTATGGATATAAGAAATGATTTTCGGAAATAGACTTATAATATTTTCCTATGTTTGGAATTAAAGGTTTGGAGGTATTTTAGCGATGAAATGATTTATATAGGAATAATTTTCTAAGTAACGAATTATAAGCTGGATTTGGAAATATTTCTAAGTGCCGATATGATTTGAAAACATCCAGTTATGGATATAAGTATTTGAAATTGTTTTCAAATATTGAAATATTGAAAGAGATTTGAATGTATATCTTTGTAAAGATATTTTGAAATACATGTTTGAAAGATTTATAAATTTGGCCTAGTGACTGCTTATGTGTGTAATTTGATAGTTAAATAACCAACTATCAAATCTGGCCAATTTCGTTTATCATTTGAAAGAGATTGGGACCGGATTTAATTATCCAAAAACCACTTCGATCCAATTTGAGTGTTACTAATTGTGATATCATAAAGATAATGAAGATGATGATTTTGGAAATTCGGTTTGTTCAGACCTAGAACAACTTGTATGGATGAATGTTATCATTACGTTGCTTGCCTGGAAGATAGTGTTAGCATTCCAAGTATGAATGCTATTCTTAATGTAAAACGTTACCTCAAGCCTCATCAACTAGGAATGACTGAAAATCAGGGCAGATTTAGCAAGGCTAAATGTATCACACCCATTAAGGTATGTTGCCACCTTTCTAGATTAACCTACATCAACATATCTATGGATTGGTTGTGCATGAGATCTCAAAAGGGCTGCAAAGCAACCGGGGTGATGACATATTCAGTAATATCCGGTAAGGGGTAGGCCGGTCTTGGGTTGGCAGGGATCGTTAGATTCGATCACGGTACAATTTCTAGATGTGTACTGTGATAGGTGGTACCCCGGTGCCTAGTCATTGTATGGAATCCATTCTCTAATAAGCATCGTGCTATTTTAATTGTGTCCAACTATGTTGAAATGTAAGATGCAAGCATTTCAGCTATTTTAATAAGTATTTGGACTTATACACCGTTATAATATCATAGGATTTTTAAATAAAAAAGTGGTTTGTCTATAGTAAGATAAAAACCTTCATGTTTATGTGTGTCGTGGTCTTGCGAAATGTCTTTGTTTTTCAAAAGGATTTTTGAAAATAATTAAATTCAAATTGAGTGTGTTTTCTTACGCTGGTTTTCCAAACTGACTCGGGTTGTTATTTTATTATAATGCTCGGGTCAGACCGAGTATATTGTAGATTCGTTTGGATGCTTGGAGCTTCAAGAGACGAGTTGGAGGTCCAGAGATGTATTCAGTAGATGTTTATAATTTTCACTGCATTCATCGATGTGTTATCGGCAAATGTGAGGGCAGACTGTTATAACTGTCAATGTTGAAATATGACAGTATACTTTGATTGGTAGTTGTATATACATATATTATAGTTTTGCTTTTGTGTAAAGGCTTGTAGTATATTACAGTTTATTCGTTCCGCTGTGAAATTCTATGTTGTTTAGTTTTCTTCTTATCTTCTTCCTTCTTTCTTTTCCCCTACAATCACTTTTCTGGCATTCGATTGCTCGACATGTGATACGGTAGAGATAGCAGTGTCGATTTCCAGGGTCAAAAATCCTGGTCGTTACAGATTGATAAAGTGATTATATAACCATGAATTGAAATATTAGGATGTCAATAACTTAAGTAAATATTTATAGAATCTTAAATGAATAGGTTTTATAACTTATGAATTTGAAAAAAAAAACGGATGTTTGAATTTTGAAATTGTTATGTAAATGTTTTGTGAAATAAATGGAATTAAGTTTTTAAACTTATAATTTAGAAAATGGTATATATAATTAAAGGAAACTTGAAATTCAGCTATGCAGTTTGTTAACGCTAAAATTTGAACGCTAACACCCCGGTGTATGAGTTATAGTTGTGAAAGCACCACCCGATAACTCGGGAACAGATTACAAGCAGATAATCGCGGAAAAGCAGTAAACAACAACAATTTTATAGTGGTTCGGCTTAAGGGTATAGCCTACGTCCACTTTAAGTACTTTTATTGATGATCTCGTTACAAGCTGATACAATTCTTTCCAAGTACAATACACTTTGAATTACAAGTCACTTAGAACAAGCAGCCTAAACTTCAATGGAGATTAGAGTCTTCAAATCCATGTTGGATGTGTGTGATCTTTTCTCGAAGTTGTTTGTAGCGTTCTTCGTGTCTTGAGAGCTTTAAGTGTTGGATTGGTTTGGAATGCAGCAGAGTAACGGTGCTTGAAGAGAATGAGCCCAAAAAGTCCTTTTCTAGTTGGAGTTAGGATCATATTTATAGGCATTTTTCAGAATAAGGTCGTAGGTCGTGACCGACCTAAGTAAGGTCGTAGGTCGTGACCGACCTAAGTAAGGTTGTAGTCGACCTGAAGAGTATTGGCCCCTCTTTCCTTACGCATGCTGATTTGCACAAGTCCTAGGTCGTGAGCGACCTATCCCCCTGTGGCATTGTATAGTCTTCTGTATTCTGGTATTTAGGTCGTTAGCGACCTAACCTAGGTCGTGAGTACTTTCCTGCAGCCATAGTTAATCTTAAGTCGCTGATTCCCTTAGGTCGCGACCTTCCTTAGGCCGCGGAGCTTCTTAGGTCGGTGGATAGTTAGGTCGCGGAGTTCCATAGGTCGAGTCCATCTTCAGGTCACACTCACTCTTAGGTCGCGGCCTCCTTTAGGTTGCAGCTTTCTGTTAGGTCGCAACAATCCTTAGATCGCCAGGTTACTTCTGCAGTTAAGTCGCGCCCTTTTTTAGGTTGCTTGTTCTTTTAAGTCGTGGCCTTTTTGGGTCGCTGCTGCCTTTAGGTCGAGACAATCTTAGGTCGCAACACTTCAGGTCGCAGCTACTCTTAGGTCGCTGGGTTCCGCTAGGTCGTAACCTTCTTCAGATCGCTAGGTCGCTTCACTAATTAGGCCGCTAAATCGTTTCATCTCTTGGGTCACTAGGTCGCGTCTTCAGTTAGGTCGCTTACTTTTAGGTCGCGGCAATAATAGGAGTTAACATCTGCCCCTCGAAGTATAGGCCTATGTCATAGGTCGCATGCTTCGACTTATCTTTGCAAGGTCGTGAGCGACCTAAAACATATGCTAACTCGCGTGTCTACTCGCCTTCTTCTTTCAGCTCCATATAAACTGCTAGGTTGCTTCTTCTTCATTATCTAACTTCTTCAATTTCTTGCTCTGCCATTAACAGAATTCCGCGATTTCAAAGACGAACTCAAGCAAATCATTCAGCAATTCATTCTTGCTATCAAATCACGTAAGCATCTTCGATCTTCATTCATTCCATAATCACCATCGAACCACGAATTCTAACCTCTTAACCCCAAATCGATTTTGTACGTCGTGCTTCACTCTGAGTTGCATTGTGATCGATTCCTGTTCGTCACTGGCTATTGTTGTTGTTGTGATTCTCGAACGCACGACAGTGAGTTAGTCTATGACAGATCAGAGATATATGGAGTCGTTTTTCGAATGACTTGGTGGTATGTAAAGACGATGATCTTCACGATTAGAATGAGGGATTCTGCGCTATTAGTGTTAACGGGTTACTGGGTCTGATGTGCTTTAGCGTGGATAGGAAGTCAGCGACCTAGTAAATCTGAGCATCCTAAGATAACTTACGACCTAAGGGAAGCTCGAGGACTTTCAAATTCACGACTTAATTCTTAGGTCGCGTTGGGATTTGAACGACCTAGGACTTGGCAAATTTGCACATGCACTTTGAACAGGACGACTTAACAATTTAGCGACCTATCATTCTTGAATGACTGCATAGCGACTTAATATATCAACGACCTATACTTTGCGGCATAGGCTTTAGGTCGCGGCCGAGTTAGGACTTGGAAAGTTTGTACTGCCTTGAACCTTTTAACTTGCATAGTGCGACCTAATGAAGCCCGACCTATGCTAGGTCGCTGGACGACCTAAGACTTGTGAAATTCTGTGAAGACTTGGTTGAATTGTTTGAACTTGAATTCTGTTGCACTTTGTTATAGGTTATCTCTAATGCTAATAACCTGTTAAACATAATATTTGCAGAAAACTGGGACGAATATACTGCCATTGACTGCCCACATCGAATGACAGATTAGTTGATAAAGAGTAATCAACTTAAATGAACTGTGTGAACGAAATGCTGTGAACCAATGAATTCAAGTGAAGTGTTAAAGCAAAACTAAAATATCCAGTTAAAGCTGATTCGTTCGCATTAACACTACACTTGAGCTTTATATTAACAAGTCCTGAAATCTCATAGTCGACTAATTGTCAACTAGTTTGATTTCAGTTATGTTTGCTTTCTCCTTTTTCTTTTTTTTTAGTTCTGCACAACACTTCACACTTTTTAGGAAACGTGCACCTTCTCATCTGAACATCCAGTCGCTTATGTAGAATGACGTCTCAACAAGAAGAGATGATAGAACACGCCGAAGGGGTTTTCCCGATTGCTATTCCACTAGGGAATCCTCCGGAAAGAACTCCTACCCTTTTGAAACAACGGGCGCTTAATCAATTATGCGTTCAATTTGGCATTGTCGAGGCAGAAGTTTTACTCCCTGGACCAAATGACTTTGCTGATAGACCACCTTACGGTTTTGTTGCCATTAATCGACAAATGTGCTTAAGTGGAGCAATTCCTCCTTTTAATGAATTTCTTCGACAAATCCTCCTTCGACTGACGATCTCTCCTTTCCAGCTGCACCCCAATGGCTACGCTATTTTGATGGGATTGTGCGTTCTGTTCAGGAGGACTCTTGACCGTCTTCCGAGTTTTGAGGAAATCTGTTACTTGTGCACTTTTGCGAAGAACAAGGACCACCCTTCAATTGTACTTGTAAGAGGTGCGAGGAACCGCAAACTTCTTTTGGATTTGCCGGAGAGTGCACATGGTTTCCTGAATCAATACTTCTACATTCATTGCCCCGCAGAATTTTACGCAGACTGGAGAGTAGGAAGTGAGATCTTTTTTCTCTTCTTTCTTTAATTTTATTCTAAGTTTTACTTGGTTCGTATTGCTAGATGCTGATTCCATTCCTTATTTTTACAGCACTTCCTCCTCCTTCTAGAGATTCCAGCCATAAGTCAGTTTTTGAAAGGCTAAGCACTGTGGCTGCTGAAGAAAGAAGCGCAAAATTTCTATTGACAGAAGAACTTCTTCATCAGTTTGAGCTTCTACATCCTTCTCGTTCCACTCAAATTCATGAAGTTCCAACGGAGGTTCCTGATTCTCCGACGAACACTCCTGATGCCCCGGTCTCCACTAAAGAGCACTTGCAGGGAGGAACCTCTATAGAAACTTCACTAGTAAAGTGTTCAATTCCGAAAGATGTTGCGGGGCCATCTGACAAGTCTGTACTTGCCCCAGTTATCGAAGAGGAAGAACCTCCACGATCTTCTGAAAAATCTACTAACGAAGGAGTCAAGAAAGCAAGTCCCAAAAAACATGATGGTGATGATGTTTTCGGGGGGTTGAGTGATTTAATTGTGACTTCTCAAGAACTTTTCAAAGATGATGTCTCCAAAACTATCTCTTCTGTAATCGAGGCGACATCTTCTTTACAACAAATGTCAACTCCTCCTACTCAAGTTATCACTACCTCTATTCCACAGAGTGGTTTGTAACTCGATGCGTGTAGTTTACACGTTACACGACACTTCGGATTTCTCATCACTTCTACGCACTTATCTTCTTGTACTTTAAAGATTTCTAAAGCTTATTATTTTTATTCCAGATTCTCCTATGGGGCGCAGCGGCTCGTACTATGATGATTTCCAGCGCTACGGGAGGCGTAGCCAGTATGATTACAGGCGTTACCTCCCTTCTTACAGAGAATCGGATGAAGAGAGGGCCAAAAGGAAAGTCGACGAGAGACGAGCATATGAAGAACGTCACCGAAGGGAACAAGAAAGACATGACCCTCCCCACAGAGATGATGATACTCAAAAGAGAAAAGCTCACGATGAGAGAGGTAAAGGTAACATAGACGATTCTTCTAGCAAGCGGGCTAGACTTACCGAAGAAATAATGCCGACAGCTTCTGAACATGTTTCTGCTCAATCTCCTGCTCCCGTTCGCTCCGACATTCAAGCAATCATCAACCGGCCCGCATACCAAGTTGGGCGAGGTCCTCCCACTCTTCAAAGTCGATTTCCTCAGTGGTTCTTGAGAGGGGTTCGATTTGATCTCGACTTGGTTCCTCTCGACAAACCGGCTATGCTGCGAAATCTTGATACTGTCAGGACCGATATTGAAAGAATGTCGAATTGGCAAAAACTTGTCGACGAGCTTCAGAGGGTTAACCGAGCCAATCTCGAGGCCATGCTCACAATGGAGAACGATAAGGCTGAGTGGCAGAAGACTCTCGAACAGCGTGACGCCGAAATGAGAAGTATTGCTTCCTATAATGAAAAGCTGGAAGCGGAAGTAGAAAAGAATAAGGAAGAATTAGCTACTTCATCTACCTTCCATTCTCAAAAGGAGAGCATGCTTCAGCAACAAGTACGAGATGCGCATGCCAGTCAAAGGGCAGTCGAAGATAAGCTTACACACCAAGAGAAGGTCATAGAAGAATATCGTGCTGAAACTTTACAGCTGCGAGAACAGGCCGGTTCTCAAAGCTTGGAGATAGAGGTGCTAAAAGCTCGACTTGCTATAGCCGAAACAGAGCGTGACGAGGCTGTTGCTGGTAAACTCGCGGCCGAAGAGGCCTATCAAGCAACCAAAGCTGATATTAGCTCCACATTATTTGATTTCTATCTGCACGACATTTTGGGGCATGGCAGCCTTGCCTTTCTAGGCCCTAAGTACGAAATTACATTAGCTGAAGTCTGGGAGGCAGCACTTGATATGCTAGGTGGTAAAGGTGCTGGCTACGCTGAGACAGCTCTTGAAGAGCATTATCTCGATGATGATGCCCGCGCCGCTCTTGCCAAGGGAAAAGAGCAACTCGCCAAGGTACGGGACGGAATGGCGGAAGGGGAACGTTCTGAGAAAGAAATACCGCCTACCACTTCTGAACGTCCTTTAGTTTCTCCCGAAGTGGACATTACAGGCTCTAGTGCTCATTCGCCGCCTCCTATAAGAACCGGGGTAATCACCCCTACTGATGATGAGGCTTTGGAGGATATCGGGGCTCAGAATTATGAGATTGAACTTACGAAGCAAACATCTTCAGGTAATTTTGATATTGATCCGATTCAGGTGGATCGCTTGCTTACTCCTCAAAAGTTTGATGAGCTTCTCGATTACTTCTTGAATCTCGACGAACCCATATCTCCCTTCTTTCGGGGAGATACTAATATTTTTAATTTCTCTTCTTCTGCAGTTGAAACGCCAAGTGCTGTGCAGACTTCACTTCCTCCGGTTATCCCTCCTCCGTCTCTTCGGGTGACTCCTCCTTCTGCTTCACAACTCGGGTCACAAGAGGAACAGATTGAGGCTCTTCATGGCTTGGATGACCTTATCGCTTCGCAAGAGCAGAAGGATGAGGGACTTGAAGGAGGCGAGATCTCTCCGGAGCGGACTCCCTCTGATGACGTAGTTTTGTCCGCTCTTGTTACTCCAGGGAGTGAGTCTTCTTCGAAGAGAAGAAAGAAGCACGGAACATCGAAGAGGAGGGGGAAGAAAATCATCACTACTGAAGAGGAACCGGAAGTCGCACCGGTTGCACCTCCCTCTCCTTCTTCCCTTATGCCTATAGATAGACCTGAAAAACTAATCATTCGGCCAGGCAAAGGGTCCAAGGGTGGCAAGAAGAAATGAAGACTTCAGCTTTTAGCTTCTCGTCTTTTGCATGTATTGGTCGAGAATTATGCGGGTATCGGCCCCCCGCTTTTCTTTTGTTGAAACTTGTACCTGTATATAAAGTAATGTTGAATAAAATGATTCCTCTTTCTTTGTATAAACTCTTGTTTGAATTTGAGAATGCATTTATTATTCATTTTTGCACTAGTTTATTTATATGACATTGCAGTGAGCTTATGGTATGTTGTTTGAGCGTACTTTACCGATGTAGCTATATCATATCGTATACAACTATACCATGCTGCCCCCATATCATAAGCTTACTGTAATTTTCTATACTTCGAGGGGACTTGCACTCTTATTTTCTATAGAATGACTATTTCATTCGTGAAAAGATTTTTCGTAGAGTACAACTCCTTTCGTATAAGTTTTTACGCTTTGTCCTTCGAAGAAGTCACTTTTTCCTTTTGCGTATGTACACATTTTGCCAAGTGAATTCTTCTATGTGGTAAAGCGGACCTCTGAATGTACTTTAACTTTCTTTCCCCTTTTTTTTTTAATAGGTAAATCACTCTTCCTTCGAAAGCTAAAGTATGCTCTTGATGAGGATTTTTCTTTTAAATAGAAATTTGTACCTCTGAGGAGGGATTTTTTTCACGTTTCAACGCTTGGAAGTTTTATTTCAATCTTGGTGAAACATGTACCTCCAAAGAGTTGTGCCTTTGAAGAAAGCCTTTTCACGTTTCAACACTTGGAAGTTTTATTTCAATCTCGGTGAAATGTGGGCTTCCGAAGAGGTCTTTCTTCTTGATTATGCTTCCGGAGGGGGGGTTGTACCTCTGAGGAGGGATTTTTCACATTTCAACACTTGGAAGTTTTATTTCAATCTTGGTGAAACGTGTACCTCCAAAGAGTTGTGCCTTCGAAGAAAGCCTTTTCACGTTTCAACACTTGGAAGTTTTATTTTAATCTCGGTGAAACGTGGGCTTCCAGGAAGGTCTTTCTTTTGTTTTGCATTTCAACTTTGGTGAAGTGAAATTCCGAAGAGCGGTTGTTACACTTCAACTCCTGGTGAAATGTGCCTCCGAAGAGGTCTTTATTTTGTTTGCATTTCAACTCTGGTGAAGTGAAATCCCGAAGAGCGGTCGTTACACTTCAACTCCTGGTGAAATGTGCCTCCGAAGAGGTCTTTATTTTGTTTGCATTTCAACTCTGGTGAAGTGAAATTCCGAAGAGCGGTCGTAACACTTCAGCTCCTGGTGAAATGTGCCTCCGAAGAGGTCTTTATTTTGTTTGCATTTCAACTCTGGTGAAGTGAAATTCCGAAGAGCGGTCGTAACACTTCAACTCCTGGTGAAATGTGCCTCAGAGAGGGTTTTCATCGCCTGGAAGTTACTCTCTCATGGTTGGAGGGTCATGACTCCTCCAATCTTTTTTGTTGAGTAGAGAACTTTTTTTTTGTGGCGTATGACCCATTAGAGGTCTTTATCCTCCGAAGAGTTGTGCCTCCGGAGAGGACTTATGCTGCCGATGATGGCTTTGGTTGTTCCTCTGTCCACTTGCTTATGCCTTTTCAATGATCCTCTGCTTTTTTTTTAGCTTTCATTCCCTTTTCTCACAAGTAACTTGTTTAATCCAAGGAAGTGTGCTTCATTATCAGGCAATTTCGTGAGAACGAGCACTAGCTTCTTAATTGGATGTTTGTTTGTTCAAACGATCTCAATTTATTAGCAAAGACCCGTTTCTGTCGAAATCATAGGCCGTTCAATTGAAGTACTTCCTATCTAGGATTTGAATTCGGGGCTTTTGTGACTTGAAATTTGGCGAGAATCACTTGGTCTTTTTATGTTCAAGTTTCACTTCCATTGTCTACAAAAATTTAAATCGACATTTCACTAATACATTCTATGTACTTTTTATATCGAAAATAAAGCAAACATGTAATAATAATAAGGAACACAAGATTTATAGTGGTTCGGCCAGGAAATTGGGCCTACATCCACTTTATATTCTTTCATTATTTACTTGCATCAGTTTTACAATTGCCTTCAATTACAAGAATCATACATTCATAATTCTTTTTACAATATTTCAACAAAATTTTCAAGTATAGTATGGACGCAAATGGTTGCTGTTCCATGCCCTTGGAATTTGATCTCCTTCAACAGTGGTGAGTTTGAATGTGCCGTCAAGAAGCTTCTAACCTATGACATATGGTCCTTCCCAATTTGGCCCAAACACACCTGTCGCTGTCATAATTCTCTTCAGGACTAGGTCTCCAATCTCAAAGCTGCGTTGGCGAACTTTGGAATTGAAATGTCTGGCTATTCTTTGCTGATGAGCTGCAATTCTGAGATTAGCCTCATCTCTTTTTTCATCAAGGAGATCTAGCGCTTCAAGCTTAGTTTTTCGTTTTCTACTTGATTGAAATGGATTCTTCTGTGTGAAGGGACCTCTATTTCTACCGGAATCATTGCCTCTGACTCGTATGCCAATGAAAACGGGGTGTGCCCAGTCGCAGTTTTGTGAGTGGTTCTGTATGCCCATAGTGCCAGTGGTAGCTTATCGACCCAACCACCTTTTGCTCTTTCAAGTTGCTTCTTGATGGTTGACTTAATAATTTTGTTCACGGCTTCCACTTGCCCGTTTGCCTGCGGATGAGCCACTGCTGAGAAGCTTTTTCGGATTTTGAATCGCTTGCAAAAATCTTGGAATTCTTCACTTTCAAACTGAGTTCCGTTGTCTGTAATTATTTTTTGAGGCACACCGTATCTGCAAATGATGTTTTTAGTCACGAAACTTATCATCTTCTTTGAGGTGATAGTAGCCAGTGGTTCAGCTTCTGCCCACTTAGTAAAATAATCTACAGCAACAATGGCGTATTTAATTCCAGATTTGGCAGTTGGCAATGGTCCTACAAGGTCTATTCCCCATATTGCAAACGGCCATGGACTGACCATCTGTGTGAGTTCAGTGGAAGGAGCTCTAGGAATTTTGGCGAATCTTTGACATCTGTCACATTTTCGGGAATACTCTGCTGCATCTCGATTAATTTCTGGCCAAAAATATCCGTATCGGAGAATTTTCTTTGCTAATGTTTGGCCACTTGAATGATCACCACATTCTCCTCCGTGTATCTCTGCTAGGATTGCTTTAGACTCTTCCCTGGATACACATCGAAGTAATGGCATTGAGAATCCCCGTCTGTATAATCGGCCATCCTGGATTATGTATCGAGAGGCTTTTCTCAGTAGCTTTTGTCGTTCTTTTGAGTTCCCTGGTAAGGATCCATTGAGCAGGTATTCTGTTATCGGAGCCATCCATGATTCTTGCTCTTGAGACATGCTCATGATCCAATCAATGTCCATCTCATCAATGCTAGGAGTCGACAGGACCTCCACTGGAGTTAGCCCCAGAAATTGAGCTTCACCTGTGCTAGAATACTTTGCAAGAGAATCTGCTTTCGTGTTTTCCTCTCGAGGAATGTGACTTATCATGTAATGATCGAAATCACCCAGGAGCTCCCAAGCCTTTGACAAGTAGGCGGGCAGATTCCCCTTTTGCTTGGAATTCCTTTTTGACTTGGCATACAATAAGCTGAGAATCACTGAATATCTGTAACGCACGGATGTTTAATTCTTTAGCAATCCTTAAACCAGCGATAAGGGCTTCGTATTCTGCTTCGTTGTTTGTTGAAGGAAATTCCAATCTTAGTGCATAGCATAATGATAGGCCTTCTGGGGTCTCAAGTACGACTCCGGCTCCAGAACAGTAGTCGTTTTTCGCACCATCAACATATAACTTCCATTGGATTGGGGAATCCTCGACTATTTCCTCCTCACTGTTACCCTTATCTGTGAATTCTGCAATGAAATCTGCTAAAGCTTGTCCATTGATTGCTTTTCGAGGATGATAAGTGATGTCATACTGACTGAGTTCAATATTCCATTTCCGAAGACGACCCGAAGTTTCAGGGCGAAACAGGACTTGCTTTAAAGGTTGATCAGTGAGGACTCTGATAGGATGAGCTTGAAAATATTGCCTCAACTTCCTAGACGCAATTAGTAAGCAATAGGCGAGTTTTTCCAACTTAGAGTAATTCATCTCTGCCCCAGTGAGTCTTTTGCTGATATAGTAAACTGGATGTTGAATCTTTTGTCTTCCCGTATCAGCGCTGCACATAAAGCATGAGATGATACTGCCAAGTATATAAGAAGATCCTCGCCATCGCCAGGCCTAGAAAGTATTGGAGGCGTCTCCATATGGCGAATCAATTCATCGAAGGCTTTTTGGCATTCGGGAGTCCAATCAAAGTTTTTCTTTCCTTTCTTTAGGGCGTCAAAGAATGGGATGCATTTATCTGTGGCTTTGGAAATGAACCGACTCAAGGCGGCGACTTTTCCATTGAGACTTTGTAATTCCTTCTTTGTTCTAGGGGCTTTGACTTCTTTCAATGCAGTAATTTGAGCTGGACTGGCCTCAATGCCCCTAGCGCTCACGATGAAACCTAAAAACTTGCCGGATTCCACTCCAAATGAACATTTTAAAGGATTGAGCTTCATTCCGTATCTTCGGAGGACTGCGAACATGTCTGCTAAGTGTTCTATGTGATCCACCGCTTTCTTAGACTTTACTAACATGTCATCGACGTAGACTTCCATAGTCTTGCCCAGTTGTGGTTTGAACATAGCATTAACGAGTCTTTGGTATGTCGCCCCTGCATTCATCAACCCGAAGGGCATAACTCTGTAGCAGTAAAGGCCAGTGTCGGTGACAAAGCTCGTGTCCTCCTGATCTGGCTCATGCATCATGATCTGGTTATATCCGGAGTAAGCATCCATAAAAGATAACAATTCGTGTCCCGTTGTTCCGTCTACCAGTTGGTCGATTCTGGGTAATGGGAAGCAGTCTTTGGGGCAGGCCTTGTTTAGATCTGAAAAATCGATGCATACTCTCCATTTTCCGTTGGCTTTCTTAACCAGCATTGGATTTGAAACCCAATTCGGATAGGTAGATTCTTTGATAAAATTATTCTCCATGAGTCGATCAACTTCTTCTTTTAATGCCGCTGACCTTTCTGGACCTTGAGTTCTCCTTTTCTGCTTCACAGGTGTAAATTTTGGATCAATATTTAGAGCATGCACTGCAACTTCTGGGGATATTCCGCACATATCGGCATGAGTCCAAACAAAAACATCCAGATTTGCCTTTAAAAAAGATATTAAGATATTCTGAATTGACGCATTAAGTTGTGAACCCACATTCAACACTTTGTTTGGGTCCTTTGGGTCAACAGGTATTGGAATTGTCGTTTCCACCGGTACCACTCTATTTTCCCCTGCACTGACTTTTCTAGGGTCCATCTCTTTCCTTGCTCCGCTGTGCTCGCCAGTGCAGGGTCCGCCCTGTAATTGCTATAAGGCTGGTTCTTTGATGCGGACTGGGGCTGCCGCATTCTTTCCTATCTCTCTTTTTCTGGTTTCTCGTAGCTCTGTCAGATAACACTCTCGCCCAGCATTTTGATCCCCTTTTATAACTCCTACTCCATTGTCTGTAGGGAATTTAATGGTGAGGCACCACGGGGCAAGAACAGCTTTGAACGCTACCAGAGTTGGACGACCAAGGAAAGCATTGTAAGCAGAAAATTCGTCGACAATCACAAAAGTTTGCTTGCGGACCATTTTTCTCTCTCCTTCTCCAAGTTCCACAAACAAATCAATGGTTCCTACTGGCTGTTTTGGCTCCCCAGTGAAGCCAGCAATTTTATGCGATGAAGCTTGCACATCAGCCATAGGGATCTTCATTTGGTCGAATGTTTTCTTGAAGAGGATATTGCAGGATGCGCCACAATCAATGAGAACTCTTCTGACAATAGCTGGCCCGATACTAGCCGAGATGACTAAGGGATCCAAGGTAGGAGCTTCAATACCTGCGGAATCCCTAGCTTTGAATACAATATCATCATCAAGAGTTCTTCGTTGCTTCAAGGGCGTAGCACCTTCCAAAACAAATACATCTTCCTCGGTCGGTACATACTTTAAAGCTCGGGTATACCTTTCCATCTCACCCCAGCTTCTGCCCGCTAGGTGAGGTCCTCCTGTAATGACATTGATAATGGGCCTTCCAGATTCATGTCCTGAAGCCTTCTCAATCGTCCTAGGCTGATGAGTAGGAGCCTGCTGCCCCTGACTAGATGAAGCAGGATTGTTGCTACTCTTTTTCACAAATTGCTGCAGTTTGTTTTCCCTTAGCAACTCTTCAATCAGATTTTTCAACTGTCGGCACTCGTCGGTTTCGTGATCGGGTTGATTATGGAAGCGGCAGAACTTCCCACTCTGTATAGCCTTTTTCCCGGTCCTTAGAGGAGGAGGTTTAGGAAAGTCAATAGAATCTTTAGTGGCAAGGTAGATACGCTCCGGCGTATCTGATAAAGGAGTATATTCTGATGGCTTGAAGGATCGGGGCTTCTTCAGATTACTCTGCTTCTTCCCATTGTTATTTTCCCTTTTTTGCCCTACAGATTCATTCTTGCGTGGAACAACAGTGTTATCTTCGGCTTTTTCCAACACTGCCTTTACCGGTACGGGACGGCTTTCTAAGCGTATGAATTCATCTGCTTTTTTATAGAACTTTTCAAGGGAATTTGGTTCTTTCATGTTTAGCCATTTCCCAAACTCGCTCGACTTGTCAATACCCTTCATCAGATAAGTCAATATCATTCGCGGTTCTGCATTGTCCACCTCAGATAGCGCTATATTAAAGCGGTTTAAGAAAGATCTGATAGTTTCCCCTGGATTCTGTTCCAAACTTGACAGTGACATGATATCCTTGGCTTTTGAGGCGTATAGTCTGAACTGCTCCTTGAAATTCTGGGTTAAGTCAGAAAACTGATCGATAGATCGGACTGGAAGTTTGGTGAACCAAAGCAGAGCTACACCTTCGAGATACACAGGAAAATATCAGCACTTTATTTCATCAGAGGCTCTGGCACCTGTCATGTGCCAATCATATTTGTATAAGAATTCGTTCGGATCACTCGTCCCCTTGTAAGCTGGAATGGTTGGTGGGACAAACTTCCTTGGGAATTCAGCCTTTAAGATTTTCTCAGTAAAAGGAGTTTTACTTGGGGCGAAACCCCATTCTTTCTCGTCTTCAACCCTCTGCATACTTTCTTTCATAATTTGTCGGACCATTCCAGAAAGATACTCCTCATCATGTCGAGTTCTAGATCCACCAACCTCTGGAAGTGTTCATTCAAAGGGGCTAGCAGCTCTTTCAGGAGCATTTCTTTCTTCAGCATCACGAATGTTGCCAGCCAAATTCCTTTCATTATCTGTCGGTTGGCGGTTTGCCCCAAGCAAATCGTTCAACCTATTCAGAATTAGGGCATTCTGGGCCTCAAATTGTGCATTTTGGGCATTGATTTGTTGGTTCAGCCCTAAAATTGCAGCATCCAGCTCTGCCTTTGTAACTCCGACAGCTGGAGTGGCTTGATTCGATATAGGGGAAGCGGAGGTTCCCTCTTGAATATTCCCAGATCTGACAGATCTACTCTTCCTTCCAGGAGCCATAATCTCGGATAGACTTCTGGTTTTCAAGGAAATTCTCTCTACAAACCTCTGTGAAGCAATGATGATAACTCGCCTGAGTTCAATTTCTCGGTGAAAGCACCAAAAATGTTAACGCTAAAATTTGAACGCTAACACCCCGGTGTAGGAGTTATAGTTGTGAAAGCACCACCCGATAACTCGGGAACAGATTACAAGCAGATAATCGCGGAAAAGCAGTAAACAACAACAATTTTATAGTGGTTCGGCTTAAGGGTATAGCCTACGTCCACTTTAAGTACTTTTATTGATGATCTCGTTACAAGCTGATACAATTCTTTCCAAGTACAATACACTTTGAATTACAAGTCACTTAGAACAAGTAGCCTAAACTTCAATGGAGATTAGAGTCTTCAAATCCATGTTGGATGTGTGTGATCTTTTCTCGAAGTTGTTTGTAGTGTTCTTCGTGTCTTGAGAGCTTTAAGTGTTGGATTGGTTTGGAATGCAGCAGAGTAACGGTGCTTGAAGAGAATGAGCCCAAAAAGTCCTTTTCTAGTTGGAGTTAGGATCATATTTATAGGCATTTTTCAGAATAAGGTCGTAGGTCGTGACCGACCTAAGTAAGGTCGTAGGTCGTGACCGACCTAAGTAAGGTTGTAGTCGACCTGAAGAGTATTGGCCCCTCCTTCCTTATGCATGCTGATTTGCACAAGTCCTAGGTCATGAGCGACCTATCCCCTGTGGCATTGTATAGTCTTCTGTATTCTAGTATTTAGGTCGTTAGCGACCTAACCTAGGTCGTTAGTACTTTCCTGCAGCCATAGTTAATCTTAAGTCGTTGAGTCCCTTAGGTCGCGACCTTCCTTAGGTCGCGGAGCTTCTTAGGTCGGTGGATAGTTAGGTCGCGGAGTTCCATAGGTCGAGTCCATCTTCAGGTCGCACTCACTCTTAGGTCGCGGCCTCCTTTAGGTTGCAGCTTTCTGTTAGGTCGCAACAATCCTTAGATCGCCAGGTTACTTCTGCAGTTAAGTCGCGCCCTTTTTTAGGTTGCTTGTTCTTTTAAGTCGTGGCCTTTTTGGGTCGCTGCTGCCTTTAGGTCGAGACAATCTTAGGTCGCAACACTTTAGGTCGCAGCTACTCTTAGGTCGCTGGGTTCCGCTAGGTCGTAACCTTCTTCAGATCGCTAGGTCGCTTCACTAATTAGGCCGCTAAATCGTTTCATCTCTTGGGTCACTAGGTCGCGTCTTCAGTTAGGTCGCTTACTTTTAGGTCGCGGCAATAATAGGAGTTAACACAGTTAAAATTAACTTAAGGAAAGAGGTTAATTGGAATAAGCTAAATAAATGAAATGTGTATAAAAATTATTTGTAAGTGATTATATAACAAATTGTAATTATAAAATGTGAATAAACTTAAGGTAAGTTTAATGAAATTATTTTTGAAATTTTAAATTTAACTCGAAGATTAATGAAATGAGCAAATTGAATGAGTTAAACAAAGTAATTAAATCAAGTTTAACTTAAGTTAAATAAAATGAATAGAATGAGCTAAGTGAAATAATTGGAAAAAAAATATGAACTTGAGTTAATAAATGAAATTCAACTTAAGTATATAAAACAATTCGATGTAAGTTGAAATATTGTTTGATAAGAAAGTGAAAATAAACATAAGTGTTGTATAAAATGTCTAAGCAAACTTAAGCAAATTTAGCAATGAAATAAAATAGTTTTTATGTGTTATTAGTATTAAAAGAATTATACTAAATGAATAATGAGATGTTGTTAAACATGAATTGAAAGTAAAGTTAAAAAATATAAAATGAATGTTAATAAATGAACTGGAATGAATGTAAATTAGTAGAATTTAAACTAATCGGATATTAGTAAACAAATTGAAGTGATGAGTGTAAATGAATGCAAATTAATTTGATGAGAATCAAATGATAGTAAAATGAAAATGAATGTAATACAATGATTGTTAGTTGAGTTGAATGTGAATTAGTTGGATGAAAAGTAAATAGTAAACGAATGAATCAATTTGTTGGACGTTATTGGTTTGATGGTTTCTTATATTGCATGTGTTTCATTTGCATATGATTATTGTATAGTTATGTTATATGTTGATATTATTTCTATACACATGTTTCTCATTGATTGTTGAGTGTTTTAGAAGGCGCAGATGGTGTATATTTCACATTTGGAGCTTCCTTTCGCTCTATATTACTTATATATGCTCGCTAATGATATATAAGATACATATCTCGAATTACGTATCGTACTTTTACACTCCTTCCCTACGGGATGCCTCATAATTGAGATAAGATGTATATTTATGATTATATATACTGTGATTTTTTCGGACCGAAAGGCACAAATAAGACTCTGACGATTTTGTTTGAAAATTTAAGTCATTTGGAAATTTTTGATAGTTTTTTATAACAAAAACTTGATTTTTGAGTTATAAATTGAAATGATGTTAGTTTATTTTGAAGTGGTATGAGTAAATAACTATGAACGAATTTGGAAACTTAGAAAAGTTTAAAAGTTTAACTAATTGATTTAGGAAAGTTAAAAACTTAAAGGGAATTAGTAATCTATTTCAACTAATTGGATTTGAAAGTTAATAGAGTTCTAGCATTTTTCTTAGTAACTTTAGGGACGAAATTCTTTTAAGGGCGAAGAATGTAACGATCCAGTTTTTCAGTCGTCCGAATTTAGAATATTTAAATGAATTTAAATATCGAAAAATGAATTTTTTAAATTAAATCGGTTAATTAATTTAATATTGAATCTAATATAAACAAAAATGATTCCTAACGTTGTTTTAAATCTATTTGAAATAGAATAGAGATAGTAAACTTTTAAAATTGAATTAAAAGTTAATTTCCAGAAATTGAAAATTTTAATATTTAGTTGACGTGTAAAAATAGTCAGTTGGGACACTGTATCAGAATTGGATGAAATTAGTTTCATTGGACCATAATAGTATTTTATTATTGGATTCCAAATTTTGTGTCGATCGGACTTATAGTTTGGTCGTGCAAAGTTGAAACGCTTAGAAATTTATTTAAGTGACTTAAATTTATATAAATCGATTTTGAATGTTATCTTTCAAATATGATGGAATTGTCTTCCGATATATATTCCATTATATTCGAAATAGGGATAAAACATATAGAACGCCAGGTAGCACGCTTCAGTTGGAGTTCGAAAATTTCATGGGTGAATAGTGTTTTATAAATGGCTATATAAGGGCTTAAACTCCCAAACCCTAGACCATAACCCTAGCCACCTCTTCCTTGTTCAATGGCCAAAAATGCGCCTTCTTCCTCCTTAAATTTCTTCCAATCCAGCCATTCATTAAAAAATCTTTCGACTACAGAAATCTAGAGCACATCGAGTTCTCTTAAATCAACGGTAATGATCGAAATCAAGGCAACGGATAGACGTGGGTTTGCATGTGAAGTAGTGGCATTCGCAGTCGCTTATCTCGGCGTGTGGATGATTGGATGAGGCCAGATCTTGGTCGAGGTTGGAGTGGGGCTTGGCGCACGCGATGGAGTAGTTGGATCAATCTCGATCGATGATTGGAGGTGTGGCAAGCACTTGAAGAACGGTGGCAGGTTAAGGTTTTGGAACGATGATACGAGGGAGAAGTAGAAGGAAGTTGTGACCAGGATTTCATCTCCCAGGATTAATAGCCGAGATTAAATGTGAGGGTTTAGTAAAAAAAAGTTTTGTAAATTAAATATATAAAAATAGTCTAACGTTTATAAATTCATAACTTTTTCATATGAGGTCAGTTTTGTACGAAACGAATTATGTTGGGTTAGCGTCGACGAGCACCGCATTTTATAGCTAGTTTGGATGGATTTAGAGCTAATGAAAATTTTGGTTAAAATTAATTACTCGTTTAATTTTAATCGAACTAAAACACTGCAAGGACGACTACGATCAAAGTGAGTAAAATTCACTCCCACTGGCCCACTTATATTTTTATATAAGTGGGAATAAATTTGTTTTATGCTATGTAATGATTTTTTGGATGTTATGCTATATTATTAATAGTTGGATATATTCCTGCCTATTAGAGCAGATGAGACCTTGTACGTACCCGTGTATGAGCGGATGGCTCTTTGTACGCGTGTCTGCCTTGAAGTAGACATTGTACATATTCTCATATGCATATTTGTTGTAGGTTACAGGTTGGAGGGATCCAACAGGATTCCTCGCTATTATTGATTTTATTTATATATTGATATAAATGCTGTATCAGGTGATTTTTGTTATGTTGGATGCCATGATTGTTATTATTCATGTGAATTACCGTATTTAGTGTTGTTGTAGCATTGAGCCATATTTTGGAATTTTAAAATAATAAAATAATGTTTTTGTCTAAAAAAGGATTTCAAAGTGATTTTTGAATTATATACATTTTAATAATTTGAATGGATTTAAAAGAGAAAGGATTTTATTTAAATAAATAAAGGTAGTTATTAAATTGTAGTTTTGTGAAATACTTTAAGTAGAGATTTAGAATGGTTTTATAAAAGTATATTTTATAAATAGCATAATCGCTTTTAAATGATGTTTTATAAATAAATAAATAAATAACAAATATATATGTGTGTGTGTGTGTGTGTGTGTGTGTGTGTGTAGATTTGAAATTGAAATATGATGAATAGATTTATAATTGGATATGAAACCAATATTTTATATAAGATTTGAAGTCGGTATTTTATGAATGGATTTACATAATTAAATTAGATTTTTTGTGAAAAAGAGTTATAATTGGATTTTCATAGTAGATGAAATTTAGAAAAGAAGGGATTTATAAAATAGAATTTTTATACAATAGAAGCAAGATTATAACACTGATTTATAAAGGAAAAATCGATTTAATTTGATAAGCTATGTATGGATTTTTGTATAGGAATTATTTTCACATTTTGAAAGTGAATAATCGGAAAGTGATTTGATTTATAAACGATTAATAAATCGGTCCCAGTGACTAATTATGCGCTAGATTTTGTTTGTTGTTTTGATAGTTAAGTAACCGACTATCAAATTTGTCCACTTTAGTTTCTCAACTTGATGTAGAAACTGTTTGCGTCAAAATTGACCACAAACACCCAATAGTCGTGAAAGCACCCGTTTATCAACACAGATCAGCAACAATCAATATAGAATTCAGATCTAAGCAACAGCAATCACAATAACTCGCAGATAACAATAACAAAAACAAGATTTATAGTGGTTCGGCGCTCGTGCCTACGTCCACTTTGAAGGTTTTATCTTTATTGATTCACTTGATGATTTTCAATTGGTTACAGCAGATTACTGCAAGTTGTAGCTTTGATACTTGATTACAATGATGTTGGAAAGACTTATAATCGAATCTGGTAGAGTCTGGGCTCGCTTTCTCTCTCCTGAATCTCCGACCCCCTTTCTAAATGACCAGGGGCTCTATTTATAAGCGTAGGAGGCTGATATTTCTCCTAAACTCCGGGAAGACCGCTTCAGGCACGTGAGGGGGCCCACTCGCCCGAAATCTGGAGGTCCGGGCCCACATCAGGATCGATTCGACCTTCACTTCGAATCTATCAAGGAAATGTCCAATCAAGGTGAAATTTGGTGAGAACATTCTTCAACATTTATGTAAGCTTCTATGAAAATTTCATAGCATTTGGATCAACGGTTTGGAAGTTATGATCGATTCAAGATGGGGTTCTCCGGCACGCTGCTTGCTTCGAATCGATCCTATGGGTTCGTTCGAATCCATATGGTTCGAATCCATATGGTTCGAACCCATAGGTTCGAATCGATCCTTTTGCATGTGGAGGCGGCAACGAGGCGCTCACTGTGTGAATTGGATGGTTTCGAGTGTTGGATTCGAACGTATGCTTCGAATCGTTGCAGCCAGTGTTCATTCGGATCGATCAGAATAGGCTGGTGTGAATCGATTCGAAGTTGCCTCTGTTTGGAGATTCGAAGATGAGTTTTGGGATGGAGCCGGGGCTTCTTCGCTTGCATGGATTCGTGGAGACCCTTGGTTGATGGACTTCGAGGGAATGGATTCGAGGCTAGGTGGCCTGAATGGATTCGAAGGTAGGCCATTGTGGTGGATTCGAAGGAGATGGAGTCGAAGCCGATGGAGTCGAAGATGATGGAGTCGAAGGAAATGGAGTCGAAGCTGATGGAGTCGAAGGAGATGGAGTCGAAGCTGATGGATGCGAGGCAGGCACTAGCTGATGGACTCGGACTAGGGCGTACGTGGGTGGATTCGAACCATTGCTAGGATGATGGGTTCGAACTTCGTGGTTTCGAACTAGTGAAGGGGTGATGGATTCGAACTGAGCAGAATCCATCTCTCTCAACTTGAATCCATCATAACTTGAGCATACGACCTCGGATTGACCTGAAATTTGAGATGCTGGCTTCTATGGCTTTGCTCATCATGCCTTGTCGATTCTGGCCCAATCCGGACTTGGACAAAATTCATCGATATACATAGCGGAGTGAAGCACGACCAATTTCTGAGACGAACTGTCTTTTGTTTTTGACCGATCTTTTGGTATCACGGCTTTGTCCAAAAAGCAGGATAACATTTGCCCCCTAAAACATGCTTTGCGGTAGGAAGGTGTGTTTTGCAATGCCTTGAGTTGGATGTTCATATCCTATCACCAACCTGCAAAGAATTTGATAGTTTCATATGTCCTTCAATGACGATCGTTTGGGATCGAGCTATTTGGGATGAAGCGCGGCCGTTCATGGTCAAGCGCCTAACTTCAAATGACGATCGTTCGTGATCGAGTCACTTGAGGTGAAGTGCGACCGTGCGTGGTCAAGCGCATAAATCCATGCGTCGATCGTTCGGGATCGAGTCATCTTCGGTGTAATGTGACCGTTCAAGGTCAAGCGCTCAACCTCAAATGACGATCGTTCGTGATCGAGCCATTCAAGGTAAAGTGCGACAGTGCACGGTCAAGTGGTGGACCTCAAATGACGACCGTTCGTGATCGAGCCATTTGAGGTGAGATGAGTTGTGCCGTTCGGGGCGAATCGTGCCTGTTCGAGGCGAGTTGTGACCGTTCAAGGTCAGATGCCGTTCGTGGCGAGTGGTGACTGTTCGAAGTCGAGAGCCTTTCGTGGCGAGTTGTGACTGTTCGAAGTCGAGTGCCGTTCGTGGCGAGTTGTGATCGTTCGCGATCGTGTGCCGTTCGAGGCGAGTTTGCGTGCCCGGGAGGGCTTGATGTTATGGATGCCAGGGTCACGTTCGGGTGAGTTCCTGGGTTGTTTGTGTGCCTGTTGGAGGCGAATTAGTGTGCCCGGGAGGGCTTAGTATTACCGATACCAGGCTCACGTTCGCGTGGGTCCCTGGATCGTTTGTCAAGGTGGTTTATCGCCATCTCAGAGCATGCCTAAGGACCGCTCACGACCCCGTACGTGTGTAAGTAGCTTAGCCATTTCAGAATTATCAGGATCAAACATCTATTTAACAGATGAATTTAAAAAACAGAAATGTCCAAACAAACCAAGTTTAAATGTCCAAATCAACACAAAACAAAAGCAAAGCAAAGATGTCAAAGTGTAAATTCTCACAACGATAAGGTTAATAGCCATTCAGAGCATGTCTGTGGACCGTTCGCGATCTTGTACATGTGTAAATGATTAACCCATGTTAGTGAGAGCTTTACTACTTGTTCATCGTTATTTCAACTAATTGATGATCAAACGGTGTCCCGGTTCAGGGCCACCCCTGGCTGATGTGGATGGTGGTCGCTCTGGCTCCACCGTTGAAGCTCGCCTCCTCACATATTGAAGGAGCATACTGTTTCTGATATGTCCTTCCACCTCGTCCCTCAGGTGTCTACAATCATTAGTGTTATGACCATTTAATTCATGAAAAGCACAAAACTTATCTGATCTCCTTTCGTCAGAGGTTGGATCCCTTCGTATCGGTCTACGATAGGGAACCTGTTCTTTGGTATCCTGATAAATCCGCTCCAAACTCTCAGTCAGCTCGGTGTAAGTAGTGAATCGCGGCTCCCTCCGTTGCCGTTTTGACCTGTCATTATAATCCTCAACCCGTCGTTTTCCTTTATCTTTGCCTAAGTCCTTTTCGATAGGCTTTTTGTCTTTGAGCATATAAACTTCTATTCCCCCTCCTTCTTCTCTTTCGGCATTAGCATCCTCTAATCGTAAAAACTTCTCTGCCTCGTGGTAGAATTCCTCTAGATCCACGGGTGGATCTTTAGTCAATGAATTTTTGAACTCTGTGCCGTCAGCTACTCCGGACACAGCTGCCATCACCACCATAGATGGATCTGCCCGATCCACCGAAGCTGTTGCTGCATTGAATCGCGCTAGATAACTCCTCAAGGTCTCTCCGGCTTTCTGCTTTAGGGTCGCCAAAGTCATAACATTCTTGGGTCTCGTAATGTGAACCCTGAATTGCCTCATAAATCTCTCAATTAAACCATTCCATGTTCCGATGGATCCGTTCTCCAATTGTCTAAACCACAATGTTGCAATATCCGCCAAGTATAATGGAAAGCACCGGGCCATAACCTCCTCTGATGCCCCCAGCACTTCCATATGCCACATATACTTCGTTAGATGAACTGTGGGATCCGTTCTCCCGTCGTACATGTCTAATGAAGGTAACTTGAAATCCGGAGGGTTCCTAGCTCGTCGGATCGCTGGAGTAAAGGGACTTCTATTACCATCCTCCAAATCTTTGTTCACTAATCCGCCTCTCATGGCTCTTCTAACCATTTCTGCCAACCTGTCATCATCTCCGAGATGCAATCTCCGTTCATTACTTTCAACCTACCCCCCGAGTCCACGAGGGAATTCTGGGATCTGCCCCCTTGACTGAGCGTTCACTCCTCTGCTACTCCTCGCTTGGGTAGACGCATCTCTATCTCTCTCAGGGATTGGATCAGCATTCTCCATGTATGTGCCCCCTACTCCATGTGCTACGTCGGATGGTCCTGTTCCGTTCTGGACTCCATTGGCCTCTCTATTCTGTGCCCCAAGTTGTCCTATTTGTTGAAATAAACTCTGGATCAACTCCTCTTGTTTCTTCATCATTATCTCCATCTCGTCCCTAGTGATGAAGATTGACGCTTGATTCGCTCCTGAGGAAGCCTCTTGACTTCCTTGATGTTCACTTCTCTCTGGCCTTTGTTTCTTACTCGTTTGTCTCATCATGGTTCTTAGATCTAAATTCCTAAGTCTCTGAATTCAACTTCTCCTGAATCAGCCCTCTCAGTGAAAGCACCAAAATGTTTGCGTCAAAATTGACCACAAACACCCAATAGTCGTGAAAGCACCCGTTTATCAACACAGATCAGCAACAATCAATATAGAATTCAGATCTAAGCAACAGCAATCACAATAACTCGCAGATAACAATCACAAACACAAGATTTATAGTGGTTCGGCGCTCGTGCCTACGTCCACTTTGAAGGTTTTATCTTTATTGATTCACTTGATGATTTTCAATTGGTTAAAGCTGATTACTGCAAGTTGTAGCTTTGATACTTGATTACAATGATGCTGGAAAGACTTATAATCGAATCTGGCAGAGTCTGGGCTCGCTTTCTCTCTCCTGAATCTCCGACCCCCTTTCTGAATGACCAGGGGCTCTATTTATAAGCGTAGGAGGCTGATATTTCTCCTAAAATCCGGGAAGACCGCTTCAGGCACGTGAAGGGGCCCACTCGCCCGAAATCTGGAGGTCCGGTCCCACATCAGGATCGATTCGACCTTCACTTCGAATCGATCAAGGAAATGTCCAATCAAGGTGAAATTTGGTGAGAACATTCTTCAACATTTATGTAAGCTTCTGTGAAAATTTCATAGCATTTGGATCAACAGTTTGGAAGTTATGATCGATTCAAGATGGGGTTCTCCGGCACGCTGCTTGCTACGAATCGATCCTATGGGTTCGTTCGAATCCATATGGTTCGAATCCATATGGTTCGAACCCATAGGTTCGAATCGATCCTTTTACATGTGGAGGCGGCGACGAGGCGCTCACTGTGTGAATTGGATGGTTTCGAGTGTTGGATTCGAACGTATGCTTCGAATCGTTGCAGCCAGTGTTCATTCGAATCGATCAGAATAGGCCGGTGTGAATCGATTCGAAGTTGCCTCTGTTTGGAGATTCGAAGATGAGTTTTGGGATGGAGCCGGGGCTTCTTCGCTTGCATGGATTCGTGGAGACCCTTGGTTGATGGACTTCGAGGGAATGGATTCGAGGCTAGGTGGCCTGAATGGATTCGAAGGTAGGCCATTATGGTGGATTCGAAGGAGATGGAGTCGAAGCCGATGGAGTCGAAGCTGATGGAGTCGAAGGAGATGGAGTCGAAGCTGATGGAATCGAAGGAGATGGAGTCGAAGCTGATGGATGCGAGGCAGGCACTAGCTGATGGACTCGGACTAGGGCGTACGTGGGTGGATTCGAACAATTGCTAGGATGATGGGTTCGAACTTCGTGGTTTTGAACTAGTGAAGGGGTGATGGATTCGAACTGAGCAGAATCCATCTCTCTCAACTTGAATCCATCATAACTTGATCGTACGACCTCGGATTGACCTGAAATTTGAGATGCTGGCTTCTATGGCTTTGCTCATCATGCCTTGTCGATTCTGGCCCAATCCGGACTTGGACAAAATTCATCGATATCCATAGCGGAGTGAAGCACGACCAATTTCTGAGACGAACTGTCTTTTGTTTTTCACCGATCTTTTGGTATCACGGCTTTGTCCAAAAAGAGGGATAACAGAAACTAATTAGTCGTACACTTAGTGCATATTTGAATATGTAAGCTTGATTATCATTTGTGTTGAGAATGTTGATTCAGGTAGTGCAGAGTGATTACTCAAATTTATCGAGCTTCCTTCTTGGCAGAAAGATGGCAAGTTGAAAGCTGGAGACGTGATAAGTCTATAGGACTTAGTTTCAGCATGAGGTTGAGAAATGCTTTTGAGTTGCTGGTGCAAAGAGACCGAGATCAGATTCATCTAAAAACCACTTCAGACCAACATATATGCGACTATTATGCAAGTTAATCGATTATATTGATATTTAGAATTTTCATAGTGAAGGACTACTTATTGATCATTTTGGGTCAAACTTCCAATATACATATAGTAGCAATAGTCTCTACATTATGAAATATCCATTGCAAGGTCTGTCGCTACTAATCCTATATGATGTGGTAGTAGAGTACCTTCAGTTTGTCCCGTTCCTGGATAACTTTATGGATGAGTGTCTGACATTGCATTTATAAGATTACTTACATTGGTTTTTACAAATGTACATCATATGGTGGCAGAGAAGGCAATTTCTTTTAGCTTAACACCCTCCTTAAGACATGTGAGCTCAAGGGTTGTATTTTGTGGAAGGCAATTAGCAGTCAATGGGAGTGACAATGTGGCATTCAAAGATGATGATGGTATGTGATATGTTAAAGGTAATAAATACCTATTTTGGCCTCACTCCTCGAAAAATGACTGAAATAAGAATAGAAGCAGCAAGGCTAAGTGGGTCGCTCCCATTAGGAGATGTCATCACTCTTCTAGATGTATCTTTACAGTTTATGAGATCATGTATCTGATTATTTTTGATGTATTCTTGTGGCCACGGGTTAGGTTGGTAACGACTGGAGTGATGACATATTCGGTACTATCCAAGAAGACGTAGGCCAGTCTTGTGTTGGTTTAGGCACCGAGTATCTCGACCCTAGGTACGTCCCTCTAGAGGTGTACCGAGTTTGGTTCAGAAAGGTAGTCCATTCCCTTAGTCATTTGTATGGAAATCCAAAATCCACTACGTGCCTGCCATTTTGTTTGTAGAGCCTAGTGTTGTTGGAATTTAATAATGTAACAATTCCAGCTATGTTGATTATTATTTGTATAATAGACACTATTATAGTATAGCATGATTTGATATGAAATGGTTTGGTTATCGTAAGGGAAAAACCCATCCGTGTTTACGTGCGGACATGGTCTTACGAGGTACCTTGTGTCTTGATAAAGTAAAGTTTTGGCAACTTTGTAAATTCAGTTGATATGTGTATTTCTCACGATAGTTTACCAGACTGATCTGGGCGTTCTTCCCTTTCAATGCTCACATCAGACCGAGTATATTTAAAAGTTCGGATTTGGTGCTTTTGGAGCTTCAACATTCGAGCTGGAGATCTTCATGTCGTATACATAGATCTGTTTATTTTTTCGTTGCATTGCATTGTTTTTGTTTCAAATTATCATCATTTGTGAGAATACATTATTATAACTATCCAAGCTGATTATTACTCATTGTGTACTCTGATATTGATTTATGTATATAACATTTTCTCTTTGTAAAGATTATTGATCTATATTATATGTTACTCAACTGCGATGTGAGATTCTTTATTGTTTTGGTTCTTCTTCTCTCTTCTTCTTCTCTTCTCTTCTTCTTTCTTCTCTCCTTCTTCTCAGCCTCTCTTTTCTTTCTCATGATTCTGTTCGCTCTGGGTCGACAGGTGTGTTTTGTTGTCGATTCAAAGGGTACAGACTGTGGGTCATCACACCAACCTTGAATTCAACAGCCTCAAAGCTAATATCTTTGCTATCTACTGGAAGATGAATAACAGATTCAACGGTACAATTAACAACTGAATTCAAAAACCCTTTATCACAAGCCATATCTATTGAAGAACTTGTCGAGTATTGTAATTCAACAATAGCAGAAACATATAAACCATCATCTGATTGACCTTTAACCAAATCCATAGCATGAACACCATCACCGCTTTGATATACCATTGACACAGGTTGAAAATCAAATATCAGAATCAACATAAGTGTCTACGTTTTTGCCTGTACATTTTTGTCATAAACTGTGTGCATGTCAACCCCATCATACGAACTATCTTCACATAAAAACAAGTCAGAGTTAAGAACCATGTGCAAATCATCCCTATGCATGTTAACCACTGAAACACTGCTCTCCAGCTATGCACCATCACCTTGAAGCTCACTATGTAACTTAACTTCATTCACCCCAACCTCTGATACAAATCCATCAATAATAGCCAAAGATCATCGACTTTAAATTCATCTCCATCATTCTTAGTATAGATTATACATGTCATGCTGTGAAAATCTTCATTATCCTCATGAAATTCTCTCAAACAAGCAGAATTTACAAAAATGTTATATACCACTATTTATTGAATTCAAAGTTTATGCAGAATGAAAAAGACAGCGAAGCAAGAGAGAAATGATCTTTTTATATATTTCTTACTATATGATATATTTACATGTCTGGTGTTTATAAACAGTAGTACACTATGAAGTAACATAAAACAAGGAGCAATCTGATTGATTTGCTCAGCCTTCCTAATACACAGCAAGCCGTTTGATTCAAATATTTTGCTTGGTCTTCTTAAATACGTGTGATGATATTTTATTGTTTCTCAATACCCTCCCTCAAGTTGGAGCGAGCGGATCTTCGGAACGGACACCCAACTTGCTTGCTAGTCGTCGAAATTGGTCTGCCCCTAATGGTTTCGTAAATATATCTACAAGTTGTTGAGTAGAAGGGATGTAAACGGGTTTGATTAAACCAGAGATAATTTTCTCACGAATGAAGTAACAATCAGTTTCAATATGTTTTGTTCGTTCATGAAAAACTGGATTTTCAGCGATGTGAATAGCAGCCTGACTATCACAAAATACAGAAATAGGATGATGAATATGGACTCCAAGATCCTGAAAAAGATAATGTAACCATTGTAGTTCTGATGTTAATTTTGCAAGAGCTCTATATTTAGCTTCCGCTGAGGATAATGAAACCGTTGGTTGTTTCTTCGATTTCCAGGAAATGGGACTAGAACCGAGCATTGTAAAATAACCAGTGGTTGAACGACGGCTGGTAGGACACCCAGCCCAATCAGAATCGATGTATCCTTGAAGGGTAAGAGTACTTGAGGAGGATAAAAATACACCATGGCTAATAGTACCTTTTAAGTAACGAATAATGCGAGTGGCAGCCTCTAAATGAGATGTCCGTGGACTTTGCATGAACTGACTAAGATAATTGACCGAGAATGTAATATCCGGTCGAGTAATAGTGAGATACAAGAGACGACCGATGAGACGCCGATATTGACTTGGATCAGTTAGAGGAGTACCATCATTGGGAAGAACCTTAAAATGTTGTTCCATAGGAAAGGACGATGGTTTGGCATTAGTGAGCTTGGAATCCTTGAGAATATCAAGGATATACTTGCGTTGACATAAAAATATTCCAGCTGAAGTTCTAGAAACTTCAATACCTAGAAACTATTGAAGGCGTCCTAATTTTTTTATAGAGAACTGAGAATCCAGGGATCTTTTGAGTGCTGCAATTTTTGATTCATTATCATCGGTAATAATTATATCATCAACGTAAACTAGTACAAATATTGAAAATTCACTAGCACGAAGAGTGAAGAGAGAGTAATCTACGTGAGATTGAGTAAAACCCTCGTTAATAAGGCTGGTAGAGAAGTTAGCAAACCATTGATGAGAGGCTTGCTTAAGACCATATAATGATTTGTTGAGCTTGCATACACGGGTTTCACCTTTTTTATCAAAACCCGGCGGAATTTGCATGTAAACATCTTCATTTAGATCCCCTTATAAAAAAGCATTGTTGACATCGAGTTGATGAAGATGCCAACCACGAATTGTTGCAAGAGAAAGTAGAACTCTTACTGTAACTAATTTAGCTACAGGGGAAAAGTGTCGTGAAAGTCAATGCCTTCTTGTTGTGTGTATCCTTTTGCATCTAAACGTGCCTTGTATCGCTCAATGGATCCATCAGCTCGAAATTTGATCTTATAAACCCATTTAGAGCCAACAGCTGATTTACCATCCGAAAGTGGAGTGAGGGTCCAAGTGTTATTGGATTCTAAAGCCTCAATTTCTTTAGTCATAGCATCATGCCAATGAGAATGTTTCATTGCTTCCGTAAAGGTTTTAGGTTCCTTTATGGTGACAACAGTATTTAAAAAGGCGCGGTGCGTTGGATTGAACTTTGAAAAAGATAGATGATTAGTGAGTGGATAAGGCAATTGTAATAACCCTGGTTTTGAGGATAAATGAGAAAATAAAGTTTTGGGAACTTTATTATAATAATTTGAGTTAATAATAAGTGGAAGATGATCTTTATTGAGTGATAAAGCAATAATTTTATTAATTATTGTCATTGCTTCTTTTAATAAATTTTAAAAGAACTAGTTAATTCTTAAAAGGTGTTATATTTAATAAAAAGGGTGAAATTGGGTTTAAAAATATGTTTTGATTATGAACTGGGGTTTAAAGTAGTTTGCCATATATTTTTTCCAAGTAAGAAAACAATTTTTGTTGTATTTTAGAAGTTAGAAATGTGAACTTTTGCATTTATTGGTGAAAATGGTGTATTTTTTGTAAATTAAGGTTTATGATAATATAATGTCTTAAAAATAAAGATTAATTTTTTTTATATGATAAAAAATATTATATTTTGTATGTATATAAATCTACATATTTTATTTGAATGAAAACTTGAAAATATTGGTTGGTTGGATCCATTGCATTAGTGTTCATATGTATTAAGTGTTAAAATAAATAAACATAGGCTAATTATTCAATTTGGCTCCAAACTCATTATTTCTTAGCCCAACTTGTTAGTAAACTAGAAAAGAAGAAAAAAAAGTACGTACATTTCTTTTTCTTCCCGCTGTATATTCTAGAAGGCTTCAGAGAAGAGAAACCCGTTCCCTCTTCAAACCCTAACAAAAATCTTCAAATTAAAACTCAAACCTTGTTTTTTTTAAATCAAATTGAAGCTAAATCTACAGCTGTACAGGTTGCAGAAGCTTAAATTCAAGCCAAACTTCTTCCTTTCAGCGGATAATCCGGGTTGTTGTTTTTATATAGCAAGGTCAATTGAAAACTCACAATCTCTAGCATAGATTGAGATTTCAAGGTTAGAAATCCCAATTTTATTTTTATTGCATGTTCATTTGAAAACCTCTGTCAGTAAATTGGGTATAACTTTTTCGCTTTATATCAGAATTTGATTTTTTTTTAAGTTCCGGAAATATTAAATAAAGTGTGATAACTTTCATTTTAAACACTTTTACAATTATTGAGCATAGACGGTCGGAAAATCCAATACAAATTCACTGTCCTGTCATTGTAAAATTGTGACTTTTTGTGTTATATGTTGTTGGTAATTTGATCATAACTTGCTCGTTTTTTGTCCAAATATGTTGATCCTTGATGTTCTGGAAACCCGAGACCATTTTCTAAAACTTTCGTGTTGTATGTTATTGAAAATTTTGTGATTTAACGGAATAGAATTGGGTTTGAATCTGATGCATGCTTTGTTGTGTCAAATTTCTAAGTTGAAATCTGAAATAAAAATGATCGTAACTTTTTATTAGTAAGTCGTTATTGAGTGAAATTATTTGTAGTTTAAAGGAGTTTTTATAAGGAACAACTTTTATGTTTTGTGTTTTGCGTAATATTGAAAATTTAAATGTTCAAAAACCTGTTTTTTTGTCGCTAGCATGATGATTAAATGACAGAATTAACAAACTCAAATCTGAGAAATTGTTTCAATCGTAACTTTTGAATCGTATGTCCGAATTAAATGAACTTTTTTTTGTATAAAATAAAAATCATTTATCTACAACTTTCATGCAGTGAGTTTTCTGTAATTTTGAAGTTAGCTATGTCAAAATTAAATTTTCTTTCAGCTATTCCGAGAGCAAAATATATATTTCATTTGTGTTTGAAGCTGAAACAAAATTAGACATAACTTCTTCGTTTCTTAACCGAATTAAATAATTTTGGATGTTCCGAAAAGCTTAGATCATGTGCTATATGTTTTATTCTTTGTTATTTTTATAATTTTAAAGTTTGCATGGTCGAAATTATGGTTGTATGTTGCTGTCCGGAGAGCAAGATGACAGCAACAAACATTCATTGAACTTAGAATTGTATTAGCTTAATTGTGCTCCCATTCTTATTCGAATTTAGTGTTGTTTTGAGATGTTTTGAGAGCTATAATGTCTATCAATATGCTAGCTATATTTGGAGAATTCGAAACCCAAATTTAAATAAAATATAAATTCATTTTGGGTTAAATTTGAATCGAATCCGTATTGAATTCAAGTTATCGGCCTTGAGTTATCTTTTTTGTTTTTCATTGTTTTCGAGCATGGTTTTCACTAAACAATTTTGAAGTGATTTATTTGAAATAAATAGAAATTTTTGATTATTATATATAATATTTTAAAATTATTTTCTAATATAAAATCTATTTATTTCCTGTAATAAAGGAATCTCATATATTGGATTTATTAATCTTTTCGGGAAAAGGTTTTGAAAGCTTGTTTTCTCTAGTAAACTATTTTAAATATAAAACACATAATTTAGCACTATCGAACGTATGAGAAAGATAATTAAATGATTTAGTAATACACGTGGTATGGGACATGTGCGTTCACTATTTCGGTTAATTCCGGGCTTGTACGATCGAAACTATCTGGGTTATGATTTCTGAGTTACTTAGCCAATTTATGGCGGGTATTTGAGATTATAATTCCTATATTTAGGAATTATTTGGGAAGGCCAATATTTGGCGAGTTTTATGGTTTGAGATTTCTACTTTGAGATTTATGGTTTATGAGGAACCATCACGATGTTTTCACTTTTCGATGAGATAAGACGAATTACGATGCCATTTAATACTTGTCGATGAGATGAGACGAGTATGGTGTCTCTTTATCATTCGCCAATGAGATGAGGCAAGATATGATTTTCTGAGTTTTATGATGTTTCAGTGTGGCATTTACTAGCGGCTAGTAAATCGCTAAGTGCGAACGTGTGGTATGGGACACACGTTAACACTTTTTAAGTTCCTATCCATGAGTTTGTGACACATTCACAGTGTTTACCTAACAGAACTGCTTTGAGAGGTGTTAGCGACCTTGACATGACGACGAACTGCTTTGGGAGGTGTTAGCGACCTTGTTAGGGCTGACAAAACTGCTTGGAGAGGTGTCGGCAACCTTGTCATGAGGACGAACTACTTTGAGAGGTGTTAGCGACCTTGTATGACGCTTCTCCCATCTGAGTTTAGCACATGCAGCATTGCTCTAGCATTGCAATCAGGGATTTGGCCAATCCGGGTTTTCTGAGTTTTCTGTTTTATTGTGATTTCACCATTTTAAGATGTTTTATTACACCGATAGCTTAGTGCTATATGAGATGTTATGTATATGGTGATTTCATTTATGATGTTTTGAACTCTTATCGAGTTCCTTGAGTTATGAGGTTGGATGATTTCATGATTTTATAGGATATTCTGGGTTTTGCCAGTTTGGCGAGTTGAGATTTAGATTTATATAAATTTATACCGAGGAGAAGAGGTATAATTTAATTTGGAGAGTCTTCTATATTTGAATTTTGAATCATCCTATATGAGAATGCTTTATGTTTGCCATTTTGGTGAGAGTTTGTATTGATGTTTCTCCTTTTAAAGAGATTTGGTTCATGGAAACCAGGTATACATTTTGGGATGTCGTCGATGATATGAGGCGAATGTTTATATTATTTGAGTATTATTGTTGAGTTTACCTCTTTTGAGGCCTTTGTATACTTAAGTAACATCACTTAAGTCATGGGTATTTGTTCTTTCTATTGCCTCTTCTCATTTGAGAAGAATTATCACCTTGTATCTTATACTTCATATTATCGCCTATCCTTACGTACTGATTGTTTTAGCTAGACTGACCCGTGTATTTTATACTCGGGTCAAACAAAGTTGTTTCGGGTTAGATATCAGTTTCGGGACATAGCTTTGATGCATCTTCTTGGATATCAGCCTAGCATTTTTGTGTAGTATACATTTCTTTCTACTTGGCTCTGATGTGTATTTTGAATCGATGTAGATAGTGTGGTCTCTGAACCACTTTTGTATATCGTTTTGTATTATATTGGGATGTATCCGTGTATATGTATTTATATATATGACGACTACTGTTCTGTGATATGATATGCATTCTATTATTGTATTTTGTTCTGATAGATCCATTAGCCACCTATAGTTTTGTATTAAGTATTTATTGGATATGTCGATCCACTTGACTAGAAAAAAATAGAAAACAATTGTCGATGTACTCAATAGTTATTTAAGACAATGTTATAGATGGTCGCTCCTAATTAGCTCTATTCTCTGCATTAGCAGACAGAATTATCCAGTAATTCTCTTTGTTAATGTGGGTCTCAGGGTGGGGCGTTACAGCTTGGTATCAGAGCTGAGTTCAGAACAAAGTATGATAAACACAGAATAGAAACATATATAATGGTACATCTAAGTGTAATACAAGTATTATGAATCCCTTAATCATCGTGTCTTTTACCTTATCCTGTCTTTTGGAGTAGTTAATTTGGGATATGTCTAGGAATATATTTCATTCCATAATATTCCCAAATTTAATTGATGATATTTTATCTTGGGAGTATTCCAAATTATGATTGTTTATTCGAGTCCTTTTCAATATGGGTGCGTGATACCCATCCGTAAAGGAGGAGTTTGTTGATGCTTTTCGATATCCTCCTCTTGTTCTTTTGTGAGGATTGTGAATCCTATTGAGTGGGTCCATAATATTTAGCATAATATATGAGGATTTGGGATTATTGCTTATATCTTATCTTTTCATGTGAATTAGCACGCTCTGTCTAGAGTTTGGAGCGTTTGAGATGAAGTGGCTTGCCTATTATTAAGCCACATTCTATGATTCGAAGAATCCTATGTTAGGTATCCTAGTTAGGCCGATTCGTTGTTTCTTATCCTTTGAAATATTAACAATGATTCAAAAGTCTCTATAGTCACTCTTGAGTTTCGAGATGTTGATGATGTATCTCGAATTCCAATCATTGTGACTTTGTTGATTTCTATGAGTCTGCCTTGGGTATGACATCCAATCGGGAAATCGAGTATTGTATTGACCTCCTTTCCTGATCTTAGCCTTTAGATCATCCTTCCATGAGGGTGTCCACTAAGGAATGAGGTGATTCGTTGATTTTATTTGTTATTGCCATTCTTACTCCCTTTTGAGAAGAAGTAATAAATTATGTTTTCAAATTTTTCAAGAAAAAAATTAAAATTTAAAGATATGTTTCTAAGGGAAATTAGATTATATTTTTAAGAACAACAAAGAATATTTTGAGTATTATATATGAGGTTTTTCTTTTAAAGAAGATGATTTTTGTTTTGGGTTGTCCATCTAGTGCTTTAAGAGTTCTGGTCGAGGCGTCTGGCCAACGTTATCGATAGGAATTTCGTAAATGCTATGATGAGACAATCAGACATGGTAAATTGAGTTTTAATAAGTAAAGTTTGAAAATAATTAACATGGTGGAGTATTATTATTATTTTAAATGTATAATGAAACCATTGAACCATAGTGAGTTTTGGAGGAGTGGCGAGGCAGTTCTGATCATTTGATCAACTCTGCAGCTAATCGATGGAGTTCTATAAACCAATGGCGATGCAATATCCTTATATTATTTGGAATTTGAGAAATTGAATATGCTAATTTGGGTAAGTAAAGTGAATACTTCTAATTAAGGGGATGTCTTAATTAGAAGAAAATATCATTTGATGCTTCGATTAATAAAATGATGTATTTAAGTAAAAGAATACTTTCGTTTGAAAATTAAAATATTAATTGAATATTTTAGTACAAGTAATTAATGATGACTATAAAAATTTATTTCGATGGATAATTAATAATCATCTCTTGATAATGGAATAAATTAGTTAGCTCTTCCAAAATGATCTTTCATAATTAATTTTTTAAAAGCTAGATTTTGGAAAGCAATGAAAGTATTTCCACTTAATGAAATGTTTTATGATAATTACGTAAGGTTGATCATAATTTTATATGTCTTAGCTTTCTAAGGAAAAAGAGAATCGTTTAATGAATGATTTAGAAGAAAAGCTTGTTTGAATATGTAGTTTGAAATTAAAATGGTTTGGGAGAATTTCAAATTTCAAATTGATTTTAAAGGCTGAAATTTCATTTAGAAAAGTTCTGTACTGAAATAGCGATAACTTGAGATTTGTAAATCCAAATGAGATGTATCTTTTTGCAAATGAAAGAGCATTCAGTAATAAATAAATTTTGTTTTTACCACTTTTAAATATTTTGCTTTTTACTAAGTCTAAAATGAGTTGGAATATGGATAGGCAGTTCTGCCCTATTACAAAATTCTCTAAGATTAAGCTGAAAGTAAATTTGACATAACTTTCAAACCGTAAATCCAATTTTGATAATCTTTATATTGATGGAAATAAGAAACTGAGCAGAACAACTTTTATTTTTTAAAGTTTTTTTAGATTTGTAATTTGCTGGGTCAAAATGGGACTTCTTTACAGCGGGTCTGAAATAAAATTGTTCTATTTCCCTCAATAGTTAAGTGTAGCATTTCTTATTTATGATCATGAACTAATATCATATATTTGAGTTAAGTACAGGTGAAAAGAATATTGTTGGACTATATTTTGAGCAAAAAGTATATATATAAGTTTGTGCAAACTAGCTAAAATAGATTTTTAACTCTCTCTTACTAATCAAATATTCTTAAAGTTTTCTAACTCATAATCTACAAGATTTAAAATTCTAATTTTCAACACTCGAAAATTTGCAAAGCTTCTTACTTAGATTTTTAAATTAACTTCATTACTCTTCATTAGAGTAAATAAAGTTTAAATTGTTCATCCTCTAATTTGCAATACATATTATTATTATTTTCAATTTGTTTCTCAATTTTTTTTAAGTGTTAGAAATTTCTGGAAAAAAAAATCGACGGAGTCTCCTTTGTACGGAGGCCGTATACAGTATTATAAAAATGATTTATATAATACACATCGACTATTAGGTCGGAAACACAATATATATCATTATTTAACACTTTAAAATTAATTCAAAAACATACCTTCCTTTTTAGCATTTTTTTCCTTGGGTCTTAACTTGCCTTTGTGCAATAATTTTACGTTTGCAATTATGCAATTCTTCGAGTCTGGTGGTATTGGTGGGAAAACCACCTACATCTTGTTGGGTTTTTTTTCCGTAATAGTGGCCAATATTATATCTGTATGACTCCCTTCGTAGTGTTATAAGGAAAGTCGTATTGATTATCATCTTGCAGGCTGTAGTTTGGGATAAAGTTATGACTAAATCCGGACTATGTTCGTAAAGCTTCTTAGGAATAAATCTCACTCGATTTACCGGTTGCGTAACATCTTATCCATGTTTTTTTCTTCAAATGCGAAACGCCTTCGAAATAGGGATGTATTGCTCGTAGAAATTCAATGGTTCGTAAATCCAGGTAATTTCACTTGGGAAACCTTAGAATCAATCGAGCAATCTTATCTTAATTTTCTATCATCTTGTTTATAGGGTGAGAAAATTTTAAACTCGAGCTTATCTATCTTCCTTTGATTGTTGAAATAAATGTATTAATACAAACTCTTCTCTAAACATTGCGAGGACGCAATATTTATAAGGGGGGTAGTCTGTAATAACCCTGGTTTTGAGGATAAATGAGAAAATAAAGTTTTGGAAATTTATTATAATAATTTGAGTTAATAATAAGTGGAAGATGATCTTTATTGGGTGATAAAGCAATAATTTTATTAATTATTGTCATTGCTTCTTTTAATAAATTTTAAAAGAACTGGTTAATTCTTAAAAGGATTTATATTTAATAAAAAGGGTGAAATTAGGTTTAAAAATATGTTTTGATTATGAATTGGGGTTTAAAGTAGTTTGCCATATTTTTTTCCAAGTAAGAAAACATTTTTTGTTATATTTTAGAAGTTGGAAATGTGAACTTTTGCATTTATTGGTGAAAATGGTGTATTTTTGTAAATTAAGGTTTATGATAATATAATGTCTTAAAAATAAAGATTAATTTTTTTTATATGATAGAAAATATTCTATTTTGTATGTATATAAATCTACATATTTTATTTGAGTGAAAACTTGAAAATATTGGTTGGTTGGATCCATTGCATTAGTGTTCATATATATTAAGTGTTAAAATAAATAAACATAGGCTAATTATTCAATTTGGGTCCAAACTCATTATTTCTTAGCCCAACTTGTTAGTAAACTAGAAAAGAAAAAAAAAAGAGTACGTACATTTCTTTTTCTTCCTGTTGTATATTCCAGAAGGCTTTAGAGAAGAGAAACTCGTTCCCTCTTCAAACCATAACCAAAATCTTCAAATTAAAACTCAAACCTTGTGTTTTTAAAATCAAATTTAAGCTAAATCTATAGTTTTACAGGTTGTAGAAGCTTAAATTCAAGCCAAACTTCTTCCTTTCAGCGGATAATCCGGGTTATTTTTTCAATATAGCAAGGTGAGTTGAAAACTCATAATCTCTTGCATAGATTGAGATTTCAAGGTTAGAAATCCCAATTTTATTTTTATTGCATGTTCATTTGAAAACCACTGTCAGTAAATTGGGTATAACTTTTTCGTTTTATATCAGAATTTGATTTTTTTTTATTCCGGAAAGCTTGAAGAAAGTGCGATAACTTTCATGTTAAACACACTTGCAAATATTGAGCATAGACGGTCGGAAAATCCAATACAAATTCGTTGTCCTGTCATTGTAAAATTGTGACTTTCTGTGTTATATGTTGTTGGTATTTTGATCATAACATGTTCGTTTGTTGTCCAAATATGATGATTCTTGAAGTTCTGGAAACCGGGGACCATGTTCTAAATCTTTCATGTTGTATGTTTTTGAAAATTTTGTGATTTAACGTAATTGAATTGGGTTTGAGTCTGATACATGCTTTGTTGTGTGAAATTTCTAAGTTGAAATCTGAAATAAAAATGATCGTAACTTTTTATTGGTAAGTCGTAATTGAGTGAGCTTTTATGAAGTTGAAAGGAGTTTCTATATGGAACAACTTTTATGTTTTGTGTTTTGGATAATTTTGAAATTTAAATGTTCAAAAACTTGTTTTTTGTCGCTAGCCTGTTGATTAAATGACAGAATTAACAAACTCATATCTGAGAAATTGTTTCAATCATAACATTTGAATCATATGTCCGAATTAAATGATATTTTTTTCGTTTAAAATAAAAATCATTTATCTACTATTTTCATGTAGTGAGTTTTCTGTAATTTTGAAGTTAGCTATGTGAAAATTGAATTTTCTTTCAGCTATTCCGAGAGCAAAATATATATTTCATTTGTGTTTGAAGCTGAAACAAAATTAGACATAACTTCTTCGTTTCTTAACCGAATTAAATAATTTTGGATGTTCCGAAAAGCTTAGATCATGTCCTATAAGTTTCGTTCTTTGTTTTTTTTATAATTTTAAAGTTTGCATGATCGAAATTATGGTTGTATGTTGCTGTCCGGAGAGCAAGATGACAGCAACAAACATTCATTGAACTTAGAATTGTATTAGCTTAATTGTGCTCCCATTCTTATTCGATTTTAGTGCTGTTTTGAGATGTTTTAAGATATATGATGCCTATCAATAGTCTAGCTATATTTGGAGAATTCGAAACCCAAATTTAAATAAAATATAAATTCATTTTGGGCTAAATTTGAATTGAATTCGTATTGAATTCAAATTATCGGTCTTGAGTTATCTTTCTTGTTTTTCATTGTTTTCGAGCATGGTTTTCACTAAACAATTTTGAAGTGATTTTTTTGAAATAAATAGAAATTTTAGATTATTATAATGTAATATTTTAAAGTTATTTTCTAATATAAAATCTATTTATTTCCTGTAATAAAGGAATCTCAAATATTGGATTTATTAATCTTTTCGGAAAAAAGTTTTAAAAGCTTGTTTTCTCTAGTAAACTATTTTAAATATAAAACATACAATTTTGCACTATTCGAACGTATGAGAAAGAGAATTAAACGATTTAGTAATACACATGGTATGGGACATGTGCGTTTACTATTTCGGTTAATTTCGGACTTGTACGATCGAAACTATCTGGGTTATGATTTCTGAGTTACTTAGCCAATTTATGGCGGGTATTTGAGATTACAATTCCTATATTTAGGAATTATTTGGGAAGGCCAATATTTGGCGAGTTTTATGGTTTGAGATTTCTACTTTGAGATTTATGGTCTATGAGGAACCATCGCGATGTTTTCACTTTTCGATGAGATAAGACGAATTACGATGTCATTTAATACTTGTCGATGAGATGAGACGGGTATGGTGTCTCTTTATCATTCGCCAATGAGATGAGGCAAGATACGATTTTCTGAGTTTTATGATGTTTCAGTGTGGCATTTACTAGCGGCTAGTAAATCGCTAAGTGCAAACGTATGGTATGGGACACACGTTAACACTTTTTAGGTTCCTATCCGTGAGTTTGTGACACATTCATGGTGTTTACCTAACAGAACTACTTTGAGAGGTGTTAGCGACCTTGTCATGAGGACGAACTGCTTTGGGAGGTGTTAGCGACCTTGTTAGGGCTGACAAAACGGCTAGGAGAGGTGTCAGCAACCTTGTCATGAGGACGAACTCCTTTGAGAGGTGTCAGCGACCTTGTTTGAGGCTTCGGCCGTCTGAGTTTAGCACGTGCAGCATTGTTTTAGCATTGCAATCGGGGATTTGGCCAATCCGGGTTTTCTGAGTTTTCTGTTTTATTGTGATTTCACCATTTTAAGATGTTTTATTACACCGATAGCTTAGTGCTATATGAGATGTTATGTATATGGTGATTTCCTTTATGATGTTTTGAACTCTTATCGAGTTCCTTGAGTTATGAGGTTGGATGATTTCATGATTTTATAGGATATTCTGGGTTTTGGCAGTTTGGCGAGTTGAGATTTAGATTTATATAAATTTATACCAAGGAGAAGAGGTATAATTGAATTTGGAGAGTCTTCTATATTTGAGTTTTGAATCATCCTATATGAGAATGTTTTATGTTTTCCATTTTGGTGAGAGTTTGTATTGATGTTTCTCCTTTTAAAGAGATTTGGTTCATGGAAACTTGGTATACATTTTGGGATGTCGCCGATGATATGAGGCGAATGTTTATATTATTTGAGTATTGTTGTTGAGTTTACCTCTTTTGAGGCCTTTGTATACTTAAGTGACATTGTTTCACTTAAGTCATGAGTATTTGTTCTTTCTTTTGCCTCTTCTCATTTCAGAAGAATTATCACCTTGTATCTTATGCTTCATATTATCGCCTATCCTTACTTACAGATTGTTTTAGCTAGACTGACCCGTGTATTTTATACTCGGGTCAGACCGAGTTGTTTCAGGTTAGATATCGGTTTCGGGACATAGCTTTGATGCATCTTCTTGGATATCAGCCTAGCATTTTTGTGTAGTATACATTTCTTTCTGCTTGGCTTTGATGTGTATTTTGAATCGATGTAGATAGTGTGGTCTCTGAACCACTTTTGTATATCGTTTTGTATTATACTGGGATGTATCCGTGTATATGTATTTATATATATGACGACTACTGTTCCGTGATATGATATGCATTCTATTATTGTATTTTGTTCTGATAGATCCATTAGCCACCTATAGTTTTGTTGTTGGGTGCGTTTCCACCACCACCGAACCGAAGAAAGAAGGCATCGCCGAACCAGAAGGAGGAAGGCCCTACCGAACCTCTCACTACCGAACCAAAACCTACCGGACCAAGTCCCACCGAACCAACCCCTCTCTCCACTCACCACCCAACCAACCCCTCTCTCCACTCACCACCGGACCAAGTCCCACCGGACCAAAACCCATCTCTCCACTCACCACTACCATACCAACCACTACCGGACCAAAGCCACTCCAACCATCTCCGGACCAAGGCGTACCGAACCAACGTGTCCAGGCTAGATCACATCAGCCGAGTCCCACCAACAGCTATATACATCCAAGACCTCTACCCCTAGCCTACAACAATGGCGAACAAGTTTGAGAGCTCAAGCACGGATAGAACTTTCAAACAACATTCATATACTTGCAATCAAAGCTTCGTACTTGTAATTTGAACAGAAAAGGAGAATAACATATAAAAGTGGACGTAGGTACATTTTGGCCGAACCACTATAAATCTGTGTGTATTTTACCGTTTAGTCCCTGCTTTTTATATATTTGCATGAATCACCCAAATCATTAAGAACAATATAAGATCGGCTAAATCATACGACTTGGAGGTGTTTGCCCATTTTTTGTGCAAACATTTTTGGTGCTTTCACTGAGAAAATCGAGCTAGAAGCTTCAACTTCTCCCACTTAACCTTCTTCCCGACAGCATCGCTCATTGCTTGGAAGACATGCCTCCCACGCAGAAGAAAGATGTTAGCAAGGGAAAGAACATCGCAACTAGCAGCGTTTCGGATCCAGTAATCACAGATCAAGAGAACCGTCCCGTTTCGACAGCAGTACGAAATGGAAATCAAGCAAATCCGACAGCCCCTACCACGGAACAACCAACAACAATTACTAGGGCAGATCTAGACAGGGTTGTGGCTGAAGTGACTAACCGCTTCACATCCCAACAAGAAGCCTTGGTGGACCAACTCAAGTCACGCTTAAGGGATGCTGAAGTATCCAACCGCAACACTGAATCGTGGGATGAGTCCCAGTCTGGAGGATTTGGGAGGCGACAAAGATCTTTCTTCTTCGAAGAAGCTAACAACATAAACAACAATGATAGGAGCCGAGCCCGAACTCAGCCCTTACTCCGACCCGAGGAAACACTTGGAACCAAACCCAACGGGGGAGGTACCAGGCGAGGGTCGACGGTGGCTGAGCCGGTCATGCTACCTAGCCATGGAAACACCAATGAACGGGGCCGAGCTAGAGTCCAGCCCGAAGTTAGACCCGAGGAAGTGCTCAGAACAGAACCCAGCAGGGGAAGATCAAGGCAAGGGCCAACTGTAGCTAACCCTAGCATGCTCCCAGAAGACCAGAGGCAGCCACTGGAAAATATTAGGAGTGATAGACGATAACACCCCTACAGATCATCTGGACGGAATCAATCCCGCAAAGAAGAACCAAACTCATTTCTATCTGCTCCAAATTCTGATGAAAGGATGGCGCGATTGTTCAGAGAGTGCGTCCAACGGGATCAAAGAGATCGAGGGATAGGCGCTAGGGTAACCAGCCCTTTCACCCGCAATATCGAAATTACCATCACCCCCCGAGAATGGAAAATGCCAACAATGGAACCTTACAAGGGAATCTCTGACCCCATTGTACACTTGCAGAGATACACGCAGCATATGCTCATGAGTGGAGCCACAGAAGGAGTATTGTGCAAATGCTTTCCACTATTCTTGGCAGATCTAGCTATCTCCTGCTTCTGCCACCTACCCCAAGGATCCATCAGCTCATGGGAAATGTTGAAAGAAAATTTCATCAGCCAGTTTCGCATTCATGTGGAACAACCCAAGGACGCTTATTCCCTATCTAATATCAAATAGAAGCCTGGAGAGACATTGCAGCAATATCTAACCTGATTCAATGCTGCAACGGCCGCAGTCCAAGATGCCGATGAGAAACTTATCTTAATGGCCCTCTGTAGTGGCGTGCATCCGGATACTAAGTTTGCTAGAAGATTAACGAAAGAAAAACCAGCTACCTTACCCGATTTCTTCCATGAAGCCGGACGATATATGAGACTTGAAGACGTTGCCACTGAAAGACAGACATGACAACAAACCAAGGCAGCTCATGGTGACACATCCGTTGTAGCAAAGAACGTTCGAAGAAATGACTCTAGAGACAGTGCTGGGGCCATGAAGGGAGAAAAACGTCTATATCGACCAGGACCGAGGTTTGACACTTACACTCCTTTGAATGAGACAATCGAAAACATCTTCCTGGCCACCCAAGATGAAGTTAAATACAGATGCCTTCCATACAAGAAGGAATCAGATAACGCAATTAAGTCTGGAAAGTTCTGCCGCTTCCATGAATCTCATGGGCATGATACCAATGAATGCCATCATCTCCGGGAATTAATTGAAGAACTCATCAGAAGGAAGAAACAATGAAGGCTACGTTAATTCTGTTATGGAAGAACGCTACCTGAAGCGAAAAGAGAATGATGACATTACATTCAATAGGCGTGACCTTGAAGGAAGGCAGTACCCTCATGTGGATCCTATGGTCATCTCTGCCCGGTTCGGCCCAGCCAAAGTTTTCTGAATTCTAGTAGACACTGGAAGCTCAGTAAATATCCTATTCAAGCATGCTTTCGATAGAATGAAGCTGTCAATGAAGGATGTATCACCCTGCAACAAACCGCTACACGGTTTCACTGGAGATGCGAAGATGCCCCTCGGGCAATTGGACCTTTTTGTTGAAATAGGAAGCCACCCTCGCTCCGTTGTATGGAAACAAACATTTGTGCTGATAGATAACCACTCAGCCTACAACGCCTTTTTAGGAAGGCCAGCCTTCTCTAACTTCCAAACTGTCTTGGCCCCATGGTGCCTGAAGGTGAAATTTCCAACAGACATTGGAATAGGGGAAGTTGAGGGAGATCAAGACGCCGCTCGAGATTGCTATGTAACTGAACTTCGCAATAATCGCAGTAAGGATAGAGGAAAGAATGCAGAGACTCCTCTCTGCATGAAAAACTTGGAAGCGTAGCAACTAAAGGAAGCCCATCCTCTTCGATATACCAGTGATCCTTTCAATGAATTAGACCCCAAGGACAAAGAGGAGGAGGCCGCCGCCGAGCCTGCAGAGGCTATGGAGTTTGTATCTGAAGACAAACACGACTCAAGTAGACAATTGAAAATCGGATCTCAACTAAGAGCAGAATTGAGGGATCAACTCATTGGTTTTCTCCGCCATAACCTAGATGTATTTGCATGGACGCACGCTGACATGACTGGAATCTCCCCAAACGTGGAATGCCACATACTAAACATCGACCCTACCAAGGCGCCAGTAAAGCAGAAAAAGAGAAGTATGGGGGCAGAGCGATCAGCGGCCCTCGATGAAGAAGTAAAGAACCTACTTGCCAACAACTTCATATGAGAAGCCATCTACCCAGAGTGGATCTAACCCAGTACTAGTAAAGAAGGCTAAAGGGAAGTGGCGAACATGCATTAACTTCTCCAATTTAAATGACGCTTGCCCGAAGGATTGCTTCCCACTCCCCCGAATCGATCAGCTTATGGACATCACCGCCGGGCACGAACTCCTATCTTTTATGGACGCATACTCAGGATATAACCAAATTCCTATACACGCCCCCGATCAAGACCACACTAGTTTCATCACTGACCGGGGATTGTACTGCATCGAGTAATGCCTTTTGGACGCAAAAACGCCAGGGCTACCTATCAGCGCCTCGTCAACAAGATGTTTGCGGGACTGATAGGACGAACTACGTAGGTTTATATGGATGACATGCTAGTAAAATCGAGGAAAGCCAACGATCACGTGAGCCACCAGGGCGAGATGTTTCAAGTACTTCGCCAATATGGAATGAAGCTGAATCCTCTAAAGTGCTCATTCGGAGTATCGTCGGGAATGTTCTTGGGATTCATCATCCATGCCAGAGGAATTGAAGCAAGCCCCGAACAAGTACGAGCCCTGAAAGATATCGGGATACCTTCCACTCGTAAAGAAATGCAAAGCCTAAATGGGAAGGTGGTCGCCCTAAGCAGATTCATCTCTAAAGAGACTGACAAGTGCATCCCCTTCTTCGAGGCTCTAAAGAAAGACAAAGGAAAGTTCGAGTGGACTGACGAATGCTTAACGGCCTTTCTTAACCTAATTGAACACCTCCAGAGACCACCAGTACTCTCAACTCCAAACGAAGGCGAAGAGCTATACCTATACCTTGTTGTGTCATCTCATGCTCTAAGCGCGACTTTGGTGAGAGAAGACAACCGCGCGCAACGGCCAGTATACTTTGTAAGAAAGAGGTTAACAGGGGCAGAAGCCAGATATCCTAAACTTGAGAAGCTAGCATACTGTTTACTAAACACGTCACGGAAACTGCGACACTATTTATAATCTCATTCCATCAGAGTTCTAACCGATCAACCGCTAAGGCAGATACTCCATCGTCCTGACACTTCTGGACGACTACTTAAATGGTGCATTGAACTGAGTCAATATGATATCACCTACCATCCTCGCACCGCCATCAAGGGACAAGCCATGGCCGATTTCATTGCCGAATTCACTACCAACAAAGGTAAGGAGCAATCTGAAATAGCAAAAGACATTGAGTGGAATCTCTTTGTAGATGGAGCTTAAAACGAACAAGGCTCGGGGGCAGGTGTTGTAATAATCACTCCCAGGGGAAGGAAGCTACACTATGCTCTAAGGTTGGAATTCGCTACCACCAACAACGATGCAGAATACGAAGCAGTAATAGCGGGATTAGAACTGCCTTAGAGATTGGAGTCAGTTCTTTATGTCTTCATAGTGATTCTCAACTTATTGTAAACCAAATACTAGGAGAATTTCAGACTCGAGGAGAATGACTCACAGCATATCTTAAGAAGACCAAGCTGCTACTCGACCAATTGGATCACTATTTAATCAAACACATCCCTTGAGAGGAGAACGAAGAGGCCGACGAGCTGGCAAAGCAAGCTAGCGTGAAAGACGGTACCATTTCCGGAACACTAACCATCCCAAAGCAACTAACCCCGAGTTTCGAGCAAGTGAATCTGGTAGCTGCAATCGAAGAAGAAACTTGGATGACTCCTATCCGAAAATTCTTACAAGATGGCACACTGCCCAGCGAGCGTAGCGAAGTCAAGAAAATCTTGAGAAAAGCTTCCCGCTACACAATACAAGAAGGCATCCTCTATCGACGCGGCTTCTCTAACCCCTTATTAAGGTGTGTCGCTGGAAGGGAAGCCAAGGAAATCTTATCCAACATCCATCAAGGGAGCTGCGGAGATCACACTGGTGGGCAGACTCTAGCAAAGAAGATACTCCGATATGGATATTACTGGCCCACCTCAAACAAAGACGCCTTAGACTTCGTCAAAAGATGTGACAAATGTCAGAAATTTGCTAAGATTTCTCGGCTACCAACAAATGAGATTACTCAAATGACCAGCTCTTGGCTCTTTGCAGTATGGGGAATTGACTTGATTGGCGAACTGCCAGTTGGTCGAGGCGGAGCCAAATATGCTATAGTGGCAGTTGACTATTTCACCAAATGGGTGGAAGCAGAACCTCTAAATAAAATATCTTCGGAAAAAGTTACTAACTTCTTGATCAAAAATGCCCTATGCAGGTACGGGGTTCCACTAAAATCATATCGGACAATGGACTTCAGTTTGACAGCGAAGAGTTTGCCGACTGTTGCCAAAAGCATGGAATTCGCAAAAGCTTCTCATCTGTGGCTTACCCCCAGGCAAACGGACGAGTCGAAGCTGTCAACAAAATTCTCAAAACTCTAATAAAAAAGAAGCTTGAAAAATCGAAAGGCGCTTGGGTGGATGAACTTCCTACGGCACTTTGGGCCTACCGCACATCTTTCAGAACATCAACGTGGCATACTCCTTTCTCTTTGGCATATAAATCGGAGGCCATGCTCCTAGTCGAAACTGTAGTACCTTCCCACCGCAGGATCCACTATAACCAAGAAGAGAAAGAAGAACTCCTTCACATGTCTTTGGATCTAATTGAAGAGAGGAGAAACGATGCAGCGCTCAAAGCAGCAGCTCACAAGCAAAAAGTGGCGGCGCAATACAACTCCAAAGTCAAGCATCGTAGCTTACAAGAAGGAGATCTTGTCCTCAAACGAATCTCCCCGCGCCCCGGTGCACTAGATCCAATCTGGGATGGACCATATGTAATTCATAAAGATCTCCACAACGGAGCTTATATTTTGTCAACAGTGGACGGAGAGGTGTTCCAAAGGGCATGGAACATCCAACACCTTCGTCGATACTTTTCTTAACTTGTACTGCCCATATGAAGTGAATTAAGAAAGAGAATCAGTGGACGTAGGCATTTTCGTGCCGAACCACTTTAAAAACCTTGTCTCTTTTTTAACTTATTCCTTTATATCTTGGCTGCTTGTTAACTTTATCCTTTTCTATTGAACAAAATCATGTGTAATGGCATTTCCATTCAAGACGCATCACAGCGCGACCTCCCCTGGACAAGACCTAATAGGTACTATACGAATCTATGCCCTCGCCAATGAGACACTTTTGCTCCAGCATCCCTCTACTGCGGGTTAACTCATTGCTAGCGATCGGCCCTTAAAGCCAACTGTAAAGAGCCGATTATAAGCCACCGAGAAGGCCGACTATAGCCGAGGCAGCTCATTACGGCGTTAGGCTCGCCGGCGACTGTGAACCTACTTTAAGCCCCAACATAAGGTGTGGCCAGCCAGGGGTAGTTCACGGTTGACGATCAACACCCACGCTAGGCGGCCACGGTAAATCGAGTAATACCCACGATTACGGGCCATAATGGCCCAGGTAGTTACTGTGCGCGATCTCGGCTCCGATGTGTCTTAAGTACGGCTGTGGTAAAAAAGAAAACTCCCCGCGGAGGCGTAAGATGGGTGATCAATGTCTCCAAGACCCACAGCTAGGGAAAGTGACTACAAAACCCGTTTGCCACGAACTTAAGCACATCGAAGGCCTTCCGTGATTGGAAGTTTTACTATTTCTTATATTCCTATTTTATTTAAAAACTTTCCTCCTATCCTATATAAAGATCCCTAAAGTACAGGGCACAAAAAAGGATACACCCGCAAATGGGGATAGAAACTCACAACTGGATGACAGGACACTCAGCTGCATTCCATACTCAGTCACACAAGACATTCAAAGCTACCATATACAAATAAAACACGAAGGGAGGTACTCTCTTCCTTTGTCTATGAATGCATAGCTATAATTTATTCACACATCACAATAACATTGCAAGATGTGAAATTATATTTTAAGCAAAAACTTGACATCAAACACAATTGAATCACAGGCATATGCATAGCTGCATTTCTTATGCAACACGCCAAAATAACGAAAGCATTTAAATATAACAGAATCAGCTTAAGTTAAAAATTACATGCCAAGAATAAAGTCGTTCATTACAAATAATATAATTACAGTTACATTAATGTTTTTAGGACTAACATAAGCAACAATGTCAAGTAAACCAAAAGTTGTCCCGGTCAAGTCAAGGAGTCGGCTGCATCAGAGCTTCATCTCTATTCTACTAGCCTTTCGAGATCTACTTAACTGCCGGACCGGAGCTTTCAACGTGTTGACCAGAGTAGTTGGTGCTTCAAAAGTTCCGCCTGTCCAATTCAGGAAAGAACCCATTAATAATCATGAGCAATAGGCAATCAAGTTACAAAAAGACTAAAAGGGAAGACTTACCAGCATCTACTCCTTGATCATCATCCTCCAACTACACACCTACCTCCTTAACAGTAAGCAGCCGCATACCCTCCTTTACCGCCAGTTTCCCCTCCTTGGTGAACTAAGCCGTAACCACGTCCATCCTGAAGGCCACGCCACCCTCCTTATCTGCTTCGGCCTTAGCCTCCTCCAAGGCCCTGAGATAAATCCTGGCCATGACTCGGGGATAATCATCCATCTAGGATAAGTTGCCCTATTTTCAAGTGCGAAAGTACATATCCTGAAGCATCTCATCCATTATCCCCTCGTTCTCCTCGAACTCCCCTATTCAGACCTCAGTAGCCAACAGCTTTGCAATGGCAGCATCCCTCTCCAATCGGTATCGCGAGCCGTCAGCCTGAAAAGATTTCCTCATCGCCTCCATCTCCTCCTTCAGCTTGGTTTGAGCAAGCTCTGCGGCTTCAAGCTTCCCGGATAACTCATCGACCCGCTCGAGATCCACTTTCCGAACCTCATCCACCATTGCAATGGCCATATCAATCCGTTCCTTACATGCAGCCTCCATTTTCCGCAACTCTGCCCTGCTGGCCTCTTCCATGGTTCTCTTTAGTTGCCTAGAGGCGGCCTCATGTTGAGAGATCTGGATGGCCTGGTCAGCAAGTTGTTTGGCCTGGTCGGAAACCATTAACCGCAATCGAATGTTGGCGCTCCCGATTTCTTCCCTAGCCTTGACCAGTCGAGCGTGATGCCCCATCAGCTTCCTGGTCTCCTCAGCAACCCGGTCGATGTTTGCCTTTGCTTCGTCCCCCAAAGTTACAACCCGGGTGGTAAGCAAATCAAGGTCCAGGGACTTAGCCTCATCAAGCACCCTTACCATAGGATTACGAGGGAGAAGATGCTCACCAGTAGCCTCGTCGAAGGAAATATCATGAGAACCTGGATCCAGATCCGGATGACCCGCAAACAGATTACGAGCCAAGCCGGGATGATCTATTGTGGTAACAGTAGGGTTTTTAGACGGGTGCGGGGAAGGTATAAATTCAATATTCTCCTCCGTGGTATCCTGAAGAGGCTGAGTGGGGGGCTGAGGACCAGGTGAGGGTTCGAACAAGGAACGGCTCCTCTTCTTCTTTTGGATATCCTCTTCGATGACCCCAAGAAGAGGACGGTAGCCGACTACGTCTCCGGGGCGGCCAGTCGGAGGCTTCAGTTTAGTAGAAGCTTTGAGGAGTTTGTATTGTTCAAGCCGGTGCCGAACATCTGATGTCTTGACCGCTTCGCCCGCTCCTGGAATAAAAACCAAGTGTTACAATCATACATTGAGCTATAATCCAAGAAACGTATCAAGTTAAGAAGAGTAAAAAGACGCTTTTGTTATACAAACCCTGGGGAGGAGTAGGATACTGCAATAAGCCTTGGATCTCATTCCAGGACGGAAGCTGGCCATAAAATATTCCTAAATCCTTATCATAAATGGAGTCGTCAGGAGTCAAAAATTCACCTTGAATCGCAGGAGTTACCTTAGCTAAAATGCTCTTAGAAGATGAATCGGCACCAGTCTCGGCCTTGTCAGCTTTCTTTGGCTTCTTCACCAAGGCCGATCCTTCCTCCGATCCCTCAAAAGCTAGGCGGAAAGCATCATCTGTCCACTCCTGGATCTCGCCTTCCTGCTCAGAAGATAGAGCCCCAGCGCCACTACCACTTTGTCCATCATCACCACGGCCATCACCATAACCTTCCCCATTACTTCCACTCTCTGCCTCACCTCCTTCGTCGTCGCCTCTTTCCTCCTCCACATCTTCCTCCTCCGGAACATCTGGACATGTGCTGGGGGAGGTTCCATCGGACTTCTTAAGTTTCTTCCCCTCGGTGACTGGATGATTCGAGAAGGGTTTCCTCTTGCTGCTCTTCGCCGTAGCCTCTCCTTTAACTTTGGCAGCCTTCTCCTCAGTTGTGTCTCTTTGCTTGACCACAGACTGGCGTGGCAGAATCAAGTTGAACTTCAGAAGAGTAGCATTCCTGATCAAGTATGAGGCTGCCCTCTCCCTTTCCGGAATGGCTTCTATCTCCGCAGCCATCTGAACCAGGCGATCGCTCTCTACAACCGCAAAGCCACCTGTCGCTAGCAAGAAACAAAGCACATAAGGAAGGGAATTGCTGTCAGAACAGAAATTATAAATAAGATTCAACTTACAGGCAGAGGTGAAGAGGTGGAAAGAAACAGAGCCATCCTTGACAAAGAACCATTCCTTCTTGAACATGCTAAATTTCGAATACAAGTCCAGGACTGGCTTGAAAGACACGGCCGACTCCAAGCTAATGTATGGAGACCCCTTCTTGTAGCCTCTCAAGTTGTACAGGTACTGAATCTCCCGATTGGAAGGGGGACGCCCATACTTTCTCTGGAAGATAATAAATAGACTCACCAAGATGGCATAAGAGTTAGGCTGAAGCTGAAAAGGGGACACCTTCAAGTAGGTGATGAAACTGACTATCCAGGCGTTGATCGGAGGAATGGCCCCGCACATGCAATGGTACCTACTATAAGCAAAATATCCTTCAGAGGGGTTATAAGGCATCACTCCCTCCCCCGGCAACATCATGTGCCCTCTATCAATCCCAAAGGATCTAGATATAATGTCAAGCTGCTCGTCTTTAAGGGAGCTAGGAAAGCAGTCAGGCGGTGAGTTCAAGAGCTGCTGAGGGCCGTACCCATCTACTAATGATCTCGGGGTCGGTCCATGACATTCTGCCCGAACTGGGGGCACTATGGGAGACTCTCCTGTGTCTTTGGGTTTCTTCTTATCAGAGCGAGTTTCTACTTTACGAGACATTATCTGCAACACGAGAAAAACATACTGTTAGAACAAGGAATGTGGAGAAATAAACAAGCAAGTACATAGGGCCTGGAATATTGTTAATAATTCAAAACATAAAAGCTCGAGCGGTAATTCGAAACTAAAGTCCATTTGACACTCATACTTCCCAAATTCATTCGGCAGTTCGAGGCTAAAATCCATTCGGCACTCACACTTCCAAGTTCATTCGGCAGTGCGAGGCGAAGGTTTATTCGGCACTCATGCCCCTGGACTCATTCGGTAGCTCTAGCGTAAGGTTCAATCGGTGGAGTGGAACCTCACCTGGTTCGACAGTTGAAAATTTGGATCGGTACTTTTAAACAGTAAGGAATAATGTGACGACCCGGAATTTTTGAGCATTTGAAATTGGAATGTTCAATTGATTTTGAATATTTAAATGTTAATTTTAACTTGAATTCAAATATCACCAATTATTTGATAATTAACTATTTAATTAAATAAGTTGAAGTTGGGTAAAGGGTTGAATCTAGAGTTTTAAAGCCTGTTAAAAATAATTTGAAGGCTTGTAAAATTTATATCGATAAAACTGAAGATAGTAAAGGTGTTGAAATTAAATTTGGAATTGTTTATTGAGTTTAGAAATTTATATCGTTTAAATTCAAAAAAATAGCCTTCCGAGGGACAAGTCTCGGAATTCGACGAAACCAGTTCCATTGGGTCCGTAATATTGAGTTATTATCGGATTTCAAATTTCGTAATAATCGGAGTTAGTGTGTGAGTGTACGGTTTATAAACGTGTTGAAAGTTTAATTAATAAAACTCGATTTGAAGTTGGAAAAAAAAATGATGATGATGAACACTGTAATAAGGCGTCTTCAACACGCCTCCTTTGCCTTCATGAACACACCATCTCTTATCCTATTTCTTTTCGAACGCGAGACCTTATCCTTTCAGTTCGAAATGCTTGAAGAAACGGAAAAAAAAAATATAAATGGCGGAACGTAATACCCCTCCTCGAATCGAAATTAACCTCCACGATAACAACTCCCTCCCCAGTGTTAATTTGCGAGACCTCCCTCTTTTCCCCTTTTTTTCTTCGTATCAAAAAAAAATTGGTGGCATCGTAGAAGGCCGACGACGAATGGATTCGTCACGCGAAGGCCCCAGCTCGGTCTCGAATCATGTAGATCGACTAGGGCTTGGTTCGTGGAGGCGCGAAGGTTGGCCGCGACCATGAGAGTTTGGGCTCAAATTAGGTTTTCTTGGGTGAAGCTTCTTACTGTGCGACGAGCGACTCGAAGTAGGGTTTGCTCGGGGACGCAATTCACTTCGGCGGCGGCAGCGGCGTCATGATGTGAGTCGCGAGCATGAGGAAGGCTCGATGCAGAGGTCGCAAAAGTTTGGGCTTGCAGCATCAGTGGAACCTCATGACTTGAGTGCACTTAGGCCTTTTGTGCGGCGACTGTAGATGTGGTTTTGGGAAGCAGTGACCACGTGAAGCCGATGTGGGTCGAGAGCAAGGGTTTGTTCAAAGTTTGGCCAGTAAGGTATAGTTCTACCCTAGTTTGAATTATGTATTTTAGTTTTGATTAATAATAAAAAAATAAGGTTAAATACTGAAGCCTTTGTTAGTCAGAGGTGATTATTTCCACATAAGATTTAAGAGAAATAGGAATTGTAAATCTTTAAAATTTATATAGGATTTCAAAATAAAATTTTAAATTATATGTTGTTTAAATTTTTTTTGGAGTTGATGAAATAAGTGATAAATTAAATAATTTGGTTATTTTAATTACTAAGGTAATTTATTAATGGAATTTAGTTAAAATCAATTTATTAGTTTAAAAACCAAATGTTTAGTTTAAATTAAATTGTTGGTCAATTAAATTATTGACTAGTAAGTCATTAGTTAATTAAATTTATAAATGGAAATAAATGGTTCAAGTTATTTCAAGTGTTAATAAATCGTATGATTGTTATACAAGGTCAAAATCTGATAGAAGCAAGCCGGGTTGGATCGAATTGCAAATTAAAAACAAAGGTGAGTTAATCTCACTCAGTTAATTTAAATTTAAATTTAAATGATTAAATTTTAAATAATTGTTTGAATGATTGAAATTGATTGATGTGATATGGTATGAAATATTCTGGAATCGATATATTGTTGTGCTAACATCTGTGGATGCAGGAAAATAGGTTGGAGGGATCCAACTGGATCCCTCAACATTTATTTAAATTTATTTAATATTCACTGCTGTGAATATTGATATTCTATGATGAGTTGTATGGGAATATTGAATGTTATAGTTGATTGGATATTTTTGGTAAATGAATTTCCAATTATATAAATTGGATTTTGGAAAGAAAATAAAAGAAGTGAATTTGTAAGCGAAATAATTATAGAAAACTTGAATAAATTAAGAATGAATCGGAAAGAAGTAGGAGTAGTATTAAAAATCCTAATAAATAATTTCGAGTACGAAAAGAATTTTGAATAAAACAGAAATTTATAAATTGTAAACTCAAGTTATATTAATTAAAGGAATAAAGAATTATTTTAAACTTTAACGTTTAAATTTATTTAAAGAATAAAGAAGTAACTTGAGAAATCTAAGAATTGGTATTTTCAGTTAAAAGTAATTTAACTCATAATTAAGGAAATAAAATCTAAAATTAATGGATTTTGAAAAAGAAAGGAAGAAAATTGGAATTCAATTTGGAAATTGATTCAAGTGATAGAAATTAGAATTTCAAGAAGAATGTGAAGGGAAGTATATTTCCCTGGATAGCCAAGTACGTTGTTAAAGAAAATTTAAATATAAGATAAAATTTTAATGTGGTTTTAAAAAGCGTATTTTAGAAATTTTATTATTTCTGAATGCTTAAAATTCATAAGTAAATATATTTTTTTCAAATCTATTATTGTAATAACTATTTAAATGTGATTAGTATTTTATTCTAATGAGTGAAAACCAAGTTTTATATTTTATAAAGTAACTTTATTTTCAAAAATCATATAGTACGTATTTTTAGTAAATTATTGAAGTAGTTTTTAAAATGAATGTTCTAAAATATATTTCAAAGTAAAGTTTTTTTAAATTATTTTAAAAATCTTAAGTTTGGTGCTTGGCGATTTCAGTGGAAATAGAAACTATTTGGGAAATTGATTCTGAGAAAGGAAAATAGTTTTAAAACTGTTTTCAAAAGGGTTTGAAAAGCGGAAATATATCTTGTGAAGATATTTTTTAGGGTAATAAATAATTCGGGATAATTATTTATTGGTTGATGGTTGGTTGTGAATATTAATTGATAGTTAAATAACCGACTATCAATATTGGCCAACTGCGTTGATCGTTTCGAAGAGACCGGGATCGAGATTTATTTCTCGAAAACCACTTCGATCCGGTTTGTACGTTTCATGAAAACGATTTTGGATTCGAAGATGGAGCAGTGAAGTGCAAGGGCTAATCGCTACTAATCTTGAGGATATTTCCAAAATGGATGTAGTAGGAATAGTGCCTTCGGTTCCGTTCGAACCCGGGACGGACTTGTATGGATGAATGCTTGCGAAATATCGTCAGGTGGACGATGGGCATTCTAAGAAATATGTTCTACAAAGGTAACGCTTAGCCTCAAGCCTCATGAAATGGGAATGACTGAAAATCAGGGGTTATGCAGCAAGGCTAGGTGGGTAGCACCCAAGCAGGGTGAGGTCATTCCAGTCTAGATGTCCCTTATTATTTTCGGCTTAGTGGTGCGGTTGTTGATCCCAACCGCGGGGTGATCTCATTCGGGACTGTCCAGTAATGGATGGTTCCGGCCTTGTGTTGCAGGGGATGAAGGGAGTAATCCTCGGTACGGTGATCTAGGCCCCGTACTGTGACAGGTGGTACCCCAGTGCCTAGTCATTAGTTGGAAATCCATTCTCCCTACGAGCCTTGTACGAGTTTTGTTTGTATTACCCACTTTTGTGTCTAGTAGCTAGAATTTAATAATGTAACAATTTCGGCTATTTTATAAGTACTTGTATATAGACCCTATTATAATATCAGAGGATTTCTATAAAAAAATCGTTTTAGCTATCGTAAGGTAAAAACCCGACATGTTTATTTGTGGCGTGGTCTTACGAGATGCTTTTGTTTTCAAAGGATTTTTGAAACTTTAAAAATAAATTGGGTGTGATTTTCTCACGCTGGTATTCCAGACTGACTCGGGTGTTATTTAACTGTAATGCTCGGGTCAGACCGAGTATTATAGGATACAGGATGTGATGCTGTGGAGCTCAGGAGACGACCTGGATGACGATACGTACTCACGTACTTGTATATATATATTATTCCGCTGTTGAGTTGTTGTGTATCCATTGTATGTTATTGATGTGAGCTGTGACTGATGTACTCTGATGATGTAATGTATGTAAACAGTTATATTTGATTTTGAGTAAAGATTATTTACTATCTATTATATTTTATTCCGCTACGATGGTTAGATTCTGATGTTGATTTTGTTATCTCTTCTTCTACCTCTTCTTCTTAAACCCAAATGGTTCGTATTTCTGTGCAACTTGAGTTGATTGTTGTAGACTAGTGTTGACTCAAGGGGTACGGATTTGCGGGTCGTTACAGTTGGTATCAGAGCATAGGTTGGAGATAACCTTAACTCTGGTGGGAATTACTCATTTAGAATAGAGTCTGTAGTACTCTATAATGAGTTTGAGCGTATTAATAAATATGAGCGCGTATTTGTTAGTGAATATAAATTGTTTTAATATTGTGTTGATCGGTTTATTGAGTGGCATATGAACCTTCGTCGGCACAGTCTGGACAACTATATAGGGTTTCTAAACACTTGAATGGAACAATCGACACGGTATTGTTTTAAATGTGGGTGAATGAAATGATTTTACCCAAAATGTATTTTGATATAAATAAAAGTTTGTAAACTATTTTAGCTAAATATATGGTTGTTTGGATGAATAATATTTAAGTATTATCATTGTTAAGTGAAAATTTAACTAGAAATTGTAAATATAACCCAAGTTTAAGGGAATAAATTCATTATAAAATAAAATTTATAAACATGAATTATGGATGTAAATTATAAATTGAAATATAATCACATGAGAATTTGTATGAGCATAAGCTGTGTAAATGAATTTTAGTAAAGATTTATTCAAGCAGGATTGGAAAATTAAAAAAAAAAAAAAAAACCCCGGAGATTTTGGAAGTATTTCGAAGATAAATTGCAGCCTTGTTGTTTTTGGGATATTTTTGAAAGGAAATTGTTTTAAAGGGATTTTGAAGGTGATATAGCATTGAAATCACTTGGATTATTGAAAAATAATTCTGATGATGACGGCCGCATCATCAGTATTCGTTTTCGAATTTCTAAGTGAAGAAATGCTACTGTTGGGTATATTTCCAGCACCACCGAGTCGAAGAGGGGAAGCACCACCGAATCAACGCTAAACCCCAACTACCGAACCAAAGTAAAGACACCCTCTACCGAGCCGAAGCTTCACCGGACCAGACCTACCACCGAACCAGGTGACTACCGAACCATCCCTCCCTATCGCTACCGAACCATCCATCGCCGGTCCAAACTCCACCGGTCCAACACCACACCCTGCATAGCCAGACCAGAACCCACATCCACACTCCTACCACCGAACCACCTCACTGCCAGTACCACCGAACCAAGCGCAAGGGGGATACCACCGGACCAACATGACGCCGGACCAACGTATCACCGGACCGAATCAACTCTCCATCGAGGCACTGCCGAACCAACGCTACCAGGCCAGATTGCTCCAGTCCAGGCCCACCGGCAGCTATATACATCCAGGACCCCTGCCCCCAGCCTCACTCTATAAATAGAGGGGTAGGGGTACAACAATGGCAGACAAGTTTGAGAGCTCAAGCACAGAAGGAACTTTCAAACAACTTTCATATACTTGTATACAAAGCTTTGTACTTGTAATCTGAAAGAAAAGAGAGAATAACATATAAAGTGGACGTAGGCACGTTCTGGCCGAACCACTATAAATATGCGTGTCTTTTACAGTTTAGCCTCTGTTTTTTTATATATTTGCATAAATCACCCAGACCGCTAAGAACAACATAAAATCAACTAAATCATACGACTTTGAGGTGTTTGTCCATTTTTTGTGCAAACATTTTTGGTGCTTTCACTGAGAGCTTGGAACTCGAAGCTTCAGCTTCCCTCATTCAACCTTCTTTCCCAATAGCACCCTTCATTGCCTAGGAAACATGACTTCCAGGACGAGAAAAGACGCCAACAAGGGAAAGAACGTTGCAACCAGCAGCGCTCCAGATCCAGTGGATCCATATCAAGGGAACCATCCCACTACGACAGCAGTGCCAAATGTAGATCAGGCAATTCCGACAGCCCCTGCCGCGGAACAACCGGCAGCAATCACTAGGGCCGACCTAGACAGAGTTGTGGTTTAAGTGACTAACCGCTTCGCATCCCCACAAGAAGCTTTGGTGAACCAACTCATGTCACGCTTGAGGGATGCCGAAGAATCCAATCGCAACACTGAATCATGGGGTGAGTCTCAATCTGGAGGATCTCGGAGACAACAAAGGTCTTCCCTCTTCGAAGAAACTATCAACAGGAACAACAATGATAGGGTCGCGCCCGGACTCAGCCCGAACTCCGACTCGAGTAAGCGCTTGGAACCGAACCCAATGGGGGAGGCACCAGGCGAGGGTCGGATGTAGCTGAGCCAGTCATGCCGCCTAATCAAAGAAACCCCGCTGAACGGAGCCGAGCTAGAACCCAGCCCGAAGTTGACCCCATGGAAATGCTCGAAACAGAACCCCACAGGGGAAGATCAAGGCAGGGGCCAAATGTAGCTGGTCCTAGCATGCATCCGAGCAGCCAAAGACAACCACTGGATATCGTCAGAAGTGATAGACTATACCATCCGTACAGGTCATCTGGACGAGATCGATCCCGCCGGGAAGAACCATGCTCATTTTTGTCCGCTCCAAATTTTGATGAAAGAACGGCACGATTATTCAGGGAATGCGTCCGACGGGAGCAAAGGGATCGAGGGATAGGCGCTAGGGTAACCAGCCCTTTCACCCGCAACATCGAAACCGCCATCACCCCTCGAGAATGGAAAATGCCAACGATGGAACCGTACAAGGGAACTTCCAACCCCGTTGTACACTTGCAGAGATACACACAGCATATGCTCATGAGCGGAGCAACGAAAGGAGTGTTGTGTAAATGCTTTCCGCTATTCCTAGCAGACCTAGCTACCTCCTAGTTCTGCCAACTACCCCAAGGATCTATCAGCTCATGGGAGATGTTGAAAGAAAAGTTCATTAGCCAGTTCCGCATTCATGTGGAACAACCCAAGGATGCTTATTCTCTATCTACTGTCAAATAGAAATCCGGAGAGACACTGCAACAATATCTAACCCGGTTCAACGCCGTAGCGGCCGCAGTCCAAGATGCCGATGAGAAACTCACCCTAATGGCCCTCTGTAGTGGTGTGCACCCAGATACCAAGTTTGCTTGAAGACTAACCAAAGAAAAACCAACTACCTTGCCCGATTTCTTCCATGAAGCTGGGAAGTACATGAGACTCGAAGAGGCTGCCACTGAAAGGCAGACAGGACCACAGGCTAAGACGGCTCATGGAGACGCCCCCGCCGCAGCGAAGGACATTCGGAAAAACAACCCCAGAGACAATGCAGGGGGCAAGAAGGGAGAAAAACGCTTGTACCGACCAGGACCAAGATTTGACGCTTACAATCCCTTGAATGAAACAGTCGAGAACATCTTCCTGGCCACCCAGGACGAACTTACATACAAGCGCCCCCCGTACAAGAAAGAGTCAGATCGCGCAACCCAGTCCGGAAAATTCTGCCGTTTCCACGAGTCTCATGGGGACGATACCAATGAATGCCGCCATCTCCGAGACCTAATTGAAGAACACATCAGGAGAAAGATGCTGGAATGCTATGTAAAGGGCCAGGACAGGACTCCGGCTCCATCCAAGGAAAACCCAGGGCAGCTCCACCCAGAAACAGGCGGAGGAAACCACAACACCAGCGGTTCCAGTCAAGAGAATATAGTGGTTCATACAATATCTGGAGGGCCACACATCGCCGACAAAAGCTGCGCAGAAATGGAAAGATATGGAAACTCACTCAGAAGCGAGGGAGACTGCGTCAATTCTGTTATGGAAGAACGCCACCCTAAGCGGAAGAAAAATAATGACATCACATTCAGTGGGCGCGACCTAGAAGGAAGGCAATACGCTCATATAGATCCTATGGTCATCTCTGCCTGGTTCGGCCCAACTGAAGTTTTTCGAATCCTAGTAGACACTGGAAGCTTAGTGAATATTCTGTTCAAGCATGCTTTCGACAAAATGAAGTTGTCAATGAAGGACGTGTCTCCCTGCAACAAACCGCTGCACGGTTTCACAGGAGAGGTAAAGATGCCCCTCGGACAATTGGATCTCTTTGTCGAATTGGGAAGCCATCCCCGCTCCGCCGTTCGGAAACAAACATTCGTGCTAATAGACAACCACTCGGCCTACAATGCCTTTTTAGGAAGACCAGCCTTGTCCGACTTCCAAATTGTCCTTGCCCCATGGTGCCTGAAGATGAAGTTCTCAACGGATAATGGAGTGGGAGAAGTAGAACGGGATCAAGACGCCGCTCAGGACTACTATGTAACCGAACTTCGCAATAATCACAGGAGAGATAAAGGGAAAAATGCAAAGACTATTCTCTGCATGAAAAGCTTGGAAGCATAGCAACTAAAGAAAGCCCCTCCTCTTCGGTATACCAGTGATCCTTTCAATGAATTAGACCCCAGGGACAAAGAGGAGGAGGCCATCGCCGAGCCTGCAGAGGCTATGGAATTCGTATCTGTAGACAAACGCGACCCAAGTAGACTGCTGAGAGTCGGATCTCAGTTAAAAAGAGAATTAAAGAATCAACTCATTGATTTTCTTCGCCAAAACATGGATGTATTTGCATGGACGCACGCTGATATGACTGGAATATCCCCGGACATAGCATGCCACGCACTAAACATCGATCCTACCAAGGTACCGGTAAAGCAAAAGAAGAGAAGTATGGGGGCAGAACGATCAACAGCCCTCGAGGAAGAAGTAAAGAACTTACTTTCCAATGACTTCATACGTGAAGCCATCTACCCGGAATGGATCACCAACCCGGTGCTGGTAAAGAAAGCTAATGGGAAGTGGAGAACATGCATCGATTTCTCCAACTTAAATGATGCTTGCCCGAAAGACTGCTTCCCACTCCCCCGAATCGACCAACTCGTGGACAGCACTGCCGGACACGAACTTTTATCCTTTATAGACGCATACTCAGGATATAACCAGATCCCTATGCACGCCCCCGATCAAGACCACACTAGCTTCATCACTGACCGAGGATTGTACTGCTACAAGGTAATGCCATTTGGACTTAAAAACGCCGGAGCTACTTATCAGCGCCTCGTCAATAAGATGTTTGCAGAACTGATAGGACGAACTATGGAAGTTTATGTGGATGACATGCTGGTAAAATCGAGGAAAGCCAACGACCATATAAACCACCTGGACCAGATGTTTCAAGTACTTCGCCAATATGGAATGAAGCTGAACCCTCTAAAGTGCTCCTTCGGAGTATCATCGGGAAAGTTCCTGGGATTCATCGTTCATGCCAAGGGGATTGAAGCAAACCCCGAACAAGTCCGAGCTTTACAAGATATCAAGACACCATCTACTCGAAGAGAGATGCAAAGCCTAAACGGGAAAGTGGCCGCCCTGAGTAGGTTCATCTCTAAAGCAACCGACAAATGCATCCCTTTCTTCGAAGCTCTAAAGAAAGACAAAGGAAAGTTCGAATGGACTGACGAATGCTCGACAGCCTTCCTTAACTTAATCGGACACCTCCAGAGACCACTGGTACTTTCAACTCCAAATGAAGGCGAGGAACTATGCCTATACCTTGCTGTATCATCCCACGCTTTGAGCGCCGCTTTGGTGAGAGAAGACAACCGCGCGCAGCGACCCGTATACTTTGTAAGCAAGAGATTCACATGGGCAGAAGTCAGATACCCTAAACTTGAAAAGCTAGCATACTGTCTGCTTATCACGTCACGGAAACTGCAACACTATTTCCAGTCTCATTCCATCAGAGTTTTAACCGATCAACCGCTAAGGCAAGTGCTCCATCACCCCGACACTTCTGGGCGATTACTTAAGTGGTGCATCGAACTAAGTCAATATGATATCACTTACCATCCTCGCACCGCTATCAAGGGGCAAGCCATAGCTGATTTCATTGCCAAATTCACTACTAGCGAAGGTAAGGACCAATCTGAAATAGCAGAAGATATCAAGTGGAATCTCTTCGTAGATGGAGCGTCGAACGAGCAAGGCTCGGGGGCAGGTGTTGTGATAATCACCCCCAGGGGAAAGAAGCTGCACTACGCCCTAAGATTGGAATTCGCTGCCACCAACAATGACGCAGAATACGAAGCAGTGATAGCCGGATTAGAACTTGCACTGGAAATTGGAGTCAGTTCTTTATGTCTCCACAGTGATTCTCAACTTATTGTAAATCAAATACTAGGAGAATTCCAGACTCGAGGAGAACGACTCACGGCGTATCTAAAGAAGACCAGGCTACTACTCAATCAATTAGATCACTATTTAATCAAACACATTCCCCGAGAAGAGAATCAAGAGGCCGACGAACTAGCAAAACAAGCTAGCATGAAGAACATCACTATTTTCGGAGCATTAACCATCTTAAAACAGCTGGCACCAAGTTTCGAGCAAGTAAATCTGATAGCTGCAACCGAAGAAGAAACTTGGATGACTCCTATCCGGAAATACTTACAAGATGGCGCATTGCCCAGCGAGCGTAGCAAAGTCAGAAAAATCTTGAGGAAAGCCTCCCGCTACACACTGCAAGAAGGAATCCTCTGCCGGCGTGGCTTCTTTAACCCCTTATTACGATGTGTCGCTGGAAGGGAAGCCAAGGAAATCTTATCCAACATCCACCAGGGAAGCTGCGGAGATCACACTGGAGGGCAGACTCTGGCAAAGAAGATACTCCGATATGGATATTTCTGGCCCACCTTGAACAAAGACGCCTTAGACTTCGTCAGAAAATGTGACAGATGTCAGAAATTTGCCAAAATTCCTCGACTACCAACAAATGAGATCACTCAAATGACTAGCCCTTGGCCCTTTGCAGTATGGGGAATTGACTTGATTGGTGAACTGCCAATTGGCCGAGGTGGAGCTAAATATGCTATAGTTGCAGTCGACTATTTCACCAAATGAGTGGAAGCAGAACCTCTGAATAAAATATCTTTGACAAAAATCATTAACTTCTTGATCAAAAATGTTCTGTGCAGGTACGGAGTACCACTCAAAACCATATCAGACAATGGACTTCGGTTTGACGGCAAGGAATTCACCAACTGGTGCCAAGAGCACGGGATTCACAAAAGCTTCTCATCCGTGGCTTATCCCTAGGCAAATGGCCAAGTCGAAGCTGTCAACAAAATTCTCAAAACGATGATCAAGAAGAAGCTTGAAAAGTCAAAGGGCGCTTGGGTGGATCAAATTCCTACGGCACTTTGGGCCTACGCACTTCTTTCAGAACATCAACAGGGCATACTCCGTTCTCTTTGGCATACGGATCAGAGCCATGCTCCCAGTTGAAACTATTGTACCTTCCCATCGTAGGATCCACTACAACCCCGAAGAAAATGAAGAACTCCTCCACATGTCTTTGGATCTAATTGAGGAGATAAGAATTGATGCAGCACTCAAAGCAGCAGCTCACAGACAAAAAGTGGCAGCACTATACAACTCCAAAGTCAAACATCGCAGCTTACAAAAAGGAGATCTTGTCCTCAAGCGAATCTTTCCGCGCCTATGAGCGCTGGATCCAATCTGGAACGGACCATATGTAATTCATAAAGATCTCCACAACGGAGCTTATATTTTGTCAACAGTGGACGGAGAGGTGTTCTAGAGGGCATGGAACATCTGACACCTCCGTCGATACTTTTCTTAACTTGTATTGCCCATATGAAGTGAATTAACAAAGAGAATCAGTGGACGTAGGGATTTTCGTGCCGAACCACTTTAAAAAACTTGGCTTTTGTTAACTTGTTCCTTTATATCTTGGCTACTTGTTAAGCTTTATCCTTTGCTGTTGAACAAAATCCTTTGCATATAACATTTCAATTCAGAGCTTCACAACACAACTCCACCAGGACAAAATCTAACAGGTACACTACGATCCTATGCCCTCGCCAATGAGACACTTAGCTCTGGTATCCCTCTACCGCGAGTTAACTCATTGCTTGCCTCGGCCCTTAAAGCCGACTGTAATAAGCCGAGTATAAGCCACCGAGAAGGCCGATTATGCCATGGCAGCTCATTACAGCGATTCGGCTCACCGGCAACTGTGAACCGATCATAAGCCCCAACATAAGGTGTGGCCAGCCAGGGGCAGTTCACAGTTGACGATCGGCCCCCACGCTAGCCGGCCACAGTAAATCGAATAATACCCGCGATTACGGGCCATAATGGCCCGGGTAGTTACTGTGCGCGATCGGATCCGATGTGTCTTAAGTGCGGCTGTGGTAAAAAAGAAAACTCCCCGTAGAGGCGTAAGATGGGTGACAAATGTCTCCAAGACCCACAACTAGGGAAAGTGACTACAAAACCCGTTTGCCACGAACTTAAGCACATCGACGGCCTTCCGTGACTGGAAGTTTTACTTTTCCTATATTTCCATTTCATTTAAAACTTTTCTCCTATTCTCCGTAACGGTGCTTCAAAGTACAGGACATGAAATAGGGAGCGCTCGCTAATGGGAACAGAAACTTACAATCGGATGACGACACACTCAACAACATTCCGTGCTTAGTCTTACAGGGCGCACAAAGTTGCCGTCCACAGCCGAAACATGAAAGGCGGTACCTTCTACTTTTATACATTAATGCATAGCTGCAGTTCATATTCACACATCACATTTACGTTGCAAAATGAGAAAATTATACTTTAAGCAAAAAACATGGCACCAGGCACAGTCAAGCCACTAGTAACATGCATAGTTACATCACTTACACAGCACAACAAAATAGCGATAACACTCCAACATAAAGGAATCAGCTTATTCTATGAAATTACATAAAGTCATTCATCATAAACAATATTATTACAGTCACATCAATGTTTTGGACTAACACAAACAGCGATAAAAGGAAATCAAAAGGTGACCGAATCCGGACAAGGAACCAGCTGCGTCCGCACCTCACCCTCATCCACTAGCTCTCCAAGCCTACTTAGCTGCAGGGTCGGAGCTCCCAGCATGCTTATCAAAAGTCCCACCTGTCCAATTCAGAAGGGGAATCCATTAAACCAACAACGGACGATCAAGTCATGAAAAACTATAATAGGGAAAACTCACCAACACTCGCTTCTTGGTCCTCATCCCCCAACTGCACACCGGCTTCCTCCGCAGCAAGTAGCCGCATCCCCTCCTTCACCGCTACCTTCTCCTCCTTTGAGAACTGGGCGGTAACCATATCCATCCTAAATGCCGCTCCACCTTCCTTATCCGCATCGGTCTTGGCCTCCTCCAAAGCTCGAAGATATATCCTAGCCAATATCCGGGGATAGTCATCCATCCAGGATAGATTACCCTGCTTCCAGGTACGGAAGTACATATCTTGCAACATCTCATCTATCATCCCCTCATTCTCCTCAAACTCCGTCACCCGGGCCTCGGAGGACAGCAACTTAGCAACGGCAACATCCCTCTCCGATCGATATCTCAAGCGGCCAGCCTGGAGAGTCCTCCTCATTTCATCCATCTCTTCCTTTAGCCTGGCCTGAGCAAGCTCTGCGGCCTCAAGCCTCCCAGATAACTCCTCTACCTGCTCGAGATCCGCCCTCCGAACCTCGTCCACCGTTGCAATAGCTATGTCAATCCGCTCCGTGCAGGCGGCCTCCATCTTTCGCAACTCAGCCTTGCTAGCCTCCTCCATGGTTTTCTTTAGTCGTCGGGAGGCCGCCTCGTGCTGGGATATCTGGATAGCCTGATCGGCAAGCTGTTTGGCCTGGTTAGAAACCTGTAGCCGCAACCGGATGTTAGCACTTCCGATTTCCTCCCCAGCCCCGGCCAGTCGAGCGTGATGCTCCATTAGCCTCTTGGTTTCCTCAGCCACCCGATCGATGATTGCCTTGGCCTCACTCCCCATGGTCACAATTCGAGTAGTAAGCAAATCGAGGTCTAACGACTTGGCCTCATCAAGCACCCGTACCATGGGATTGCGGGGAAGAAGATGCTCACCCGTGACCTCATCAAAAGAGATATCCTGAAAACTTGGGTCCAGATCAGGGTGGCCAGCAAATGGTTTGCGATCCAAACCAGGACGGTCTATCGGAGTGACGGTTGGATTTTCGGACGGATGGAGGGAAGGCATAAACTCAGTATCCTCCTCAGTCATATCATGGATGGGTTGGACTGGAGGCTGAGGGCCAGGAGAAAGTTCAAATGAAGATCGGCCCCTCTTCCTTTTTTGCATATCTTCCTCAATGACTCCAAGAAGGGGGCGATATCTAACTGCATCCCCAAGACGGCTAGTTGGCGGCTTTCGTTTGGCAGAAGCTTTGAGTAGCTTATACTGTTCGAGGCAGTGCCAGATATCTGATGACTTGGCCGTCTTACCTGCTCTTGGAATAAAAACCAAGTGTTACGAACATGCAATGATCCATAATTCAAGAAATATGTTAAGTTAAAAAGAATGAGAAGGCACGTCTGTTATACAAACCCCGCGGAGGAGTAGGATACTGCAATAAGTCTTGAATCTCAGTCCAGGACGGAAGAGAACCATAAAATATTCCTAAGTCCCTATCATAAATGGAGTCTGCAAAAGTCAAAAGTTCACCTTGAATCGTTGGAATCGCCTTAGCTGAAGAACTCTCAGAAAATGGATCGGCGCCAGCCCCAGTCTTGTCAACCCCCTTTGCCTTCTCAACCAAAGCCGATCCTTCCTCCGACTCCCCAAAAGCTTGACGGAAAGCATCATCCGTCCACTCATGAATCTCTCCCGCTTGCCCGGAGGATAAGGCACCAACGCCACTACCGCTCTGTCCATCTCCTCCTTCACCTTCACCTCTATCTTCCTCCACACCTTCCTCTCCCGGAGTAAGTGGGCAAGTACTAGGAGAGGGACCGTCGGACTTCTTAAGTTTCTTACCTCCAACAACGGGAGGCTTTGTAAAAGGTTCCCTCTTGCCACTCTTCACCGTGGCCCCTTCCTTGGCTTTGGCAGCCTTCTCCTCAGCCGTGTCTCTCTGCTTAACCACGGACTGGTGTGGCAGGATCAAGTTGCTCCAGGAGAGTAGCATTCCTGATCAGGAAAGAAGCCGACCTATCCCGTCCCGAAATGGCCTTTATTTCCGCAGTCATCTGGACCAGGGAATCACACTCTACGATTGCAAAGCCACCTGTCGCTAGCAAGAAATAGAAGCATATCAGAAGGAGCACTACAGTCGGAACAAAGAAACTGTAAATAAATTTCAACTTACAGCCAGAAGTGAAGAGGCGGAAGGAGACAGAATCCTCCTTGATAAAAAACCATTCTTTCTTAAACATGGTGAACTTTGAGTATAAGTCCAAGACCGATTTGAAGGGCACGGCCGCTTCGAAACTAACATATGGAGACCCCTTCTTGTAGCCTCTCAGATTATACAAGTATCGAATTTCCCGGTTAGAAGGAGGGCGCCCATACCTCCTCTGGAAGATAACGAATAAGCACACCAGAATAGCGTAGGAATTGGGCTGGAGCAGGAGAGGGGCCACCTTCAGATAGGTAAGGAAGCTGACTATCCATGCATTGATCGTAGGAATGGCCCCACATATACAGTGGTATCTGCTGTAAGCAAAATATCCTTCAGGAGGGTCATATGGCATAACCCCCTGTCCCGGCAACAGCATGCGAGCCATGTCAATCCCGAAGGAACGAGAGATGACATCAAGCTGCTCCTTCTTGAGGGAGCTAGGAAAACAATCGGGCAGGGAATTCAAGAGCTCCTGGGGGCCGTACCCATCTACTAGCGATCTCGGAGAAGGCCCAGGATGTTCGGCCCGAACTGGGGGCACTATGGAGGACTCTGCTCTGTCCTTGGACTTCCGTTTATCGGATCGGGTTTCCACTTTTTGAGACATTTTATCTGCATACACAAAAGCGAAAGACATGTTGTTAGTACAAGGAGTACAGAGATATAAGCAAACAAGTGTATAAAGTGAGCCAGCATATATAAGTCTAGGGTTTCACTCAAGGTTCAAATATAAAAGTTCATTCGGCAAAGCAATGCGAGAGTCCATTCGGCACTCCAACACTCAAGCCCATTCGGCACTTAAAACGCAGGTTCATTCGGCATCTACAACATAAGGTCATTCGGTAGTTCCAACCGAAGCCCATCCGGCACCTGAGGGCTCCGAGCTCACTCATGTTCATTCGGTACAGAGAGCTTTCGAGTTCATCTGGTATTAAGTATATTCGGTATTAAAACTTCAAGCTCATTCGGTAAAACAAAGTATAACGAAGAAGCCATTCGGCAGTCACCTGGTTCGGCAAAGTTGTTGATTCGGCGAAGTTGTTGATTCGGCGAGAAATTCTTATCCGGTCCGGTAGGGAATAACGGAAGCCCTAGGCCCCTACTTATAGACAAGCGCGAGATAACCGAACCATTGGTTCGACACTTGGGACCGAGCGAAGCCATTTAATCTGAGGAAAACAAAGCGCGACATATGCTAGCATATGCCCCACTTTGGGGAGCATGTGTTGGGTATATTTCCAGCACCACCGAGTCGAAGAGGGGAAGCACCACCGAATCAACGCTAAACCCCAACTACCGAACCAAAGTAAAGACAGCCTCTACCGAGCCGAAGCTTCATCGGACCAGACTTACCACCGAACCAGGTGACTACCGAACCATCCCCTCCCTATCACTACCGAACCATCCATCGTCGGTCCAAACTCCACCGGTCCAACACCACACCCTACATAGCCGGACCAGAACCCACATCCACACTCCTACCACCGAACCACCTCACTGCCAGTACCACTGAACCAAGAGCAAGGGGGCTACCATCGGACCAACATGACGTGGGACCAACGTATTACCGGACCGAATCAACTCTCCATCGAGGCACTGCCGAACCAACGCTACCAGGCCAGATTGCTCCAGTCCAGGCCCACCGGCAGCTATATACATCCAGGACCCCTGCCCCCAGCCTCACTCTATAAATAGAGGGGCAGGGGTACAACAATGGCAGACAAGTTTGAGAGCTCAAGCACGGAAGGAACTTTCAAACAACTTTCATATACTTGTATACAAAGCTTTGCACTTGTAATCTGAAAGAAAAGAGAGAATAACATATAAAGTGGACGTAGGCATGTTCTGGCCGAACCGATATAAATCCACGTGTCTTTTACAGTTTAGCCCCTGTTTTTTATATATTTGCATAAATCACCCAGACCGCTAAGAACAACATAAAATCAACTAAATCATATGACTTTGAGGTGGTTGTCCATTTTTTGTGCAAACAGCTACCAAATTGATTTTTTTTAGAAAAGCAAGTTGTTTTTGAAATTCCAAAGGAAATTTGTTGGGAATAAAACCAGGATTGGTTTAAAAATTTGAGAAGTGTGATTTGGGATATTGGAGATTTCAAAATGATTTGAAAGCAAAAGCCGGGTGTATAAAATTCTGATGAGATAAGTTGTAAGCTTATAAATTGAGATGATTTTTAAATCAGAAATGGAATATAAGCTTTGAAGGTTGGAATTTAAATTTAAAGAGAAAAGTTGAAAATGAAATTAACTTGGATTTGGAAATAAAAATTTGACTGGATTGAAATTAATTGAATAAGCTAAAATAATATCCAGTTGTATTCGAATTAAGTTGAAATCAAATTGAGTTAAATAAATCCGAGTTAAAGTAAAATTGAATTGGAATAAGAATTCAATTTAATTAATGAATGGAATTAAATTCTTACCTGGATAGCTGGAAAATAAGTTGGATAAGAAATAAATTGGGTAAGAGTTAGATTGATTTAAATAAATCAGAATAGCATATAAAAGAATTAAAAATGCATGGAATATAATAGGCTTGGGTTAAAAATAAAAGATTAATATATTCAAGTTTATGATGAAATAGAATTGTATAAAACGATAAGTTGTGACTTATTAAATTGAAAATGGAATACAAAGCCCAAATTTAATATTTTGATGAATTGAAAAATGAAAAGGAAATCCAAACTTGAATTATAAAACATTGAACTTAAGAAGATCAAATGAAGTGATATTTGGAAATAAAATCAAGTATTGTGCTGTGGAAAGGAGAGAACTAAATTGTTAATGAATTAGTTAATGAAATTGAAATGTGAGTTTATGATGAGGTTTGAAAATAAAAACTCAAATTATAATTAAATTTGACTTACATTGTCGATGAAGAAAATAAATATAATTAAACGTGGCCTTGAAATTAATTAATTGATTTGTGAATGAAATTGCAATGTAAGTTAATAAAATTGGATGGTAATTTAAAAGTGAATGGTAATTTGAAAATGAATAGTGGATTCAAAACTTGAGATATAAATTTAAAAAAATTTAACTTGAAGTGTTAACAAATTAAATATAATTGGGAATGTATCAAATAAAAAAAATGTAAATGGATTAAAATAGCAATGGTTTGAATGTGTAAATAAAATCCAAATAAGTGAAGATAACCTGGAAAACAGCCGGGTAATAAATGGAATGAGTTGAATCTGGAAAGTTAAATTTTATAATAACCAATCAAATGAACTTTGCAGATTTAAAAGGGGATTGGATTAGAATAAAATCAAGTTAAATTGAAAAGAGAAAATTTACTTGTAAAATGAAAATGAATTTAAGTGTAAAATTTGAATAAATTGAGGTTAATGGACTTAAGCTAAATGAATGAAGGAAAGTTGAATTGAATTCAACTTAAAAACCAAGTTTAAAGATATTGGATGGAATTTAAACCAAGTAAAAAAAAATTTGGATCGGAATAAAATTTGGTGGGTTATAAATAATATTTAAGGAAATAAACATTTAAAATGAATTGAATGTGGATAAACTAATATTATATTGAATAAATAAATGATGGAATAAATAAGTATCAAATGAAATGTGGTTTAAATAAGTTGAGAAATGGTTATTGAATGAAATAGTTTGGATTGTCTTCGAGCTAAATAAAATAGTTTGGAATAAACAAATATGGAATGAAATGTAAATGAATGGATTGTAAATGGAAATTTAAATGGAATGTGTCGAGCTAAATAAATGTTTGTGACTGGATTAAGATTAGAGGAGATTTAATTAGTAATGAAGATGAACCTATGCTGTTAATAGTTTTGGATGAACTAGTTTGGTAATAAAATGAAAAACAAGTGAATGTATTCAAAATTAGATATACATTGAAATGAGAATATTTAGATTATGAATAAATTTGAGAATGAAATAGGATTAAGTATAAATCGAGTTGAAATCCATTTAAACTGGTTGTAAAACATAAATATTTGGTTGTTCACATAGATCTTGTTAAATTTGCATAGAATAAATATCATTGGATCTAAATGGAAGTAATTAAAATTTCTATGAGTTGATAGAAGTAAAATAAATTGATTTTGAAAGCAATTGAATTAAATATGAGTTCAATTTGCTTAAGAATAAAATAAAAGTAAGCAATTGAATTCTAAACCATTCAAATTGATGAAATTGTATACGAATGAATCGAAAACCACCCGAATTGAGTGAAAATGGTTATAAATAAATTGGAACAGTTGAATCAGCATGGAAACTATATAAATTGCTTACAGAAAAATGTTTGGTATGAGTTTCTTTTAGAATTCATATGTTTTAACTATTATAAATAAGTGAAATATAGTTAAACTGCATATATTTGGCACTTACATGTTTAAATTGAGTAAGTACAGGTACCTGGAAGCCGTGAGGCTGGATTGGATTATGCTATATGCTAAAAATAATAAGCCTCTTGCTTAAAATGCTAAATAAGGTACGCCTACGCAATAAAAATAGGAAATATGAACTGTTTTTGGTTTTTCCGACCTTGTGGGTCGATGTATATATATTTATATCTTTTGTCAAATTGCAAAAGCTCCTTCATACAAAGGAGACTCTGCCAAAAAAATTCAGAAATTTTGGGAGTTAGAAAATTTTTGGAAATTTTTTGCAAATTTATTAACGACAAAACAATTTCAAACTAAGAATTGAAATAAGTTAGTGAATGAAACTAATTAAAATATTGATATGAATTAGTAATAAATGACAAATAAAATTTATATATTTAGAGTGAGATAAATTGAATTCATATGGAAATGAAAGAATCAATTTGAATAGAAATGATATAAACTGAAGTGGTAAGGTGATAATGAATATAAAAAGCATATTAAATACTTATACCAAACTTAAGAAAGGAATAGTGAATTCTTAATTGGAAATTGGTAATAAAAATATATTCTAAGTTAATATTTGGATGAATAGATATTGGCATTTTGTGAAAAAAATCGATAAAATGTTTTGGAATATTGCGTTTGAATATTGGTGCTAAGCAGGTATGCAGGTATTATAAAGGAAAAAGAAATTGGGTTTGATATCAAAGGATAAAATTTGAATTGCCCGACAAAAGGTATGCATTTTAATTGGGTATGAAATTTGATTGGGACTTGGATTTGGATTGAGCCACTTGGCTTTTGTTTTCTTTTTGGATTTGGGAGGCCGTAGAGCCATTTTCTAGTTGTACCGAGCTAGCCGCGCAAAGGAGACGCTGGCGAAATTTTTCGGAAATTTAGGGAGTTAGAAAAATTTTGAGAAAATTTTGATAATTCAAAATTTGGTTTTAAATTAAAACTTGAATAGTTAAACAAATAGTAAAGTTTGAAACTGTGGGTGAGTTGAGAAGTTAATAAGAATGATAATGGGTCTTCTATATAAAGGATCATTGGTAAGATGTTGAATTGTTGGATTTGGGGATAAGTAAACGGGTATTAGACCATTTTTCCTAACTTGTAATTTCGGGGACGAAATTCTTTTAAGGGTGGAGGATTGTGACGACCCGGAATTTTTGAGCATTTGAAATTGGAATATTCAATTGATTTTGAATATTTAAATGTAATTTTAACTTGAATTCAAATATCACCAATTATTTGACAATTAACTATTTAATTAAATAAGTTGAAGTTGGGTAAAGGGTTGAATCTAGAGTTTTAAAGCCTGCTAAAAATAATTTGAAGGCTTGTAAAATTTATATCAATAAAACTGAAGATAGTAAAGGTGTTGAAATTAAATTTGGAATTGTTTATTGAGTTTAGAAATTTATATCGTTTAAATTCAAAAAAATAGCCTTCCGAGGGACAGTCTCGGAATTCGACGAAACCAGTTCCATTGGGTCCGTAATATTGAGTTATTATCGGATTTCAAATTTCGTAATAATCGGAGTTAGTGTGTGAGTGTACGGTTTATAAACGTGTTGAAAGTTTAATTAATAAAAATCGATTTGAAGTTGAAAAAAAAAATGATGATGATGAACACTGTAACAAGGCGTCTTCAACACGCCTCCTTTGCCTTCACGAACACACCATCTCTTATCCTATTTCTTTTCGAACACGAGACCTTATCCTTTCAGTTCGAAATGCTTGAAGAAACAGAAAAAAAATATAAATGGCGGAACGTAATACCCCTCCTCGAATCGAAATTAACCTCCACGATAACAACTCCCTCCCCAGTGTTAATTTGCGAGACCACCCTCTTTTCCCCTTTTTTTCTTCGTATCGAAAAAAAAATGGTGGCATCGCAGAAGGCCGGGGACGAGTGGATTCGTCACGCGAAGGCCCTAGCTCGGTCTCGAATCATGTAGATCGACTAGGGCTTGGTTCGTGGAGGCGCGAAGGTTGGCCACGACCATGAGAGTTTGGGCTCGAATTAGGTTTTCTTGGGTGAAGCTTCTTACTATGCGACGAGCGACTCGAAGTAGGGTTTTCTCGGGGACGCAATTCACTTCGGCGGCAGCGGCGGCGTCATGATGCGAGTCGCGAGCATGAGGAAGGCTCGATGCAGAGGGCGCAAAAGTTTGGGCTTGCAGCATCAGTGGAAGCTCGTGACTTGCGTGCACTTAGGGCTTTTGTGCGGCGACTGTAGACGTGGTTTTGGGAAACAGTGACCACGTGAAGCCGATGTGGGTCGAGAGCTAGGGTTTGTTCGAAGTTTGGCCAGTAAGGTATAGTTCTACCCTGTTTGATTTCTGTATTTTAGTTTTGATTAATAATAAAAAAAAGGGTTAAATACTGAAGCCTTTGTTAGTCAGAGGTGATTATTTCCACATAAGATTTAAGAGAAATAGGAATTGTAAATCTTTAAAATTTATATAGGATTTCAAAATAAAATTTTAAATTGCATGTTGTTTTAATTTTTTTTGGAGTTGATGAAATAAGTGATAAATTAAATAATTTGGTTATTTTAATTACTAAGGTAATTTATTGATGGAATTTAGTTAAAATCAATTTATTATTTTAAAAATCAAATGTTTAGTTTAAATTAAATTGTTGGTCAATTAAATTATTAACTAGTAAGTCATTACTTAATTAAATTTATAAATGGAAATAAATGGTTCAAGTTATTTCAAGTGTTAATAAATCGTATGATTGTTATACAAGGTCAAAATCTGATAGAAGCAAGCCGGGTTGGATCGAATTGCAAATTAAAAACAAAGGTGAGTTAATCTCACTCAGTTAATTTAAATTTAAATTTAAATGATTAAATTTTAAATAATTGTTTGAATGGTTGAAATTAATTGATGTGATATGGTATGAAATATTCTGGAATCGATATATTGTTGTGCTAACATCTGTGGATGCAGGAAAACAGGTTGGAGGGATCCAACTGGATCCCTCAACATTTATTTAAATTTATTTAATATTCTCTGCTGTGAATATTGATATTCTATGATGAGTTGTATGGGAATATTAAATGTTATGGTTGATTGGATATTTTTGGGTAAATGAATTTCCAATTATATAAATTGGATTTTGGAAAGAAAATAAAAGAAGTGAATTTGTAAGCGAAATAATTATAGAAAACTTGAATAAATTAAGAATGAATCGGAAAGAAATAGGAGTAATATTAAAAATCCTAATAAATAATTTCGAGTATGAAAAGAATTTTGAATAAAACATAAATTTATAAATTGTAAACTCAAGTTATTTTAATTAAAGGAATAAAGAATTATTTTAAACTTTAACGTTTAAATTTATTTAAAGAATAAAGAAGTAACTTGAGAAATCTAAGAATTGGTATTTTCAGTTAAAAGTAATTTAACTCATAATTAAGGAAATAAAATCTAAAATTAATGGATTTTGAAAAAGAAAGGAAGAAAATTGGAATTCAATTTGAAAATTGATTCAAGTGATAGAAATTAGAATTTCAAGAAGAATGTGAAGGGAAGTATATTTCCCTGGATAGCCAAGTACGTTGTTAAAGAAAATTTAAATATAAGATAAAAGTTTAATGTGGTTTTAAAAAGCATATTTTAGAAATTTAATTATTTCTGAATGTTTAAAATTCATAAGTAAATATTTTTTTCAAATCTATTATTGTAATAACTATTTAAATGTGACTTAGTATTTTATTCTAAAGAGTGAAAACCTAGTTTTATATTTTATAAAGTAACTTTATTTTCAAAAATCATATAGTATGTATTTTTAGTAAATTATTGAAGTAGTTTTTAAAATGAATGTTCTAAAATATATTTCAAAGTAAAGTGTTTTTAAATTATTTTAAAAATCTTAAGTTTGGTGCTTGGCGATTTCAGTGGAAATAGAAACTATTTGGCAAAATGGACTCTGAGAAAGGAAAATAGTTTTAAAACTGTTTTCAAAAGGGTTTGAAAAGTGGAAATATATCTTGTGAAGATATTTTTGAGGGTAATAAATAATTCGGGATAATTATTTGTTGGTTGATGGTTGGTTGTGAATATTAATTGATAGTTAAATAACCGACTATCAATATTGGCCAACTGGGTTGACCGTTTCGAAGAGACCGGGATCGAGATTTATTTCTCGAAAACCACTTCGATCTGGTTTGTACGTTTCGTGAAAACGATTTTGGATTAGAAGATGGGGCAGTGAAGTGCAAGGGCTAATCGCTACTAATCTTGAGGATATTTCCAAAATGGATGTAGTAGGAATAGTGCCTTCGGTTCCGTTCGAACCCGGGACGGACTTGTATGGATGAATGCTTGTGAAACATCGTCAGGTGGACGATGGGCATTCTAAGAAATATGTTCTATAAAGGTAACGCTTAGCCTCAAGCCTCATCAAATGGGAATGACTGAAAATCAGGGGTTATGCAGCAAGGCTAGGTGGGTAGCACCCAAGCAGGGTGAGGTCATTCCAGTCTAGATTATTATTTTCGGCTTAGTGGTGCGGTTGCTGATCCCAACCGCGGGGTGATCTCATTCGGAACTGTCCAGTAAGGGATGGTTCCGGCCTTGTGTTGTATGGGATGAAGGGAGTAATCCTCGGTACGGTGATCTAGGCCCCGTACTGTGACAGGTGGTACCCCAGTGCCTAGTCATTAGTTGGAAATCCATTCTCCCTACGAGCCTTGTACGATTTTTGTTTGTATTACCCACTTTTGTGGCTAGTAGCTGGAATTTAATAATGTAACAATTTCGGCTATTTTATAAGTACTTGTATATAGACCATATTATAATATCAGAGGATTTCTATAAAAAAATCGTTTTAGCTATCGTAAGGTAAAAACCTGACATGTTTATTTGTGGCGTGGTATTACGAGATGCTTTTGTTTTCAAAGGATTTTTGAAACTTAAAAATAAATTGGGTGTGATTTTCTCACGCTAGTATTCCAGACTGACTCGGGTGTTATTTAACTGTAATGCTCGGGTCAGACCGAGTATTATAGGATACAAAATGTGATGCTATGGAGCTCAGGAGACGAGCTGGATGACAATACGTACTCACGTACTTGTATATATATATTATTTCATTGTTGAGTTGTTGTGTATCCATTGTATGTTATTGATGTGAGCTGTGACTGATGTACTCTGATGATGTAATGTATGTAAACAGTTATATTTGATTTTGAGTAAAGATTATTTACTATCTATTATATTTTATTCCGCTGCGATGGTTAGATTCTGATGTTGATTTTGTTATCTCTTCTTCTACCTCTTCTTCTTAAACCCAAATGGTTCGTATTTCTGTGCAACTTGAGTTGATTGTTGTAGACTAGTGTTGACTCAAGGGGTACGGATTTGCGGGTCGTTAGAAATAACGAGGGCGTTGAGCCTATACTTATAGGCAAACATAAACGACCAGACCAACTGGTTCGGCGCTCGGGACCGAATGAGAGTGTCCAAGTTGAATGGCCTAAAACAAAGCACGACATATGCTGGCATATGCCCCACTTTGAGGGGCAAATGTTGGGTGCGTTTCCACCACCACCGAACCGAAGAAAGAAGGCATCGCCGAACCAGAAGGAGGAAGGCCCTACCGAACCACTCACTACTGAACCAAAACCTACCGGACCAAGTCCCACCGAACCAACCCCTCTCTCCACTCACCACCGAACCAACCCCTCTCTCCACTCACCACCGAACTAATCCCTCTCTCCACTCACCATCGGACTAAGTCCCACCGGACCAAAACCCATCTCTCCACTCACCACTACCGGACCAACCACAACCGAACCAAAGCCACTCCAACCATCTCCGGACCAAGGCGTACCGAACCAACGTGGCCAGGCTAGATCACATTAGCCCAGGCCCACCAACAGCTATATACATCCAAGACCCCTACCCCCAGCCTCACTCTATAAATAGAGGGGTAGGGGTACAACAATGGCGAACAAGTTTGAGAGCTCAAAGCTTTGTACTTGTAATCTGAACAGAAAAGGAGAATAACATATAGAAGTGGACGTAGGCACATTCTGGCCGAACCACTATAAATCTGTGCGTCTTTTACCGTTTAGTCCCTGCTTTTTATATATTTGCATGAATCACCCAAATCACTAAGAACAATATAAAATCGGCTAAATCATACGACTTGGAGGTGTTTGCCCATTTTTTGTGCAAACATTTGTGTTAAGTATTTATTGGATATGTCGATCCACTTGAGTAGAAAAAAATAGAAAACAATTGTCGACGTATTCAAAGTTATTTAAGACAATGTTATAGATGGTCGCTCCTAACTAGCTCTATTCTCTGCATTAGCAGACAAAATTACCTAGTAATTCTCTTTGTTAATGTGGGTCTCAGGGTGGGGCGTTACAGCGACGATGAAGTACACTCACTAATCAAACAAGTGAAGTCTTTCAAATAATGTGGAGGATGTTTTTCTCGAACAGATCGACGTAGAGGAGGTTGAATCTCCGGAGTAAGATGAAGATCATGAGCCTAAGTGTGTGACTCAGGTTCTAAAATTGGTTGACATTGACCAACTGAATTTGGTGAGGATGTGATAGACGGGTTAGAAGTTTGAGTGGTTTGCTTTTTACAAGGATGAGAGCTTGTCAAAGGGATAAAATCATCATAAACAGCTATAGGAGGATTAGGATCCGTTAAAATTAAGAAATCTTCTGTCACTTTTTATGAGTCTTTGAATGGAAAGAGATGCTCATGAAAAACAACATCACGAGACACATATTTTTGTTTTTTTTCTATATCTAAAATGATGTAACCTTTTTGATTGTAAGGATAACTGATGAAGATACCCGGTCTTGCTCTTGGATCAAATTTATTTTCAATAGATTTGTTGTGAGCATAACATAAACATCCAAAGATACGTAAATGTCGATAGCTAGGAGGAGAACCAATAAGGACTTCATGTGGAGATTTGTTTTCAAGTATTGGAGTGAGCAACTTATTTATTAAATAAGCTGCGGTGAGTATACATTCTCCCCAATACTCAAGAGGAATGTTGGCTTGAAAAGAAGAGCACGAGCTACAGAAAGGAGGTGTCGATGTGTACGTTCAACCACTCCATTTTGTTGGGGTGTTAAAAACACAACTTCTTTGATGATGAATGCCATTTTCGGAAAACCAATTTTGCATTTCTTGAGAAAGGAATTCCATCCCATTATCCGACCTAAAACGTTGAAGTTTAGGTAGAAATATATTTTGTGCACCAGTTGAAATTGTGGTTATTTTCTTAGAATATTGTGTCACTACATATTCAAAGAAAAATTTGAGGAACTTGAAAGTTTTCGATTTAGTGTGCATGAGATACACCCAAGTGCATCTTAGATAATCATCAACAATTGTTAGAAAATATTTAGCACCAGTAATAGAAGGAGTTTTGAAAGGACCCCATATATCGCAATGTAATAATTCAAAGCAAGAAGTAGAAGAAATGCTACTTTCACTAAAGGTTAAACGAGATTGTTTTGCTTGTAGACAAACATCACAAGCGGAAAAAAATTTGGAATGAACATAATCAAATGAACGACAAATAAATTTAAACCGATCTAATGTCCAAGTCTACAATGCCATAAATCGACCGACATCTTATTAAAAAAACACTTATTAAAGGAACTTGACTCTTCTGGAACATGAAGATGATAGAGACCAGCCACTAAGTCTCCTTTTCCAATCACTTTGTTCGTTACTTGGTCCTGAAAGAGACAAGAGTTGCATGTGAATTGTACAGTACAACAAAGAGAACGAATTAGTTGACTGACTGAAATCAAGTTAAACTTAAATTTGGGAATATGATATACAGTAGAAAGGATTAGAGACGGTGAGAAAGAAACTTCACCAATATGCTCAACTTTAGCATATGTCCCATCTCGGAGCATAACTGAGATAGGTTTAGAAACCTTTTTAAAAGAAACAAAATGAGAGATTGATGAACAACCATGATGTGTTGCCCCACTATCAATGAACCAAGGACTTGAATTAGTAGATGAGGAAGATAAGTTTGTACCTGATAAGTTGTTAACATGTGGTTCCATGTTACTGTCTTCACCATTAGGTGTGAGTAATGCTACGAGACGAGCATACAGTTCAGCTGAGAGGGATGTCAGTGGTGCTGTAGTAACAGAATCATGAGATGAAGAAGTAACAACCATGTTTGTTTTCGATGGTGCCTTATGCGGAAATCCATTAAGACGATAGCAGGTCTGTTGTACATGACCATAGCGGTTACAATGATCACAAAAAGGGCGTTGACGTTTATTTGTGCCATTGTTTAATCGCGAAGGACGTCCATCATGCTTATTGAAATTGAGGGCTGCTGAATCAATGGTTGGCTGAATACTTGCATTGATGGATTGTTGTTGTTCTTCTTATTTAACCAGATTGAATATGCGTTGAGCAGAAGGTATTGGCTCAATCAAGAGAATCTGACTACGAAGACTAGAAAATCTATCATGAAGTCCCTGCAAAAATTCCATTGTACGATCTCTTTCGTGGCTTTCGAGCCACGTCTTTCCAGCACCACATATGCAAGCATTATTAGGGGTAAGAGAATCAATCTCATCCCAAAGCCCCTTAAGTTTATTGTGATATGCAGTCACTGAAAGAGACTCTTGCTTAAGAGTAGTTATAGCTGTCCGCAATTGATATAGTTTAGAAGCATTTGAATGGGTAAATCGTACCTTGAGATCTTGCCAAATTGTGTAAGAGGAATCAGCATACATACAACTTGCTCGAAGGTCAGGGTGAACTGAGTTCAGAATCCAACTTCCTACAAGATCATCACAACGTTTCCAGCTTGCATAAAGACTTGGATCAGTTGGTGCTGGCATTGATCCATCAACAAATCCCAACTTGTTCTTTGCATTCAAGGCTTTTGAGATACCACGCACCCATGTTGCATAATTGTCACCTTGAAGCAAAGGAGAGAAGAACACCATTGTTGGACTGTCGGATGGGTGAATCAGATAAGGATCCACCATGGATTGGCTGGAAGCTGCATTAACTTGCAGTGGAGAAGAAGGAATTTCAGAGTGTCCATCAGAAGTGCGTTGGGCTCTGATACCATATTGAATTCAAAGTTTATGCAGAATGAAAAAGACAGCGGAGCAAGAGAGAAATGATCTTTTTATATATTTCTTACTATATGATATATTTACATGTCTGTTGTTTATAAACAGTAGTACACTGTGTAGTAACATAAAACAAGGAGCAATCCAATTGATTTGCTCAGCCTTCCTAATACACAGCAAGCCGTTTGATTCAAATATTTTGCTTGGTCTTCCTAAATACATGTGATGATATTTTACTGTTTCTCAATAACCACAACTGCACAATTGGATTTTAGCTCATCAACATACAAGTTCTTCACATCATAGCAATCACTCACTTCCTTCAAGAATTCAGCAGAAGAACTTTCATCATTAGAAACAAGAGCTACAATGATCTTATCATCAAAACCATCAGAATCTCCTATAAGAACATCTAACCCCTTATCGTAGATTTTACCTACCAAACTGTCCAAGCTAATAACAATGTTACTCTAAGAAAAGTATCCAAGATTGCTATCATAGACTAATGAATCAATAAGAGAAGAAACGATATTTCTAACATCAAAACATTCAGTAATCTTGTCAGCATCATTGATCAAAATAGGTCTATACCAACATCATCCGTAGACATCAGACAATCATGTCTGTAAAAAGTTTCTAACTTAAAACCACCTATCTCGCAAGAGTGAGTAATAAGTCTTTTGTTGTGAATAGGAAAAAATTCATCATTTTTGTCACGCTGGTGAGAAGTGACTGAATCTTCAAAAGTGGGACCAGCAATACTGTCTTTCGATATAATGTTTACAGAAGGATGAGAATCAATCCTATAAGAAACAACATCGGGATCTAATAGTACAGGATCGCAGAAATTAGGATCATCCTCAGATACTGAAATAGAGAAATAAATAAGCATCATTAGAATTGAACGAAGAACCTATATGTCCAGTTGACTGGCCAAAGGCAAAGACATCTTTCTCTAAAGAAGTAAAAATATGAAACTAATCTTCTAGATTCCCAAACTTCTTGGTATACTCACTGCCAATATTAACGTCGTTTATCACTTCGAAATGCATGAAAAGCTCCTCAAGAATTTCAAATCCCTCTAATATCTGAAACCATAAATGATCTAATAATATTTCTTGAGTTTCATGCGTTTCAAAACGAATTGGAAACCATGATCTAGTATAGAGAGGTTCTTGCTCTTAACAGTGGACAGGGTGAATTTCTTGGAACATTCGAATTTTTTGTACCTAAAAAACCACAACTGAAGCACTTTACCGGATCTCTACAGTCTTTGGCCAAATGAGAAAAATCACCACATCCATAAAAAAAACTCCTACCCCATCTTGATTTTACCCAGTCCTTAGATTTGTGCTTCAGAGATAAGCGCTCTGATGAAAGATTGCTTGGATCAAGACGAATCGCTTCTTTAATAACTTGAGCATAAGAACGATTCGATGGAATATTACGCTCAGGATATGGATTAAGATGAAAGTTGGAATGGGGAAATGAGAAAGATGAAGTCAAATATGAGAAAGAAGAAGGATGCGAAAAAGCAGATGCCATTTTCTTTTTTCAAGTCTTAAACAAGTATGTTCAACAAATCATTTAATATTATAATATTTTTTAATATTTTAACTATATATACTATTTTAACTTTTTAAAACTATTTAAAACTATTCAACTATTTCCTAAAAATTAAAATTGTGCAATGGTGGACTTTTTATATTTAAATCGTGGATTTAAATGCGAATTTAGTTAAAATGAAGTTATAACCTAAATTGAAATTCTAATCGAATTTTGAAGTGAAAATGACATATTAAACTGAACTGACGTAATTTGAGTAAATATGAGGATTTTGAAATGAATGATTTGAAGTGAACATGATATTTTGATATCAAGTATAAATCGATTTTGAAATGTAAAAGTATCAACCGGTGTATAAAACAATGTTTGGTTATTAAAGAGTCGGGGCTTATTATTGGCATACTCTCTATCAATATTGGAACCACTTTAACAACTGTGCACGTGGGGGAGACTCCAGAATAAAGTGGTTGGAGTTTGGCGTATGTTTGCTGGATTTGAAAAAAGAGAACGATGATGGATAGACCCCGTAGTTGTGCCAATTTGAAATGACTAAAACAGGATGGCTTGACATGATCGATCGGGCTAGCGGACATCCGTTCTTCAATTTTCTCCTTGGACTTGGTCCATATTATTACGCTTGATGTTGGCTTCGATTGATGCGCCTTGATTTTGGGATAACCCCTCTTTGACTCGATATGGGATTGATGAATGTGGTGCACGATCATGGATAGATGCGTTACCATCAGCCCTGCAACCCGAACTGATAGTATCCCACCTTGGCATTGCCTCACGTGCTTTTTCATACCTTTGTCTCTATACGAGACCATTACAATTTTGGTTTGGTGTTTTCGTATCATGGCGCATCCCTATCGCCTAACCTACTACTTGATTTCAAAGCTATGGGACCTACCATCTAAAATCCCGAACTCTTGACAGAGCCACTTGATTTCTGAGCTACAAACATATCTATTAGATTGACTGACTACTAAGCACACACTATTGATTTTATAGGCTACGATCACACCTACTGGATTTGAGGGATACCATGTAAACCAAAGAGTATGATTTGATGGAGTTTAAAGACTCATATCTTCGACCTTGATCATAGTTGATCCTATAACTGTTGAATATCATTTTGATCCTTGTTTGAGTAAGAGAGATGAGAGAAATCAGAAAGTAGATGACGGAGAATCAAATTAGTAATGATTGAATTTGATTCTGGTTGAATTTCGCAGGAGTTTGGATAAAAATTAATATAGAAATCAAAAGAGTGAAAAGCAAAGAGAAGAATAAGAAAGTAGTTGATAAAAATTCATTTTAAAGTCTGGTATATGTAGGGAAACAACAGTCATGTCAATTCATGGAGAGATATGACGAAAAGACACTTCCATTCAAATTTTGATTTTGAATTTTGTGGCCATCATGTCGACATATGCCTATAGAGTATGTCGACATACTCTTCAAAGGTTTGAAAAACACATTAAAATATTATTTGAAAATCCTTTTCTTTGTAAAATAATTTGATACTTTGTAGAATCATTTAAATATAGTTTATACGCATTTTAACCAAAACATAACTTAATAAAACTTTGCAATTTAATTTTGAAAGATTTAATAAATGTATTCAATAATATATATATATAAATAAATATAATTATAACCTATTAAAATACAAACAAAAATTCAACATATATCTATTTTAAAGACACTAAAATGATAACTTTATAAGTAAGAGATTGAAAAATCATTTTGAGAAATATTTTGAAAAGATTATTTTAAAAACATGATATTTGAAAAAAAAAATTAAACAAAATTAGAGAATGTTAGAGAGATCGGGAAAGTGTTGTCAAGGTTTTAACATAAATTCCATGACTCTATAACTTATCTGAAATATCTTGAAATCTTGAACTCTTCAATACTCAAGAGTCTTCATTTTTTTTTAACTCCTAAAACTTTATATCAACATCTTGAATCTACTCTTCATACTATACAGTCCTCTTAATCAACAGCTTGAATTTTAGTGACCATTTGAAGAATATTCTTCATTTTCCCTCCATTACGGTGAGCATTTGCAGAATATTCTTCATTTCACCCTCAAAATTGCAACAATTCTGCTTTGCTTCTCTTGTTCTTTGGTCATACGAAGTTGCACCACTTGAATTTTTGTGAGCATTTGTAGAATATTCTTCATTTCACCCTCTATTTTAGTGATCTTGGCCATAGTAGTGTTTTAAAAGGGTCTTTGGGTAGGAGAATGGAAGAAAAATGATGAATTCTCTTCTCTAAAACTTTGGGATTAGAGAAGGCCATAGTTTACTTATTTCAGAGAGAGAATACAGAAAAGTGAAGAAGAAAGTCAAAATTGTTATTATATAACCACCCGTTTGAATTTTAGAGGGAAATTTGAAAAACAGAAATTATCGTTATATGTCAAAATATGAGGTTTGAGTATGTCGATATACATAGAACTATTTTGACTATTTGGTTTATATTTATATTTTGTAATTTTTACTTCATTATTTTTATATTTCCAATAGAGAACAAATTCCTAACTCTCTCCTTTGCTTAGTAAAAGATGTTTGATTCAATGGTTTTGTTCGTCTATGAGCTATTTGATTTTTAGTGTTTATAAATTTAAGTGATATTATTTCCTTGTTTACTTATCTCTTAGAAAATGATGTATTATATAAATATTTTTAGTTCTAGGATGATTAGTTGAATTTTTAGATAGATTGATCATACTTGTATTATCGCAGTATATTGGTGATATGGTAAAATTTAAATTAAAATCTTTTAATGTTTGTTGCATATAGATAACTTATGAACTGGAAAATGCTGTTGAAATATATTCGGCTTCTATCGTAGATAGAGATACACAGTTTTTCTTCTTAATATACTAGGAAACCATAGAGTGTCCCAAACAATAACAAGTTCCATTTGTACTTTTTCGGTCTGATTTGCAACCAGCATAGTCAACATCACTATATGAAACTAACTCAAAGGAGTCTTCCTTTGGGTATAAGAGTCCATAGTCTAATGTGTTGTTTACATATCTCAAAATTCGTGTTACGGATTTTAAATGAGTTTCTTTAGGTTATGATGATATCTTGTACAGAGAAAAATGCTATGCATTATATCAGCTCTACTAGCAGTTATATAGAGTAGGATCCAATCATTCCTCTATATAATTTTTGATCCACATCCTCTAAATTTTCTTTATTATTTAGTTTTTCATTAGTTACCATGGGAGTTGATTTACCATTGGTATTTGACATGCTAATTTTTTTACCTAAATCTTTAGCATATTTTTGTTAACTAATGAAAATTTCATTACTTAGTTGTTTTATCCATAATCCTAGAAAATAATTTAGTTCTCCCATATGACTCATTTCAAATTCCTTCGTCATTATTTCTGAGAATACTTTTTTAATTTATCGTTGGTAGATCCAATAATGATATCATGTATATATACTTATATTGTCTGAATATCATTTTTATCTCTTTCAATAAAAAGTGTACTATCTACTTGCTTATTCCAAATTTTGATTGTAATAGGTAGGATTTAAGTCTATCATACTAAGCTCTTAGAGACTATTTCAAACCATGCAAAGCCTTATTCAATTGATAAACATGATTAGATAGGTTTTCGTCTTCAAAAAGTGGGGTTGTTTTACATATACATCTTCTTTAATAAAACCATTTAAAAACGAACTTTTAAGATCCATTTGATATAACTTAAAATTATTATGATTAGCGAAAGCAAGTAAAATTTGTAGCTTCTAATCTTGCTACGGATGCAAAGTTTCATCAAAATCTATTCCTTCTTCTTAACAATAACCTTGTGCAACTATCAAGCTATATTTCTCACAACCTCTCCTTGGTCGTTTATTTTATTTCTATATACCCATTTAGTTCTTATAATGGATTTATCCTTAGGTCTTGGGACTGATTCCCACACATTGTTTCTAGTAAATTGAATCATCCGATGATTCCTTTGGATTTTTAGGTTCAATGGTTGAAATAAAAGAAACATTACTCATTTTATTTAGTTGATTTCTAGTTTTAACAATAGGTTCAATATTTGCAATTATGTTTTCTATAGGATGATCTTTCAAATATTTTATTCTTCTATTTGGATGTGAATTTTATGATTATTTTCGTTTTTGGTAAACTCATGATTGCTAATTTCATTTGGGTTACCAATGTTTTCTTCTTCATCAATATTTGGATTATAAAGTTTAAAATTTTCATAAATGGAACATGGTAATGTCTCATTAATAGTACTAGTTCTAGTATTGAAGCCTACATAAGCTATACTTCTATTTGAATATCAATAAAGACTCCTTTTATCTGATTTATGGTCGAATTTATTCAAATTATCTTTAGTATTTAAAATAAAACATTTATTACAAAAAATTCTAAAGTATAATACTTTAGGCTTTTTATTATAGCATAATTCATATGGTGTTTTCTTAGTTAATGGTCTTATTAAATTCTATTTAACTTGTAACATACAGTAACAACTACTTCAGCCCAAATTATTTTAAGTAAATTGCTATCATTTATCATAGTTCTAGCGCACTCTTAAATCGCCCTATTTTTACGTTCTACCACTCCATTTTGTTGTGGTTTTCTGGAAATGAAAGTTTATGAGTTACACCTTTCTTATTACAAAAATTCTCAAAATAGTTTTTTGAATTCTCTACCATGGTCACTCGGAATAGTTTTAATTTTACTAGTCGTTTGGTTTTGAATTCGTTTAACAAGGATTTTAAACATTTCAAAAGCATCACTTTTAAGTTTCAATAAAGTTGTCCAAGTTCACCTAGAATAATCATATGTGATTACAAATACATATCTATTTTGATCTATAGAGTTTATATGTGAGGGTTCCAAAAGATCTAAGTGAAGAAGTTAAAGGGGTTGAGAGGTAGAACTCATATCCTTTGCTCTAAAAGAACCTTTTATAAGTTTTCTTAATCGACATGCATCACATGAATTATTAACTTTAAAATTCATTTTGGGAAGACTTCTAACTAGATTATTTTTAGCAATTTTAGTTATTAATTAAAAATTAAAATGACCAAATTTTTTATGCCAAATACAAGGGTCAATTGATTCAGTCAAAAGACAGAAGTTATCATTTGAAATTTTCATACTTAATATATTGATGTTTTGTTACCTAATGCCTTCAAAGATAATCTTTGAATCAGTATCTTCAATATGGCATTTATCTTTTACGAATTTAATTTTGAAACCCTTATCCCACAACAGACTAAAACTCAACATATTACGATTTAAATTCCAAACTAACAAAAAATTATAAATAGTAGGAGTTTTAGAAATACAGACGGTATCGATGCTAACACATATCCCTTGGTGTTGTCTCCAAAATTTACTGATCCACCATCTTTGTAAATTATATCTTTCAAAATCTCTGAATTTCTAGTCATATGTTGAGCATCCATTATCCAATATCCATTTGTCCTTTTTGTTCTATAGTGTTTGATCATCGGGTATCCATTCATCAAAAGCCATGTAACACATCTATTTCTACAATTTACACCTTTTAAAAAGATCACATGATTTTTGATAACGAATAAATTGTAGATTTATGAAACAAAATTATGATGAGTTTGCAAATTATATTTTCAAAAATAGTGTTAAAAATATTATAAACAATTGCCACCGAAACTCTTTCAAAAATCAGATTATGAATATTTTTAAATCCTATGCTCTAATACCAAATGTGATTCGGCGGAATAGGGATCTTAAGGCTAAATTAATGTCGAGCGTAAATAGTGTTTAATGGATTGTATGAATATTTTTCAAATTCTTTAAGATTCTACTTGAAATGATGTAATTAGCAATCATAGAATCAAAATCAAATAAAAGTAAAGGCAGTAGAAGTAAAAATGCAATGAACTAGGATTTTTACATCCTAAATTATGAATATTTATATTAAATATTCAATAGTACGGTCTTTTAATCAAAATAAAACTCCTATTAAATGACAATTTCTAATAGTAAATAGTTTTAAATCAAGATAATATTTTTAATTTTTGGGATTTTGTTTATAGAAATAAAATTGATTTAATTTGAATTTCTTATATGTATATTTATAACAACGAATCTATATGTAAATTGAAAAAAAAATCATGATAAATATGAACAGAAAGAAGAATATATGGATAAATAGAAATGAATCTGGCTTATGAAAAAAACAATGTTGTATAAATAAAAAAGATTTTAAATTTGGGATTTTCTTATGTATATACCTACAAATTCAAGAAAGAGGAATATATAACATTTCTAAACAAATAAAAATAGATTAGCAAACTTTTATTACTTTAAGTATACATTTGTAAATTTAAAAAGAAATCTGAGCATGGAAATTTAAACTATTTATACTACTTTACATTTTCTCAAAAATATAGTGAAAGCATTCTTTTAGAAACAAATGGAAACTGACGAGATAATAACAAAAATAAAAAAAATAAAAGAGGAAAAATAGTCATACCTAGTCAAAGAAAATATGCACGTTGAAATACACTTCATCTCAAAGAACCCAAAACTTCATTACAATCCATCAAAATCCTTGTACATATCAAAAATCTTTTGAGCCATAAAATTGTGTACGTATGTGTCATTACATCTTTGTAAACATTTATATATAGAGATGTGTATGTGTGCTAGCTTCAGTTTTTAAAACTCTATAAAACAAACGCTGTAGGTAAGAGAGAAAAAATAAACATCCCGTTCTTCCAAATCAAAAGCAAAACAAGTGATCAAGGAATCAGATCATAGACTAAATTCAACTAGAATATTTCAAAGGCTCTCTCAACATGATTAGGTTGAGAATTTAATTTGAGTGCCTAAAAATGTTCAAACAGAACTCTGTCATATTCAACATAGTTTAAAATTTATATATGTTCTAGTTTCAAAAATCATTATCTCTCTTCTCGATTTGAATTTGTAGATTATGTAAACTAGTGAAATGTTTGTATTTGAGTATAGATTACACTAAAGTTAGTTTGAAGCTCGTTCATGTTATATATTATATGAATTTGTAAAATAACAGTAAACAACCTAATTTTTGACGATTATCAACATATGCGAAATATTGAATCAAGATTTCAATCATGACCGTATGACTAAACCATGAATTTTAGTGGAAGAATCATGAATTTTAATTGAATAGATGTGGAGAAATCGCAAGATGATCAGTTTAAACTAAAAAAAATTTCTGGCGATATTGTTGATAAGGAGAGTTGAGGCTTGGTTGAGGAGTAGCATGGTGGCATTGGTGAGAGATTCATCATGGCCGATTGTCGAAATTTGCTTTGATTCAAGGTGGCGTGGAGATTTTAGGGTTTAAGGCATGTTATAAGTGGGGTTCAGTCATCAGGTCACTGCGTCAGTTTGGGGTCATCAGAGTCGACGTGTTGTTGCTGGAAAGTGACGCTAGGTTTAGTGGATCTTTTGTTAGTAGTGGCATGTGGTCTGGTGGTGAGAGATGGGGAGGGGAGTTCGATTTTGGTCGTGTCATTGCTTTAAAGCCTGGCACGGTGATGGTCGATTTTTCCTCGATGATGCGGAGGTCAGGGGATTGGGTGCTTTGTAAAAGAGCAAGCGAAGAGGGTCTTAGTGGTAGGGTTCATTAGCCGAATGAGGGAGTAGGTAGGTCGTGCACATGAATGTGCATGCATGCACGGTCATACAGGGTGCGATCCATGCCAAGGAAAATGCGAACTAGTGGAGATGAGGGTGTCTTAGTTTTTGGGCTTGGGTCTCGAGGTTGCGTAGGTTGATGTGGTTATAGGAGAAGGCAGCTAGGTCCATTGAAGTACGAGGTGTGGCTATTGGAATTCTTGGTTTCGGTTGGGGATTTGGGGAAGAAAAGGTGTTGCGGGTTTGGGTTGTATGGGGTTAGGCTTCGGCCCAAAGAGCACGAAGGTGAAAGTATTTATATTTAAAATGTTTAATTTATATATATAGCTAAAAACTTTGAAATGCTATAATTCATTCATATGAAAAACGATTAACGCGTGACTTTTCGCGATGGTTTGCATCGCCAGTAATTTGTTGTCATGAAGACTGCTGTCAGATGACTAAGTAATAATTTAGGGTATTTTAAACTGGACAGATTTAAAATTCGTGATTTAAACAAATTTAGCCATTTAAAATTTATATGTTATATATATCGACGTAAATTGCCAGACACAAATATTAATGAATTAATTTGGAGCAAGTAAAACTATTTGACATCTGTTTAGCAGGATAAAACATCGTTCTACTAACTGTATTTTATTGGTTCCCTGTTGGCAGAATGAATCACCATTTTGCCGTTATTACTAAGTAAGCAAGTTTTTGGACATTGATTAGAAGAAATAGGGCAATGTGATGGATTGATTTTATGAATATCTGAATCTGTTATTCTGGATTGTTTATAAAATAAATGGTTACTTGATTAAGTACCATTGGAGTTACAAAGCCTCTTTCCCAATTTGGAAGTTGATTTATGAACCAAAGTTATTTTAAGAATGATTATTATTTATTAATGGCTTTTTAAAGATAATTAATAATTACTTAATAATGGTTTAAAGTTAATTATTTACAATTCTTTAAAAATTTGAAAAGTATTTAATTATTGTTTCAAAGTTATTAAGTTATCTAAATGTTTAAAAGCATATTTTAATTATTAATTAAGTTTAGCTTATAATGATTTGATTTAAAGTTAATTATTATTTAAGAATCAATCAATATTAAAATATTATTATTTCAAGGATAATTTGTTCAAATATTAATACTGTTTTAATAATATTATGTTTCATAGTAAACTGCTATATAAAGGAGTATTTTACTAAATTAAACTTGGAAATTATTATAGAAACTTTATAAGTATTATTTTGAGATAATTATTTCGGGAAGCAATGGTATATTTTCATAGCATAAGTCGAGAAGCAAAGACTAGTTACAGTTTGTTGTGTTTTCACTGAGATAGCGATGTAACCATTATGTAAACTGTGATCTATAGTCGATTGCATGGTGGAAATCGAGAGGCAGAGATTGCCTAAATTAAGTTTTTTTTTTCTAGGATAGAGATGCAACCATCGAACTGTGATCCATGGTCGATACCAAAGGTACTTTCCAAATATATTTATATATACATACATTTACATCTATATATATCTTAAAATGTTCCAGGTATTTTTTGAAGGAATGATTTGTGAATATACTTATCCTAGTCAGATAAGTAAATTTCCGTTTTGATAAAGAAATTTAATTTATTGAAATTAAATTAAATAAGGCTTAGTGATTTCAATAGGAAATGAAATCTTTGTTTGAATGTTTGTTTATTTGATAGTTAAATAAGGCTTAATGTTTTCAGTGGGAAATGAAATCTTTGTTTGAATATTTGTTTGAATGTTTGTTTGAATGATTGTTTATTTGTTTATTATGTACTCTGATCTACCATAGGGGCATCTTTATATGTCGCTCTTTGCGTATTTTGTAATAATTATAGGTTATCTGAATGTGAGCTACGAACTAGGAGTATGTAATAAATTTAGAATGTTTTGAAATGGAATATGGATTTATTTATCATTTTAAACTTTTTCCATATTCTTATGTTTCTGTATATCAATGTATCTAATATTGCCATATTTGGTCGCCAAGGATTAATAACTATGGATGGCTGCAGCATCCGTAGCCATTAGTTTTGGGCCTCCAAGTATTACAAGTTGGTATCAGAGCATATGTTTATGAAACTTTAAAAGAAATTTAAATTCAAACATTATCCAATAAATCAGATAATAAGATTGGATTTGGTTTAACGCTATAGTAACATACTTGTAATCGACATATTGTTATGTATATACATAAGTATGTATTGCTCGATCTCTTAGACCGTTCATTTTTATATTACTAAGGCTCGTATGTAGATTTACGAGAAAGGAGATATCGAAGCAAGAAACGGAAGAGGAAATCTTGGTGGAGGAAGCACCACAGCTAATGGAAATGCTAGACCCAATAACAGGAGAAACTCGAGTCCACCGATTAGTACAAGTAATCAAAATGTTGATGCCAATGTGGGTGCTGGAAATCCACCAGTAGATATGGGGGTGATGTATCAGTTCTTTGTTGGGCTGATGCAAGCAGGAGCTGTGGCTGGTGTTGCTGGAAATGTAGGAGGATCTAATCCTGTGGCTCCAGTTGGGAATGATTATGCTTTGCTGAATAGATATTACAATAGTTTATGTGGGAAGCCATTCTTGGGAATGAAAAGTACCATAGAGGTTTAGAATTCGCTGTGGCATTGTGAACGTATATTTACTGATTTTGGTTTGAATGATGGGAAAAAGTGACGGTTGGCCTCTAGATAGTTGCAGGAGTCAACACTACATTGGTGGAATAGTGTTACCGAAGTGTTGAAAAAGCAATTAACTTGGGTTGATTTTAAGATGATATTTGAGTAGAAGTTTGTATCTGAGTTTGCTAAGTCTGAGCTGATGAGAAAGTTTACGTATTATTTTCAAGGAGAGATGTCAGTAGTCGAGTATGCTACTAAGTTTGGAGAAATTTCTCGATACGGATATGTCGTTATAGACATTGACATTAGAAGGAATGAGAGATTCATTCGGGGATTGAGGCCCAAGCTGGCTAGAATGACCATGACATATGTTTTTGATCCGTGTAATGTGGTAGTGAAGATGGCCATTCGCTATGAGGAGTTACTAGCTGACCAGGCTAAGGAGAAGTTTGTGGAAGCTCAAGGTTCTGAAGGGAAGAGAAGGAAGTTCATTTAAAAAAAAGGGAGCCTAAAAAGGAGATACTGCTATGAAGCCGAATACTGAGGTAGTTTGATACAAATGTGGAAAGAAGGGTCACTTTGCGAATGAGTGCTAGTTAGGAAATGGGAAGAAAGCCGCAAACACGAAGAACGTGAACAACTGTGATTAAGTTGGGGATTTATGAGAATTAATGTCCAAAGCTAGTCAGGGCAGATAATTTAAGGCCTTTGCTATCAGATCATCTAGGCCAACTGCAGCAGATAAAGGAATGACTATGATGGAAGGCACGCTTTTAATTCGGAGTATTCCAGTTAGAGTACTTTTGGATACTGGTGCATCACACTTATTTATATTTTAGCATTTAGTTAATAGATTATGTTTAGAACCCACCTACCATGTTACTTCCTTAACGGTTGCGAATCCAATTGGAGAGTATGCAACTCTAGGGTTAAGATGTAACCAGTTAGAACTTGATTTGTTAGTCCATAAATTTGCATGCAGTTTAAATGTTATTTACTTCATAGACTTTGGGATCATTTTGGGAATGGATTGGTTGGGTAGGTATGAGGCTGGAATATTTTGCCAGGATAGAGAGATATAACTGAGACATCCTAATAGTCATAACCGAGTGATATTCTCAGTAGAAAATACTGAACGAAGCGTACTTTCTTAATGCTATGGAGTAGAAGGTGAGTTTAGACAGGTTTGGGTAGTGAGAGAGTTTGCATATGTCTTTGAACCAGTCAATGGATTAAGAGCAGTTGAGTTTAGAATAGATCTTCTTCCCGGAGCTGAACCTGTAATTAGACCACCTAGCAGGATGACACCTACTGAGAAGAAGGAATTGAAGGTGCAGCTAGTGGATCTAGAAGGAAGGAATTTTATTAGACCAAGCAGTTCGCCTTAAGGAGCGGTCGTTGTGTTTGTTAAGAAACCAAATGGGTCATTAAGGATGTTCATCGACTATCGTAAGTTCAATGAAAGGACAATCAAGAATAAGTATCATTTGCGAAGAATAGATGATTCGTTTGATTAGTTGATTGGGGGTAGAATGTTTTCCTTGTTGGACTTGGCGACCGTTCCATTAGTTAAGAGTGGCGGAGGACAATGTTCCTTTGACAGTATTTCGGACTAGATATGGTTCATATGAGTGGTTGGTGATTCCATTTGGATTGAACAATGCACCTGCTTTCTTCGTAGATTTGATGAACGGGGTTTTCCGAGAGTACTTGGATAAGTTTGTTCTCGTGTTTATAAATGACATTTTAGTATACTCAAAGGATTAGAGAGAGCATAAAATTCATTTTAGAGTGGTGCTTGAGACGCTGAAGCATATTCAGCTAAAGGCAAAGTTTACCAAGTGTCATTTTTGGAAGGAAGAGGTTAAATTTTTTGGTCACGTGTTTTTAGTGAAAGGACTGTCAGTTGATCCAGATAAGATCGAAGCTGTAAATAGTTGGAAGAGACCAGAGAGGCGATCGAGATCAGAAGCTTTCTTGGACTTATTGGCTGCTATCGAAGATTCGTTAAGGATGTATTATGGATAGCAGCGCTCTTAACTATGCTAACCAGGAAGGAGGTGAAGTTTGTTTGGTCCGACAAATGTGAGGAAGCGTTCCTTAAGTTAAATTATTTGTTGACAATGCATCCATGTGACTACTTCCAAACAGAAACCATGGGTTGATGGTATATATTTATGCATGTGGAACTAGATTAGGAGTAGTATTGATGTAGAATGGTAAGGTTATTGCCTACACATCGAGGCAGCTTAGACCGCATGAAGTAAGATATCCTACTTATGATTGGAGTTGACAGTAGTGATCTTCGCATTGAAGATTTGGAGACATTACCTCTTAGGGGAGAGATTTGAGCTTTATACCGATCATATGTCTTCACTGTATTTATTCTCGTAGAAGGAGTTAAATATGAGACAGCAGAGGTGGCTGGAGTTTTTGGCCGCTTATGATTTTGGCATAGAGTATATGCCTGGGAAAGGTAATAAGGTAGCAGATTCTCTCAGCAGGAAACAATAGAATATGGTGTTAGCCATGTTGGCGAGTGGAAGGATTTAGAAGCTTTAGTTAGTTGCGATATGCAGTTAAGATTGACTATTGGTTCTAGTCAGAGATCCGCTAGGTTGACTTGTTTAGAAGTTGAACCGGTATGGAATGAGAGAATTGCTTTTAAGAAAAAGGAAGATCTAGCATTGGCTGAAAGGATCAGAAGATTTGAGGTTGGAACTAAGATTGATGATCTGAAGGATTTTTTCCTTGACCGGAGAGGATGGTTGAGAAAGAAGGGGCGGTTATGTGTTCCGAATATGGAGGACTTAAGGAAAGAAGATCTTGAAGAATGTCATCGATCCAAGTTTACGATTCATCCTGGAGGAATCAAGATGTATCAGGATATAAAGAGGAGCTTCTATTGGGAAGGCATGAAGAGAGATGTTGGCATATGGGTTAGATAGTGTGCAAACTATCAATAAGTAAAAGCTAAACATCAAAAACCGAGTAGGTTACTTTAGCCTTTAGAAATTCCAGTTTGAAATGAGATTCGATTTTTATGGATTTTATAGACAGGTTGCCAAGGAAAAATAGGGGTAATGAAAGTGTATGGGCTATAGTGGACAAATTGACCAAGAATTCCCACTTTATTCCAGTTAGGTCAACAAGGATGGCACTTGTTTTAGATAAATTGTTCATGATGGACATAGTTAGGCTGCATGGGGTTCCTAGCAGTATAGTCAGTAACAGAGATGCTTTATTCACTAGTGAATTATGGAAGAGACTACAGGAAGTGATGGATACCAAGCTTAATATGATTACTGCATATCACCATCAGACAGAAAGAGTTAATAATGCAATTGAGGATTTATTGAGGGCCAGTGTACTAGGATTTGGTAGATCTTGGAGGATCATTTACATTTGTTCAAGTTTTCCTATAATAATAGTTATCGGACTATTATAGGAATGACCTCGTTTGAAGCTTTATATGGATGGTCATGTAAATCACCCACATATTGACTGGAGATTAGAGACATATTAGACTTAGCTCTGTATTTGGTTAGAGAGGCACTAGAGAAGATTGCGTAAATCCGAGGAAGGATGAAGGAAGCTCAGTTCGGACAGAAGAGTTACGCAGATAAGAGGTGTAAAGACCTAGAATTCTCAGTCGGGGAAAAGGCTTTCATTAAGGTATCACCTATGAAGGGTGTGGTGTGATTTGGAAAGTCTGATCCTCGAGATCTGTTGGTCGATTCCATATTCTAGAGAGTATTGGAAAGCTCGCATACAGAGTAGAGCTGCCGAGCAGTATGGCAGGTGTCCATAATGTATTCCATATGTCTCATCTTCGTAAGTATATGCATGATCTAGAGACTACTATTCCACCGACAGGGTTGGATGATTTAGTGGTAGATCCTAATTTAACTATCGTTAGACAACTAGTTCGGGTTATAGCTAGAAATGAGAAAAGACGGAACAAGATAGTCAAGTTGGTGAAAGTTTAGTGAGCAACAACGAGAAGGACTGTACTTGGGAGACAGAAGACATGAATAGAGATACTTATCCAGCTCTGCTTTGAGAGTATGTCTTTATTAGATTTATATAGACAATTGCTAGTCAGATAGGCTATTATGATTGTTATTCTTATTAGAACTCATTACAAATTATTACTATCATTACTATGTTTAGTATTTTGTCCTTACTGAATTTCATGGATGAAATTCTTTACGGGGGAAAGCCTGTAACAACTTTAATTTTTAATAACATTATTCATAAGATTTAATTAGATCAATTAAATAAAATAACGATGACAAGGGGATTGAGATTTAAATAAATTATATAATGGCCCTTCCTTAGTAATAAACTTTAATGGGCTTAAATTGGTTTATTGGTTAATTAAACTACACATGGGCATATTAGCAAATAGCCATTATATGGAACATGGATACACTTCTTACCCTTGCCTATTCATGTTTCATTTCATAATTCCATAAATGCAAATCAAAAACAAAAATATAGCGGTATTAACAAGGAGAAAAAGAGGAAATTTCAATCTAAAGCTAAGGATCAACGCTAGGGAGATTAATCAACAACAAATCTCAAATTCCTTATCAAGTCCAAGGTGAATAATAATCTTATCCATCTCCTTTTGTTTTATGATCATATGATTTTGGATTTAAGATTTATTTTCATTTCTATAACATTTTGGATGCTGATGTACTCAAGTTATTGATTGTTTGGTTTTAAACAATTATTTCCATAAAAAATTCGTACGGTTTTATGGTTAAAATCTAAGGTTATTGATTTTAGAATGCCATAGAAAATTTTTATGTTAACCAAAACATGATTTTGGAGATGGGTTTCAATTATCATAATTTTCACAGCTATAGGAAATTTATTATGAATTTCCAAAGTAAATATGATATAATTGGGTTTAAAATTTATTTCGAGTATTCCAGGAAGAAATTGGGTCTGAAATTTTAATATGTTTAATTACATAATGAAAGAGATTTTCTGTGATTTTTGGGTATTTCCCCCAATTGATTTTCTAAGGAAAATAAATTATTTTAGAAGAAGGACCTTTCTATAGATATTGATTTTGTTATATGGAAGGCCTTAACGTTACCTTTCCTTGATTTAGATCTAATTAAATGCGGCAGTTTTGATGGTAAAGTGTTTGAAAAGTTTTAAAGTAACCAATCAAGGAAGTACAACAGGCGGGTTAGTATAAAGTAATTACCATATTTAGCTAAAATCCAACGTCCTTTAGAAAAAGGTTTTCCGCCTATTTCATAGGTACCTTTCAACTCCTTTACCACCATATCAACCAAGCCAAAACCATTAGATCTAAAACTAATGCACATGGTATCAATGATATTGGTATGAAGTGAATTGGTAAGTAGCGGAAGGTAGGGTGTCGAAACCAGTGCTTTCGGTAAAGTCAAAACCAAAATTTTTTTTAAACGAAAAACACCTGCCTAGTTTCAAAAGGGCTTTCGACTAAGTATCTATAAGGTCAAAACCTTTGTTTTTTTTAAAGTTAAATCCTTGCCTTGTTATACATAAAGCTTTCGACGTAGTCCCATGCTTTTGAAAGGGTCCTTATAAATAGCTTTCAAAAGGCTGCCTGTTTCTTTAAATCAGTGCTTTCGAAAGGAGTGGTTCTGACCAAGTCCAAACCTAGCCACTAATCCACCTTTCGACTATATTGAAGCCAGCAATGCTTTCGAGGGGTTATCTTTTTTTATTTAAGTTAAGCCACTTTGAAATCATTTTCAAAATGGGTTGATGGTTTCAAAGGTAATGGAGTCAAAAAGGGGTTTCGACTCTGTCCGTTGAAGTTTTATTTAAAGGATATTTCATTCGACTAGATGGTTCCGACATTATCAAATTTTTCCCTAAAACCATTTTATAAAGGTTTCAAAAAAAGATACCTTTGTATATAATCCTTTGACCCAAATGACTTTTTTAAAAGAATAAGCCCAACGCTTTCCAAAGGGGCACTTTTATTTATTTCGAAGCTATATTCTTAAAAAGATGTTTTAGTACCGTTGAAAGGTATAATTGGTTTTAAAAGAGAATATTTATCTAGGGGTTCGAAAGGTTTGTTTAGTATGTTTAGAAAAGAAGCTTTGCTTTTGATGGAAGTTAACCAAAGGTTTCGAAAGAGTTGTTTTTATGATTTCAAAACCCAAACCCAATTCTCAGTTTAAGGGAATAACCATGGCATAAACAAACAAAGGGTTTTGAAATGAAGATGTTTTTCTTGAGTAAAAAGGTTAGAAGGTTTAACCAGGATATATATATATATATATATATATATATGAGTGTGTGTGTGTCTGTGTGTGTGTATATATATATATAAAGAGGATTTCATGGATAATAAAGCATAGGTGCTGATAATATTTTGTTGCTATCTTTACTTCTTCATATACATATTCACATTGTTATTATCCCATAACTGTATTTTGGGGAAAGGAAGAATAACCAGATAGGTTGACCAAGTAGTGAATATAACTTAAAAATGTTAAATCTCAATTAATGATATTGGCAGGTGCCAATAGATTCATAGCCAGCCCATGAAAACAATGATTTTATACTGGCAGAGACCAGTATGTTTGTAGTTAGTCCATGAAAGCTATATCCGGAGTAAGATATTGATAGATAGTAATAGGTTCCTAGTTAGCCCATGAAACCTAGGATAAGAGAAAAGATATTGGAGTTACCAATAGGTACTTATTAAACCCATGAAACTATGAAATCCGACAGATAGTCCATAAGCATTTAACATGTTAATAGTAACCCTTAAGACTATAATTGAGATAGATTGTAACATCCCTAATTTCTGATAACATTATTCAGGAAATTTAGTTAAATAAATTAAGTAGAATAGATGATAAGTGGATTGAGATTTGAATAAATACACAATTGGGTCATGCTTGTTAACAAAATAAATGGGCTTTAAATTGTCTTAAAGGTTAATTATACTACACATGATCATATTAGTATATTAGCCAACAATTATACACGGCTATACATTTTGTCTTTGACCATTCACGGTCATTTTATTTTCTCAAATCAAAGTAAACGCAAACCCTAATAGAGCCGTCCATTAGAAAAGGAGAAGAAGAATATTAATCAAAAGCTTAGGATCAAAAGCTAGAGAGGATTAATCAACAACAAATCTCAAATTCCTTATCAAGTCTAAGGTGAACAATAACCTTTACCATCTCTATTTTTATTCTATGATTATAAGGTTTCGAATTTATAATTTAAATTCATTTTTGTGATAAAATTGATGATGATATGCTTGAGTTATATTACGATGATTTGTTTTAATTCATACGCATATGAATTTGTACAGTTTTAGTATAAAACCAAGAATTTATGATTTTAGATTGCCATGGAAAATTTTTATGTTAAGTAAAACATATTTTGGAGATGGTTTTAATTTTTAGAATTTTCCAAGCTATGGAAATTTTTTTATGAAGATGAAAGATATGATGTAATTTGGTTTAAAATTTATTTCAAGTATTTTAGGAAGAAACTGGATCTAAAATTTTAATATGTTTGATTGCATGATGAAATTGATTTTCTGTGATTTTTGAGGATTTTTCTCAATAGATTTACTAAGGGAAATAAATTGCTTTGAAAGAGGGGCTTTTTAGCAAATGTCGGTTTTTGGTTATATGGAAAGGTTTTAACGTTAATTTCCTTTAATTTTGATCTGGATTAATGCGGTAGTTTTAAAAGTAAAATATTTGAAAAGTTTTTATGACAACCAATCAGCAGTTTACAAACAGGCAAGTTGTTAGAAAGTAATTACTAAAAGTTCTATAATTCAGCTTTTAACCTAGAGAAAGGTGTTCTGCCTCTAGTAGTAAGGACCTTTCGACTCCTTTGATTACGCCTTATCCCTGTCGAAACCAACATAGTCGAAACCCATGAAGTCAAAACCAATACACAATATATCACTTATATGGCATCTAAACGTGGTTAGCGAATTTGGATTATGTAATCAGTTTGGAATATTTTGAAATGGAATGTGGAATATGTTTTGCTGTTTAATTTTTTTCCATATTCTTGTGTTACTGTGTATCAATGTACTTAATATCGCCGTATTTATTCGTTGAGGATTAATAACTATGGATGACTGCAGCATCCGTAGCTGTTAGTTTTGGACCTCCAAATAGGGGGATGTTACAAGTTAATTTCAGAGCATCAGTTTATGAAAATTTAAAGGAAACTAAAAAGATTTTCCAAACATAATCCAATGAATCGGATAATAAGATTGGGGTTCAGGTTAACGCTATAGTAACGTACTTGTATTTGCTATGCATAGTTATATATATAAGTACATATTCCCCTCTCTCTTAGTTCGTTCTTTTATATCTTACTAAGGCTCGTATGCAGATTTAAGAGAAAGTAGATATGGAAGCAGGAAACGGAAGAGGAAATCTTGATTAAGGAAACACCACAACTAATGGAAATGCTCGACCCACTACCAGGAACCTGTATCGATCGGCTAGTGCTAGTAACCAAAATGCTAAAGCCAATGTGGGTGTTAGAAATCCACCAACAGATATGGGGGCGAGGTATCAGTTCTTAGCCGGTTTGATGCAAGTTGAAGCTGCTACTGGTGTTGTTGGAAATGGAGAAGGAGCTATTCCTGTGGCTCCAATTGGGAATATTCCTTTGTTGAGTAGAGATTACACCAATTTGGTGGGAAGCCATTCTTGGGAACGAAGAGTGCTGTAGAAGTTTAGAATCGGCTATTGCATTATGAGCGTATATTTGCCGATTTAGGTCTGAAAGATGGACAAAAGAGGTGGTTTCCCTCTAGACAGTTGCAGGGGTCAACACTACATTAGTGGAATAGTGTCACTGCTGGAGTGCTAGAAGAGCAGTTAACTTGGAATGATTTTAAGAGAAGATTTGAGCAGAAGTTTGTATCTGAGTTTGTTAAGTCTAAGCTACTGAGGAAATTGATGGATTAATTAAAAGGAGAGATGTCAGCAGTGGAGCATGCTACTAAGTTTGAAGAGCTACCTAGATATAGATACGCTATTATAGATATTGACATCAAAAGGAATGAGAAGTTCATTTAGGGACAGAGGCCTGAGCTTGCTAGGATGACCATGATGTATGTCTATGATCCTTGCAATATTGTGGTGGAGATATTCGCCATGAGTAGTTGCTTGTTCATTTAGCTAAAGAAAAGCAAGTAGAAACATAGTTTTCTAAAGGGAAGAAGAGAAAAGTTCTTTAAAAAGAAGGGGACCTAGAAGGGAGATACCGCCAAGAAGTCAAAGGATGATTTTGTTAGCTACAAGTGTGACAAGAAGGGTCACTTTGCTAATGGATGTCGGTCAGGAAATAGGAGGAAGGCCGAAGGTAAGAAGAATGTGAAATGCTTCAACTATTATCAAGTTGGGCATTAAAAGAATAAGTGTCCAAAGCCAGTTAGGGAGGAAAAGGAAAAGTTTTTGCTATATGACCAGCTAGGCCTGCTGTAGCAGATAAGAGAAAGACTATGATGGAAGGTACGCTTTTGATTCAGAGTATTTCAGTTAGATTACTTTTTGATACCGATGCATTATATTCATTTATATCTCAGTGTTTGGTTGGTAAATTATGCTTAGAACCTACCTACCTTATTATCGCCTTAAGGGTTTTGAATCCAATAGGAGGGATGCAACTCTAGGGTTAACATGTGACCAGTTAGAACTTGACTTGTTTTGTCATAAGTTTGCATGTAGCTTGCATGTTATTAATTTTGTAGATTTTGGGATCATTTAGGGTATTGATTGGTTGAGTAGGTATGAGATTAGAATATTTTTCCAGTACAGAGAAATAACAGGGAAACACTCTGATAGTCATAACAGAGTGATATTCTCAGTAGAGAATACTGGCCGGAATGTTAGTGTTATGATTAATGCTGTGGAGGTAGGAAATGAGTTAAGTCAGGCTCGAGTAGCGAGATAATTTGCAGATGTTTTTAAGCCAGTTACTGGACTACCCCCAAAAGAGCTGTTGAGTTTAGAATAAATCTTATGCCAGGAGATAAACTTGTAAGTTGACCACCTAGCAGGATTACACCAACAGAGGTGAAGGAATTGAAGATACGACTAGTGGATCAACAAGGAATGAATTTTATTAGACCAAGCAGTTTGCCTTGGGGAGCAGTCGCGGTGTTTGTGAAGAAACCAGATGGGTCGTTGAGGATGTGTATTGACTATCGTAAATTAAACGAAAGGACAATTAGGAATAAGTACCCTTTGCCAAGAATAGAAGTTTTATTCGATCAGTTGAGTGGATCTAGAGTGTTTTCCCAGTTGGATTTGATGATAGGTTTCCATCAGTTAAGAGTGGTGGAGGATAGTATTCCTTTGACAGCATTTCGAACTAGATATGTTTCATATGAGTGGTTTTTAATGCCATTTTGATTGACGAATACACTTGCTTTCTTCGTAGATTTGATGAACCGGGTTTTTTGAGAGTACTTGGATAGGTTTGTACTAGTGTTTATAGATGACATTCTAGTATACTCTAAGGATGAGAGAGAGCTTGAAGTTCATCTTAGAGTGGTGCTTGAGACGCTGAGGTAGAATCAGCTAAAGGCATAGTTTACCAAGTGTCATTTCTAGAAGAAAGAGGTAAAGTTGCTTCGTCACATGGTTTCAGAGAAAGGATTGTCAATCGATCCAGATAATATCGAAGCTGCGAATAATTGGAAGAGAAAAAAGACAGTGACCGAAATCAGGAGTTTCCTTGGATTTGCTGGCTACAACCGGAGATTCATTAAGGATTTCTCGTGGATAACGGCGCCCTTAACTAAGCTAACCAGGAAGGAAGCGAGACTTATTCTGTCCGACAAATGGGAGGAGACATTCCTTAAGTTAAAGCATTTAGTTACTAATGCACCCGTGTTATTAGTTCCAGATGAAACCAAGGATTGGTGGTGTATACTGATGCATGTGGAATTGGATTTGAAGCGGTGTTAATGTAGAGTGGTAAAGTTATTGCCTACGCATCTAGGTAGCTTAGACCGCATGAAGTTAGATATTCTACTCATGATTTGGATTTGGCATTTGTGATCTTCGCATTGAAGATTTGAAGACATTTTCTCTTAGGGGAGAGATTTGAGTTATATACTGATCATAAGTCTTTACAGTATTTATTCTCTTAAAAGGAGTTGAATATGAGACAGCAGAGATGGCTGGAGATTTTGGCTGCCTACGATTTTGTTATAGAATATACACTAGGGAAAGGTAATAAGGTGGCAGATGCCCTTAGCAGGAAACATCAAAATGTGGTGTTGGCTATGTTGGCGGAGTTGAAAGTTTTAGAAGCTTTAGTCAGTTATGATGTGTAGCTAAGATCGACTGCTGGTTCTAGCCAGCGTATCGCTATGTTGTCTTGTTTAGAAGCTCGACCAGCATTGATTGAGAAAATTGCTTCTAAGTAGAAGGAGGATCCAGTTCTAGCAGAGAGGATCAGAGACTTGAGGTTGGAACGTAGATCGATGATCTAAAGGATTATAGCCTTGACTAGAGATGATGGCTGAGAAAGAAGCGATGGTTGTGTGTTCCAAATATGCAAGAACTAAAGAAGTCATCAATCCAAGTTTATAATTCATCCTGGAGGAAACAAGATTTACCAAGATATGAAGAGGAGCTTCTACTGGGAAGGCATGAAGAGGGATGTTGGCTTATGGGTTAGACGGTGTGCAAACTGTCAAAAAGCGAAAGCCGAACATCAGAAACCAAGCGGGTTACTACAGCCTTTAGAGATTCCAGTTTGGAAATGGGATTCGATATCCATGGATTTTATAGATGGGTTACCATGGTCAAATAGAGGTAATGAAAGTATATGGGTTATAGTGGACAGATTGACCAAGATTTCTTATTTCATTCAGTTATGTCAAATAGAACGATAACTGTTTTAGCTAAGTTTTTCCTGAAGAACAAAGTTAGACTGCATGGAGTTTCTAGTAGTATAGTCAATGACAGAGACGCATTGTTCACTAGTGAATTTTGAAAGAGTCTATAGGAAGTAATGAGTACCATGCTTATTATTAGTACTGCAAGTCACCCTCAAACAGATGGGTATACAGAGAGAGTCAATAAGGTACTCGAAGATTTATTGAGGACTTGTGTACAAGACTTTGGTGGACCTTGGAGGACCACCTTCGTTTGGTCGAGTTTTCCTATAATAACAGCAATTAAACTAGTATAGGAATGGCGCAGTTTGAAGCTTCGTATGGAAGGCCATGCAAACCACCCACAAATTGGCTAGAGACTGGAGACGATTTTAAAGAGTAAACCCAATGCTATATCCAATGAAACTGGTTTCGTTAAAATCCAAGACAGTGGCCACAATGACTATTTTTTACTTGTCAATTTATATATAAAATTTCAAATTTCAAATTATTCACATTTAAATCCAATTTTAAATGTTAACCATCTTCGTTCATATTTTGAATAAAATTTAAATCAATTTCCGATATCATTTTTAATCATCTTAAATCCAGAATTAAATTATTCAAATACTTTCCAATATTAAATTTTATATAATTTAATTATCCAATAAACCAATATAAACAAATCATTAAATTTTATTTCTACTCAAATTTATCCAATAGTTACATTAAATTTAATAGTTTAAAATAGCCGAAAATACAGGTCGTTACATACTCCCTCATTCAAAAGTTTTAGTCCTCGAAATGCGTTAAGAAAGAATTTAACATATAATGGATTTTATTCAGATAATCACTTATAACTTTAAAATCTTATTACAAAATCTTTACTACGTCATTTCGGTATCACTTTTACAGAAAATATAATTTATATTTAAAATAAGTTTAAAACTTTAAAAAAATTCTAACTCCCGGATTTACGGGAAATTTCGGCAGAGTCTCCTTTGCGCGGCTCGATTGGAATTTTTTTTACAACATAATATATAATAAAAATATACCCAATATTTATCAAATATACATCTCATCTCAATGATGAGGCATTCAGAAGGGAAAAAAATATAAAATCACGTTATGTAATCCGAGATACGTAACTTATTACTAATAATACAAGCGGGTTCACTCGTATTAGGCAAACAAAAGCAACCTAATGCGCAATCAAGCTCCAAAAGTGAGCGTATACCCTTCCGTACCTACTAAACAATCAACAACCAAATGAGAACATATATATAAAGAGTAAAGTCAATATATAACATGAATTATGCAACAGACATAAAGGAATATAGCAAATGCAACAAAACCAAAATCCAACAAACAATATTCATCTAATCTTATTTACAACAATACCAATTCTCACTTTCTAATGTCAATATTCAATTTATTATACTTCCATTTCCTATCAATATTAAGTTGATTTACCTTTAATTCATTGACATTTATTGAGACGACCCACCTTTCTCTCCACAGAAAGACGCATCATCATTAAGAAAGAAAGGGATAGAGAAGAGAAAAGATAGAGTAGAAGAAAAGAAACAACCTCAGAATCTCAAAAACGGAATGAATAAATTATATTAACCACATAAGTATTACATAGTATATAACATCTATCAGAGTAACACAGCTTATACAACATATACTAGACAGTTATAAACACCTGTCTAGTCATTACAACTCAAAATACAATTCAAACAAATGACTCAGAGATCACACAGCGGAACCACTTATATCTACAAACGCTGAAGCCTCCTGCTCCTTTGCTCCACCAGAATTCGTCAAAGCTAACCTGAATCCCTTGGCTACTCGTAAAAATTTAAGTACCCAAGAGTTTAAGAAAATAAGATAAACTCCGGGTCAGACATGGGTCTGGTGTGAGTAACAGATTAAAGTTGCTTAACTTTAAAAACCTTTGAAAACGAAAGGTATCTCGTAAGAATCCCTACACATAAACACAGAAAAGTTTTTACCTTACAATAACCAAAACATTTGATAGGAAATCCAGTGATATTATAATAGTGTCTAGAGTTTTCAAATAAATAAGAAATAGCCGAAATTATTACATTAATTAAATTCCAGCATACATAGGTATACAATCAAAACCGTAAAGGGCATGTAGGAAGAATGGGTTTCCATCAACGGCAGGGCTACTGGGGTAATGCCCGTCATAGTACGTGGCCTAGATCACCGTACCGACCCTAAATCCCTTGCAACATAAGGCCGGAACCATCCCTTACTGGATAGTCCCGAACAAGACAACACCGCAGTTGGCCGCGAACCAACTTCCCACATAACCGAATAAAAAGGGACTTCTAGACATGGGAAAATCTTGTCTTATTTGAGCACGACTCACTTAGCCTCGCTGCACCTCCCCTGTTTTAGCCATTGCCGGTTGATGAGGCTTGAGGCTACGATTATCTTTATATAACACATCTATCTTAGAATGCTCATCGTCCACCTGACGATGTTCTTAAAGTATTCAATCCATACAAGTTCGTTCCGGGTTCGAACAAAACCGAAGTGATTATCTCGTTACACTCATTTTGGAATCACCCTTAGAGTTAACGACAATAACCCTTGCACTTTGAAACTCCATCTCGAACCTGAAATCACTATCTCCGCTATACTCGTATTGGAATCACCCTCAAAGTTTTAACGACAAATATTTCTTACACTTTGAGTCTTCAGCTTGATCTTCGCTTTAATTCAGAACCTATCGTTAATTTGGATCGATGTGGTTTTCGGATATCCAACTGGAAACCCGATCCCGGTCTCATCGAGATCCAAAATGCCGTTTTTTAAAGCCAAGTTCTTTTAAAGTTAAAACAATTCAATTCTATTATCTATATTCACATAGATAGATAATTCACAATCTTACAGATAGATTCATCATATCATCACCATTCAACAAAAGCATCCATATCACAGACCAGCACATATCTCATATCAGAGATGTCAAATCATTTAAGGCAATCAATGTCATCCAACCATACATAAGCAAAGATATATTAATCACACCATCTTTAATTAATGTAAAATGAATTAAATTAATTACTTCATCTCTAATTAATTTAAAATAAATTAAATTAATTACTTTCATCACATGAATTTTGCTTACTTAACCATTAATTAATCACAAATCAATTAATTAGACATTCTCTAATTATCATTCTCAATTAATCATCTTGATTAATTATTCTCTAATTACTTTAAGTAATTAGCTTTTAATTAATTACACAAATTAATTATCCTTAACCATTTACAGTAATTAACCTTTAATTACTTTCAATAATTAATTAATTATAATTAATTACATTAATCCTTAATTAATTATAATTAGTTAATTACTCTATAGTCACTTATATTGATTAATTAACCTTAATTAATCATCCCTTAAATACATCATTAATTACTTAATTAATGATCCTTAATTACTTCTTAAATTAATTTTGTTCTAATCACATTTAGTAATTAATTATCATTAATTAATTACATTATTTAATTAACTTTTAAATAAAGTTTATTAATTAATTCTTAAATTAATTGTTATCTCATTTTTGGTCAAAACTGGAATATCAACAAAGTGGCAAGGAATGATGGAGATGAGTTGGAATCAATGCTACGATCGATATCGCCAAAATTTGGTTGAGCTCCGACCGGGACGAAATTGATTGGAAATGATGATAAGGACTAGGAAAGGCTATGTTTCAAATTTCATGTTAATCGGAGTTCGTATGAAGGAGATATAACCAAGCCAAATGAAAGGAAGCACTGCCGAACCATCCATCCTCCAAGTACTGCCGGTCCAAACCAAATCCTGTTCCATTACCTGCCGAACCAACCTCCTTCCGAACCAACTCCCTGCCGAAACAACACACTTCCCACACCTTGGCCGGACCAACCTCCACCGGTCCAACTCCATCCCCATGCACCGCCGATCCACTCACCACCGAACCAACTTCCTGCCGAACCAAACCATCTACCACATACCACTGAACCAAGGCGTACCGGACCGACACTACTAGGCCAGATTGCATCAGCCCAGGCCCACCAGCAGCTATATACGTCCAGGACCCCTGCCCCCAGCCTCACTCTATAAATAGAGGGGCATGGGTACCACAATGGCAGAGAAGTTTGAGAGCTCAAGCACGGATAGAACTTTCAAACAACTTTCAGTTACTTGCAATCAAAGCTTTGTACTTATAATCTGAATAGAAAAGGAGAATAACATATAAAGTGGACGTGGGCACGTTTTGGCCGAACCACTATAAATCTGTGTGTCTTTTACAGTTTAGTCCCTGCTTTTTTTATATTTGCATAAATTATCCAAATCACTAAGAACAACTTAAGATCGACTAAATCATACGACTTGGAGGTGTTTGCCCTTTTTTGTGCAAACATTAATTATACTAAGTAATTAATTACTTCCACTAGGTAATTATCCTCCTTATTAATTACACAAGGTAATTAAACCCAAATAACTTCCAATCTTCAATTAATTACATCCGGTAATCATCTATTAATTACTTCACTAAGTAATTACAGTTTATAAATTACATTAAGTAATTTATACTTAACAATCATTAAGTGATTATCTTAAACCAATCGAATTAATTCATTAAGTAACTTAAACTAATTAATTTAATTAATTATACTAAGTAATTAGCCCCTTTAATTATTTCCATTAAGTAATTATACTTAAACAATTCCACAAATGATTATTTTTAATTAATATAATTAATTATTAAAATTAATCACATTAATTAATTATTTAATAACCCGTAGTTAATGACCTTCATTAACTATTAACAATTTCTTTAATTACTTCTCTTAAGTAATTAAACTTAAATTAAACATTATTAATTACAAATTAATTAATCTTAATTACCAATTATTTAATTTTTAATTACTTAATTAATTGCTTAATTTTAAGTTATTTAATCTTTAATTACTTGATTAATTAATTCCTAATCGTTAATTAATAATCTATACTTATCTACTTAATGATCCTTAATTTCAAATTAATTAATCTTTAATTAATTAACTTAACTTTTAATTACTTAATTAATTAACTTACCATCCTAAATTACTTAATCAATTAATCCAAATCATTAATTAGTTAAACTAATTAATTACCCTTAAATTACCTTAATAATTTAGTCATAAATCATTAAATCTTAGTTAACTTTAGGATAGAAACATTATTTTTATTAATGACTAAATTTTATTTACAAATACATTTGAAAACATTTTAATTTTAAATTACTTTTAAATTTCATTTCAAATAAGAGATTTAAAATAATTACAAATTTAACTTTAACAAAATTTTGAAAAAAAAAAACCTTCAAATCAAATGTTAGAGAACAATTATCTTATAAAAGAAACTTATTAGAGTTTTGAACCAAATTCATTTTAGAATTCAAATCATTTTAAAATATACTTTAACATTTAAAGTTGTTTTAAACATTTTAAATTTTATAAAACTTATTTATTTCAAAACTTGGATACAAAATTAAATTTGAATCCATACTTTAAACTGATTTAAAACTTTGTTTAAATCTTGCTTTCAAATTTTAAATTCATTTTAAAATTTGAAAATAGACAGGTTTAAAAACCTGTAACCATCTACTGACTTGAGCCAAAACTCAAAACCCCGAGTCGATCCTTACAAAAATTCGAGCATAAAACTCGAATGACTCGAGAAAAACTTGAGTACACAACCTCTGCTCAAACCCAAACCCATTAGAAAACCAAAGAAATGCACAGTGCACATGCATGGTGGCTCTGATCTACTCCGATCATCACCGAAGCCTTCCTCATGTCGTCGATCATCCTCGCACCTGATCCCGATCATCCAAACTTCGACAATACCCCAAAATCTAAATCAAGCATTACTGCTCAAACCTGGAACAACAGACCAACCTGGAATCTCCTCTTATACCCAATGCGATCGCCAGAGTGACAGAGACCCCAGCCACCCCTTCGACAACCTCCAAGCTTTAAATTCCCAAAACCTTATGGAGCTCGATCCACCAGAGGCATCATGGAAAATAAATTTATGATCGAGCCTAAAACTAGGTTTTAAAAACGAATTCGACCACCGCCTCCACCACCGTGCCCGGGGCACCTATCTGAAATTCTTCCCTCATTCTCCATTTATCCCACCATCACCACTGAAGACTACGACCTCCCAGATCTCATAGATCACCAGAGACCACTCAAAATCCATTTTCTGATCAACCCCAAAATGCTCATTCAAACCCAATATAAAAATTATGATTTCTCTTTTAAAAATCATGATTTAGTTTAAGAATTTAGTTTACAAACCTGAATCAATGAATCGGGATATTTGAATTTTGAACAAAGTTAATGCTTGTCTTCTTTACTTGATTTTCCAGAGCAATTTCCATTTTAATTCATTTAAATAAAATTTTAAACTTTACTTCATGATTAAATACACCAATTTGGTTTGAATCCTAAGTCTTAATAGCCATTAGATCAAGAGATCATGAATTTAAATCCAAACATGAATTTTAAACTGGAATAGAGAGGCCACAGGTGTTTGCAGGCATGCACACATCTATCATCCACATAATCACAGAAAATTCATATATTGTTAACTCCGCCTCGGCCATGACCTAGCGACCTAAAAAGTTACCGACTTAAGACTTAAGAGAGATGCCGACTCAATGACTTGACCCAGTTGCCGACCTAAGGCTTAAAAGGGTTGCCGACCTAACGGGTTTAAAAGGGTTACCGACCTAACAGGTTTAAGAGGCATACCGACCTAACTGCCTTGATAAGGTTACCGACCTAACTGCCTTAAAAGGATGACGACCTAAGGCCTGGAAGGGATACCGACTTAAGGCTGAACAGTTGCCACCGACCTAAGATAGCTACCGACCTAAGTCGCCACCGACCTATAACCTATGTTAAGTCGTTCAGGTCCATCGATCAATTTTCCGATTTGGCTAGGAAATTCAAGGAGCAATTTCGATTGATGGTTCTAAAGCAAAGGACATAATGTCGCTGTCAAGTCTAGAACAAAATCCGCGAGAATCTATCATGTCGTTTTTGAATCGCTTTAACATAGCATTGGCTGAGGTAGATAATGCTGAGCCACGCATGGTCCTGACATACTTGATGAGGGCGATTGACAAATCAAGCGAATTTGGAAAGTGGTTGAAAATGAAAGAGCCAAACTCACTTGACAAATTCTACAATAAAGCGGATGAATTCGTGCGCTTGGAGAGCCTCCAAACACCGACTAAGGAGGTATCGGCGAAAGCCGGGAACAGTGGTGCTGCTTCAAACAAGAAAGAACCTAACACTCAGAAAAGGGGAAACGATGGTGGGAAGAGACAGGGAGACTCTAAGAAAGGCCGTTCTTTCAATTTCACACCCTTGACCGATACCCCTGAAAACATCTTCTTTGCGACCAAAGATGATATCAGTTATCCGGCACCACCTAAAATTAGAGTTGCGATTAAGATGGAAAAAAGTGGAAGGTTCTATCGGTTCCACAACCAGCCCGGCCATGACACCAACGAATGTCGTCAGTTGAAAGAGGTAATTGAACAACTCTTGAAGGAAAACAAACTCCAGCAGTATGCGAAAAGGAACAAAAATGCCCTAGCTTCGTCAACTCAAGGACAGCAAGTTCCCGCTCACCGTCCTGCCTCAAGTGAGAAGGCCGTAGAGCATGAATCGGAAAGACCTGTTATCAATATAATAACTAGAGGACCTCACCCAGCAGGAAGAAGCTGGGGAGAGATGGAAAGGTATGCCCGAACCTTGAGGCATGTACCAGCTGAAGAGAATGTTTTTGTCTTAGAGAATGATGCGCCTTTAAAGCAACAAAAGACTTCCACAGATGATATCGTGTTCAGTGCCAGGGATTCTTTGGGTATTGAGGCTCCGACCATAGATCCTTTGGTCATATCCACTGGTATTGGGCTGGCAACTTTGAGAAGAGTTCTAGTTGATTGTGGAGCTTCATGCAACATCCTCTTCAAGAAGACCTTTGATCAAATGAAAATTCCAATGGCTGACGTTCAAGCTTCGTCACTTAAGATTGCTGGGTTTGCTGGAGAACCCAAACAGCCGATTGGGACCATTGATTTGTTTGTAGAACTCGGAAAGGGGCTAAGGAAGGTAGCTCGAAAGAAAACCTTTATAATTGTTGAAGAATTCTCTGCCTACAACGCCTTTTTAGGCCGACCAACTCTTGCTGCGTTCAAAGCTGTTCTTGCCCCATGGTGTCTGACTCTAAAATTCCCCACAGATAATGGAGTTGGTGTGATTAAGGGAGACCAAGATGCGGGGCGAGAATGTTACTTTGCAGAGTTGTGAGAATCAAGGAAAAGAGAAATAGGAAAAGGTGCGGCGGCTCCAGTCCGTACCAAGGAAGCGACCTTGTAGCAATTACAGGGTGGACCCTGCACTGGCGAATGTAGTGGCGCACGAAGAGAGATGGATCCAAGGAAAGCCAGTGCAGGGGAGAATAGGGTAGTACCGGTAGAGGTAACAGTGCCGGTGCCCGTTGACCCAAAGGACCCAAACAAAGTACTTAATGTGGGTTCGCAGCTTAACACAACAGTTCAGAATGTTCTGATTTCATTTTTGAAGGCTAATTTGGATATATTCGCTTGGACTCATGCTGACATTTGCGGAATATCCCCAGAGATTGCAGTACATACTCTGAACATTGGTCCAAAGTTTACACCTATGAAACAGAAGAGAAGGACTCAGGGTCCTGAAAGAACGGCAGCGTTAAAAGAAGAAGTGGATCGGCTCATGGAGAACGGGTTCATTAGAGAATCTACTTATCCAAATTGGGTCTCAAATCTAGTGCTGGTTAAGAAAGCTAACGGAAAGTGGAGAGTGTGCATTGATTTTTCAGATCTGAACAAAGCCTGCCCCAAAGACTGTTTCCCACTGCCCAGGATCGATCAGTTGGTGGATGGGACGGCGGGACATGAATTGTTATCTTTTATGGATGCATACTCCGGATATAACCAGATTATGATGCATGAGCCAGATCAAGAGGATACTAGTTTCATCACAGATGTTGGACTCTACTGCTACAAGGTCATGCCTTTCGGACTCAAGAATGCAGGGGCAACTTACCAGAGGCTTGTTAATGCCATGTTTAAACCACAGATTGGCAAGACAGTGGAAGTTTATGTTGATGATATGCTAGTAAAGTCTAAGGAAGCAGTGGACCATATGGATCACCTGCCAGAGATGTTTGCAGTACTCCGCAAGTACAGAATGAAGCTTAATCCCCTGAAATGTTCATTTGGAGTGGAGTCCGAAAAGTTTTTGGGATTCATTGTGAGCGCTAGGGGCATTGAAGCCAATCCAGCACAGATCACCGCTCTGAGAGAAGTCAAGGCTCCTAGAACGAAGAAGGAATTGCAAAGTCTCAATGGAAAGGTTGCTGCCTTGAGTCGGTTCATTTCCAAAGCTACTGACAAATGCATTCCATTCTTTGATGCTCTGGAGGAAGGAAGAAAAAACTTTGAGTGGACCCCTGAATGTCAGGAAGCATTTAATGAGTTGGTTCATCATATGGAAGTGCCTCCGATACTTTCAAAGCCTGATAGTGGTGAAGATCTCTTCGTATATTTGGCAATTTCGACTCATGCTCTCAGTGCAGTGTTGGTACGGGAAGACACAAGGATCCAACGCCCAGTCTATTATATCAGCAAAAGATTCACTGGGCAGAGATGAACTATTTAAGATTAGAAAAGCTCGCGTATTGCTTGTTGATCGCATCAAGAAAATTAAGGTCGTATTTCCAAGCTCATCCCATCAAAGTCTCACTGATCAACCTCTAAAGCAAGTCCTATTCCGTCCTGAGACTTCGGGCCGTCTTTTGAAATGGAATATTGAACTCAGCCAATATGACATCACTTACCATCCCCGAAAAGCAATCAATGTAAAAGCTTTGGTAGATTTCATCGCAGAATGTACGGATAAGGGTGATAGTGAGGAAGAAGTCATTGATAGCATCCCAATCCAATGGAAATTGTATGTCGATGGCGCAAGGAGTGATTACTGTTCCGGAGCAGGGGTTGTCCTTGAAACCCCAGAAGGGCGATCGCTATGTTATGCACTGAGACTAGAATTCCCTTCGACAAATAATGAAGCTGAATACGAAGCTCTCATCGCTGGTTTAAAGATCGCTAAAGAACTAAACATCAAGGCATTGCATATCTTCAGTGATTCTCAACTTATTGTTTGTCAAGTCAAGAAGGAATTTCAAGCTAAAGGAGGGAATTTACCAGCCTATTTATCAAAAGCCTGGGAGCTCCTTCAAGATTTTGACCGTTATTCAATAAACCATATCCCCCGAGAAGAAAATATGAAGGCGGATTCTCTCGCGAAGTATTCAAGTACTGGTGAAGTTCAACTATTGGGATTAGTTCCCGTCGAAGTCTTGTCAGCTCCAAGCACATATGAAATAGATGTTGATTGGATTATGAATGTATCCCAAGAGCAAGAATCATGGATGACTCCGATACTTGAATATCTACTTAATGGTTCTCTGCCAGAAAATTCAAAAGAACGACAAAAGCTGATGAGGAAAGCCTCCAGATATATAGTTCAAGATGGTCGTTTGTACAGACGAGGATTTTCAATGCCATTACTCCGATGTGTGACAAGGGAAGAAGCTAAGACAATTCTAACTGAAGTACACGGAGGGGAATGTGAGGATCATACAGGTGGTCAAACTTTAGCAAAGAAAATCCTCCGTCATGGATACTTTTGGCCAGAAATTTATCAGGATGCTACTGACTATTCCCGAAAGTGTGATAAATGCTAGAGATTCGCTAAAATTCCTAGAGCACCTTCCATTGAGCTAACACAAATGGTAAATCCATGGCCGTTTGCCATCTGGGGAATAGATCTCATTAGGCCTTTGCCGACTGCCAAATCAGGGATAAAATATGCTATCGTTGCTGTTGATTATTTTACTAAATGGGCTGAGGCCGAACCATTGGCCACTATTACCTCTAAGAAAATGATAAGTTTTGTGACTAAAAATATCATTTGTAGGTATGGTGTGCCTCAGAAGATAATCACAGACAATGGTACTCATTTTGAAAGTGAGGAGTTCCAAGATTTTTGCAAACGATTCAAGATCCGAAAAAGCCTCTCAGTAGTGGCTCATACGCAGGCAAACGGGCAAGTGGAAGCAGTAAACAAAATCATCAAATCAACCATCAAAAAGCAGCTGGAAAAAGAAAAAGGTGGTTGGGTCGATAAGTTACCACTTGCACTATGGGCATACGGAACCACCCACAAAACTGCGACTGGGCATACTCCATTTTCATTGGCATACGGATCAGAAGCGATGATTCCAGTGGAAACTGAAGTCCCCTCACACAGAAGATCCATTTTGATCAAATTGAGAATGAAAAATTGCAATTGGAAGCACTTGACCTCCTCGATGAAAGAAGAGAAGAGGCTAGACTTAGAATTGCAGCTCACCAGCAAAAAATAGCCAGACACTTCAATTCCAATGTTCGTCAGCGCAGCTTTGAAGTTGGGGACTTAGTCCTGAAGAGAATTATGACAGCCATAGGTGTGTTTGGGCCAAACTGGGAAGGGCCATGTGTTATAGGCACGAAACTCCTTGATGGCGCGCGATCCCAAGAGCTTGGAACAACAATCATTTGCGTCCCTATTTTACTTGAAAACTTTGCTGAAATGTTGTGAAAGAATTATGAATATATGATTCTTGTATTGAAAGCAATTGTAAAGCAAGTGAATAATGAAAAGTCTGTAAAGTGGATGTAGGCCCAACTTTTGGCCGAACCACTATAAATCTTGTGTTCTCTACTATTATAAACTGCTTTGTTTTATTTCGACATATAAAATACGTTAATTGTGTTACTAAAATGTCGATTTAATAATGCAGGCCATAAAAGCAAAGCTTACCCATCGCAAGACCAAGCGATCTCCAACAACACTCAGCAAGCGAACACTGAGCCATTCAAAATTTCCATACTCAAATCCTACAAAAGAAGTGCTTCGAACAAAAGTTAGCAATGTGGATGGAAGTGGACCATTTCTAACTAACTACAAATGTTTGAACAAACAAACAACCAGTTAAATAGCCTTTGTCTACCACCCCCAACTCGCTTAACTATGAAGTATATTTCTTTGGATAAGAGAAATTATTGGCAACTAAAAAGTGATGACACTTGCAAAAGACAACGGGGATCGCCAACATGAATGGATGATAAAGAGACATGGGCGAGCAAGCATCAATCAGCAAAAGACCTCTTCGGAGGCACAAGCCCTCTTCGGAGGCACAACTCTTCGGAGGATAAAGACCTCGAGCGGGCCTAGCCAGAAAAAGAGAGATCTTTCTCGATACAAAGTTGCGGAATGATCGGTCGATACACTGCCGTGAATACGTCCAACCGAGAGAAAGAAACTCCAAACTTCCAGGCAAAAGCCCTACTCAGAGGCACACGTTTCACCGAGATTGAAATAAAACTTCCAAGTGTTGAAACGTGAAAAGCCCTCTTCGGAGGCCCATTTCACCACAGTTGAAATGCTAAAAGACCTCGAGCGGGCCAAACCAGAAAAAGAGAGATCTTTCTCGATACAAAGTTGCGGAATGATCGGTCGATACACTCCCGTGAATCCGTCCAACCGAGAGAAAGAAACTCCAAACTTCCAAGCAGTAACCCTACTCAGAGGCACACATTTCATCATGATCGGTCGATACACTCCCGTGAAATGAAATGTGAAAAGCACTCTTCGGAGGCCCGCTTCCCAGCGAACAGGGAAAAATAAAAGCCTCTCCCAAGGGGCAGAAAAAAAAGACCTCTTCCCAGAGGCACAACCAAACAAAAAGACCTCTTCCCAGAGGCAGAAAAAAAAAAGACCTCTTCCCAGAGGCAGAAATAAAAAGACCTCCTCCCAGAGGCACAATCGAACAGAAAGACCTCTTCGGAGGCACACGTTTCACCGAGATTGAAATAAAACTTCCAAGTGTTGAAACGTGGAAAGTCCTCCTCGGAGGCACAACTCTTCGGAGGCACACGTTTCATCGAGATTGAAATAAAACTTCCAAGTGTTGAAACGTGAAACAGCCCTCCTCAGAGGTAAAACTTTCCAAAGAAGCATTTCGTCAGAAATGCAAAGCAAAGATCAAAGCCCTCCACCGAGGCGCAATTTAAAAGAAAAAAGAAGGAAGCCCTCTTCAAAGGCACACTTTAGCTTTCAAAGGAAGATTTGTTCTTTTATTCTTGGAAATATTCTTCCTCAAAAAGAAGTTAAAGTGTCCTTCAGAGGCCCGCTTTACCACATAGAAGAATTCACTTGGTAAAAATGTGTGAAGGCACAAAAGAAAAAGTGATATTTTCGAAGGATGAAGCGTAAAAACTTATATGGAGGGAGATGTACTCTATTTTTAACGAAATAATATTCCTCCAAGTATGGAGTAATTATTCTCCAGAAAATTAGAGTACAAGTCCCCTCAAAGTATAAAATATTGCAACGAGCTTATGGTATAGGGGCAACATGGTATAGCTACATATAACATGGTATAGCTACATACAACATGGTATAGCTACATACAACATGGTATAACTACATTGGCAAAATTACGCTCGAACAGCATACCACATGCTCACTACAATATCATATAAAGAAACTTGTACAAAAAAGTGAATAGTAAATGCATTCTCAGATACAGACAGAAGTTTGTACAAACAAAAAGAATCATTTTATTCAACACTGTCAAAATTTTGTACAGGTACAGGTTTCAAAATTAAAAGAAAAAAGAAAGGCGGAGGCCGGTACCCGCACAATCTCCGGCCAGTACATGCAAAAAGCAAAAAGTAAAGATAAGTCGAAGCAGGACCCCTTATTTCTTCTTGCCACCGCCCTTAGAGCCTTCACCTGACCTAATAGGCAGCTTTTCAGGACGGCTTGGGAGAGTTGGGGATGAAGGAGAAAGGGTTACTGCCGGATCAACTTTCGTTTTCTCTTCAGAAATAAGAATGCCTTTTCTTCTCTTCTTCGAAGTGGCACGCTTCCTCCTTCTCCTTGAAGAAGACTCACTTCCCAGAGTTACAAGAGCAGATAATTTTATGTTATCAGAAGTGGTTCGCTCCGGAGACTCATCGCCTTCTCCAAGCCCCTCTCCCCCATGTTCTTCAGAAGCAATAGGATCATCTAAGCCATGAAGAGCTTCTATTTGCTCCTCTTGCGACCCGGCTTGAGAGGCGGACGGAGGAGTGACCTGGAGAACCGAAGGAGGAATAATTGGAGGAGGGAAGCTTGAATAATGCTCGGTGCTTTCTCTATAGAAGAAAAGAAGTTAAATTCAGTAAAGAGAAGAGATAAAGGCTCATTGAGGTTCAGAAAATAGTCGAGAAGCTCATCGAACTCATAAGAAGCAAATGAGCAGTCTACTTGGGCAAGATTGACAGTAGGATTACCTGGAGAAGTCGGCTTGCTGATATCAACCTCATAAGCCTGTGCTTCGGCACTCTCTTCGCCTTCATCTCCACCTTGTATATTTGTGATCTCAGTTGTAACTTTAGCCAGGGATGGAGAATGAGAACTGGAGCCGACAATGTCGATTTCGGCCGAAGGTGAAGGCTGGACTGGAATAGTTGAAGTAGTTTTTCCTAACCGTTCCCCTTCTGCCATTTCAGCTCTTAATTTTGCAAGTTGTTCCTTTCCTTTGGCAAGAGAAGCGCGAGCATCATCATCCAAGTAATGCTCCTCAAGAGCTGACTCGGCATAGCCAGCACCTTTACCGCCAAGCATGTCAAGTGCAGCCTCCCACACTTCAGCCAGTGTAACTTCATATTTGGGGCCTAGAAAGGCGAGACTACCGTGCCCCAAGATGCTGTGCAGGTAAAAGTCAAACAGTGTCGAGCTGATGTTGGTCTTCGTTGCCTCATGAGATTCTTCAGCTGCAATTTTACCGGCAACGGCCTCATCGCGCTCTCTTTCAGTCTTGGAAAGTTGAAGCTTTAGCATTTGAATTTCCGCCTCCTGAGAGTTGACTTTCTCCTGTAACTCTGTAACCTCAGCACGATACCTTCCCACTGTTTTCTGCTCAGCTTCAAGTTGTGCCTCGGCATGTCGCTGAGCTACGTGAGCATCGCGAACTTGCTTCTGAAATACTTCTTCTTTTTGAGTATATGTGGTAGAAGAAGTAGCAAGCTCTTGTTTAAGTTCCTCAACTTTCGCTTCAAGCTCTTCATTGTAAGTAGTGATGCTCCTCATTTCGGTATCATGCTGCTCAAGAACCTTCTGTCATTCGGCCTTATCATTCTCCATAGTAAGCATGGCCTCTATATTCGCACGGTTGACCCTTTGAAGCTCGTCAAAAAGCTTTTGCCAGTTCGACATCCTTTCAATATCAAGCCCGACGGCATCGAGATTTCGCAGCATGGAAGGCTTGTCGGTAGGGATCAAGTCAAGATCGAACCGCACTCCCTTCAGGCACCAGTGCGGAAACCGGCTTTGCAGAGTATCCGGGCCTGATCCAACTTGGAATTTAGGCCTGCTGATTATTGTTTGAATGTCTGTCTTCCCGAGAGCGGGAGAGCCAGAAGGAATGTCAAGTGAGACGGGGGCAGTGACCTTTTCAGGAGTTGTAGAAGTATTCTTCTCACCCTGTCGAGCACGTTTGCTTGGGTCCTCAACTATGTGGCTTTTTCCCCGATCATCATGCGACTTTCTCTTGTGAGAATCGTTACCTCTCTGGGAAGAATCATGGTGCTCCTCCCTTTCTTTTCTCTCATAACGCTCTTCTTGAGCCCTTCTCTCCTGAGCCTTTCAGGCGGCTCTCTCTTCATCGGTTGCTCTGTGAACGGGAAGGTAGCGCCTATAATCATATTGGCTACGCCTCCCGTAGCGCTGAAAGTCGTCATAGTAAGAGCCGCTGCGTCCCATCGGAGAATCTGAAATAAAAAAGAGAGACAAGTCTTAAAAGTCTTCAGAGAAAAGAAGCATAACTTTAGAATCTTCAAAGTACAAAGAGTTAGGAGTATAAAAGTGCCGAAGGATTCTAATTAAGTGTGTGTGATGTGCAAACTACGCGCATCAAGCTACGAACCACTCTTTGATTGCGGAGTAATCACGGGGGTAGTAATCAACGTCGACTCGTGGGTCGACGGAGCTTGTTGTAAAGAAGAAGTCGCTTCCACTACTGAAGAAGAAACTCTAGTAGTCGCGGGGTCGTCTTTAAAAAGCTCTTGTGAGTAGGCCTGTCAAATGGGTTGGGTTGGGTCAAAATGGGTTGGGTCGAGTTTGACCCAACCCATTTATGAACCATTCTTTTTTACCCACTTATGACCCTAGCCACATATGACCCAACCCGTTTAATAAGCGGGTTACCCATTTAACCCATTTAAAGATTTAGGGGCCGTTTGGATTACAATAAATAAGTTGTTTTTTTGGCTTATAAAATGAAAAAAATTAAAAACTCAATATGGATAAACAAAACAGGAAAATAGGCACAAGGAAAAAATTACAAAAAAATTTAGTCTCGGAGACGGTAAGTTTTTTTTTTAGTCTGAATGACACTTTATATTGTAAACAGAAAATGATAGCTATATTTAAACAGAAAATGATAGCTATATCTATCATTCTGTGATTTACACTATAAAGTGTCCTTCAGAATAAAAAACAAACTTGTCGTTCCTGAGACTAAATTTTTTTGCAACTTCTTCCCTATGTCTAAAACCCCTAAACAAAATCTACCGACTTTTAAAAGTCACTTTTCAACTTATTGCAAAAGCAATTTTTTTTTTTGCTTTTCGACTCACATAAGTCGATTTTTTATATGAAAAAATTCTAAAAAAATGTATTTTCAAATTTCAAAATTTCACATTTCAAAATTCAAATTTCAAAATTTCAAATTTTGAAAATTCAAAATTTAAAAATTTCACAGCTCAAATTTCAAAATTTTAAATTTCAAATTTCAAATTTTCAAATTTCAAATTTCAAAATTTCGAATTTCGAATTTCAAAATTTCGAATTTCAAAATTTCAAATTTCAAAATTTCAAATTTCAAATTTCAAAATTTTGAATTTTGAATTTTAAAATTTGAAATTTCAAAATTTTGAACTTTAAAAATTCAAATTACAATTTTCAAATTTAAATTTTCAAAATTTTAATTTTCAAATTCCAAAATTTTAATTTTGAAATTTCGAATTTGAATTTTAAAAAACGAAATTTTCAATTTTCAATTATGAAATTTTGAATTTTAAAATTTGAAAATTTTAAAATTTAAATTTTGAAATTCGAAATTTGAAATTTCGAAATTTAAATATTGATATTTGATATTTAAATTTGGAAATTACGAATTTTGAAATTTTTGGAAATTTCGAATTTTGAAATTTTTGGAAATTTCGGATTTTGAAATTTGAAATTTTGAAATTTTGAAATTTGAAATTTTGATATTTAAATTTTCAAATTTTTGGAAATATCGAATTTGAAATTTTGAAATTTGAAATTTAAATTTTGAAAATTTCGAATTTTAAAATTAGAAATTTTAATTGCAGTCTGAACAGAAAAAATAGCGACTTCTACACAAGGTGAAGTTCAAATATGAAGATGCAGTGGCCTGTTATTTTTTAAGTACAACTGTCAATTTTCATGAAAACTACGTTGTATGTTTAAAATTCTTATTTTTAAAATTTATATTAAAATTTAATGTTTTTAATAAACGGGTAAATGGGTTACCCACTTATAACCCTTTTAAAAATGGGTCAACCCAACCCATAACCCATTTAATAAAATTCATAAATGGGTTGACCCAACCCACTTAATAGTAGGGTAAGTGGGTTGGGTTAATGGGTTGGGTCATATTTTGACAGGTCTACTTGTGAGGTGAGGAAGAGATCGCTCAACCCTTCGAAAGTGTCGTCCCCGCTCTGCCTAACAGGGCTTGTTTTCTTGGCTTCTTCGTCGGACTTCTGCGAACGTTGGGGAGATCCCTGAGGCACTTCTTCCTCAATAACTAGGGCAAGTGTGAATTTGCCAGATGACCCCGCAACATCGACAGTAGTAGAGCATTTTATTAGAGAAGCTTCGGAAGCGGGATCTTTTGGTACAGGTGTGTCAGAAGAAACCGGGGCATCTGATGCTCTAGCCGGGGAGTCTGGGATCTCATGAGGATGTGTAGAGCGAGAAATGTGTAAAAGCCCGTACTAATGTAAAAAATCATCCGTCAACAAAAATTTTACACTTCTCTCTTCCGCGGCCACGACACTCAGTTTTTCAAAAACTTGATTATGGATTGGGTCTCTAGAAGGGAGAGAAAGTGCTGAAAAGAGCAAAGAATGAGATTAGCAATTGATAATTCGAATGTCGGAAAAGTTTGGAAATGGAGAAAATAGAAACAGGTAATCTTACTTCCTACTTTCCAAATGGCATAAAACTCTGGGGGGCAGCGAGCAAAGAAAAACTGGTTCAAAAATCCGTGAATGCTTTCTGTAAGATCAGAAATAAGTTTGCGATTTCTAGCACTTCTCACGATAATGAGGGAAGGATGATCTTTACTCTTTGCAAACGAGCATAAGTAGCGAATTTCTTCAAAACTCGGCAAGCAATCAAGAGTTCTCCTGAACAAAACACAACCCCATCAAGATGGCATAGCCATTAGGATGAAGTTGAAATGGAGAGATTGTCAACTGAAGGAGAAGGATTCGGAGAAAGTCGTTGAAAGGAGGAATCGCCCCGCTTAAGCACATTTGACAATTGACAGCAACAAAACCATGAGGAGGACTGTCGGCAGTATCATTTGGTCCGGGTAGTAGAGCATCATTTTCAGCAAAGCCAAACTGAGTGCGTAGCTGAATAAACGCTCTCGGACTTAAGATAGTCGAAGTTCTCTCTGGAGGGTTCTCTATGGGAATAACTATCGGAAAGGTCTCTTCAGCTTGAGCTACCTCTTCTTCTTCTTGGTGGGAAGTCATTCTACACAAACAACTGGATATTCAAACATGAAGGTGCATGTTTCCTAAAGTGTGTGGAGTGTTGTGTAAAATCAATCAAGCAGTAAGCAGATATAACTGGAATAAAAACTAGCAAGTATTTGTCAGTTATAAAGTCCAGGGTTCATTGCTTTAATATGCAAGTGTAATGTTGATGCAAGCAAATCGGTTCAAGCTAGCGATGCTTTGCATTAATACTTCACTTTAGTTGATTGGTTCACAGCATTTCATACAGTGTATTCAAGTTGATTACTTTATGTCGACTAATCTGTCATTTGATGTGGGCAGTCAATGGCAGTATATTCGCCTTGGTTTTTGTGATTGTTGTTTTCAGCAGGTTGTTAGCCTATGAGACAATGTGGTCTGTGAAATAAAGCAACAAAGTTAAAACAATCCAGGATTTAAGCAGTTCAGTCCAGTAAATCGAGTTAAGAATTCAAATTGAAGTTATGCTTTTAAGTGAGGATTCGAGTTGGGCATCCAAGTGTTAACTCGGTTGCGGCCCAAGCAATCTCTCGCGAGTTAAGATTATGTTCCTGGTTCCTTAAATCGGCAGTTCTTTAGGTCATGAAGAGTAGTAAGAAGGAAAGCTCTGGTTCAAAAAGTGGTGTGAAATTCCCTAAGGGTTAACTCGGCCACGGTTTGAAGGTTTAACTCGGCTATGATTGAAGGGTTAACTCGGCCACGGTTTAAGGGCTAACTCGACCACGGCTTAAGGATTAACTCGGCCACGGTTTAAGGCTTATATCGGCAGAAGAATAGGTCGGTAGATTTCCCTCAAGTGCTAACACGGCCACGATTTAAGGATTGGGTTGGCCAAAAGCTAAGTCACCTAAAATCACCGGGTCGCATCTAAATCAATACCTCGCCCCACTCAACCCGTTAGCTACTCCCTCAACAAAAAAACCCTCACTTCATTTATACTATTTCATGCTTTCGGATCATCCAATACACCAATTTGAAACCTTTGCAAATTCAACACCTTGCAATCCTAGCGCGAATCAAAATCAACTAGCCTGAATCAGTAAACCATCTTCATCGTCTCATCGGTCAGTTAAAGTCAAACCGAGCAACCTAAACTCCATCAGTCATGGGTGTAATAGGATTCACGATGGAGCATCGTGCAAGGAAGCGGTTTAAGTGACGGAATTCATGAGCCAACAGTGATCTATAATCGAAGAAGAGGGTTTACTTACACAATGAATAGCAGAGGTTGTCAGTGGTTGATTGGAATTAAATCGCCTTTTGGAGCTCGGAAATTTTTTAATGGCAGAATCAAAGGAATAGGTAATGAGAAAGAAGAAGGGGATGTGATTTATACCTTGCAGTGGAGGGATCTAGAGCGGCACGTACGACCTAACTGTTAGGTCGCGTACGACCTACCGACTTAGAGAGTGGACGGGTTAAAGGACATTGAAGCACACGACCTAACCATTAGGCATGTACTTCGAAGGGCAAATGTTAACTCCGCCTCGGCCATGACCCAGCGACCTAAAAAGTTACCGACTTAAGACTTAAGAGAGATGCCGACTCAATGACTTGACCCAGTTGCCGACCTAAGGCTTAAAAGGGTTACCGATCTAACAGGTTTAAAAGGGTTACCGACCTAACAGGTTTAAGAGGCATACCGACCTAACTGCCTGATAAGGTTACCGACCTAACTGCCTTGATAAGGTTACCGACCTAACTGCCTTAAAAGGATGACGACCTAAGGCCTGGAAGGGATACCGACTTAAGGATGAACAGTTGCCACCGACCTAAGATAGCTACCGACCTAAGTCGCCACCGACCTATAACCTATGTTAAGTCGTTCACGGTCCAAGCAGAGGAAGACAGGTTCAATGCATCTACTTGGCGCAGTGGTCTCTTAACTCGCACACGGCTCGCGACCTAACTCGGGTCGTCCACGACCTAAAGCTACTGGGTGGAGGTTTAATGTCGCATAAAGAAGACCGGTTGACTCATTTGCGACTCAGAGGATGACTCGTGGGCGACTTAGGACTTGTACAAATAAATTCTTGTGAAGCCATAGAGGGGCCAGATGAGTCGGCCACGACCTAACTTAGACCGGCCACAACTCACCTTAGACTGGTCATGACTTACGACCTAAGGGGGGACTTCCCCTATAAATACCAACCTACCTCAAGCATAAAGGGGACTTTTGGCCGATCACTTTAAGTGCCGATACTCTGCTGAATTCTCGACTGACTCGAAACTTCAAGTACCAAAGGCATTTCAACTAACTTCGGAAGAAAATCTAACGCAATCTACATGGATTCAAAGAATTCTTCTGCATCAAAGTTCTAATTGTTTGTCTCATCAGAACTGTAATTGAAGATTGTTGTAAAGTTGTAACCAAATTCAGTAATAAAGAGAGTTAAAGTGGACGTAGGCTTACCCTAAGCCGAACCACTATAAAAACTGTTGTTTTTTCCGCTTTTTTCTGTGATTTCTCTACTTGTTTGTAGTTCCCGTGTACACGGGTGGTGCTTTCACTCAACTTCAATCTACACCGGGGTGTTAGCGTCTGATTTTTACGTTAACATATATATACAAACATTCTTAGCTTTAGAGATTCACATGCAACTACATTTAAGCTTTTTAAGAAAAAGTGTTACTCACCTGGTAAAAATGAACGCAGCCCTTTTTGTTTTGAAAACTTTAAACTGGAATATGGCTTTTGCTTTTAAAACTTGAGTTGTTGAAGTAAGATGCTTCTTTGATTTGAAAACATGAATTGTTATGATCACAAAAACTTGTTGCAGAGATTATTGCTTGATTCTAGACTTGCTTCATTTAAAACTCAGCTTGAATAAAATGCTTGCAGGCCTTGTTTCTTTCAGGTTTGAAGAAGAAGTGTTCAGGCTTAAGAAATGCAGGCTTTGGTTTTGATTTGATTTTGCAAATAAATTACAGGCTTTATTTCTGAGAATCTGGTTTGAGTTTGATTTCCGGTTCGGAAGTATTAATTTCCAGATTTGTTTTGAGTTATTTTGTTTGAGTTTCTTAGCTTTAGAATTGAAGAATAGGAAAGAAATGAAGAGGAGAAAGGATATGTATTTATAAAGGCTGAATTGATTTATTTTTTTAAATAAAGGAAAAATTAAATCAAATGTGACATTTTTTTAGAGTTTAACATTTGTCACATAGCCTTGTTTATTTATTAACACATGTTAAAACCAAGACTCATAAATTTACACTTGTAATTTAGGTAATTAATATTTATTTAAAGTTTTAAATAAAAGCTTTTACATAATTTATTGATATACAAATAATTATATATATATATATATATTACTTTAAAGAAAATAAAACCAATTATATTTATAGATAAGCCCTTATACATATATTTTTAAAATCCAAAACATTTTTAAAATATCTATCTTTTGAATTTCAAAATTAATTCAAATTCAAATTCAAATTAAATTTAAAAATACAAATTAAAGTAAATTTATAACAACCCATTCAATTTGAAATAACAATTCTATTTTTAGTAAAATATATTTATATTTATATATTAAATCAACATATTATAAACATTCTTTGAAAATAACAAATTTGCTAATTTTAAATAATTTATAAAAGAAATTACCTTACTTTTAGTAATTCGCTTATTTTACTAAACGAATTAAAATATCATTTATTAATTGTATTTTAAAATTTCATATCTAATTACAAATCAATTATCAAGCAATATTTAAAAAAACAAACCTTTTATTAATCTCATTTAAATTTAAACTAAAGCTAAGATATATTTTAAAAATTAAACATTTACTTTAAATATTTTAAAACTATATAATTAACTTTTAAATAGATTTGAAAAGTTTTATGTTATATTAAATCGTAATTTCCAAATTACCAAAATATATTAGAAGTTGAAAATATGATTTTACTTATTTATTAAATTCAAACCAAAGATTTCTATTTACGATATACAAATATATACACACACACACACACACACACATACACATTATAAATAGAAAACATTTTATTAGCTTTAAAAAGATAAAATTTACCAATAAATATTTATTTTCTTTTAAAAGAATAAATTTTCCAATTTAAATTTCAATTATAAAAAATAATTATCAAATCAATTTAATTTTGAATACAAATTATTAAATAGATATTGCCCAAAATTCTAGGTCATCACATTTATTTCATCTATATACAATTTGTTTAGTTTCAACTTATTCACATGGATTTCTTTCGAATGTAATTGGTTCACCTAAAATTTATTCACGTTAAATTGATTAACATTCATTTCCTTAACCACATATTCAACTAGTTTGGTTTCAATCCAATTTTATTCAATCAACCAATGTTCATTACATTCAATTTTGATTGATTACAATTTAGCGTATTGACGTTCAATCGTTTTACTTTGAATTGATTAATAATTATTTTGAGGACATTCATTTTATTTATCATCGAATGAATTTTCATTCCATTTAACCTTGTTAAGTTAAATTTATTTCATTATCACTTAGTATTATAATACCAATGTTATCTATAAACCATTTAAATTTATTATAAACATTTTACAAAATTGCAAATTATTTTTACTATTGTTCCATAAAATAAGTTCATATTAATCCACTGATTGACTTAATTAAATATATTTCAAAAATTTAAATTCATTTTAATAATTTTGCTTTAGTAATTTTATTTATAACTCAAACTCATATTTAAAAAAGATTCTTTCACACTTAAATTACATGTAATTTTAATATTCAAGTTTGTATTCATTTATTAATTTATCTTAGCTCAAGTGAAAATAATTCACTATACTACTTTATCTAGTTTCATTTAATATCCAATTCAATTTTGTTTAATATTAAGTTAAACTACATTTCATTTTAATCCATTACTCATTTTATTTAATCTTGTTCAATTTAAATTTTCTCATAATTCACATTCAACAAATTTAGTTTTGTATTTAGCTTATTAATTCTCATTATATAACTTATACAATTTATTCGTTTAAATTTCATTTTATCTAATTCATTTAAATACATTTCATATTATTTAAGCTTCTTGAATTATACTTCATTTTATTTACTTAATTTCATTAACTCCATTTAATTTAACAATGTTAAGCTAATTATTTTATTTCGCATCACAAATTCAAAAAAAATAAAATTATTTGTTTGCTTAAACAAAACTTAACCATTTTGAATCTGGTTTATTTTCTTATTCAAATTTGTACGTTATAACTTATTTCCTTTCTATACTATTTTAAATTTATAAGTTATAAATTCGTTCCTTATATATTATTTCCAATTACAAGTTCAAAGCTGTTTAATATATTTATTAAATCATACTTAGAATATTTTTTGCAATCAAAGCTTGTTTTAATCGAAAAATAAATTCTTTTGGTAGCAATCTTTACTCAGAAACTCGAAAATGAACACTAGCGATGCTGCATTCATCCCTAGTATTATTTCCCAGAGACCCGGCGAGTTTAGTGCTTTTATTTCTTTCAAAAATCCTTTTAAATATTTTTCTAGCCAAGCCTCTTTCAAATAATATTAATATTAATTTGGAAGGCTTCAAAAATACTTTTGAAAACAAAAGTATTTTAAATTCTAAAAATCTTAATTTTTTAGAATCATTTCTATATATAAGCTATATTATAAATATACTTATACAAATTTCCTTAACTTATTTACCAAAATATTTCATTAATTTACAAGTTGGTCATTTTAACCAATTTTTATTGCAATTGTATTTCAATTCAATTTACTTATTAAATACTTCATAAAATAAAATTCATTAAGTATTCGTTTTATGTTTTTTTTTCAACAAATAATCGATGATAACTAAACATTATCATCTCCTAACAATAATTCCATTAATAATTAACCTTATATATATAATATAATTTATGAAAAATTATTTCATTTACTTGATTTAAAAAAATATTGTCCACTTGCCTCGTTTATGTTTTTAGAAATCCTTATCGATAACACGGCGTCTTGCATATCGACCATAATTAATAAACAACTCAACGGATAAGTAAACACAATATAAAACATTTTATAACAATAACAAGTAGTCTCTCTCATATGTATACACTTAAACAGACTCATTCCAGGGTATTACTACCCTATCTCTAATGAATCAAACCACACAATGCCAAGGTTATCATTGAACCTTTGCTCTAATACCAACTGTGATGACCCACATTTCGAAAGGTTTAGATCGACAATAATCCACACTGTCCAACTTAAACAATCCGGAACGTTGATAATCAATAGGTTAAATAAGAAAATAAAACGAGAAGAAGGAAACAAAATATAGAATCTCATAGTGGAAACGATAAAATATAATAATCAAATAAACAATTCATGAAGCTGTTTACTGTACATTTGATTTTAATATATACACATTTAGCAGAGTTATATATATATCAGGGATAAATAATCAATACAGTAGAATAGCATGATGCAGGAATAATAATAGTAATATATTGAAACTCCATCTTCGTCCTCTAGAGAATAGTCTTCAATATGCTAGAAAAAAACTCAGGAGTAACCCATGTGTAGTGAAAAGACAAAACACTCGAGTCAGGACTAAAATACTCTTATGTCAGTCTAATCAATATCACAAATATGAGTGCAATAAATTAAGAGATGTTACGGGATTTTCCATCTCCTAAGGATCCATTTAACTATTTATATACGATAGTATATGCTACAATAGATAATGTCTATCAGTATAAATATCAAAACAACGTTAAGGTTTTACATTGATTCACCATAACACATTTTTATAGTTTTAAACCAAATTCATAATGGCCTCATATAGGGATAAATATGAAAAGGCACATGAGGCCTTAACATATAGCGTTAAGGTTTTGCATTGATTCACCTTAACATATGGTAGGATTCTGCGAGTTTACCCTTTCTGGCTGGTCGTAATCCATCGGTGGCTAACCGCGACAATCAATCCAACCGATAAAAAGGTGCGCCCATCGAATATGAAATCACAATAGTAATACGAGGGATTAACATCGCTAGAGGTAGCTAACCTCAATGTCCAGACATATGCTGCTGTTTTAGTCATTTTAATTATGACACGAGTGTCAAGGTTATCCATCATCGTTCTCTTATTTCATTCCAGTAAACGTCGCCAATTCAACCACAACATTCTGGATATCATCCATCCGTACATGGTTGTTAAAGTGATTCTAATATTCACAGAGAGTATGCCAAAAAGAGGCCCGGGTCTCTTTAATAAACAATCGTCACTTTACACACCGATTAGTACCTTTGCATTTCGAAAATAGTTCGTACTTGATATCAAAATATCATATTCGCTTCAAAAATCATATTATAACTTTAACATGTTAATTCAATTCGATATATCAAGTTTTCTTCAAAACTTGATTCGAATTACAATTTGGTTATACTTCACTTTAACCCAATTCACATTTAAATTCAAGATTTAAATATAAACATTTCACCCTTTTGACCAGTTTAAATTTTAGAAAATGGTTTTAAAATAATTAAATAGTTAAAATAGTTTAATAGAAAATATTTTGAGTGTTAGAAATAGTTTATATAGTAAAATAGTTTGGAATAATCAAATAATTTGAATATTTAAGGAACATAGGTTTTTAACAATTTATACTGGAATAATTCATTTTAAAATATTTTTGAAGTCAAACCGGTTCACTTTTCAAATTTTCCAATTTGACTCAGTTTCAATTTCCATTTCGGTTTAATCGATTCACCTGTGATTTCAAGTTGAATTTTACTTCGATTCCATATTAATTTAAATTCCAATTCCAAATAAATTCCTACTCCAATTCCAAATTTTAAACCATTTTGATTTATATCAAATTCAATTTTGATTTTCAAAATATCAATTCAAAATATTTAAATCAAATTTTGCTTCAATATCCAATTTAAATCCAAATCTCCAAATATAATTCAATTACGCGCTCAATTTCGAAATATCGTTTTATATCACTTTACTTAGCATTATTCAAAGTTCGAATAAAAGTCCAATCTTTTAAATCAAATAAATTTATGAAATTCACATCATATTTCAATTATAATTTAAAAATCTCCAATTCCAATTTTTTTTCAGTTTCATTTGACAAATTCTAATTCCCATAATTTTAACTCAATTTCATAAATAATTCGATTTCCATAAATTCGATTTTTACTTCCTGAAACAAATTCATTTAAACAATTTCAAATCAAATTTTTTAAAATCATTTAATTTAACCAACCTGCTGTCCATATATAATTCTCTATCTTATGGCCAAGTGAATCAATTGTTTCAATTTAATTCAAGGATGGATATACATCATTTCAATCCAAAATAAGTGCCATATGAATATATTATTTCAACATATTTCTTGTTTTTATTCGCAATAATTCAATTTTTGTTTTTATGCACTGTAAATAATATATGGGACGATAACAGGATATATTAAACATAAATAAACATCCAAATATCAACCAATAGCATCTATCACAACTAATCATCCAAATGGCCAATAATTAAAAAATCAACCAATTATCGATAATTCGGGGATTTACTAGCAGTTAAATTCTAATTAAATTTTAACTGTCTATTTAAATTTTATCAATTAATTCATACGTCAATTTAATGTCAATTGGATTTATCAAATAACAGTCCATAAATTTAATTAATTCACGATATAAATTTTACAGACACAAAATATAATAGTCACATGTGAGTGTATAGAACACTCATCTTTTTATTTGAAACTGAAAATATTTCAGCTTAAAATAATAATTTACTCCAATTCCATGTCGTAGCCTTCGTCGATAAGAATCCAATGCAATTCGTTCCATTCAAATCAGACCTCGCACACACCAGATATACGATAATTAGCATTATGATTAGTCGAAACTATAATAACTAACTATAAATAATCTAAATAATAATAATATAGAATAGACAACCTTCTCCTCACGTGACTGTTCCAGGCTCATCCGTGTTGTCCTCTTCTCGCGGGTTCATTTTCTTTTTTTTCACGAACGAACTGCCTCTGATCTAACGCCGCCTCGGTCTTTATCACGTCTATCGTGTCATCCATGACCATCACGTCGAGCACCGCCGCCCCAATCTCCAATTTTCACATGACCAAACTGAGCACCATCATCGATCTCGTGCTCAACCATGACTCATGATTCGCTAAGTGCCCTTGCCTCGACCTGGCACCATCGCTTGCTCCCGATTGAAGCCGAGCCCTTGAATACGCGATTGATTCTTTCTCTTTTTTCAAAAATGAGATTTCATTCGATCGTTTTTTTGAATGATTTGAAATAGAAGGGGGTTTGAAATGAAAGGGGAAAAAGTAGGTATGGGCTGGAACGTGTGCAACATGAAGGGAGTTTATCTTTTATTATATTATTTAAATATGAAATATCTTGCCTAATTGTCTTGTGCAAATCCAAACTCCAAATGAAGCATGCCACTAGGCGTTTATAATGTTTTACCCTTATTCCGAACGCAATAGAACTAGTTTCGGAGACTAATTCAATCGATGCGAAAGATAGCTTTTCAAAGTCGATTATTTTAATTAAATTCGAAATTAAATTTCTATACATTTCAAGCTCGCACGGCCAAATGACAAGTTCGATCATAACGAAACTTGAAATCCTACAACGATTAACTATTACAGATCCGATGAAACTAGTTTCGTCGAAATCCAAGACAGTGGCTAAAATGACAATTTTTCTATTTATCAATTTATATATAAAATTTTATATTTTAAATTATTCACATTTAAATCCAATTTTAAATGTTAACCATCTTCGTTCATATTTTGAATAAAATTTAAATCAATTTCTGATATCATTTTTAATCGTCCTAAATCTAGAATTAAATTATTCAAATAATTCCCAATATTAAATTTTAAACAATTTAACTATCCAATAAACCAATATAAATAGATCATTAAATTTTATTTCTGGACATATTTATCAAATAATTACATTAAATTTAATAATTTAAAATAGCCGAAAATACGGGTCTTTATATTTAATTTGGAATATTTAAATGATTTTAAATATGGGTTTGAATTATAATTTGATTTTTGAATACGAAGTATAACGACTCGGATTTTTCATCGTTCGATTTTGAATATTTAAATGGTTTCAAATATTGAATTAGGGATTTATAATTTAGTTAGGAAGATTTTAAACTATAATTTAAGAAATTTTGCAAATTTTTGAAATCGTCGATTTAGAATAGTGATCCGGGGCACAGTCTCGGATTTAACGAAACCAGTTCCATTGGATCCGTAATAGTGTATTATTATTGCATTTCAAATTTAGTAGTATTTGGAGTTATCGTTTGATCGCACGGTATACAAAAGCGTTGAATTTAGCATCGAAAATTCAATATAATAATTGAGTCTGAAAAGCTATCTTCTCCATACGATCGTATTAGGACTCGAAACTTTTTCTATTATATTTGGAATACGGATATAAAACTACGAACACCAAGCAGCATGCCTCGATAGGGGTTCGAGATTTTGAGTTGTGTAAATCGAGACGTTTCAAAATTTAAATAATATAATTATATGTTGATTTGACCTATATTTTCACATCAACCCTTTTTCCCTACACTTCAGATCTACTGTTGCTGGCCTCCTTCACACAACCTTTTATCTCAATTCAAAAATCACGTCACTTCCTTCTTCTTCTTTAAATAGCAAGGCCGATCAGAAATTTAATTTGAAAAAACATCGAGTTCGAGGTCGTTTTAATTTATCTCCAGTTTTTTCAAAACTACGTATTCATTCTTTATTCCCAATTCAATTCGAACAAAACATCAAGATCAAAAAAATGAAAAATAAATTATCAGGTAGTCGCACACGCGACTCGGGGTGACTCGACGCTAGGGCATGCGCTCACGCGAAGAATGTGGGGATTGAAAAACCTGGGGCGGTGGGAGTTTCGTCATCGCATGAATAGGAGAGGTCAGAGGCAACGCTGTGGAATCATGATTAGGATTTTGGGAATCGCGGTGAAGACTTGACAATCATCACAGCGGCATTGTTCTAGTGTTTGGAGATTGAATTGACGTGGTCTACGAGAAGTTGTTGATGCGTGGCAGCCGATGTCATGGGGAGAGGCGCGTGGTTCTCGAGTAATGAAAAAAATCGTGCGTGTTCGGCCTTGGTACATCGAAGTCGAGTAGAAGGATGGAGGTCAGATGGTAGTGCATGAAAGTTGTTCATCATTTGTAATTCAGAAACTGGTATGGAATTTGCATCATCATGCATGGGTTATCTGATCCCTAATGGGATTAAATAACGAGGTAATTAAAATGGTAATTAGTTTTATTTGATTTTTATCAAGTTATTAAATAAATTTATATAAGCTCGAATTGTTATTAAATTCATAATTCGTTTATACGAGGCCTAAAAATCGTGAAAACAAGTCGAGATGGGAATGGGTTGCAAATAAAAATCAAGATGAGAATTTTTCACTCATTTGGATTGCCACAATTTAATTTAAAATGTTGAAATTTTAAATTCTCGGTTGATTCTATGGTTTGATAATTTTAATTATCTGTTTGAAGATTATATAATAAATAGTAGTATATATATTAGTAATTGGAGTGATATTCCCGCATATTATAGCGTATGAGACCTATATGCCCCGCATAATAGCAGATGACCCTATATATCATGATATCTCCCTTGAAGTGGGATTGGTATTTTTATTGTTGTTTAACATCTGTAAATGAAGGAAAACAGGTTGGAAGGATCCAAATGAATTCCTCAAATATATTAATGTTTTTTTCATATATATGAAATATATGATGCTATTGAATAATCTGCAGTTTTATGGTGTGTTGTAAATTTTTAAATGTTTTAATAACATGGGAATTAACTTTGGTATGTTAAATACCATAAATATTATTTTGAATTTTTAAGGAATATAAAGGAGATTTTTAATATAAAATATGTATATCGAAATTCGGATTATTTTAAAGAGATTGATTTGAATAACCAATAATTTGTATTTGATCGTTCTAAATAATGCGGGGAAAATATAGTAAATAGAGAATTTAGAATAAATTATAAAGGAATTTTTAAAGATTGGATTTCAAAAAAGATATTCGAAGAATAATATAGAAAGAAGTTAAAATCGATATTCAAAAATAGATTGGTAAAAATAATTGGAATTTATAAGGAATTGAATTTATAAAATGGAATTTTATAAATGAGATTATTTTTAGTAAGGCTCAAGGTAGTTATAAAAATTTATAAACGATGTTTATAATAAAGGAAATCGATATTAGATGATAAATTTGGAATATAAATATACAGGAAGAATTTATATATGGAAATAGGGTGAGAGAAAAATAGTGGATACTATTTTGAAGTGAAAAAGGTTAAGGAGACCCGAATGGAAGTGATGTGATGGAAATCGAGAGGGATTTATAAATTGAAATTTGGATATTGAGATTTAAAATTATATTTATTTTAATAAGTTAAGTTTTTATTTCAAATAGGAAATTTTATTTATTAAACTACGTAATTTAAGTTAGCATCGAAATACTTCAGAACTGAATTTTTTTTCAAATACTTAATATTTATTTTAATAAATCATAAATTTTTAAACCTGCCTTGAAAAGTGATGTTATAAAAAGCTTTTCAATATTTTAGATAATTATTTGAACATGTGCTAAAAATAAATAATTGTTATTTTTCTTTTAAATACTTATTTTTATTTACATATGTATATATATAGAGTTTTGTAATGGTTTAAATGTGTTTATAAATCTCATCAAGAGTTGGGAAAGAGTTATTTAGTAGGTGGAACTTATTAGAGAATACTCAAAATGAAATTTGGGAAAATTAACGAAATTTCTAAAGAAGTTAAATAAAAGTGAACTTCAAAAAATGAAATAGAATTCATAAAAGAAGTAGAAAGGGAAATTCGAATTACAAATAAGTATATTTGACTTTGGAAAGATTGAACGGAATTAATTAAAGAATTCCGAAATTTATAGAATTCATTGTAAATGAGTAAAGAAATTTACAAATAAATCGTAAATGATTTTGAGAAAAAGAAATAGGAAATAAATGGAATACTTCCTAAGTGTTGAATATAAAATAAAGTAGGAATAATATTCTAAGTATTGGAAAAAGATGGAAATTTTCCGTTGCAAATACAAGGATTTGAAAATTGTTTTCAAATGTTGAAGCACCGAAAGTAATATCTTATAAAGATATTTTGAAATAACTTTTGGGAAATTTGAAATAAGGCCTGTTGTTTTCTTATGAATGTGTATTGATAGCTAAATACCGACTATCAATTTTGGCCAATTTCATTAATCTTTTGGAAGAGACCGGGATTTGATGTAATTATCCGAAAACCACTTCCAACCGGTTTGAATGATATGAATAAATACCATGAAGATAATGAAGATGGTGATTCAGTTTGTCCAGGCCCAGGACAATTTGTATAGATGAATGCTATCTGAACATCGTCATTGGAGGACGATGAGCATTCTAAGTAGAATTGTTTCTTGAAAGGTAACGATTAGCCTCAAGCCTCATCTACCAGGAATGACTAAAACATAGGAGATGCAGCAAGGCTAAGTGGGTCGCACCCAATTAGTGTATGCTATCACTCTTCTAGATATCCTCGGTAACCTATATATTATAGATATGGTTGTGCATGAAAGAAGGAGCACTCGACTTTAAGGGTGAGAACACCGTGGGTGATAACATATTTGGTTTATCCAGGTTAAGGGTAGGCCGATCCTTTGTAACAGGGGATCCCGGCGAGGTCCTCGGTACATTTTTCTAGAGGTGTACTGTGATGGGTGGTACCGTAGTTGCCCGGTCATTGTATGAAATCCATTCTCCAATAAGCGTCGTACGGTTTTGACTGCACCCAATCGTGCTGAAACGTGAGATGCAAGCATTTCAGCTACTTTATATTTACTTTCTATACACACTATTAGAATATCATACAATTTTGATAAAAACTGTTTTGGTTATCGTAAAGCAAAAACCCATCGTGTTTATGTGTGACATGGTCTTACGAGATACCTTTGTTTTCCAAGGATTCTGAGAAAATTTAATAATTCAAAATGAGTGTGTTTTCTCACCCTAGTTTTCCAGACTGACTCGGGTTTCATTTTATTATAATGCTCGGATCAGACCGAGTATTGCAGATTAAGGTTAGAATGCTATAGAGCTCATAAGACAAGCTGGACGATAGAGACGTATCTCCGTACTTGGTTATATTTCCGCTGTGTGGGGATAAATTGTTATGATTGTCCATTTGATGTATTGAATTATTGTACTCTGATAATGGTATGTATATTAATAGTACGTTTCTTATTTAAAATATGTTATTATATATTATATATATAATAACATATTTTTTTCCGCTGCGATTGTGAGATTCCGTGTTGTTGTTTCTAATTTTTCCTTCTACCATTTTCTTCTTCACTTCTGATGAACTTGTATTTTCGGCACTTGATTGCTCGGCATTTTATACGGTGGACATATTAATGTCAATTTTCAAGGACCGAAAATCTCCGTTCGTTACACGACGATTTCTGTTGGCACTTTAAAATGAGTTTAAAGTTCTATAACGATTTATTAAATAAATAAATTGCTGAATTAATAATGGAATCGTTTAAATAATTTAATTTTAATTGAATATGAATCGATAACGATTTCTAATGTTGTTATAAATTTTGTTTGAATTAGAAAATTAGATAGTAAGTTTTTTAAAACTGAATTTCAAGCGATTTCGTAAATTTCTGAAATTGTCGATTTAATCGGCGAGTTAAACTAGTGATTCGGGGCACAGTTTGGGAATTCGATGAAACCAGTTTCATTGGATCCGTAATAACATATTATTATTAGACTTTAAATTTCATAGCGTTTGGATTTACCATGTGGTCGCACGATCTTAAAAAGCCTAGAAATAATTTAATTTAATTAATTTTAAATATTCGATTTAAGAACTTATCTTCAACATACGATTGAACTAGGCTTCAAAACTTGTTCCTTTGGGTTCAAAATAGTTGTATAACATTAAAAATGCTACGCAGCAAGCCTTAATAGGATGTCGAGATTTCACGGTATGTGATTCCAGATATTTTGAAAATAGTAATAATAAAAGTAAAGTCAATGAACAGTTGAGCTATCCTACTCAAAGCCGACCTACATTTTTCTATTCTCATTAAATCGAGATTCCTTTCATTCCTCTCAGTTCAAAAATCATGTCCTTTCCTGTTTTCTTTTGCTAGAAAGAAATCGAATTCGTTCGACTTATAAATAAATATCATCGCGATCATGGAAGAGGGGCGCTCACATATGATCGAATCATTCCAGGAAGCGACAATTCGCTGAAAGACCCCACACCCCTTAATATACCCATAAGGACATAATAAAAGGCGTAGTGTGTTGTAGGTATAAACAAAACTAACAGAGACTAAGATTCACAGGACAAAAATAGGTAAAAACAGCGGAAAGTAAATGAGTATATTTAATCAAAACAAAGTTTCAGAATTGATTCATAAATAAGACACATGACAAATACAACATTCGAAAAAGCTATCGTGTCTTATGTAAATTTATTGTCTCAAAATTAGAGTATGTAATATCCTGTATAAATAAACCGGTGCATACAAGAACAATAGCTGAAAATAAAAGAAGTATATAGAAGAAGTCTCCTCCAAGAGGAACTCCAAGCTGTAGCAATCTACTAGCTTCTTCCTGGATTGCCCAAGGGGGAAAAAGGGGGTAACAGAGGAGAAGGTCAGACTAAAAGTCTAGTGAATGGTAGTAATACCAGAGTCTTTAAGCAAGGTAAAAGTATTGGACTCTACAACAGCTCTAGCATAAATAAGGATAACAAAGGAAATAGGAAAGTGATAAACTAGAAAGAAATGCGATTAGATATTGCTCAAGATAGGTTAACTTTGATTGCTTGCATTTTTTATCTGATTTAATTAGGCTGAATTCCTAATCATGTAATTAGGTTGTAACCTGATTCTACCCTTTTTTGATCGGCCCGCTACTCCATAGACCTTTCCCTGGACCAGCCGCTATGTAACTCCCTGCACAGCAGCTAATGGTATTTACAGAAGATGCTCAGAGCAACTACTATAGATTCTGACGACATATATAACACCCTACACAGAAGGCAATGGTGTATACTAAGACACCATACTAAGCGCTTGGAACTCATAGCTATTACTAAGCACCCGAAAGGAAGTCCCATGCGTAACAGCCACCATGCCCATGCTACATTTTGCTCCACCTATTGGGTCTTCTTGTTACCTCCAACGTACAACATAACATGCCCCTCATCTCACTTCAGGCTGATGTGAGATCACCGTGTGTGCATAGAAAAATAGGGGAACTGTTGTTTGTATTGGCCCTTCATCCAAACAATATCTAGCTGAGCCCCTTATCCCAAACGCCATGATTCGAACTTAAAGTATAAAATAAATATGAACTCAAGTAACTTAAATGAAGTGACTTTTGAAATAAAAATCGGATATTGAATTATAAATTAGAAGAGAACTAGTCAAATAAAGTAATTAGCTAATTGAATATAGTAATGGAGTTTAACTTGGTTGAATAAAATTGGACCGTGGATTAAAAGTGGATATTGGAAATGAACATGAATTATAAATAAAAATTCGACTTAATTGTAATAGAATTTAATATAATTAGAAGTGTTGTCGAATAAAACAGAATTGGATTGGAATGGCAATGGCTTGAGTTATAAATAATTTAATTTAAGCGTAAGTAAATTGAATATGACCTTGGATATCAGTTAAATAAATTTGGGAATGAATGAGTATGGGATTAAAATTTGAATTAAAATTTGATGGCAAGGGAAACAAACTTAAGTTGTAGAGTAGAATTAATTGGGAGTAAATGAATTAACTTAAGTTAATAATTTTGGATGAAAGCTTGGCTTAAATAATATTATGAAATGATTCATAAATAAATTAGCATGGAATGAATCCGAGCTTAATAAAATGGATTTGAATATAACGAATGTGGATATAAATGGAATGTAAATGAATTGAATAAGAATCAATTGAAATGGAATAGAATTGAATATAAATTGATGTGAAATCAATTTAAAATAGCTATAAGCTTAAATGGTTATTTTATTAAATGACTAGTGCCAAACTTGCATAGAAAACTGTCCTTTGACGTAAATGGAAGTAAATAAAATTCTATGAATTAATGGAAAGTGAATAAAAATTGATTTTTAAATCAATTTGGAATGGATATTAGTTTTTTTGTATATATGAATTGAATGCAAATAAATGGGTTGTAAATCATTTCGAATTGAATGAAACGATATAGGGATCGATTGAAAGCAATTAAGTTAGTATCAAAACCCTATAATTGCTTATAAAGATATGTTTAGCATGATTGGGTTATGAAGATTATATGTTTTAAATAAATGAAATGTTATTAAATTTCATGTTTTTGGTACTTACGTTTTTAAATTGAGTAAATACAGGTATATGGAGCCGTTTTTCTCGATTTTGGTCACGCAAACGACATGTAAAATAAGTCGCTCGCTAAAAATGCTAAAATAAGGCACGTTTTCGGATTAAATATGGCAATATATAAGTACTGATATATATATATATATTCCAAACGTGTGGGTTGATGTATATATTTTTATCTCTCTTGTCATATTGCAAAAGGCTCTCCGCATAAAGGAGACTCTACCAAAATAATTCGAAAATTTAGGGTGTTAGAAAATAATTCAAAAAAATTTTGAAATTTTTTATTACCTTAAAAAGGTTGATTTGTGAATTGAAATTGAAAAAAAGGATTTTTAATCAAAAGTGGAAACTAAATGTTTGGATGAAACTAAAGGGTTTAGAAAAGTGAATGCCAAGTTTTAACTAGTGGATTTTGTTAAGTTAATGGGTTTGAAGCATTATCCTACCTTAGCAATTTCGAGGACGAAATTCTTTTATGGAGTGAGGAATGTAACGACCCATATTTTTCGAGGTTTAATTTGGATTATTTAAATGGTTTTAAATAATGAGTTTGAATTATAATTTGATTTTTGAATACGACGATTTCTGTTGACACTTTAAAATGTATTTAAAATTCCAAATATAGCGATTTAGTGAATAAATAAATTGTTGAATTAACAGTTGAAAATTGTTTAAATAATTTCATTTGAATTGAATATGAATCAATAACGATTTCTAAGGTTGTTATAAAGTTTATTTGAATTAGAAAATAAGATATTAAGTTTTCAAAACTGAATTTCAATCGATTTTGTAAATTTCTGAAATTGTCGATTTAATCGATGCGTTAAAATTGTAATCCGAGGCACAGTCTCGAAATTCAACGAGATCAGTTCCATTGAATCCGTAATAATGTATTATTATCGGATTTCAAATTTCATAGCGTTTCGATTTACCATGTGGTCGCATGATCTAAAAACGCCTAGAAAAAATTTAATTTAATTTAATTTTAAATAGTCGATTTAAAAGGCTATCTTCCACATACGATCGAACTAGGCTTCGAACTTGTTCCATTGGGTTCAGAACAATGGTATAACGTTAAAAATGCCAAGCAGCATGCCTCAATAGGAGGTCGAGATTTCATGATATGTAATTCGAGATATTTTGAAAATAATAATAATAAAAGTAAAATCAATGAATAGTTGAGCCATCCTATTCAAAGCCGACTTACCCTTTCTTTTCTCATTAAATTGAGATTCCTTTCTGTTTAATGAGGGAATTTCAATCGGATTAGAAAATTGTTAAAAAAATTCAAATTAAAATTTAACCGCAAGCGCATGGTGTACGATTGTAGCACGTATGCGAGTAGGGTCGATCATTAGGGAATTGTTAATTTTAAATCTCTATTCAATCAAATTAACCAAAGTTCAATGTGATTAGCTTGAAAATTTAATAAAAATGACAAAAGGAAAGTGAAAAAAATATGAGAGTAGAAAAACAATTCAGAGATAAATTCACTCTCTAGATCACGTAGTTCAACAAATGAAATTATGATCTCTTTTTTGGTCATTAGTGAATTTAAGCGATGTGTTTATCATAAGTATGGCTTATTTGTGCTATTAATTTTCTCAAGTTAAGCCATCAAACTATAACACAGCCTTTAAACCACTTTTAATTCTATGAAAAATAATAAGAAGTTGAAAATGAAATCTATTTTAAGCATGGCCTATTAACTATTGTTTAGAAATATAGGCCATCAAATTTTGATTCAAACATTCACTTCCTTGCTATAATCATATATAGATGAAGAGGCAATTTGTGATTCATATGACTAAGCATAGCCTATTTGATTTTAACAACATAAGCTATCAAACTCAATACTAAACACAAAATTACATAAACCTTATTTTTTTCATGAAGCACAAAAAGATAGCATAACATAAAAATGTTGTATCTACATCACTTTCATTCCTTTCTGTTCAAAAATCATATCCCCTCCTGTTTTCTTTTGCTTTAACAAAATTTAGTTCGTTCGACTTACAAAAGAATAATATCATCATGATCATGGAAGAGGGGCAATCGCATACAATCGAATCATTCCAAATGGGACCGGTTCCTTGTAAAATTAAGGGCTACGATTGATTAGGGGAGAAATGGTGTTAACGCTTAAAATCGAACGCTAACACCCCGGTGTGTGAAGTGTGAATGTGAAAGCACCACCCGATGGTTCGGGAACAGAATATCAGCTAAAATAACAGAAAACACAGCAAGAAACAACGATTTTATAATGGTTCGGCTTAAGGAGTAGCCTACGTCCACTTTAAGTTTCTTTATTACTGATCTTGTTACAAAACGATACAATGCTTTTCAAGTACAAATCTCTTTAGTTACAAAACAATTCGAGCAAGTAGCCTAAGCTTCGATGTAGATGAAAGTCTTCAAATCCATGTCCGATGTGTGAAAGTCTTTCAAAGTAGCTTGTAGTGTTCTTCGAAACTTCAAGTGTAAAGTTGGTTTAGAAACTGGTAGAGTATCGGCGCTTGAAGAGATTGTCAAAAGTCCCCTTCATGCTTGAGGTAGGTTGGTATTTATAGGGAAATTTCCCCCTTGGTTCGTAAGTCATGATCGACTTATGGTTGGTTCGTGGCCGACTTATTTGGCCAAGCCCCATGGTTTCACAAAGGTTCACTTGTATAAGTCCTAAGTCGCCCACGAGTCAACATCCTCTTGTATAAGTAACGCGACATCGGACTTTTACTTAGTAGCTTTAGGTCGTGGACGACTCAAGCTAGGTCGTAAGTCGCGGATAGCTTTAAGTCGTTAACTCATTTCCTTCTTAAGTCATGCCATCTCTTGAATCGTTAAGTCATCATGTCCTTGAGCCGTGGACTTCCTTAAGTCGTAGACTGTATACTCCCTTAAGTCGTAGAAACTTTAAGTCGTGGATGCCTTAGGTCGTGAAGCATCCCTTCTCTTTTAAACCGTTAGTCGTAGACTTCTCTATGTCGTAAGTCACCAAGTCCTTCAACTCGTTAAACCGTTAGGTCGTCCATACCTTGAGTCGTAGGTCGTGAAGTACTCTGAGTCGGCAACTTCCTTAAGGTATTGAAGCGGTCTATTCTCTTAGGGCAGTTAAGTCGGCAAGCTGTTGGGTTGGCATCCTTTTAAGTCGCTGAGTTTCCTTAAGTCGTGAGCCCTTTTTGAGTCGTTGAGCATAGGAGTTAACAATTGCCCCTCGAAGTACACGCTTAAGTCATGAGTCGTGTGCTTCGATCTAGTTCCTGAGTCGTGAACGACTCAAAGAGGCTTGTTAACTCGCTCGTCTTTCAATGTTCTCCCCTATCTCTATATAAGTCGTCCAGTCGCCTCTTCCTTCTCACTTTACTATTTTATCATCCCTTTCTGCCATTAACGACTTCTCACCTTTCTGGAGGCGAATCCAAGCTAGTTGATCGACAATCCATCTTTTCCATTATATTGCGTAAGTGATCCTGCTCTTTTCCCGATCCTTTATTATCACTGATTCGTGAGTTCCACCTTTGAATCTTAAATCACCTCCTCGCGCAACGCCTCGTTGTGAATCTTGTTACCCTGATAGTTGTTGAACCTGAATTAGTTTGATTTGGCTTTAAATGATTAGCAAGATGACACCGATGGGTTGCAACACTTTGGGCCAACTGATCTTTGATTTGCGTCAGGATGGCTAAACATTGAGTTTGGATGATTTTGAATGATTCGGTATCATGAGGAAATATGGACTTTTGTTGATGGAGAGGCTAACGGGTTAAGAGGGGTTACTGATTAGATGAGGGGTTTGCTGGTTGAGTGGAGCATTAGCTTGGACACGACCCAGCACTTTTGGGCGACTTTAGAGGCCTTACGACTTAACTCTTGACTGACTCAAATGGATGCGACATAGGCTCTGAGTCGCAGCCGAGTCAGGATAAGTCGTGAAAGACCAATGTCAACTCGTAGGATAAGTCGTGAAAGACCAATGTCAATTCGTAGGATAAGTCGTGAATGACTCATGACTTTGAGAACTTTTGGACTGTGACTCAATGACCCGAACGAAATTTGAAAACTTAGCGATGTTGATAGAACTTGATTGTATTTCCAATTTGAGTTGCCAGGATAAACTGCTTGAACTCTGAACTGTTAAACTTTGCTGCATTCATTCACAGATCACTTTTGACTTGCAAGCTAACAATCTATTTAATACATCATTTACAGAAAATCAGGACGAATATACTGCCACTGACTGCCCACGTCAAATGGCAGATTAGTTAACAACAGATAATCAACTTAAATAGATTGTGTGAACGAAGTTCTTTTTAAATCATCAAATTCAAGTAAAGTGTTAAAGCAACATTCAAATAGTCAACTGAAACTGCCCAATTTGCACTAATACTATACCTGAACTTTAAATTAACAAGTCCTGAAATTTGGTAATCGATCAATTGTCGACTAGTTTAATTCCAGTTATATTTACTTGTTATTTTTATTAGTTCTTCACAACACTTCACACTTTTAGGAAACGTGCACCTTCACATTTGAATATCTAGTTGCTTGTGTAGAATGACTTCTCAACAAGAAGAGTTAACAGTCCAGACTGGAGAAGCCACTCTTATTCCGGCTCCCCTAGTTAATCCTCCAGAGAGAGCCCCTACCTCTTTATCATACAAAGTTTTTCGTCAGTTATGCACTCAGTTTGGCATTGCTGAAGCAGATGCCATTCTTCCTGAGAAAACTAACACTGCTGATGTGGTGCCTTCTGGCTTCGTAGCGGTTAACCGGCAAATGTGCCTGAGCGGGGCCATTCCCCCTTTCAACAACTTTCTCCAGAATCTTCTTCGTCGACTAGCCATCTCCCCATTCCAGCTACACCCTAATGGCTATGCCATTCTGATGGGGCTGTGTGTGCTATTTAGGAGAACATTTGATCGACTTCCAAGCTTCGACGAGATTTGCTTCCTATGCTCCTTTACCAGGACTAAGGACCACCCTTCTATCACTGTCGTGAGAAGCGCCCGAAATCGCAAATTGATTGTTGGCCTTCCCGACACTGCTCATGGGTTCTTAACTCAGTTCTTCTTTGTCCGCTGCCCCCCGGGGTTTTATGCTGTGTGGAGGGAAGGAAGTAAGATCATCTACCATTACTTCTTCTATTCTCTGAGTTTTGCGAAGTCTGAATTGCCAAGTGTTAACTTCGTTTTTTTTATTTCAGCGCTCCCCCCTCCTTCTAGAGATCCCAGCCACAAGCCAACTCTGGAGAGGCTCATGGCTGTACCAGTTGAAGAGCGGGACATGAAATTTTTGTTGAACGACGAATTCCTTCACCAGTTCGGACTTCTTCACCCTTCTCGCTCCACTCAGCCTCATGAAGTTCCTGATTCTCCAGCGGAGGCACCAAATGTCTCCACCCCTGCTGAAAAGCTTATACCGAAGGAGCCCTCTACTGAAACTTCACTGGTGAAGTGCCCCACGCTTACCGATGTTGCGGGTCCATCTAGCAAATCGGCACTTGCCTCAGTTATTGAAGAGGAAGAAACTCTTCGTTGCTCTGAAGATGCGGCTGGTTTGGAAGCCGAAAAAGAAACTCCCGTCGAACTTGGCGGTGATGATACTTTTGAGGGTCTAAGCGACCTGATCATAACTTCACAGGAACTTTTTAAAGATGATGTTCCTAAAGCTGCTTCTCCTATTGTCGAGGCGACATCCACTTTTCAGCAAATTTTGACGCCTGCCACTCAAGTCACTACCACCCCTGTGTGGAAGAGCGGTTTGTAGCCTGATGCGTGTAGTTTGCACACCACACACACATAGGATTTTCATCACTTATTCGTACTTAACTTCTTTTTTCGAAGACTTATAAGACTTGCCTTTTTTTAATTTCAGATTCTTCGATGGGACGCAGCGGCTCTTACTACGACGATTTTCAGTGCTACGGGAGGCATAGTCAATGTGACTATAGGCGCTACCTTCCCGTTTATAGAGAAACTGACGAAGAGAGAGCCGCTCGAAAGGCTCAAGAGAGGAAGGCTCAAGAAGAGCGTTATGAGAGGAGAGAAAGGGAGGAGCACCATGATTCTTCCCAGAGAGGTGACGACTCTCACAAAAGAAAGTCGCATGACGACCGGGGAAAAAGTCATATAGTTGAGGACCCAAGCAAGCGTGCCAGGCACGGTGAGAAGCATGCATCTACAACTCCTGAAAAGTCCACTGCCCCCGTCTCACTTGACATCCCTTTTGGCTCTCCTTCTCTCGGGAAGACAGACATTCTGACGATAGTCAACAGGCCTAAATTCCAAATTGGGCCAGGCCCGGCTACTCTGCAAAGCCGATTCCAGCACTTGTGCCTAAAGGGAGTGCGGTTCGATCTTGACTTGGTCCCTATTGACAAACAAGCAATGCTGCAAAATCTAGATGTCGTTAGACTTGATATCGAGCGGATGTCAGGGTGGCAAAAGCTTGTTGATGAGCTTCAAAGGGTCAACCGCGTGAATATAGAGGCCATGCTGACCATGGAAAATGATAAGGCCGAGTGGCAAAAAACTTTAAGCCAGCATGATACTGATATGAGGAACATTGCTGATTACAACGAGAAGCTTGAAGCAGAAGTTGAGAAACTTAAACAAGAGCTTGCTACTTCTTCTACCTCATATACTCAAAAAGAAGAAGTACTTCAAAAGCAAGTTCACGATGCTCACGCTGCTCAGCGACATGCCGAGGCACAACTTGAGGCTGAGCAGAAAACAACGAGAAGGTATCGTGCTGACGTTGCAGAGTTATGAGAGAAGGTCAACTCCCAGGATTTGGAGATTATGAGGCTAAAGGCCCAATTATCGAAGACCGAGAAGGAACGTGATGAAGCTATCGCTGGAAGGCAGGCTGCCGAACAGTCGCATGAGGCGACTAAAGCCAATGTCAACTCCACTTTATTTGACTTCTACGTGCATAGCGTTATGGGGCGTAGAAGCCTTTCATTCTTAGGACCGAAGTATGAGATTACCCTGGCCGAGGTTTGGGAGTCAATTCTTGACATGCTTGGAGGTACAGGCGCCGCCTATGCTAAGCATCTCTTGCAGAACACTTTATAAATGATGACGCCAGAGCTGCACTAGCCCGGGGAAAAGAGCAGCTTGCCAAAGCACGAGCTGAGGTAGGGGAGCAGCACTTTGTGAAAGAAACACCATTAACTGCCCCCGTCCCTCCTTCGGTTTCGGCCGATGTTGACACTACATGCTCCGGTTCTCATTCTCCATCCCCTGCCAAAGTTATAACTCACAAGCACGCAGGGTGGAGATGAAGGCGAAGAGAGCACCGAAGCACAAGCTTATGAAGTTGACATTAGGAAGCCGACTTCTCCAGGTAACTCTACCGTTAATCTTGCCCAAGTGGACTGTTTGTTTGCTTCTCATGAGTTTGACGAACTTTTTAATTATTTCTTAAATCTCAATGAGCCGCTATCTCCTTTCTTCACGGGAGATACTAATATTTTTGGCTTTTCTTCTTCTGTAGAAAAAATGTCAAGTGCCACACAGACTTCTCCTCCTCCAGCTGTCCCTCCTCCATTCCCTCAAATCACTCCTATTTCCCAGCCGGGATCACAGGAAGAATTGATAGGAGCCCTTCAAGGCTTGGATGATCCAATCTCTTCGCAAGAGCAGAAGGACGAAGGACTTGAAGGAGGCGACAAATCCCCGGAGCATACTATTTCCGATGACGTAAAACTGGCTTCTCTTGTTACTCCGGGAAGTGAGTCTTCTTCAAGGAGGAGGAGGAAGCGTACCACTTCCAAGAAGAAAAGGAAAAGCATTCTTGTTTCTGAAGAGGAAGCAAAGGTTGATCCTTCAGTAACCCTCTCTCCTTCATCCCCGACCCTCCCAAGCCGTCCTGAAAAGCTTCCTATTAGGTCAGGTGAAGGCTCTAAAGGTGGTGGCAAGAAGTAGTAACGGGCCCTGCTTCCCTTTATTTTTACTTTATGCTTTTTGCATGTACTGACCGGAGATTGTGCGGGTACCGGCCTCCGCTTTTCTTTTTCTTTTTATTTTGAAACCTGTACCTGTACATAATTTTGACAGTATTGAATAAAATGATTCTTTTTGTTTGTACAAACTTCTGTCTGTATTTGAGAATGCATTTACTATTCTTTTTTGTACAAGTTTCTTTATATGATATTGCAGTGAGCTTGTGGTATGTTGTTCGAGCGTAATTCTTACCAATGTAGCTATACCATGTTGCCCCTATACCATAAGCTCGTTGCAATATTTTCAACTTTGAGGGGACTTGTACTCTTATTTTCTGGAGAATAATTATTCCATGTTTGGAGGAATATTATTCTGCTCAAAATAGAGTACAGCTCGTTTCATATGAGTTTTCATGCTCCACCCTTTGGAGATATCACGTTTTCTTTTGCATATATACATTTTTACAAAGCGAATTATCTTATGTGGTGGAGCGGGCCTTCGAAGGGCACTTTAACTTTTTTGAGGAAGAGTATTTTCAAGAATAGGTGAACCAATCTTCCTTTGAAAGCTAAAATGTGCCTTTAAAGAGGGCTTCCTCTTTTTTTTTTGCGCCTCGGTGGAGGGCTTTTTGATCTTTGTTTTGCATTTCTGATGAAATGCTTCTTTGAAAAGTTCTACCTCTGAGGAGGGCTTTTCCACGTTTCTACACTTGGAAGTTTTATTTCAATCTCGGTGAAACGTGTGCCTCCGAAGAGTTGTGCCTCCGAAGAGGGCTTTCCACGTTTCAACACTCGGAAATTTTATTTCGATCTCGGTGAAACGTGTGCCTCCGAAGAGTTCTTTTTGTTTGATTGTGCCTCTGGGAAGAGGTCTTTTGTTTGATTGTTCCCCTGGGAAGAGGTCTTTTGTTTGATTGTGCCTCTGGGAAGAGGTCTTTTTGTTTCTGCCTCTTGGGAGAGGCATTTATTTTTTCCCTGTTCGCTGGGAAGCGGGCCTCCGAAGAGGGCTTTTCACATTTCGACTCGTGTGAAGTTTAATTTCAGATCACGGTGAAATGTGTGCCTCTGAGTAGGGCTTTTGCCTGGAAGTTTCGAGTTTCTTTATCTTAGTTGGATGGATTCACGGGAGTGTATCACCGATCAGTCCACAACTTTATGTCGAGAAAGAACTCTCTTTTTCTGGCGAGGCCCGCTCGAGGTCTTTTAGCATTTCAACTGTGGTCAAATGGACCTCCGAAGAGGGCTTTTCACGTTTCAGCACTCGAAAGTTTTATTTCAATCTCGGTGAAACGTGTGCCTCTAAGTGGGGCTTTTGCCTGGAAGTTTGGAGTTTCTTTCTCTTGGTTGGATGGATTCACGGGAGTGTATCACCGATCAGTCCACAACTTTATGCCGAGAAAGAACTCTCTTTTTCTGGTGAGGACCGTTCGAGGTCTTTATCCTCCGAAGAGTTGTGCCTCTGAAGAGGGCTTGTGCCTCCGAAGAGGTCTTTTGCTGTCTGGTGCTTGCTCTCTCTCATGTCTCTTTGCCATCTATTCATGTCGGCGATCCCCGTTATCATTTCCATATATCATCCCTTTTTAGTTGCCAACAATTTTCCTGATCCAAAGAGATATACTTCATAGTTAAGCGAGTTGGTGGTGGTAGACACAGGCTATTTAACTGGATGCTCGTTTGTACAAACATTTGCAGTTAGTTAGAAATAGTCCACTTCCATCCACATCGCTAACTTTTGTTCGAAGCACTTCTTTCGTAGGATTTGAGTATGGAAATTTTGAATGGTTTAGCGTTTGCTTGCTGGGTGATGTCGGAGATCGCTTGGTCTTGCGATGGGTAAGCTTTGTTTTTATGGCCTGCATTATTAAATCGACATTTTAGTAACACAATTAACGTATTTTATATGTCGAAATAAAACAAAGCAGTTTATAGTAGTAGAGAACACAAGATTTATAGTGGTTCGGCCAAAAGCTGGGCCTACATCCACTTTGTAGCTTTTCATTATTCACTTGCTTTACAATTTCTTTCAATACAAGAATCATATATTCGTAATTCTTTTACAACATTTCAGCAAAGCTTTTAAGTAAAATATGGACGCAAATGATTGTTGTTCCAAGCTCTTGGAATTGGTTCTCCTTCGACAGTTGTGAGTTTGAATGTGCCATCAAGAAGTTTCGTGCCTATGACATATGGCCCCTCCCAGTTTGGCCCAAGCACTCCTATGGCTGTCATAATTCTCTTCAGGACTAGGTCCCCAACTTCAAAGCTGCGCTGACGAACTTTGGAATTGAAGTGCCTGGCTATCCTTTGCTGATGAGCTGCAATTCTAAGCCTAGCCTATTCTCTTCTTTCATCAAGGAGGTCAAGCGCTTCCAGTTGCAGTTTTTCATTCTCATCTTGATCAAAATGGATCCTTCTGTGTGAGTGGACTTCAGTTTCCACTAGAATCATCGCTTCTGATCCGTATGCCAATGAAAATAGAGTACGCCCAGTCGCAGTTTTGTGGGTAGTTCTGTATGCCCATAGTGCAAGCGGTAACTTATCGACCCAACCACCTTTTGCTTTTTCCAGCTGCTTTTTGATGGTTGATTTGATGATTTTGTATACTGCTTCCACTTGCCCGTTTGCCTGCGGATGAGCCACTGCTGAGAAGCTTTTTCGGATCTTGAATCGTTTGCAAAAATCTTCGAACTCCTCACTTTCAAACTGGGTACCATTGTCTGTGATTATCTTCTGAGGCACACCATACCTGCAAATGATATTTTTAGCTTATCATTTTCTTAGAGGTAATAGTAGCCAATGGTTCGGCTTCAGCCCATTTAGTGAAATAATCAACAGCAACGATAGCATATTTAATCACCGATTTGGCAGTCGGCAAAGGCCCAATGAGATCTATTGCCCAGATGGCAAACGGCCATGGACTGACCATTTGTGTTAGCTCAGTGGAAGGTGCTCTAGGAATTTTGGCAAATCTTTGGCATTTATCACACTTTTGTGTATAGTTAGCAGCATTTTGATTAATTTCTGGCCAAAAGTATCCACAACGGAGGATTTTCTTTGCTAAAGTTTGACCACATGTATGATCCCCATATTCCCCTCCGTGTACTTCAGTCAAAATTGTCTTAGCTTCTTCCTCTGTCACGCATCGGAGTAATGGCATTGAAAATCCTTGTCTGTACAAACGACCATCTTGAACTATATATCTGGAGGCTTTCCTTAACAGCTTCTGTCGTTCTTTCGAACTTTCTGGCAAAGAACCATTAAGCAAATATTCAAATATCGAAGTCATCCATGATTCTTGCTCTTGGGATACATTCATAATCCAATCAACATCCATTTCATCTGTGCTTGGAGCTGACAAGAGTTCGACGGGAACTAATCCCAATAGTTGAGCTTCACCAGTACTTGAATACTTTGCGTGGGAATCCGCCTTCATGTTCTCTTCTCGGGGTATATGGTTTATCGAATAACGGTCAAAATCTTGAAGAAGCTCCCAGGCTTTTGATAAATAGGCGGGTAGATTCCCTCCTTTAGCTTGAAATTCCTTCTTGACTTGGCAGACAATAAGCTGAGAATCACTGAAGATCTGCAATGCCTTGATGTTTAATTCTTTAGCGATCCTTAAACCAGCGATAAGAGCTTCATATTGTGCTTCATTATTTGTCGAAGGAAATTCTAGTCTCAGTGCATAAAATAGCGATGGCCCTTCTGGGGTTTCAAGGACAACCGCTGCTCCGGAACAGTAATCATTCCTTGCGCCATCGACATACAATTTCCATTGGATTGGGATGTTATTAGTGGCTTCTTCCTCACTATCACCTTTATCCGTGCATTCTGCGATGAAATCTGCTAAAGCTTGTCCATTGATTGCTTTCCGGGGGTGATAAGTGATGTCATATTGGCTTAGTTCAATATTCCATTTCAAAAGACGGCCCGAAGTCTCAGGACGGAATAGGACTTGCTTTAGAGTTTGATCAGTGAGGACTTTGACGAGATGGGCTTGGAAATACGGCCTCAATTTTCTTGATGCGATCAACAAACAATAGGCGAGCTTTTCCAACCTTGAATAGTTCATTTCTGCCCCAGTGAATCTTTTGCCGATATAATAGACTGGGCGTTGAATCCTTACGTCTTCCCATACCAACACTGCACTGAGAGCATGAGATAAAATTGCCAAATATATGAAGAGATCTTCACCATTGTCAGGCTTTGAAAGTATCGGAGGCACCTCCATATGACGAACCAATTCATCAAATGCTTTCTGACATTCAGGAGTCCACTCAAAGTTTTTTCTTCCTTTCTTCAGAGCATCAAAGAATGGAATGCATTTGTCAATAGCTTTTGAAATGAACCGACTCAAGGCAGCAACCTTTCTATTGAGACTTTGCAACTCCTTCTTCGTTCTAGGAGCTTTGACCTCTCTCAGGGCAATAATCTGGGCAGGATTAGCTTCAATGCCCCTAGCGCTCACAATGAAACCCAAAAACTTTCCGGAATCCACTCCAAATGAACATTTCAAGGGATTAAGCTTCATTCTGTACTTTCGGAGTACTGCGAACATCTCTGCCAAGTGATCCATGTGGTCCACTGCTTTCTTAGACTTCACTAGCATATCATCAACATATACTTCCATTGTCTTGCCAATCTGCGGTTTAAACATGGCACTAACAAACCTTTGGTAAGTTACCCCTGCATTCTTGAGTCCGAAAGGCATCACCTTGTAGCAGTAGAGTCCAACATCTGTGATGAAGCTTGTGTCCTCTTGATCTGGCTCATGCATCATAATCTGGTTATATCCGGAGTATGCATCCATAAAAGATAACAATTCATGCCCTGTCGTTCCATCCAACAACTGATCGATCCTGGGCAGCTGGAATTAGTCTTTGGGGAAGGCTTTGTTCAGATCTGAAAAGTCAATGCATACTCTCCATTTTCCGTTGGCTTTTTTAACCAGCACCGGATTTGATACCCAATTTGGATAAGTAGATTCTCTGATGAAACCGTTCTCCATGAGCCGATCCACTTCTTCCTTCAACGCTGCCGTCCTCTTAGGACCCTGTGTTCTTCTTTTCTGTTTCACAGATGTATACTTTGGATCAATGTTCAGAGTGTGTATTGCAATTTCTGGGTATATTCCACACATGTCAGCATGAGTCCAAGTGAATACATCCAAATTTGCCTTCAAAAATGAAATCAGAACATTCTGATCCGTCGTGTTGAGTTGTGAACCCACATTCAGCACTTTGTTTGGGTCCTTTGGGTCAACGGGTACCGGCACTGTCACCTCTACCGGTACTACCCTATTCTCCCCTGCATTGGCTTTCCTTGGATCCATCTCTCTTCGTGCGCCGCTACATTCTCTAGTGCAGGGTCCACCCTGTAATTGCTACAAGGTTGGTTCTTTGATGCGGACTGGAGCCGCCGTGCCTTTTCCCGTTTCTCTTTTCCTTGATTCATGCAACTCCGTAAGATAACATTCTCGCCCCGCATCTTGGTCTCCTTTAACCACACCAATTCCATTATCTGTGGGGAATTTTATAGTCAGACACCATGGGGGCAAGAACAGCTTTGAATGCAGCAAGAGTTGGTCGGCCTAAAAAGGCATTGTAGGCAGAGAATTCTTCAAAAATTATAAAGGTTTCCTTTCGAGCCACCTTCCTCGGCCATTTTCCAAGTTCCACAAACAAATCTATGGTCCTAATCGGCTGTTTGGGTTCCTCAGCAAATCCAGCAATCTTAAGTGATGAAGCTTGAACGACAGCCATTGGAATTTTCATTTGATCAAAGGTCTTCTTGAAGAGAATGCTGCATGAAGCTCCACAATCAACTCGAACTCTTCTCACAGTAGCCGGCCCAATACCAGCGGATATGACCAAAGGATCTATGGTAGGAGCCTCGATACCCGAAGAATCTCTGGCACTGAACACAATATCATCTGTGGAAGTCTTTTGTTGCTTTAAAGGTGCATCATTTTCTAAAACAAAAACATTCTCTTCAGCCGGTACATGCCTCAAGGCCCGAGCATACCTTTCCATCTCGCCCCAGCTTTTGCCTGCTGGGTGAGGCGCTCAGTTATTATATTGATGACAGGTCTTTCTGATTCATGCTCTACGGCCTTCTCACTTGAGCCAGGACGGTGAGTGGGAACTTGTGTTCCTTGAGTCGACGAGGTTGGGGCATTTCTATTCCTTTTCACATACTGTTGGAGATCGTTCTCTTTCAAAAGTTGTTCAATTACCTCTTTCAACTAACGTCATTCGTTGGTGTCATGGCCGGGTTGGTTGTGGAACCGGCAGAACCTTCCACTTTTTTCCATCTTATTTCCCACTCTCATTTTAGGCGATGTCGGATAATTGACATCATCCTTGGTTGCAAAGAAGATGTTCTCAGGGGTACCGATCAAGGGCGTGAAATTGAAAGGACGGCCTTTCTTAGCATCTCCCTGTTTCTTTCCACCATCATTTCCCCTTTCCTGAGTGTTTGGTTCTTTCTTGTTTGAGGCAGCACCATTGTTCACGGCTTCCACTGATACCACCTTAGCCGATGTTTGGAGGCTCTCCAAGCGCATGAATTCATCCGCTTTCTTGTAGAATTTGTCGAGCGAGTTTGGTTCTTTCATTTTCAACCATTTCCCAAATTCACTCGATTTGTCAATCGCCCTCATCAAGTATGTTAGGACCATGCGTGGCTCAGCATTATCTACCTCAGCCAATGCTATGTTAAAACGATTCAAAAATGATCTGATGGATTCTCCTGGATTTTTCTCTAGACTTGACAGCGACATTATATCCTTTGCTTTTGAAGCATACAATCAAAATTGCTCCTTGAATTTCCTGGTCAAATTGGAGAACCGATCAATGGACCTGACCGGCAGCTTTGTAAACCATAATAGAGCCGCACCTTCTAGATATACCGGGAAATATCAACATTTGATTTCATCAGACGCTCTGGCACCCGTCATATGCAAGTCGTACTTATACAGAAACTCGTTAGGATCACTCGTCCCCTTGTAAGCCGGAATAGTAGGGGGAATGAATTTCCTTGGGAACTCTGCCTTCAACATCCTTTAGTAAATGGAGTTTTGCTTGGAGCAAAACCCCACTCTTTCTAATCTTCATCTCTTCGCATATTTTCCTTCATGATTTGACGAACCATACCCGAAAAATACTCCTCATCATTTAGAGGCTCTGGAGGGCAAACATCAGCCACTCTCTCTGAATTCTGTCTTGACAACCGTTCACGGAGGGTCGGCTGCGGCCCTGATCCTCCAGCTTTGGGAGGTGTCCTTTCCACAGGGTCTGCGGCTCTTTGAGAAATGTTCCCTTCAACATCCTGAACTCCCACAGTAGGTTTTCCATCATTATTAACCGGTTGACGGTTTGCCCCAAGTAGATCATTCAACTTACTTAAGATCAGGGCGTTCTGGGCTTCCAACTGTGCATCTTGAGCATTCAATTGTTGATTCAACCCCAAAACTATGGCGTCCAATTCTGCTCGCGTAACTTCAATAGTTGGAGCTTCTTGACTTGAAGGAGGAGAGGTAGCAGTATTCTCTTGAACATTGTCGGATCTTACAGAACTTCGTTTTCTCCTAGGATCCATTATTTCCAATAAACTTCTGGTTTTAAAAGAAATCCTTTCAACAAACCTTTGCGGAGCAATGGTGGAAGTATCCTGAGTTCAATTCTCAGTGAAAGCACCAAAAATGTTAACGCGTAAATTCAAACGCTAACACCCCGGTGTGTGAAGTGTGAATGTGAAAGCACCACCCGATGGTTCGGGAACAGAATATCAGCTAAAATAATAGAAAACACAGCAAGAAACAGCGATTTTATAGTGGTTCGGCTTAACGAGTAGCCTACGTCCACTTTATGTTTCTTTATTACTGATCTTGTTACAAAACGATACAATGCTCTTCAAGTACAAATCTTTTTAGTTACAAAACACTTCGAGCAAGTAGCCTAAGCTTCAATGTAGATGAAAGTCTTCAAATCCATGTCGGATGTGTGAAAGTCTTTCAAAGTAGCTTGTAGTGTTCTTTGAAACTTCAAGTGTAAAGTTGGTTTAGAAACTGGCAGAGTATCGGCGCTTGAAAGATTGTCAAAAGTCCCCTTCATGCTTGAGGTAGGTTGGTATTTATAGGGAAATTTCCCCCTTGGGTCGTAAGTCGTGATCGACTTATGGTAGGTCATGGCCGACTTATTTGGCCAAGCCGTTAACGCTTAAAATTGAACACTAACACCCCGTTGTGTGAAGTGTGAATGTGAAAGCACCACCCGATGGTTCGAGAACAGAATATCAGCTAAAATAACAGAAAACACAGCAAGAAACAACGATTTTATAGTGTTCGGCTTAAGGAGTAGCCTACGTCCACTTTAATTTTCTTTATTACTGATCTTGTTACAAAACGATACAATGCTCTTCAAGTAAAAATCTCCTTAGTAACAAAACACTTCGAGCAAGTAGCCTAAGCTTCGATGTAGATGAAAGTCTTCAAATCCATGTCGGATGTGTGAAAGTCTTTCAAAGTAGCTTGTAGTGTTCTTCGAAACTTCAAGTGTAAAGTTGGTTTAGAAACTGGCAGAGTATCGGCGCTTGAAGAGATTGTCAAAAGTCCCCTTCATGCTTGAGGTAGGTTGGTATTTATAGGGAAATTTCCCCCTTGGGACGTAAGTCGTGATCGACTTATGGTAGGTCGTGGCCGACTTATTTGGCCAAGCCCCATGGTTTCACAAAGGTTCACTTGTATAAGTCCTAAGTCGCCCATGAGTCAACATCCTCTTGTATAAGTAACGCGGCATCGGACTTTTACTTAGTAGCTTTAGGTCATGGACGACTCAAGCTAGGTCGTAAGTCGCGGAAGTCGTGCCATCTCTTGAATCGTTAAGTCATCCTGTCCTTGAGCCGTGGACTTCCTTGAGTAGACTGTATACTCCCTTAAGTCGTAGAAACCTTAAGTCGTGGATGCCTTAGGTCGTGAAGCATCCGTTCTCTTTTAAACCGTTAAGTCGTAGACTTCTCTATGTCGTAAGTCACCAAGTCCTTCAACTCGTTAAACCGTTAGGTTGTCCTTACTTGAGTCGTAGGTCGTGAAGTACTCTGAGTCGGCAACTTCCTTAAGGTATTGAAGCGGTCTATTTTCTTAGGGCAGTTAAGCCGGCAAGCTGTTGGGTCGGCATCCTTTCAAGTCGCTGAGTTTCCTTAAGTCCTGAGCCCTTTTTGAGTCGTTGAGCATAGGAGTTAACAAATGGCATCAGGTATGGGTGAGATGAGAGGTCGAGCACAAAGTCGCAATGACACCATGGTCGCGTGGACCTGAAGCAATAAACGATGGCTTGTAGCTTGAGGCATGATCGAGCAAATCGTGACTGCTAGGTTGGAGATTTTGGAAAGCGACTGTCATTCGCTCATGTGCGCATTCGAGGAGTCGGCAGTGACTGTAAGGATGTGCATGGATGAGGGGACACAATGGTGCTTTGGTGGCTGTCGATCGAGGTAGGGGCTAGGGCAGTCGCGTTCGACTTGGCCAAGGAAGGATAGTGTCCATATTTGTTAAAGGGTAATGTTAAATATTTAATTTAAATTGTTTTATTTTGTTTAAATTAGAGTTGTTTCAAAATTGTATCATTTAAATTCATACGAGGTCCAAAGCCGATGGAACAAGTCATATTTGGTTCGTAGCTATAACATCCGTGAAATAAAAAAATTATTTGGAGATTTTTCGGAGTCAGTTGGAAATTTAAATAATTCAAAAACCTAGATGTCCGGCAAATAAAAATCAAGGTGAGAAATTCTCACTCGTTTGGAATTTCCAAATTTATTTTTATATAGATAAAATCAATCATTGGTGCTCGGTTTGAATTTACTAATTATTATCTATTGAACGATAGTATATTATTTATATATATAGTAGTATATATATTAGTAGATGGGTTGTTATTCCCGCACATTTTAGCGGATGAGACCATATGCAACCGCATAATAGCGGATGACCCTATATACCGCGATATCCCCCTCGAAGTGGGATTGGTATTTCTATGTTGTATTAACATCTATGGATGTAGGGAAATAGGTTGGAGGGATTCAACTAGATTCCTCAAATTTATATTGATTGTGTTTCATATATAATAATATATGATGTGTTAGAATAATATGTTATAGATTATTATTGTAATGTGAATTATTGGATGCTACAGTAACACTGGCCTAACTTTTGGCATTTTAAATTCCATAAATATTATTTTAGAAATTGGAAGAATTAAAAGGGGATTTTGAATATAAAAATATTTATACAGAAATTTGGATTATTTTTAAGAAATTTATTTGGATAAAAACAATAATTGATATAGGTTTGTATTTAACTATTTGTACAAATATTAAAATAGAGATTTTAAATAATTTATATAGAAAATTTTTAAACGATGGATTTTTTTAAACGATATTTATGGAAAACATAAATGGAGTTGAAATCAATATTTTAAATAGATTTGTGAAATATATGGAATTTATTAAGAAATGGGTTTATAAAATGAGATTTTATAAATGGGATTAGTTTAATAAACAAGTGAAACTCAAAGGAGTTATAAATTTATAAGCGACGTTCATAAACAAGGGAAAATGAAAACTAACTGATAAATTGGAATATAATTTCATAGGGTAAATTTATATCGACATATGAAAAATAGATTTCAGGGAAAATAGTGAATTCTATTTTGAAAAGTGAGGACGGTTAAAAAAATCGGAATGGGATCGATGTGTGGTAAATCGAGAGGGGTTTATAAATTGAATTGGTTAATGAGATTTTAGAAATATATTTTATTAAGAGGTTAAATTTTTAATTTAAAATGGGAAATTCTATTTATTTTACTATGTAATTTTAAGCTAGTTAGTATTGGAGTACTTCTGAAGTGAATTTTTCATATATATAATATTAATTGAAATTGAATTTTAAATTTTATAATCGGCTTTGAAAATTGATTTTTTGTCTAAAAATGGGTTATTGATGTTTATATAAAGTGTTCGGTATTTTTAAATAAATACTTGAACTGGTTTTTAAAATAAATTATTATTCTTTTAAGTACTTATATGTATATTGCATTTTGTAATGACTGAAATTTAATTATAAATCTTCTCGATAATTTGGAAATGGGATTTATTCAGTAGATAGGATTTATAGGAGAACTTCTCAAAAATTATAATCGTTCAAATGTTGGAAATTTTGGAACGAATTTGAATATATATCTTATAAAGATATTTTGAAATAAATTTGGAAAAAAATATAACCAGGCCTGGTATCTGCTTATGGATGTTTTATTGATAGTTAAATAACCGACTATCAATTTTGACCGGATTCGTTGATCGTTTCGAAGAGACCGGGATCAGATTTAATTATCCAAAAACCACTTTGATCTGATTTGAGCGTTACGAATGAATATTGTAAAGATGGTGATTTGGTTTGTCCAGACCTAGGACAACTTGTATGGAAGAATGCTATCAAAACTTCATCATTGGAGGACAATGAGCATTATAAGTGAGATTGTTCATGAAAGGTAATCGTAGTCTAAAGCTTCATCCCGGAATGACTGAAATCCAGTGGAGATGCAACAAGGCTAAGTGGGTTGCATCCAATTAGGGTATTTTATCACCTTTCTAGATAACCTCGGATATATTCATAATTATGGATAGGTGGTGCATGGAAAAGGAGCTCTCGATAAGGGTCGGAACACCCGAGGTGATAACATATTTGATTCTATCCAAGTTAGGGATAGGGCCGGTCTTATACTGTAGGGGACCCCCACGAGTTCCTCGGTACATTTTTCTAGATGTGTACCGCAATAGGTGGTACCCCAGTGCCTAGTCATTGTATGGAATCCATTCTCCAATAAGCGCCATACGGTTTTGATTGCGCCCAACTATGCTGAAACGTGAGATGCAAGCATTTCAGCTATTTTCTGTTTACTTTCTATAGACACAAGTATAATATCAGATGGTTTTGACAAAAATTGTTTTGGTTATTGTAACAACCCGCATATTTATCGATTTTTATATTTAAATATTTTATCGATACTCGGAATTTAGTCCGAAAAGCTACTTTTTGCATACGGTCGAATTAGGACTCGGGACCACTTCCATTGAGTTTAAAATGCCGTTTGCGACCTTTTTGAGTATAAGCTTCGATATGTTTGGAGTTAGTCAAGTTTTGCTACTTTTTCACTTTGGCTTTGGGTTTGGTTCAGTCCTATGTCTAACTTATAATCAAATCTGGACCACTCCCCCCATTCACTCTCACTTCCTCCTCTTTTCAGTTCTAAAGCATCAATGTTGGGAGAGATGGGAAATTAAAACTCCAAAACCCTAGTTTTCTTTTGCAAATCAAACTCTAGCTCCAAACTAATAGAAGAACCCATTGGTAAGCTTCTCTTCTTCTTCTCCAACTCATTCTCTTATCAATTTCAAAAATTCCTAAACCTAACTTTGGGAATGTTCTTCATTTAAAGCTTAGAATCAAGCTTCTTGAGTTGGATTTGAAGAGTGGTTGATTCTCCTTTGCTTTCAAGCTTCTTCTTCAATCGTTTGGGTTCAAAGGTGAGATTTTTATCTAACATCTTTGTCTATAATTATCTTCGATTGTTAGGTATGAATTCCTAACACTTATTCTTGTGCAATTGATTTTGGTTTGGGTTGATTTGGTGTATATTCCAATTTTTGGTGTTTTGAAATCAAAATCTATGAAAATCCTATTATGGATATTTGGACATTGATATTTGAGGCGTATCGAAGAGCCGTTAAGGCTGGGTTGTCGCGTGGCGTAAATCCTTAGTCGTCATTTGCTCGTACGATCGTTTTCGATATTCGTTTGGCCATTTTTGGTCGAGGTTCAGGAAATCCTCAAAATTCCAGTTTCAGACGTCTGAATATGGGATTTCAGACGTCTAAATTGGCTCATTTTCAAACAGAAAGAAATTAGGCTAAAACGCCAATTTCAGACATCTGAAGCATTTGGTTCAGACGTCTGAATCACGTTCTGGAAATTTTTATTTTTCCAGATTCAGACGTCTGAACCACTTGTTTTAGACGTCTGAAACTGTAGTGTTTTTTCCTATTTTCCTATTTGTTTAAGAATTCCAATTTAAATCGATTCATGATGATCCTATTTGTTGTTATCATTTATTATGACTTTGATGACTCCTTTTTAGGGATTTTTGAATATCCATTTCGATGGATTCTTTATCGGTTTCTTTGGATTTTATTCACATCTTCCTATGTGAATTTTAGTGATTGATTGTTCCTACAATCTTCTTTGTGATTTGTCAATTTAAAAAATATAAAGGTTTTCAATACTAGTAGTAAATATCAAAATTCTTTCATCAAAACGATTTCAACACTATTTTATTACAAAGCTCATTTCTTAAACCGCTTTCCAATCTATTAGTATATACAAGCCTTTACCTCACTCGTATGAGAAATCTAATAAAACAACCTAGTAAAACGAGTGGTATGAAACGCTTGCGTTTACTTCGTCAGTTAATTCTTTGACTTGTTCGACTGAATCTCTTGTGACAATTTTCTAGTGGAGATCTACAGTTTGTTCGTAAATATTTAAGTTAAGCAAGTGGTTATGGGACATGAAGCTAAACTCATATATTTACTAGCTTAGTGTAATTGACACTTCTCGTTGATCATGACGATCATCTTTGTGGTTTAGACTAGCAATGTGCGATGTCTCTTTGTCTGCGAGGGAGACTAAACCCTGTTTTGTGGAGTTTCGACTCAAAATGGTGGGGTAGCAACCCATGGTCTTCGGGCCGTTTGTGGAGCTTCGGCTCAATTTGTGATGGTTAGCAACCATGGAATTAGCGTTTCGTTTGTGATACACGTGTTGGTGAGCTTTATGCTCCCGTTTGTGATAGGCCTTCCCCCTTTTTGTGATTTCTGGATTTCTTGAGATGATTTCTAGAATTTGTGTTTCACCAATTTTCGTGATTTTCATTGATAAGTTTTATCAATATTTGTGCATTGGTGAATTTGTGTGTCATGGACTTTTGTGATTGATATTGATATAATCGTCAATATTTATGGTTTGGTGAATGAAATAAGGAGTATGACATTTTTTTTGATCTTAGAGTAGATTTTTGTGATATTGATAAATCTCTTGTTGATTTTCAATTACTTAGTTATCACAGTTTTGCATTGTGATTATTATGTGTTTAGTCATATCTCTTATTCTATATCGCTTCATCTGATATTTATAGCTAGACTGATCCGTTTATTATTTTATTATTAAATAATACTCGGGTCAGACCGAGATGTTACAGGTGCTTCTGCTTGACTTCTCACTTGGGATTGACTTCTCTGACTTTTGGCTAACTACTTAGATTAGTAGTTTATTTTGTTGTATACACTTTTGATATGGACTCATAGTTGTATTCTTTTGTATAGCACGTGTTCTATTCTTTTGTATTATTGTGGATCTTTTTGACCACTACTCTGATATACACTTTCATGTGTTAGTTATATATATTCATATCTTCTTCCGCCTTTGTGATATGAATTATCTTTGACTGATTTGTGTTATGCTTATTTCTACATTTCTTTTCGAAGATTATTATAGCCACTGTGTAGTAGCTTTGAGTTTGTATCGGTGTGTAGGATTCGAAATCAAATGCATGTTATACTATCCGACATAGCAGTGCTCGCACAAAGCAATTGCACGGATGGTCGCTCCTCAACAGCCTTATTCTCCGTGCTAGTTGACGGCATTGCCCTGTAGTGTCCTTGGCTAGTGTAGGTATAGAGGTGGGGCGTCACAGCTTGGTATCAGAGCCAAACTTTGGAACAATATGGAATTTTATAACAAGGATCATCGTCCTAAGTCCATCTTAGGAGTCGTGCTTTAGGATTGAATTCGAGTCTTCGTACCGATTCATCCTGTTTCCTTTATGATTCCTTGTTTATCTATCATGATTTCTTGATATTCATTTTGTGAATAACCTTTTTCTTCTTCTTTATTTCTTTCTTAAGGAAGAGAAATGGTTAGACCCGGTCGTCCCAGCGCCGGTCAATCTTGTGCTACTCCCCAAGATGGAGTTTTTATGACTACCCAGCAACTTCTTGACCTTGCCATGAATGCTCAAGCAGCTGGTTCTAATCCGGAACCTACTCACCCTAAATCTGGGTTTGCACGTTTGTGCAACGATTACACCAACCTGGGTGGGAAGCCATTTAAAGGTTCTGAAACTATTATTGAAGTCCAGGCTTGGTTGAGGATATGCGATCGAATCTTTTCTCGCATGAACCTCATTAACCTTCACCGAGTTCAGGTGGCTTCTAGTATGCTCCAAGAAAGAGCATTAGACTGGTACGAACTTTTGATTTCTAAAATAAATGAAGCGGATCTCACTTGGGAGAAATTCCGAGAGCGCTTCGAGTTAAAATTCGTGCCAGAAGCTGAGAAGGTGACTTTGGCTCGCCGTTTTATTGACCTTGTTCAAGGTGAATCTTCCGTGACTGACTATGTCGCGTCTTTTGAGTCTCTCTCTAAATACGGGGTTGAATATATCAACACCCCATTGAAGAAAAATCAAAGATTTGTCTATGGCTTAAACAAAAATCTCAAGAAGCCATTACTTCTAAAATTAGAAGTTTCTTTCGACCAACTCATTGATATCCCTCTTCGTCTTGAAGAGGCGGATAGGGAAAATGATGTTGAAGTGGTGGGTTCCAAGCCAAGCTTCAACAACAACAAGAAAAGGCCCAGTAAATTCAAAGCCCTTATCCCAATAAGAAAGGGAAGCAAGCAACCCCAGTGGCAAAGACTTCTTCCTTTGGTCGTGGGGAATGCTATAATTGTGGTTCGAAGGACCATTACGCGAACAAGTGCCCAAAGTCTCTCTCTTGTCGCTACTGTAAAGTTCCCAGTCATGTTATATCTTCAAGCCCCAAGCTTCAGGGCAAGAAGGAGGGAAAGTTAAATGTTTCTCAAGCCTTTGGCAACACATCTCATGGTCAAGGTATTTCTCATTCTATCCTTGATGGCATTATTTTATTTCATGGTCATCCTATTCGAATTCTTTTTGATACGGGTGCGTCCCATTCTTTTATATCAAAAGAACTTGTTGATACTTTTTCTTTAAGTGTTGTTGCTTTAATGACTTCTTTGAGAATTGCGAATCTGGTTGGTGGATCCGCAACAATCAGATTATTGTGTAATGATGTCGAGATTATTTTGGGTGATTTTTCTTTCCGAGCCGATTTGCATGTCATGCGTTATTTAGGCTTTGGAATAATTTTGGGAATGGATTGGCTTAACCGTTATGAAGCTCATATCCTATGTCCTGAGCGGACTATTCATCTTCGACATCCTCAATCTGTAAAGAAGATTTCTATTAATCTTAAAGATTTGGATTCCAATTTGGTTGCATCGTTATACTCTTTAAATCCTCATGATGACGATAATGATGATGAGGAAGATATTATTTCTCTTATTCACATTGTTCGTGAATTTCTGACATATTTGAGCCCGATTTAGGATTACCACCTAAGCGAGCAATTGAGTTCAGAATTAATCTTATCCTTGGAGCTCAACCTATTACTCGTCCTCCTTATCGTATGTCCAATAAAGAAAATGAAGAGATGCGTAAACAATTATCCAAATTGGAGATGAAGCAATTTATTCACTCTAGTTCCTCGCCTTGGGGAGCTTCAGCTATTTTTGTGAAGAAATCCGATGGTACGCTTAGGCTTTGCGTTGACTACCGCAACCTTAATGATCTTACTATGAAAAATAAATATCCTTTACCTCGGATTGATGATCTATTCGATCAACTTAGTGGTGCTAGAGTCTTTTCACAATTAGACTTAGCTATTGGATTTCATCAGCTTCGTATTGCAGAGGATAGCATTCCTTTAACATCGTTCTGTACTCGTTATGGATCTTATGAATGGCTTGTTATGTCATTTGGTCTAACGAATGCCCGATCTTATTTCGTTGACCTTATGAATAGAGTTTTCAAAGACCTCCTCGACCGGTTTGTTCTCATCTTTATTGATGATATTCTTGTGTATTCAAAAACCGAGGAGGAGCATGAGAAGCATCTTCGGATTGTGTTGAAAACTCTTAGGAGTAATCAATTAAAATCAAAGTTTTCTAAATGCCACTTTTGGAAATCTCGTGTGAAGTTTCTTGGTCATATTATTTCCGAATCCGAAATTTCCGTGGATCCTTCAAAGATTGAAGCGCTTCAAGATTGGAAGAGACCGGAGAGTGTGACGGAGATTCGTAGTTTTCTTGGATTGGCGGGTTATTACTGCCGTTTTATCAAAGACTTTTCTAAGATTGTCGTGCCTCTCACTAGCTTAACGAAGAAAGGTGTTAATACATTTGGTCGGACAAATGTGAAACTTCTTTTCAGAAACTAAAGGAACTTCTTTCTAATGCTCCTATTCTTGTTATTCCCGAGGGGAATCAAGATTTCGTTGTTTATACTGATGCTAGTCGCGTTGGTTTGGGTGCCATTCTTATGCAAAAAGAACGTGTTATTGCTTATGCTTCTAGGCAATTGAAGCCTGCGGAGACTAGATATGCCATTCATGATTTAGAACTCGCGGCTATTGTTTTTGCTCTTTGGATTTGGCATCATTATCTTTTAGGAGAGAAATTTGTCCTTGAAGTATTTATTCTCTCAAAAGGAACTTAATTTGCGTCAACAGCGTTGGCTCGAATTTCTTGCACCATATGATCTTGATATCCTTTATACTCCCGAAAAGGGTCATCGTGTCGCCGATGCTTTTAGCCGTAAACAACAAGCAGTTGTTTCTATGATGATATCCGAATGGAACGATCTTGAGATTTTATCAATTTGCGAAATTCGAGACCGTGTTTTCGATTTATGTTCATCTCTTGTTTTATGTAGCCTTGAGGATCATCCTTCTCTTTTAGACCGCATTCTTGAAGCTCAAGGGCTAGATCCTGAATTGGCTCTTCTTGGCCAAAATATTGAGGATAAAATTGATATAGAGGGTTTGAAAGACTTTAATATCGATTCTCGTGGCGGCATTCGGAAATTTGGTAGATTTATCGTGCCAAATATTAGTGATCTTCGTAAAGATATTTTAGGAGATTCACATCGTTCTAAATTTACCATTCATCCCGGTAGTAGTAAAATGTACGCGGATATGAAGCGACTTTATTATAGGGAGGGAATGAAATCTGATATTGCTAACTTTGTTAAGTGTTGCATGACTTGCCAACTCATTAAGGCCGAACATCAAAGACCCGGTGGGTTATTGCAACCTTTAGAAATTCCAATTTGGAAGTGGGATCAAATTTCCATGGATTTTATCGATGGCCTTCCCCGTTCTCGTTCGGGTCATGATAGCTTATGGGTGATAGTGGATAGACTTACTAAATCGGCCCATTTTATTCACGTTCGGTCTAACCGAACCGTTCCTCTTTTGGCCAAACTTTTTGTTAAAGAAACTGTTAAATTACATGGAGTTCCTACTTCTATTGTTAGTGATCATGATCCATTGTTTACTAGTGGATTTTGGAAGAGTCTTCAAAAAGCTTTAGGGACGAAGCTTAATTTTAGCACCGCTTATCACCCCCAGTCCGATGGACAAACCGAGCATGTGAATCAAACTCTTGAAGATCTTCTTCGTGCTTGTGTGCTCGATTTCGGTGGAAGTTGGGAAGATCATATTTCTCTTGTTGAGTTTTCCTATAATAATAGCTTCCAATCTAGTATTGGTATGGCACCTTTCGAGGCACTCTATGGAAGGCCATGCCGATCTCCTTCTTGTTGGCTTGAGGCCGGTGAGAAGCTGGTTTTAGGTCCAGATTTGGTACGGGATTCCACAGAGAAAATTGACCTTATTCGACATAGGATGAAAGAAGCCCAGAGTAGACAAAAATCCTATGTCGATAATCGAAGAAGGAGATTAGAATTTTCTGTTGGAGATCTTTTTTTTATTCGTGTTTCACCTATGAAGGGTGTTGTACGTTTCAGTCGTTCGAGAAAGTTAGCGCGTCGATATATTGGGCCATTTCCTATCACTGAACGTATTGGTTCCATGGCTTATCGCCTTTCTTTACCGGCTCAGTTTTCTGCCATGAATGACGTGTTTCACGTTTCTCAATTATGGAAATGTCTTCGAGATTCCGATTCTATTCTTCTGCCCAGTGTTGTGGAAGAGATTGAAGTTTCACCTAATTTAACTTATGAGCAGCATCATGTTCGTATTATTGCTTTGGAAGTCAAACGACTTCGAAATAAGGATGTTCCGCATGTGAAAGTTCAATGGTCTTCAAATCCTAAGGATTGTTCTTGGGAACCTAGTGAGTTCATCGAGCGATCACATCCGGACTTTTTTTCCCATGCTCTTTAAGGTGAACCTTCTATTTCAATTTTTTTTTGTGTTGAATATGCTTTTATGGTTGTTACTTTATATTTTCTTCTTAAATATTGCGAGGATGCAATTTCTTTAAGGAGGGGAGTCTGTAACCACCCGCATATTTATCGATTTTTATATTTAAATATTTTATTTAAATATTTTATCGATACTCGGAATTTAGTCCGAAAAGCTACTTTTTGCATACGGTCGAATTAGGACTCGGGACCACTTCCATTGAGTTTAAAATGCCGTTTGCGACCTTTTTGAGTATAAGCTTCGATATGTTTGGAGTTAGTCAAGTTTTGCTACTTTTTCACTTTGGCTTTGGGTTTGGTTCAGCCCTATGTCTAACTTATACTCAAATCTGAACCACTCCCCCCATTCACTCTCACTTCCTCCTCTTTTCAGTTCTAAAGCATCAATGGTGGGAGAGATGGGAAATTAAAACTCCAAACCCTAGTTTTCTTTTGCAAATCAAACTTTAGCTCCAAACTAATAGAAGAACCCATTGGTAAGCTTCTCTTCTTCTTCTCCAACTCATTCTCTTATCAATTTCAGAAATTCCTAAACCTAACTTTGGGAATGTTCTTCTTTTATAGCTTAGAATCAAGCTTCTTGAGTTGGATTTGAAGAGTGGTTGATTCTCCTTTGCTTTCAAGCTTCTTCTTCAATCGTTTGGGTTCAAAGGTGAGATTTTTATCTCACATCTTTGTCTATAATTATCTTCGATTGTTAGGTATGAATTCCTAACACTTATTCTTGTGCAATTGATTTTCGTTTGGGTTGATTTGGTGTATATTCCAATATTTGGTGTTTTGAAATCAAAATCTATGAAAATCCTACTATGGATATTTGGACATTGATATTTGAGGCGTATCGAAGAGCCGTTAAGGCTGGGTTGTCGCATGGCGTAAATTCTTAGTCGTCATTTGCTCGTTCGATCGTTTCCGATATTCGTTTGGCCATTTTTGGTCGAGGTTCAGGAAATCCTCAAAATTCCAGTTTCAGACGTCTGAATATGGGATTTCAGACGTATGAATTGACTCATTTTCAAACAGAAAGAAATTAGGCTTAAAACGCCTATTTCAGACGTTTGAAACATTTGGTTCAGACGTCTGAATCACGTTCTGGAAATTTTTATTTTTCCAGATTCAGATGTATGAACCACTTGTTTCAAACGTCTGAAACTGTAGTATTTTGCCTATTTGCCTATTTGTTTAAGAATTCCAATTTAAATCGATTCGTGATGATCCTATTTGTTGTTATCATTTATTATGACTTTGATGACTCCTTTTTATGGATTTTTGAATGTCCATTTCGATGGATTCTTTATCGGTTTCTTTGGATTTTATTCACATCTTCGTATGTGAATTTTTGTGATTGATTGTTCCTACAATCTTCTTTGTGATTTGTCACTTTAAAAAATATAAAGGTTTTCAATACTAGTAGTAAATATCAAAATTCTTTCATCAAAACGATTTCAACACTATTTTATTACAAAGCTCGTTTCTTAAATCGCTTTCCAATCTATTAGTATATACAAGCCTTTACCTCACTCGTATGAGAAATCTAATTAAACGACCTAGTAAAACGAGTGGTATGAAACGCTTGCGTTTACTTCGTCGGTTAATTCTTGGACTTGTTCGATTGAATCTCTTGTGACAATTTTCTAGTGGAGATCTACAGTTTGTTCGTTAGTATTTAAGTTAAGCAAGTGGTTATGGGACATGAAGCTAAACTCATATATTTACTAGCTTAGTGTAATTGACACTTCTCGTTGATCATGATGATCATCTTTGTGATTTAGACTAGCAATGTGCAATGTCTCTTTTTTGCGAGGGAGACTAAACCCCGTTTTGTGGAGTTTCGACTCAAATTGGTGGGGTAGCAACCCATGGTCTTTGGGCCGTTTGTGGAGCTTCGGCTCAATTTGTGATGGTTAGCAACCATGGAATTAGCGTTCCGTTTGTGATACACATGTTGGTGAGCTTTATGCTCCCGTTTGTGATAGGCCTTCCCGCTTTTTGTGATTTCTGGATTTCTTGAGATGATTTCTAGAGTTTGTGTTTCACCAATTTTCGTGATTTTCATTGATAAGTTTTATCAATATTTGTGCATTGGTGAATTTGTATGTCATTGACTTTTGTGATTGATATTGATATAATCGTCAATATTTATGGTTTGGGGAACGAAATAAGGAGTATGACATTTTTTTTGATCTTTGAGTAGATTTTTGTGATATTGATAAATCTCTTGTTGATTTTCAGTTACTTAGTTATCACAGTTTGGCATTGTGATTATTATGTGTTTAGTCATATCTCTTATTCTATATCGCTTCATCTGATATTTATAGATAGACTGATCCGTTTATTATTTTCTTATTAAATAATACTCGGGTCAGACCGAGATGTTACAGGTGCTTCTGCTTGACTTCTCACTTGGGATTGACTTCTATGACTTTTGGCTAACTACTTAGATTAGTAGTTTATTTTGTTGTATACACTTGAGATATGGACTCATAGTTGTATTCTTTTGTATAACACGTGTTGCTATTCTTTTGTATTATTGTGGATCTTTTTGACCACTACTCTGATATACACTTTCATGTGTTAGTTTTATATATTCATATCTTCTTCCGCCTTTCTGATATGAATTATCTGTGACTGATTTGTGTTATGCTTATTTCTATATTTGTTTCCGAAGATTATTATAGCCACTGTGTAGTAGCTTTGAGTTTGTATCGGTGTGTCGGATTCGAAATCAAATGCATGTTATACTATCCGACATAGCGGTGCTCGCACCAAGCAATTGCACGGATGGTCGCTCCTCAACAGCCTTATTCTCTGTGCTAGTTGACGGCATTACCCCGTAGTGTCCTTGGCTAGCGTGGGTATAGAGGTGGGGCGTCATAGCTATCTTAAGTTAAAAACCCATCGTGTTTATATGTGACATGGCCTTACGAAATACCTTAGTTTCCAAAGGATTTTGATAAAAGTTAATAATTCAATTGAGCGTGTTTTCTTACGCTGGTTTTTCAGACCGACTCAGGTGTTATTTTATTATAATGCTCGGGTCAGACCGAGTATTACAGATTCAACATAGAATGCTATGGAGCTGAGGAGAGGAGTTGGATGACAAGACGTATTTTCATGCTTGATTTGTATTTCCGTTGTGTGAGGACAAGTTATTAAACTATCCAAATTGATTGTTTTTTATTGTACTCTAATAATGATATGTATATTAGCAGTATAGTTCTTGTATTTAAAAACTATTATTATATATTTTATTTTGTTCCATTGCGATTGTGAAATTCTTGGTTCTATTTTCTTCTATCTCTTTCTTCTTCTTTACCACTAGCAATCAGTATTTCCGGCACTTGAATAGTTGGCATATTATATAATGAACGTACTGATGTCAATTTTCAAAAGTCGAAAATTCCAAGTCACTACAAAAAGAATGAATTGACTTAGAAATACTCTAAGACAAAAAGAAGAGATTTTGTAATCGTCTAAAAGGAATTAAAGTGAAAAGAGACTTAATAAATCCTATATACTCATATTCACTTTTTATCGATTATTGGATTTCGAAGGAACCGGGTTGGATTTTGGTGATTCCTATCCGAAATCCACTTCGAACCAATTTACGTGTACGAAAAGATGAAGACCTGAAAAAGAGAATGAGGAATGAAGACCAGGGATTTTCGGGATGAAAGGACTGCTTGTTGATAATTTTAGTCAGCTCCTAAATACTAAGTAGTAGTGGTCCTTTCGTTTCTAAATTATTTTTGGGTTGCAATGACTTCTTGCTACTAATCCTTGGGTTAATTCCAGACATGATGTGGTTGGAGAGTACCTTCGGTTTCGTTCAGTCCAAGAAAGAACTTGTGTGGATGAATGTTTGACGGTGCATTTTTCGAGATTACGTACATTGGTTTTTACAAACATACATCTACGGTGGCGAAGAAGGCAACTTCTCTTAGCTTAACATCCTCCTTGAGATGTACGAGCTCATGGGTTGTATTTTTGTTGAAGGCAATTAGTAGTCAACGGAATGGCAATGTGGCATTCAGGTATGTAACGCCCCACCTCTATACCCACGTTAGCCAAGAACATTACTGTGAATGGTGTCAACTAGCACGGAGAATAAGGCTGTTGAGGAGCGACCATCTATGTAATTGCTTTGTGCGAGTATCGATATACCGGATAAAAATATAACTTTTCATCTCAAGAGGAAATCCGACATACCGACACAAACTCAAAGCTACTACACAGTGGCTATAAAGGTCTTCGGAAACAAATATAGAAATAAACATAACACAAATCAGTCACAGACAATTCATATCACAAAGGCGAAAATAGATATGAATATTACACATGAAAGTGTATATCAGAGTAGTGGTCTAAAAAGATCCACAATATCACAAAAGAATAGTTACATGAACTACACAAAAGAATAAGTATACATTATGGAGTCTATATCTCAAATGTATACAACAAAAACTACTAATCTAAGTAGTTAACCAAAAGTCAGAGGAATCAATCCCAAGAGAGAAGCCAAGCAGAAGCACCTGTAACATCTCGGTCTGACCCGAGTATTATTTAATAAGAAAATAATAAACGGATCAGTCTAGCTATAAATATCAGGTGAAACAATATAGAATAAGAGATATGACTAAACACATAATAATCACTATGCCAAGCTGTGATATATATAAGTAATTGAAAATCAACAAGAGATTAATCAATATCACCAAATCTACACAAGAATCAAAGAAATGTCATACTTCTTATTTCATTCACCAAACCACAAATATTGACAATAATATCAACGTCAATCACAAAAGTCAATGACACACAAATTCACCAATGCACAAATATTGACAATAATATCAACGTCAATCACAAATGTCAATGACACACAAATTCACCAATACACAAATATTGATAAAACTTATCAATAGAAATCACGAAAATTGGTGAAGCATAAATTCTAGAAATCATCTCAAGAAATCCAGTAAATGACACACAAATTCACCTATGCACAAAAACTGATAAATCATATCAATGGAAATCACGAAAATAGGTGAAGAAGGAAATTCCAGAATTCGACACACGAAAACCAGAAATCACACAAAATAGGGGGGGAGGCCTATCACACGAACGGGAGCATGAAAACTCACCAATAGCTGTAACACATGAACGAGAAGCTATCTCATGGTAGCTAGCCATTAATTTGACACACGAATGGTCCGAAGACCTGACACACGAATGGTCTGAAGACAGTGGGTTGCTACCCCACCAATTTGAGTCGAAACTCCACAAAACGGGGTCTAATCTCCCGCGCAGTCAAAGAGACATCGCACATCTAAATCACAAAAATGATCATCATGATCATCGAGTAGTGTCGATTACAGTAAGCTAGTAAATATATGAGCTTAGCATCATGTCCCACAACCACTAGCTTAACTTGAATATTTACGAACAAATTGTAGATCTCCACTATAAAATTGTCACAAGAGTTTCAATCGAACAAGTCCAAGAATTAACCAACAAAGTGAACGCAAGCGTTTCATACCACTTGTTTTACTAAGTCGTTTAATTATATTTCTCATACGAGTGAGGTAAAGGTTTGTGTATACTAGTAGATCGGAAAACGGTTTTATAAACGAGTTTGATGTTGAAAATATAGTTGAAATCGTTTGAAGAAAGAGTTTTGATATTTAATACTAGTTTTGCAACCTTTATATTTTTAAAGTGACAAATCACAAAAATGATTGTAGAACAATCGATCACTAAAATTCACATTCGAAGACGTGAATAAAATCCAAAGAAATCGATACCAAATCCATAGAAATGGATATTTTCAAAAAGATCCATAAAAAGAAGTCATCAAAGTCGACAATAAGTGATAACGATTAATAGGATCGCTAAAATCGATAAACAATGGAAATTCACACAAAACAGCCTGAATAGGCTAAAATAAACATTTCCAGACGTCTGATTTGGAATCCAGACGTTTGGATTTGTTCTCTGGAAATAACCCAGAGAACACTCAGACGTCTGAAACCTCAAGTCAGACGTCTGAGACCTATCCAGACGTCTTATTTGATGGTTCAGACGTCTGAAAATAGTCTCTGGCTTTTTTTTATAATATGCGTGCATACATTTTTACTTTCCAGGTCCAAACCAGACGTCTGGACTTGGTCACCAGACGTCTGAAACTGCCTGGTAGGCAAAAATCAGCCTTGCCCAAAAATGGGCGAAAAATCCAAACGGAAGCGATCAGACGAGCGACGAAGACTAGGGATTTATGCCAAATGACAACCCAGCCTTATAGGCTCTCCGAAACACCTACCAAAACATGATCAAACATCAAAGTTATGATTCTTAAAGATTTGGCTTCAAACACCAAAAATTGGAATATTTACAAATCTAATCCAAATCAAATGCAAATGCACACGAATAAGTGTTAGGAATTCATACCTAACAATAGAAGATAAATATAAGCATAGCTGTGAGATAAAAATCTCACCTTTTCACAAAATCGAGCAAGAAGAAGCTTGAAAGCAAATGGACAATCAACCTCTCTTCAACACAACCCAATTGAGGTTGAATCTAAGCTCAAAAACAAGAACATTCCCAAAATTAGGTTTAGGAATTTCTGAAATTGGTAAGAGAATAAGTTGGAGAAGATGAAGAGAATGCTTACCAATGGGTTCTTCTTGAGTTTGGAGCTAGGAATTTGATTTGCAAGAGAAACTAGGGTTTTGGAGTTTTTAATTTCCAATCTCTCCCACCATTAATGTTATAAAAACTGAAAAGAGAAGAGAATAAGGGTGAGTGGGGAAGAGTGGCTCAGATTTGAGCATAAGTTAACATAGGGCTGAGCCCAAAACCAAACCCAAAGTGAAAAGTAGCAAAAATCAACTTTCTCCAAACATATCGAAGCTTATACTCAAAAAGGTCGCAAACGGCATTTTAAACTGAATGGGAGTGGTCTCGAGTCCTAATTCGACCGTATGCAAAAAGTAGCTTTTCGGACTAAAATCCGACTAACGATAAAATATTTAAATAAAATATTTAAATATAAAATCGATAAATATGCGGGTTGTTACAGACTCCCCTCCTTAAAGAAATTGCGTCCTCGCAATATTTAAGAAGAGAACATAAAGTAACAACCATAAAAGCATATTCAATCACAAAAGAAACTTGAAATAAGAAGTTCACCTCAAAGAGCACGAGAAAGTAAGTCCGGATGTGTTCGCTCGATGTACTCTCTAGATTCCCAAGAACAATCCTTAGGATTTTGAAGACCAATGAACTTTAACAAGCGGAACATCTTTATTTCGAAGTCGTTTGACTTCCGAAGCAATGATACGAATAGGATGTTGCTCATAAGTTAAATTAGGTGAAACTTCAATCTCTTCCATAACACCGGGCTCAAGAACAGAATCGGAATCTCGAAGACATTTCCGAAGTTGAGAAACGTGAAACAGGTCATGGATAGTAGAAAATTGAGCCGGTAATAAAAGGCGATAAGCCATGGAACCAATATGTTCAATGATAGGAAATGGCCCAATATATCGAGGTGCCAATTTTCCCGATCGACTGAAACGTACAACACCTTTCATAGGTGAAACATGAATGAACACAAGATCTCCCTCAGAAAATTCTAACTTCCTTCTCCGGTTATCGGCATAGGATTTTTGTCTACTCTGGGCTTCTTTCATCCTATGACGAATAAGATCAATCTTTTCTATGGAATCACGAATAAAATCTGGACCTAAAACCAGCTTCTCACCGGCCTCAAGCCAACAAGAAGGAGATCGGCATGGCCTTCCATAGAGTGTCTCAAAAGGTGCCATACCAATACTAGATTGGAAGCTATTATTATAGGAAAATTCAACAAGTGAAATATGATCTTCCTAACTTCCACCAAAATCAAGAACACGAGCACGAAGAAGATCTTCAAGAGTTTGATTCACACGCTCGGTTTGTCCATCGGACAGGGGGTGACAAGCGGTGCTAAAATTAAGCTTCGTTCCTAAAGCTTTTTGAAGACTCTTCCAAAATCCACTAGTAAACAATGGACCACGATCGCTAACAATAGAAGTAGGAAATCCATGCAATTTAACAATTTCTTTGATAAAGATTTTGGCCAAAAGAGGAACGGTTCGATTAGATCGAACGGGAATAAAATGGGCGGATTTAGTAAGTCTATCAACGATCACCCATAAGCTATCATGACCAAAACAAGAACGGGGAAGGCCGTTAATAAAATCCATGGAAATTTGATCCCACTTCCAAATAGGAATTTCTAAAGGTTGCAATAACCCACCGGGCCTTTGATGTTCGGCTTTAACGAGTTGGCAAGTCATGCAACGCTTAACGAAGTTAGCGATGTCAAGTCTCATTCCCTCCCAATAATAAAGTCGCTTCATATCCGCGTACATTTTACTACTACCGGGATGAATGGTGAATTTAGAACGATGTGAATCTTTTAAAATATCTTTACGAAGATCACTAATATTTGGTACGATGAGTCTACCAAATCTCCGAACGCCGCCACGAGAATCGATATCAAAGTCTTTCAATCCTTCAATATCAATCTTATCCTTAATATTTTGGCTAAGAAGAGCCAATTCGGGATCTAGCCTTTGAGCTTCAAGAATGCGGTCTAAAAGAGAAGGATGAGCCTCAAGGCTACATAAAAAAAATGATGAGCATAAATCGGATACGCGGTCTCGAATCTCACAAGTGGATAAGATCTCGAGATCGTTCCATTCGGACATCATCATAGAAACAACAGCTTGTTGTTTACGGCTAAGAGCATCGGCGACACGATTACCCTTACCGGGAGTATAAAGAATATCAAGATCATAAGGTGCAAGCAACTCGAGCCAACGTTGTTGACGCAAATTAAGTTCCTTTTGAGAAAATAAATATTTCAAAGACTCATGATCCGTGTAAAGAACAAATTTCTCTCCCAAGAGATAATGACGCCAAATCCGAAGAGCGAAAACAATAGCCGCGAGTTCTAAATCATGAGTGCATATGTAGTCTCGGCAGGCTTTAATTGCCTAGAAGCATAAGCAATAACACATTCTATTTGCATGAGAACGGCACCCAAACCAACGCGACTAGCATCGGTATAGACAACGAAATCTTGATTCCCCTCGGGAATAACGAGAATAGAAGCATCAGAAAGAAGTTCTTTTAATTTCTGAAAAGAAGCTTCACATTTGTCCGACCAAACGTATTTAACACCTTTCTTCGTCAAGCCAGTGAGAGGCACGGCAATCTTGGAAAAGTCTTTGATAAAGCGACGGTAATAGCCCGCCAATCCAAGGAAACTACGAATCTCTGTCACACTCTCCGGTCTCTTCCAATCTTGAATCGCTTCAATCTTTGAAGGATCTACGGAAATTCCGGATTCGGAAATAATATGACCGAGAAATTTCACACGAGATTGCCAAAAGTGACATTTAGAAAATTTTGCCTTTAATTGATTACTCCTAAGAGTTTCCAACACAATCCGAAGATTTTTTTCATGCTCCTCCTCGGTTTTTGAATACACAAGAATATCATCGATAAAGATGAGAACAAACCGGTCGAGAAAGTCTTTGAACACTCTATTCATAAGGTCAACGAAATAGGCCGGGGCATTCGTCAAACCAAATGGCATGACAAGCCATTCATAAGATCCATATCGAGTACGGAACAAGGTCAAAGGAATACTATCCTCTGCAATACGAAGCTGATGAAATCCAGTAGCTAAGTCTAATTGTGAAAAGACTTTGGCACCACTAAGTTGATCGAATAGATCATCAATCCGAGGTAAAGGATATTTATTTTTGATAGTAAGATCATTAAGTTTGCGGTAGTCAACGCAAAGCCTAAGTGTTCCATCGGATTTCTTCACGAAAATAGCCGAAGCTCCCCAAGGCGAGGAACTAGAGCGAATAAATTGCTTCGTCTCCAATTCAGATAATTGTTTACGCATCTCCTCGTTTTCTTTATTGGACATACGATACGGAGGACGAGTGATAGGTTGAGCTCCAGGAATGAGATTAATTCTGAAATCAATTGCTCGCTTAGGTGGTAATCCTAAAACGAGCTCGAATATGTCCAAAAATTCACAAACGACGTGAATAAGAGAAATAATATCACCCTCGTCATCATCATCGTCATCAAGAGGATTTAAAGAATACAAAGATGCATCCAAGCTGGAATCTGAATCTTTAAGATTAATAGAAATCTGCTTAACAGATTGAGGATGTCGAAGATGAATAGTCTGCTCAGGACATAGGATAGGGGCTTCATAATGGTTAAGCCAATCCATTCCCAAAATCATTCCAAAGCCTAAATAACGCATGACATGCAAATCGGCTGGGAAAGGAAAATCACACAAAATAATCTCGATATCTTTACACAATAAACTGATTGTTGCGGATCCACCAACCGGATTCGCAATTCTCAAAGAAGTCATTAAACAAAAAACATCCAAAGAAAAAGTATCTACAAGTTCTTTTGATATAAAAGAATGGGACGCACCCGTATCAAAAAGAACTCGAATAGGATGATCACGAAATAAAATAATTCCATCCAGAATAGAATGAGAAATACCTTGGCCACGAGATGTGTTGCCAGGGGCTTGAGCAACATTAAGCTTTCCCTCTTTTCTAGTTTGAAGTTTGGGACACACATGCATAAAATGGTCCGGGCTCTTGCAATAGCGACAAGTACGAGGCTTTGAATACTTGTTCGCAAAATGGTCTTTCGAACCACAATTATAGCATTTCCCTTGAGTAGAGGAAAAGGTCTTTTCAGCAGGAGTTGCTTGCCTCCCTTTCTTATTGGGATAAGGGCTTTTGAATTTCTTTGGCCTCTTCTTGTTGTTGAAGTTTGGTTTGGAACCCCTCACTTCAACATCATTCTCCTTATCCGCCTCTTCAAGACGAAGAGCGATATCGACGAGTTGGTCGAAAGAAACTTCTAATTTTAGAAGTAATGGCTTCTTGAGATTTTTTTTTAAACCATAGACGAATCTCTGGTTCTTCTTTAAAGGGGTGTTGATGTATTCAACCCCGTATTTAGAAAGCGACTCGAAGGAGGCGACGTAATCAGTCACGGAGGACTCACCTTGAACAAGGTCTATAAATCGTCGAGCCAATGTCACTTTCTCAGCTTCCGGTACGAATTTCAACTCGAAGCGTTCTCGGAATTTCTCCCAAGTGAGATCCGCTACATTAGTTTCAGAAATAAGAAGCTCGTACCAGTCCAATGCTCTTTCTCGGAGCATACTTGAGGCCACCTGGACTCGGTGAATGTCAATAAGATTCATGCGAGAAAAGATTCGATCGCATGACCTTTGCCAAGCCTGTACTTCAATAACCGTTTCGGAACCTTTGAACGTCTCCCCACCCAAATTAGTGTAATCGCTACACAAGCGTGCAAATCCCGACTTTGGGTGAGTAGGTTCCGGGTTAGCTCCAGCTGCTTGAGCATTTGTCACTAAATCAAGAAGCTGTTGAGCAGTCATAAAAACTCCATCTTGGGGTGGAATGCTAGATGGCACGGCTCTGGGGCGGCCTGGTCTAGACATTTCTCTTCCTTTAGAAAGAAAGAAGAAGAAGAAAAAGGTTATTCACCAAATTGAATATTAAGCAATCTTGATAGATAAACAAGGAATCATAAGGAAAATAGGATGAATCGGTACGAAGACTCGAATTAAATCCTAAAGCACGACTCCTAAGATGGACTTAGAACAATGATCCTTGTTATAATATTCCATATTGTTCCGAAGTTTGGCTCTGATACCAAGCTGTAACGCCCCACCTCTATACCCACGCTAGCCAAGAATATTACTGTGAATGCGGTCAACTAGCACGGAGAATAAGGCTGTTGAGGAGCGACCATCTATGTAATTGCTTGTGCGAATACCGATATACGGGATAAAAATATAACTTTTCATCTCAAGAGGAAATCCGACATACCGACACATACTCAATGCTACTACACAGTGGCTATAAAGGTCTTCGGAAACAAATATAGAAATAAACATAACACAAATCAGTCACAGACAATTCATATCACAAAGGCGGAAATAGATATGAATATTACACATGAAAGTGTATATCAGATTAGTGGTCTAAAAAATCCACAATATCACAAAAGAATAGTTACATGAACTACACAAAAGAATAAGTATACACTATGGATTCTATATCTCAAATGTATACAACAAAAACTACTAATCTAAGTAGTTAACCAAAAGTCAAAGGAATCAATCCCTAGAGAGAAGTCAAGCAGAAGCACATGTAACATCTCGGTCTGACCCGAGTATTATTTAATAAGAAAATAATAAACGGATCAGTCTAGCTATAAATATCAGGTGAAACAATATAGAATAAGAGATATGACTAAACACATAATAATCACTATGCCAAGCTGTGATATATATAAGTAATTGAAAATCAACAAGAGATTAATCAATATCACCAAATCTACACAAGAATCAAAGAAATGTCATACTTCTTATTTCGTTCACCAAACCACAAATATTGACGATAATATCAACGTCAATCACAAAAGTCAATGACACACAAATTCACCAATGCACAAATATTGACAATAATATCAATGTCAATCACAAAAGTCAATGACACACAAATTCACCAATACACAAATATTGATAAAACTTATCAATAGAAATCACGAAAATTGGTGAAGCATAAATTATAGAAATCATCTCAAGAAATCCAGTAAATGACACACAAATTCACCTATGCACAAAAATTGATAAATCATATCAATGGAAATCACGAAAATAGGTGAAGAAGGAAATTCCAGAATTCGACACACGAAAACCAGAAATCACACAAAATAGGGGGGAGGCCTATCACACGAACGGGAGCATGAAAACTCACCAACAGTTGTAACACATGAACGAGAAGCTATCTCATGGTAGCTAGCCATTAATTTGACACACGAATGGTCCGAAGACCCAACACACGAATGGTCCGAAGACCGTGGGTTGCTACCCCACCAATTTGAGTCGAAATTCCACAAAACGGGGTCTAATCTCCCGCGCAGTCAAAGAGACATCGCACATTGCTAGTCTAAATCACAAAAATGATCATCGAGTAGTGTCGATTATAGTAAGCTAGTAAATATATGAGCTTAGCATCATGTCCCATAACCACTAGCTTAACTTAAATATTTACGAACAAATTGTAGATCTCCACTATAAAATTGTCACAAGAGTTTCAATCGAACAAGTCCAAGAATTAACCAACAAAGTGAACGCAAGCGTTTCATACCACTTGTTTTACTAAGTCGTTTAATTAGATTTCTCATACGAGTGAGGTAAAGGTTTGTGTATACTAGTAGATTGGAAAACGGTTTTATAAACGAGTTTGATGTTGAAAATATAGTTGAAATCGTTTGAAGAAAGAGTTTTGATATTTAATACTAGTATTGCAACCTTTATATTTTTAAAGTGACAAATCACAAAAATGATTGTAGAACAATCGATCACTAAAATTCACATTCGAAGACGTGAATAAAATCCAAAGAAATCGATACCAAATCCATAGAAATGGATATTTCCAAAAAGATCCATAAAAAGAAGTCATCAAAGTCGACAATAAGTGATAACGATTAATAGGATCGCTAAAATCGATAAACAATGGAAATTCACACAAAACAGCCTGAATAGGCTAAAATAATCATTTCCAGACGTTTGATTTGGAATCCAGACGTCTGGATTTGTTCTCTGGAAATAACCCAGAGAACACTCAGACATCTGAAACCTCAAGTCAGACGTCTGAGACCTATCCAGACATCTGGTTTGATGGTTCAGACATCTGAAAATAGTCTCTGGCTTTTTTTCATAATATGCGTGCATACATTTTTACTTTCCAGGTCCAAACCAGACGTCTGGACTTGGTCACCAGACGTCTGAAACTGCCTGGTAGGCAAAAATCAGCCTTGCCCAAAAATGGGCGAAAAATCTAAACGGAAGCGATCGGACGAGCGACGAAGATTAGGGATTTATGCCAAATGACAACCCAGCCTTATAGGCTCTCCGAAACACCTACTAAAGCATGATCAAACATCAAAGTTATGATTCTTAAAGATTTGGCTTCAAACACCAAAAATTGGAATATTTACAAATCTAATCCAAATCAAATGCAAATGCACACGAATAAGTGTTAGGAATTCATACCTAACAATCGAAGATAAATATAAGCATAGATGTGAGATAGAAATCTCACCTTTTCACAAAATCGAGCAAGAAGAAGCTTGAAAGCAAATGGAGAATCAACCTCTCTTCAACACAACCCAATTGAGCTTGAATCTAAGCTAAAAAACAAGAACATTCCCAAAATTAGGTTTAGGAATTTCTGAAATTGGTAAGAGAATAAGTTGGAGAAGACAAAGAGAATGCTTACCAATGGGTTCTTCTTGAGTTTGGAGCTAGGAATTTGATTTGCAAGAGAAACTAGGGTTTTGGATTTTTTAATTTCCAATCTCTCCCACCATTAATGTTATAAAAACTGAAAAGAGAAGAGAATGAGGGTGAGTGGGGAAGAGTGGCTCAGATTTGAGCATAAGTTAACATAGGGCTGAGCCCAAAACCAAACCCAAAGTGAAAAGTAGCAAAAATCAACTTTCTCCAAACATATCGAAACTTATACTCAAAAAGGTCGCAAACGGCATTTGAAACTCAATGGGAGTGGTCCCGAGTCCTAATTCGACCGTATGCAAAAAGTAGCTTTTTGGACTAAAATCCGACTAACGATAAAATATTTAAATAAAATATTTAAATATAAAATCGATAAATATGCGGGTTGTTAAAAGGTATGTGATTTGTGCTATGTGAAAAGGTAATCATTGCCTTAAGCGTCATCAACCGAAAATGACCGAAATAGGGTTAGATGCAGCAAGGCTAAGTGGGTGATTCCCAACTAGGATATGATCATCCCCTTCTGGAAATATTTCTTCCGGCTATGATGTTCGAGATGTAAATAAATTTGGTGTTCGGAAATCGAGCACTTGGATAAAGGTCGGTAATGATTGGGGGATAACATATTCGGTGCTATCTAGTTATAGAGGTAGGTCGATCTTGTGTCGGTAGATTTGTAATGGTTCCTCGGGACATCCATCTAGAGGTGTACCCATCGGAAGGTAGATCCTTCACCTGGTCATTTGCATGGAAATCCATTCTCCGATAAGTGCATTCGGACTTGATTGTAAACCTAGTATGCTGGAACTTAATCAATGTAACAATTTCGACCAAGAATAATAAGTTTATTTGCAAATGTTTTTCAAAGAATGTCATTAAAAATAATATCAAATGTTTTGATATAAAAGTATTTAGTTATCATAAGGTATAAACCCATTCGTGCTTATGTGTGGGCATGGTCTTATGAGATACTATTTCGTTTCAAAGGATTTTATTCAAAGGCGGATATATGACACTGTCATTTATTATTTAGTTTTCTTATGCTGGTTTATCAAGCCTGATCATGGAGTTTTCAATACTCGGGTCAGATCCGATTAGTTTCGGGTTTAGTGAAGACGGTTGGAGTTTCTAGAGGAGCTAGAGATATTCATCTACGTATGGATGTATTGTATTATCCGTTATCTACATTTGTTTGGTGTTTGTCAGCATTTGTAAGGACAGATGTTTATAACTGTCCAAGCTAAATTTAGGTTAGAATTTGATACATGTATTTTAAAAAAATTCGCTATGAAGATATTTTCAATATTATATATTTTTCCATTCGTGTGAGATTCTGTTTTGTCTTATCTTTCTTTATTACCTTTGATAATCCATTCTTTCGTGCAATTTTGTTCAGACATGTGTGGTTTATCGTCAGCTCAAACGGTAGGGAATTGTAGATCGTCACACCTTAGTTTTCAACTTATCGAAGATTATTCTCCGGCGGATGAAGACGAAGATTTGGTATATTATTATTACAAATATTATTCCTAGCAACATGTTGTTCTGATGCATTATATTTTGTATATATATAATTCTGATAAATGCTGTGTAAATCATAATCAAATATATAATATAAACAGCTTTATGAACTGTTTATTTTCTTATTATATATTTTCGTTGCGTTACAAGATTCTATGTTTATTTTCTTTTTCTTATCTTATATTTTGATTAATTAAACCCATTGATTATTTATGTTTCGGACTGTTTAATTTGGACATGTGTGGATCATTGTCGATTTAAACCTTCCGAAATGTGGATCATCACAGTTTGTATCAGATCTTTGGTTTAGCGATATCCTTAGCTTTGTGGGGTTTGACTCATTAGAGATAGAGTAATAATACTCTAGAATGAGTTTGATTGAGAGTACAAATTAAGAGAGCGTACTTGTTAGTGTTATAAAATGTTTTATATCGTGTTTACTTATCCGTTGAGTTGTTTATGAATTTTGGTCAGTGTACGGGACGTTATGTTATCGACAGGGATTTCTAAACACTTAAACGAAACAAGCAGACATAGTATTGTTATAAAATTGGGTAATACATAATTTTACCTAAATTATATTATATATATAATGTTAATTATTAATGAATGTTAGTCGATAGGCAATGATAATATTTAGTTATCATCGATTATTGGTTGAATTAAAGTACAAAGAATACTTTATGAATTGTATTTCATGAAGCGTTCGTTAATTAATTGAATTGAAATATAATTATATTTAGAACTATTATAATGGCAAAGTTGTAAATAAATGAAATGTTGGCAAATAATTAGTAAAATTTGTATAAGAAGGATCCAAAAATTAGGAATTTCAGAACTTAAAATTCTTTTGTTTTCAAAATTTGTTCTTAAAGCCTTAATAATTAATAATAGTATATTTGGAAGAGTTTTGACTAGAAAAATATTTTGAAAAGATTTTTGAAAGAAATAAAAGCATTGAACTCGCTTTGATCACTGGGAAATAATTCTGGGGATGACTACAACATCGCCAGCATTCAATTTTGAGTTTTTGAGTGAGATTTCCTACCAAAAGGAATTTATCTTCGATTAAAACAAGTTTTGTTGTGAAAAATGTTTTAAGTATGATTTGATAAATATATGAAAATAGTTTTGAACTTATGATTGAAATGGTGTAGATAAAAATAAGTTTATACTTTATTGAATTGAACAGGAAAGTAAAATTAAATTTTAAAACCATTGAATATTTTTTGTTAAGCAAACAAAGAAGATTCGAATTTAAAATATGAAGAAAAGAATTAATTTAAGTATGTTAATAAAATGGAGTTAGTGAAATGAAGTAAATAAAATGAAGTCTAACTCAAGAAAGCTTAAATAAAATGAAATGTATAAATGAATTAAATATAATAAAATGAAAGTTTGAGTGAATAAGTTTGTATAACTTATAAATTTGAGAAATATTAAACTAAAAACAAATATTAAATTTGTTGGATGTGAATGATAAGAAAGGAAAAGAAATTTTAACTTGAATAATGTTGAATAAACCGAGTAATGGAAAAATGAAATGAAGTTTAACTCAATATTAAATAATATTGAATTGGATATTGAATGAACTAGATAAACTAGTAAAGTAGATTAATTTCACTTAAGATATAAAATAAATTTGTAGAACGAATACAATTTGAATTATAAACTGAAATGCAATTTGAATTGTGAAAGATATTGAATAAAATAAAGGAGTGTAAGAAAAATTAATATTAGTAATATAATTTGATTTAAATCTGATGTAAATAAATTAAATTCAATGGAATGAGTTTTAATAAATTGAATGACAACCAACTGAATATGAAACGAGTTAATGAAATAAATTTTAAGATGAAGGATAACATATGGAAGGTTGAATAAAAATTGATTGTGATAAAAAGGAAGGTTTACTAATATGAATGTGAGTCCTAAAATAATATCCACTTAATTAATGATATGAACGGAATATAAACCAATAGAGTGAACCATTTTATAAAAATTAAATTTACTGAAATAAAATTATTAATATGAATTTAAATTTATGAAATAAACTAATTAATTGAAACAATGGATTAATACTGTGATATCCCGGAATTTCAAGGAATTTAAAATGTGATAAACTCTTAATTTAAATTATTTAAAATTGATAAAATTATTATTTTCAAAAAAATAAATAACCAAATAATAATAATGTGATGTTTTGATTATGGTTATAGATTGATTTTTAATAGGAATAATTATTTAATTTGTTTTATTTTATAAATTTGATTTTAAATAGACTTATTATTTTCAAATTTAATAAGTGTTGTTTAAATATATATATATATATATGTATGTATGTATGTATTTAAGTTGTTTTTAAAATGGAGTAATCAATTTCAAACTTAACAATGAGTTTAGTTTAAAATATAAATGTTTGAGTTTATTTTTAAATTAGATTTTAAAAGTAAAATTTTAATTTGAATCTTTAAAGATAAGTATTTTAATATATTTTGGTATGAAATGTATGAATAAAGTTTTTATGTAAATAAGATTTTATTTTATATTGTTTTCCTTAAAAAGATTATTTATATAAATTTTGTAAGTATTTATTTAATAGTAAATAAATACAAAAGGGCTATATTAGCATTTAAAAATGGATTTAATGTATATTATATATGATTTTATTTAAATTAAAAATTGGTTTTTATTTTCTTTCTTTTAAAAAAAGTTTTATTTATCTAAATCAAAAAGGCATTTAAAATGTTTCTATTAATTAGGAAATTTAATTCAAAAAGATTTTAAATTATTTAATAATAAAATAACTAATTACAAGTGGTGATTTTATATGCATCTTACATTTATGTGTAAGATAATTAGGATTTTTATGACAAGTGTCATAATCCAATTTTATTTTCTTTATTTTTAAAAGCCAAATCTAAATGAATGTAAATAAGCCTAGATTTCCTCTTCTCCGTTTTCTTTGCTTAATTTTCACATTTTCAAAGACTAAAGCCTAAACCAGGAAATTCACAAACCAAAATGCAAACCTGTAACATTCACAAACAAGCAAATCTGAAAATCAAACAATGCAACCAGAAAACAATTTCTCAAAACCAAAACCATGTCACATTTTTCAAATCTGCAATTTTATTTTTCCTGTAACCATTTTACAAGTTCAAACCAGATTTTCAAATGCAAACTGAACACTCCTCAAACCAAATCAAAGCCCTGTTAACAATCAAAGCTGTAACCATCTATCCTCAAATCTGTAACCAATTTTCATTTCAAAACACCTGTAGCCATTTTGCAAGTTCTAGATCAAGCATGTAGCCATCTTTCAAGAAGGCATGCAAGTAAATCTAAAGTAAATCAAAGTTTTCAAAGCTTACAAATTCCAAAGGCCATGGTTTTCGAGTTTTCAAAGCTAGCATTTCATTATTCGAAGCTTTTCAATTTTTAAAAGAAATCAAGACAGTCAAGTTTACAAGTTCCTAGTTTTCTAAGCTCTGTCAAAAAACTGCTTTAGTTCTCTGCATTTCTTTCAAAGGTACGTAAACATTTACATAAAAGCTTAAGTAAATGATAGTAGTTGCATGTGGATTGCTGTGTTGAAAGTGCTTTGCACTTGTTTATATATATAAGTATAAATGTTGTATGTATGCATCTGATTTGAACTGTGCATGTGCTCGTATCTCTGTTTCCCAGGTTTTAGTGTTTACCAATTAATCAAAAATCCATATCTTTTATCTAATCTCTGTTAGCACTTGGATCAAAAACAAAATAGATTAGTTTTAGTATAATCTAGGTATTAAAAATATAAACAAGTATGTAAGTGATGTAATAAGCTAGCATTTGGGAAATAACAGTAAAATCTTTTAAATTATGTAAAACCAAATGTCGTATTTCATTGATTCAAGTTTATGTCTTGAATCATCTATGGAAATCATGATTTTTAAAACAAAATTACAAATTTTACCATTGTAACGAGGGAGCAGTCCTAGTTGACTAGAGTTTGGAGTTTTGGGATTTTGTGGTGACTGGAGTTCGTCGGGTGGTCGAAGTTCTTCCTGGAGCTAGATGTATGATTAGGTGTGTGGGCAAAATTATCTAGAAGGTGGTTAACCCACCATGGCGTTTGTGATGCCCCACCTCTATGCTCACAATACCAAAGGTTATTATAAGGAATAACGTCTGCTATTTTGAAGAATAAGGCTTGTTAGAAGTGGCCATCCGTAAGTTATGCCTTAGACGAGTATTATTACATCGATAGGAGTTGTGTAAAATACTGTCAAAGATATAAATTCAATCTAAATCTAAAACAAAACTACGGTGGCTAAAGAAAAATTCAGAACAACTCATAATAACGACAACACGGATAGTATAATCACATCAGAACAGATATATCAGATATATATAGCGGAAGACAAGTTTGGATACATGCTATAACAACCGATAGTTCACATAAAACAAATGTACATTTACATGTCATAAACATACACGAGACGAGAGTCAATGCACCAAAAAGAAACACCTCAAAGTCTAGACGAAAGGTGAAGTGAAATCCCAAAAGCTGAAGCAGCAACTGAATCATAGATAGCGATTATCCTGAAATAACTCGGTCGAACCCGAGTATTATTTAAAAGAAAATAATAAACGGATCAGTCTAATCTAAACTTCAGAAATAAGTGTATGATAAACAACACTTAAGCAAATAATCATAATCTCAAATGAGATTATACAATATAAATAATCAACGTAGTTCAAATAAAGAAATCTCTATTTATACTCCATAAAAATCAATAATCTCGAATGAGACTACTCAACATAAGTAATCACCATAGTTTAAATGAAGAAATCTCAATTTAAACTCCATCAAAATCAACTTTTAAATTCCCAATTGAATTTAAAACAGCAATACACAAATTTACAATCTCGGACGATACTATACACAAATTATAATCTCGGATGAGACTATACACAAAATTATAGCCTCAGTTGAGATTATACAACATAATAATTAGCATAGTTTAAAGGAAGAATTCCCATTAAACATCATCAGAAACAACTTCAAAATTCTTAATTAAATTCAAAATAGCAATACGCAGAATCTAGAAATCAAAATAAGATAACTAGAAAATCAACATAAAAGATGGATTGATCCCAACAGATGGCGAGTTTTAGCTACCCCGCACATGCATCAACATATGGCCGAAGCCTATCAAGTACCTTCATCATAATTTTGGTGCCCAACAAATGACCCGAAGGTCCAACATATGACCCCGAAGGTCTAGTACTGGTATTTGTCCCCAAGGTCAATCATATGACCCGAAAGTGCAACAGAGTGGCTCGAAGCCAAATGAAATCATCAAAACAACAATTATTTCAATTAACGAGTCTGGAATTAACCGAAATAGTAAAAGTGTGGTTCCATACTCTGCACTTTTGCTAAATCTTTTAAATCTCTTCATCGTCTCCTTGAAAGTGCAAAATCGTGTATTTTATAAAAATAACATTTTACATTCTCAAATGAACAAGTCCGGAATAAACTGAATCAGTAAAAGTAAGGGTTCATAGTCCTTAATTTTGCTGAAACGTTTAAATCGATTCCTCATTCCTTTAAAAGCGTAAACTGTAAAAAAAATTGGAAACAATTTTATTTCAAAACGATTTTTAAAACACATGATTAAAGCAACAACATCTGTAGCAATTTCGACAAGGAAATTGCGCTTCGCAAAACATCATAAAAATGGATAATAAAATCAGTGTTGCGGGATAGCCGCTTGAAAATTCACTTTAAATTGACGGTTACCGAAGTAAAAACAACAGTACTTTTTATTCATAAAAAATGCCATCAAAACAACACGCACCAAAAATATAATACCGTTGTAAAATTTTCGTTATAAAAATAACGGCAACAAAATACGCTTTAAAACCAAACACCGGTTCAACGCAAATTAAACACTGGTATTTTAAAACATTTTCGTGCAGTTCAACTTGCACGAATATATTGAATTGGTGGTCTGGTTATTATTCATTTTCCACGCAAATGATAAATGTGACAAATATGAATTGAATTGGACGTGCTACTCACCTTTGCATGCCAATATCAAATATGAACCAAATATAATAACTTGGAATGGATTTAGTGTACAACTTAGACAAAATACAAAATAACTTGGACACGTTTTTGATGCACGGATCAAATATAAAAGATGGTGGCCAGGCATTACTTCTGTAGGCATGAAAAAGAAGTCGGTCTGGGCATAATTTTTGGTGCACATATATTTGCACACAGTGATGAGGTAGAGAAGAAAATATAATATGATTTATTCTCGTGTTACCCATGTTTACAAATACGAATATAAATGAAAAAAAAAGAAGGTCTGGACTTGCTATAGTATGCATTATCCTGGACATACACCTTGCAAACTACTCTTGGTTGCATCACCAATATGCACGCAAGGAGTTTTAGAGGTAACTTCAACATTGATTTATATGGCATGCACGTAACATTTTTTTAAAAAATAAAATACACTTTATACACGCATGCTTTAAGCAAACACACCTTGCAACACTAACACAAGCATGCACGGAACTTGGATGGGCACACACGTTTTTGATGCGTGGAACTATTGTATGCTATAGTATGCATTATGCTTTAAGAAAATGACCTGGAAACTTTGTCAAAGCAAGTATAATGAAAAGAATAAACCTATATCTTTTTCTTCATGTATGTAGACAATTCAATATTGAACCACGTTATGTTTTTATGTAGTTTAATTTTTAGACTTTTCTTATCTTGAAATAATCTACACTTATTACTTGTTTTGCACGTTAACTCAAGTGTGCGTGAAGAAAAAGAATAGTGACCTGAAGTTTTATTTATATATATGCATGCAACTACTAAAAATGCATGGAACTTGATCCCATGCCAAGATAAATGCACGCAAGTAATATCTAAACTAGAAAACGACCTGGGCCTAAACTACACAATGCAAAAATGTCTACGCTTGGACCCTATTTTCATGTGAACAGTTTAATTATAAGGCACACACGAAATGAAACAAAAGTTGTCTCACTATTGTGCGCATATTGACTTGCAGGTGAAGAATAGATCAAGTATTAATCAAGCTTGCACACACACAAAATAATGAAGTGAGGAGTATAAATCAGAAATGTGAGTTTTTTTACTCACCTTTAAGTAGCGTCAAAAATCAGTTAGCACCAAAGATTCAGAAGAATGCAATAATATGGGACCTCCATTAACGCATTTCTGCAGAGCTATTTGGAAAAGAATGAACCAGGAAAAGAATGCAACCTTTACTTTTATCTTCACAAAATGTGTACCATTCAAAAGAAAAGTGTGCTGGAAAGAATTATGGTACAAAGCATTTAAGGCGAACGTGCCTATGTGAAGAAACAAGGACCGACTAGCATAAAAAATGATGATAGTTGTAAGTGCAACGCTTGTTTATAAATTTCCCTATTCACAAATACATCTTTACACGCAAGTAATAAATACTTGCACTCTTATATCGCAGTTTGAATGTGAGAAGCCCTGTTGCTTTGAAAACTTATCAGGCACGTTACTTGATGCATTGATTTATTTCGTCTTGTATGCCTAATTACTTTGAATGGATACTCAACACCTAGTGTATAAGATATGCTACTGTTCTAAAAAAAAACGAGTACAAAGGCACATACATAAGTTTCGAACTTTGTATGCTTTAGCAATTGCCTGGTTTCGAAATTTCTAGGTTTCGAATTTTTTGTTTGTTTGTTTGCATAACACTCTGTTTTCTTTTAAAGCTTTGGTTTCGAATTTTTTGTTTGTTTGTTTGCATAACACTCTGTTTTCTTTTAAAGCTTTGCTCACAGCAAGGCAAAGTAAAAAGATTTGATCAAATCTTGTTTATAAATGGACCAATACGTGCACACATGAAAGGCAAAAATGTAATACAACTTGTTAAATGCAAAAAGCAAATTGGCAACTGACTCCGCAAAAGAATTTGCATCATTTTTTTTCAAATTTTAATTTTAAAAATATTCCTATTTAAAATATTTATTTCGACAGTAATTCAAAAATCACGGTCGTTACAGACTCCCCCTTATAAAAATTGTGTCCCCGCAATTTTCATACTAGAAGTAGTCAATAACACAAATAATTCATCACAACAAAGACTAGAAAAGAAAAGACGAATAAGAATGCTCACCCCCACCCGAAGAGGAGAGAAAACCCGGATAAGAATGCTCAATGAATTTTCTGGTTTCCCAAGTGTAATTCTTGGGGTTTGTGGACCATTAAATTTTTCACAAGCGGGACTTCTTTATTTCCGAAGGCGTTTAACCCCCGAAGCTAGCACATGAATAGGATTTTGCACTTTAGATAAGTCGGGTGAGATCTCAAGATCTTACAACATATGAGGATCAATAATAAAATCTGAATCTTGAAGGCATCTTCGAAGCTGGGATACAAGAAATACGTAATGAATTCCCGAAAACTGAGTAGGTAGCGATACACGATAAGCACTAAGGCCAATGCGTTCCGTAATAGGAAACGGTCCGATATAACGAGGAGCCAATTTCCCGGAGCTACTAAAATGCACTACACCCTTCATCAGAGAAATATGAATGAATACAAGTTCGCCACAGCAAAATTCCAAAGGCTTCCTACGGTGATCGGCATAAGATTTCTGTCTATTCTGATCCTCTTTCATTCTCTGTCTGATAATATCTATCCTTTTAGAAGAATCACGAATATAATCGGGGCCGAGAACTAACTTTTCCCCCGATTCCAACCAACAAGATGGTGATCGGCACGACCTTCCATAAAGAGCTTTAAAAGGAGCCATACCGATACTGGATTGAAAACTGTTGTTATGAGAGAATTCAACAATAGATAAGTGGTCTTCCCAACTACCACTAAAATCAATAATGCAATTCGATTGGACTTGATAGGGATAAAATGGGCTGATTTGGTCAATCGGTCAACAATCACCCAAACACTAATATGGCCCGACCTCGAACGAGGTATACCTCAATGAAGTCCAAAGAAATTTGATCCCATTTCCATAATGAAATCTCAAGAGGCTGCACAAGACCACTAGGACAATGGTGTTCTCCTTTAATAAGTTGACAAGTCATGCAACGACTCACATAACTTGCACCATCACGCTTTACACCCTCCCAAAAGTATAAGCATTTCATATCAGCATACATCTTACTACTACCCGAACGGATAGTAAACTGAGAACAATGACAGTCCCCAAGAATGTCATTTCTAAGATTAGAAACATTAGGCACGATCAACCTACCCTTCTTCTAAATACAACCATGATCATTAATATCGAAATCCTTTAGATCGTCACTTCGGGATTCCGATTTACAATTCTAAATAAGATACGAGAGATCTGGATCTTGTTTCTGGGCATCGGCAACACGATCCAACAAACGAGGACGAGCTTCCATGCTAAATAAAAGCACAGGAGAATCAGAAACTGAAGGACGGTCTCTAATATCACAAAGAGATAAACCTTCTAAAATATTCCACTCTGCTATCATCATGGAAACAACAACTTGCTTCTTGCGACTAAGCGCATCAGCAACTCGATTACCCTTACTAGGGATATACTGAATACCAAAATCATATGAAACAAGAAATTCGAGCCAATGTTGTTTCCTCATATTACGTTTCTTCTGAGTGAATAGATACTTCAGAGATTTGTGGTTAGTGAAGAGAATAAAACGCTCGCCTAATAAATAATGTCGCCAAATCTTTAGAGCAAAGACTATAGCGGCAAACTCCAAATCATGAGTAGCATAACGAATCTCGTTAGGCTTTAGTTTTCTAAATGCATAGACAACTACTATCTTTTCGCATGAGAACAGCACCGAAACCAATACGGCTAGTATTGGTACAAATAATGAAATCTTGGTTCCCTTCGGGAACCACAAGGATAAGATTAGCAGAAAAGAGTACTTTCAAATAATCTTCTTTCCTGAAAAGCTAAAACTTCCAAAATTACATTTTTCTTTAAGTAATCATTTTCTAGAAATTTTTTCTTTTTATAAGTCAATCTATTGTGTCAAATTGTCTCATCAAAGTGTTTAGGAGATTCCTATCGATAACGTTGATCAAGCGCATTGACCAGAATTCTTAAAGCACTCACTGGGCAATACAATCACAAAATCATCTTCTATATGATAAGCGCAAATCCATTTATACTTGTAAATAAATTTTATGAAAAAGATTTGCAAAATTTTAAATTGCTATTTTCGTCCAAAATCAATAAATACACACATGGAGTCATCGAGATATTTGTAGATTACTCGATTCATAAAATGGATGAAATAAGCTAAGAAAACTGAATGACATAAGAATCATAACGAGTGCGGAATGTGGTGAGTGGAATGCTAACTTCCGCAACTCGTAGCCAAATGAAAACCGGTGGTAAGGTCGAGTTGGGACGAGAACTAGAATGAATAAATTGCTTGGCTTCTAACTCAGATAATTGTTGCTTGAGTTCCTCATTTTCCTTAGCATATATCCTCATGGGAGGACGACTGACAGGATGAGTACCAGAGATAAGATCAATACAGAACTCAATTTCCCTATTCGTCGGCAAACCCCAAATAGGCTCAAAGATAATAGAAAAATCACAAACAACTAGAATATTAGCTATGACATCCTCCGATTCGAAGGAAGACTATAGGAGCATTCGAAGTATGGTTCATGCTTCGAAATATAATAGATAACTGCTCGATAGCATCAGAATGCTTGAGATATACAATTCTTTCAGGACATAGGATTTGAACTTCATAACGGACGAGCCAATCCATACCCAAAATCATAACAAAACCAAGATGATCCATAACATGCAGATTTGCATGAAAGGAAAAACCACAAATAATAATTTCAACATCAACACACAACAAACCAAGAATAGCGGATCCACCAATAGGATTTATGATCCTCAAAGGGTCGCAAAGACTAATCAACATCCAAAGGAATAACATCAACAAGTTCCTTCGACACGAATGAATGTGATGCACCCGTATCGAAAAGAACTCAAATAGAACGACAATGAAATAAAATGAAACCTTCCTAAACAGAAGGAGCAATACCCTTTGGGTTGAGAAAAATCACCAAAAGCTTAAGCAACATAAAGCTTCCCGGATTTGAAACCCTTAGGAGGAGTAGGACAATCCGAAACAAAGGACTTTCCTTGTTTTAACTCAAGGAAAGTACAACCAAGATTGATAAGGTATTTAACAAATGGAATACTATGGAAATATAAGATATATTCCTAGACATATTCCAACTTGTTAGAAAGGATAAAAGTTTAAGAACAACGAAGGAATAGATTAGAAAGGCACGAAAAAAAAACGTCGAATAGTTGTAATGCATGTCCCATTCTGCTTCTGTTCTGTGTTTATTACAATTTGTTCTAAATCTCAGCTCTGATACCAAGCCGTGACGCCCTACCTCTATGCTTACAATAACAAAGGTTATTATAAGGAATAACGTCTGCTATTGTGAAGAATAAGGCTTGTTAGAAGCGACCATCCGTAAGTTATGCCTTAGACGAGTATTGATTACATCGATAGGAGTTGTGTAAAATACTCTCAAATATATAAATTCAATCCAAATCTAAAACGAAATTACGGTGGCTAAAGAAAAATTCAGAATAACTCATAATAACGACAACACAGATAGTATAATCACATCAGAACAGAAATATCAGATATGTATAACGGAAGACAAGTTTGGAGACATGCTACAACAATCGATAGCTCACATAAACCAAATGTACATTTACATGTCATAAACGTACATGAGACGAGAGTCAATGCACCAAAAAGAAACACCTCAAAGTCTAGATGAAAGGTGAAGTGAAATCCCAAAAGATGAAGTAGCAACTGAATCAGAGATAGCGATTATCCTAAAATAACTCTGTGTGACCCGAGTATTATTTAAAAGAAAATAATAAACGGATCAGTCTAATCTAAACTTCAGAAATAAGTGTATGATAAACAACACTTAAGTAAATAATCATAATCTCAAATGAGATTATAAAATATAGATAATCAACATAATTCAAATAAAGAAATCTCTATTTAAACTCCATCAAAATCAATAATCTCGAATGAGACTATTCAACATAAATAATCACCATAGTTTAAATGAAGAAATCTCAATTTAAACTCCATCAAAATCAGCTTTTAAATTCCCAATTGAATTTAAAACAGTAATATGCAAATTTATAATCTCGGATGAGACTATACACAAATTATAATCTCGGATGAGACTATACACAAAATTATAGCCCCGGTTGAGACTATACAACATAGTAATCAGCATAGTTTAAAGGAAGAATTCCCATTAAACATCATCATAATCAACTTCAAAATTCTTAATTGAATTCAAAACAGCAATACGCAGAATCTAGAAATCAAAATAAGATAACTAGAAAATCAACATAAAAGATGGATCGATCCCAACAGATGGCGAGTTTTAGCTACACCGCATGTGCAACAACATATGGCTGAAGCCTACCAAGTACCGTCATCATAATTTTGGCGCCCAACAAATGTCCCGAAGGTCCAACATATGACCCCGAAGGTCTAGTACTGGTATTTGTCCCCAAGGTCCATCATATGACCCGAAGGTGCAACAGAGTGGCTTGAAGCCAAATGAAATCATCAGAATCATCAAAACAGCAATTATTTCAATTAACGAGTCTGGAATTAACCGAAATAGTAAAAGTGTGGTTCCATACTCCGCACTTTTGCTAAATCGTTTAAATGTGTTCATCATCTCCTTGATAGTGCAAAATCGTGTATTTTATAAAATAACATTTTACGTTCTCAAATGAACAAGTCCAGAATTAACCGAATCGGTAAAAGTAAGGGTTCATAGTTCTTAATTTTGCTAAAACGTTTAAATCGATTCCTCATTCCTTTGAAAGCGTAAACTATAAAAAAAATTGGAAACAATTTTATTTCAAAATGGTTTTTAAAACACGTGATTAAAACAACAACATTTGTAGCAATTTCGACAAGGAAATTGCGCTTCGCAAAACACCATAAAAACGGATAACAAAATCAGTGTTGCGGGATAGCCGCTTGAAAATTCACTTTAAATTGACGGTTACCGAAGTAAAAACAACAGTACTTTTTCTTTATCAAAAATGCCATCAAAACAACACCACCCAAAAAGATAATACCGGTGTAAAAAATTTCGTTATAAAAATAACGGCAACAAAATACGCTTTAAAACCAAACACCGGTTCAACGCAAATTAAACACTGGTATTTTAAAACATTTTCATGCAGTTCAACCCGCACGAATATATTGAAATTGGTGGTCTGGGTATTATTCATTTTCCATGCAAATGATAAATGTGAACAAAAATGAATTGAATTGGAGGTGCTACTCACCTTTGCATGCCAATATCAAATACGAACCAAATATAATAACTTGGAATGGATTTAGTGTACAACTTAGACAAAATACAAAATAACTTGGACACGTTTTTGATGCACGCACGAAATATAAAAGATGATGGCTAGGAATTACTTTTGTATGCATGGAAAAGAAGTCGGTTTAGGCATAATTTTTGGTGCACATATATTTGCACAAAGTGATGAGGTAGAGAAGAAAATATAATATGATTTATTCTCGTATTACCCCTGTTTACAAATACGAATATAAATGGAAAAAAACGAAGGCCTGGACTTGCTATAGTATCCATTAGCCTGGAAACACACCTTGCAAACTACTCTTGGTTGCATCACCAATATGCACGCAAGGAGTTTTAGAGGTAACTTCAACATTGATTTATATGGCATGCACGTAACATTTTAAAAAAAAAATAGAATACACTTTATACATACATGCTTTAAGCAAACACGCCTTGCAACACCAACACAAGCATGCACGGAACTTGGATGGGCACACACATTTTTGATGCACGGAACTATAGTATGCTATGCATTATGCTTTACGAAAATGACCTGGAAACTTTGTCAAAGCAAGTATAATGAAAAGAATAAACCTATATCTTTTGCTTCATATATGTAGGCAATTCAATATTGAACCATGTTATGTTTTTATGTAGTTTAATTTTTATACTTTTCTTATCTTGAAATAATCTACACTTATCACTTCTTTTGCACGTCAACTCAAGTGTGCATGAAGAAAAAGAATAATGACCTGAAGCTTTATTTATATATATGCATGCAACTACTAAAAATGCATGGAACTTGATCCCATGCCAAGATAAATGCACGCAAGTAACATCTAAACTAGAAAACGACCTGGGCCTAAACTACACAATGCAAAAATGTCTAGGCTTGGCCCTATTTTCATGTAAACATGTTAATTATAAGGCACACACAAAATGAAACAAAAGTTGTCACACTATTGTGCGCATATTTACTTGTAGGTGAAGAATAGATCAAGTATTAATCAGGCTTGCACACACATGAAATAATGAAGTGAGGAGTATAAATTAGAAATGTGAGTTTTTTAACTCACCTTTAAATAGCCTCAAAATCAGTTAGCACCAAAGATTCAGAAGAAAGCAATAATATGGAACCGCCATTAACGCATTTCTGCAGAGCTATTTGGAAAAGGATGAACCAAGAAAAGAATGCAACCTTTACTTTTCTCTTCACAAAATGTTTACCATTCAAAAGAAAAGTGTGCTGGAAAGAATTATGGTACAAAGAATTTAAGGTGAACGTGCCTATGTGAAGAAACAAGGATCGACTAGCATAAGAAAAAATGATGATAGCTGTAAGTTCAATGCTTGTTTATAAATTGCCATATTCACAAATACATCTTTACACGCAAGTAATAAATACTTGCACTCTTATATCGCAGTTTGAATGTGAGAAGCCCTGTTGCTATGAAAATGTATCAGGCACGTTACTTGATGTATTGATTTATTTCGTCCTGTATGCCCAATTACTTTGAATGGATACTCAACACCTAGTGTATAAGATATGCTATAGTTTTTAAAAAGAAATTAGTACAAAGGCACATACATAAGTTTCGAACTTTGTATGCTTTAGCAATTGCCTGGTTTCGAAATTTCTACGTTTCGAATTTTTTTTTGTTTGCATAGCACTCTATTTGCTTTTAAAACTTTGTTCACAGCAAGGCAAAGTAAAAAGATGTGATCAACTCTTGTTTATAAATGGACCAATACGTGCACACGTGAAAGGCAAAAATATAATACAACTCTTGTTAAATGCAACAAGAAAATTGGCAACTGACTCCGCAAAAGAATTTGCATAATTTTTTTTTCAAATTTTAATTTAAAAAAATTCCTTTTAAAAATATTTATTTTGATAGTATTTCAAAAATCACGGTCGTTACAGCGTTGAGGATTGTTCGATTTTGTTTCTAAACCTAGTTTGGTTGAGGGTCTGATTTGTGATCTTTGCTTCACCTATGGTGCATTGAGTGGCACGTAACTCTGAGGACGGTGGCGTGGATGTCAGACGAAGCTAGGGACGGAGTTGCCGCGACTCCAGTGATCGGAGACGTGGGATTCGAGTTGTTTTCTGGTGATGTTCTGGTTCTTCGTTCTGCTAAATGGTTCGATTTGTGATCATGGCGTGTGGTGATGTTTTGATGATTGTAATGGGTCGCTGGAGCGATTGTGGTTGTGTGGGAGGTTCTGGCGATGGTCGGAAGATCACTATGGGTGGTGCAAGTTAGACGGTGGCATGGTCATGTCTGTTGGTATAGGGATGGCAGTTGCCTCGGGGGAAACTCGCGTGGATTTAGTTTTGGCTCGAGCTTGTCTCTGGGTCGTTTACGAGATTAAGTGAGCTGTTATGTTTTGACAGTTTTAAATTTTTTTAAACCAAACTGTTGAATTTTTTAAATAGTTTTTAAATTTAAGTCAAACAGTTTTAAAAAGAAGAAAAGAGGAAGATGTACTTGGTTTTAGTTCAGGTACATATGGGTTAAACCAAAGCAAATGTTTAATGTAACAACCCTGGTTTTAGCGATTACCTGAAAATATTAAATTATAACGACAATTATAATTTAATAGTGTAAATTAATAATTAAAGAGGAATTTAAATTATTTATTGGGAATAAACAATATATTTGAGGATAAAATGAGAAAATAGAATTTTGAAAACTTTATTAAGATGATTTGAGTTAAAAGATTGAGGAAATGAGTTTAATTTAGAGATAATGCAATTTTTATGTTAATTATTGCTACTTACTTCTTTTAATGATCTCTAAAAGAAATAATTAATTTTAAAATGAGATATATTGAATATAATGATGGAATTGAGTTTAAAAGTATAATTTGAGTATAAATTAAGTTTGAAATGATTGGTAGAATTTAATTACACAAGAATGTGATTTTTGTGTAATTTTTAATGTTAATTATAATGGGTTTTGTAATTAAAAATGTAAATTGCCATTTACTTTGAAATAGAGAAATATGATAACAAAATGTTTTAATAATATAAATAATATTTTATTTAAGTGCAAAACATCTTAATTATCATGAGTATAATGTTTCGTAATTCTTTTTTTTTAAAAGAGAGAAACTTGAAGTAATGTTGAGTACATTTGTTATCATATATTGTTAATATGTTAAGTGATTAAATTATTAACTAAAAGCTATTTTCTTTTGTTGGGCTTAAGTCCATTAACTAATCCTATCACTTAGCCTATTCATCTAAGAATGAGAAAGAAAGAGAAGCTCCTGTACGTTTATTTCCATTCCTCTCTGTAAAATTCCAGAAGTAAGAAAATGGCAGCCTTCTTCCTTTCTTATTCCATGCCCTAATAGTTCAAATAAATTGGGAAATTGATGATTAAAAACGCAAATCTAAGTTCCAAACTCAGGTAATCTATAATCTAAAACCTTTTTCGCCATCAAAAATCAAGTTTGAAATGTAAATCAATTAATTCCTTCTCTATCTTTGTTTGCATGTCTGCTTTTTGAGGATTTTACTGGTTTTAATGGTCAATTCTTCTTCAAAGCTTCAATATCTTGCATCTAAATCGTAGTTTAACCTTCATGAAGGCAAAGTAGTGTAAAACTCACAAACCCTAGCTTTTTATATGATTAATATGTCATAATCAGTGAATTACTGAAGCTGAAAATAAATTAGCCATAACTTTCTCGTTTTTGATCCAATTTTGAATATTATAGATGTTTCGGAATGCTTATTTCATGTGCTACAACTTTGATGTTTTGTGTTTTCTGTAATTTGGATGTTAGCTATGTCAAAATTGAATTTTTCTACTGTAATCCCGAGAGCAAAACCAATATTAGCTCTATGCTTAAGGCTAAAACTAAATTGGCCATAAGTTCTTCGTTCCTCAACCGATTTCGATAAATTTAGATGTCCTAGAAAGCTTAGACTTTGTTATAAAACTTGTATGTTTTATGTTTTTCAAAATTTCGATATTATCTTGGCCAAAATTGTGATTGTTTATCGCTGTCTCAAGACAAAATGACAGAAGTTGTGAAATTCAAATCTCAGAATTGTTTTATCCATTACTTTTACAATTCTTATCGGAATTCGGTAATTTTTAATGTTCCGGAAAGCTTTGAAACTAATCCACAACTTTCTCTTTATTCATTTTTCCTGATTTCGAAGTTTTATTTGCTAAAATTGCAATTGTTGGTCGCTATCCTGCAAATGCATAAGTTCAGGCTAAGTTTGAAGTTTTTAGCAAAATGATCATAACTTTTGAAACAATGATCGGAATTAGATGATCTTGGTCAATCTGGAAAGCATAGAAACTAAGCTACGACTTTTGTTTTATTCATTTTCCCTGAGTTTGAAGTTATCTATGCTAATTTTGCAATTGTTTATCACTGTCTTGTAAATGCATAAGTTCAGGCTAAGTTTGATGGTTTTAGTAAAATGGTCATAACTTTTGAACTGTTGATCCAAATTCGATGATCTTGGTCATCCTGGAAAGCACGAATTATATGCAACAATTTTCATTCAGAGTGTATCAAATTTTTTTTAGTGTTTGCTAGTTCAAAATAGCGGATTTTATCCACTGTCCTGTGTTTTGCTCCATGTTGTTTGCGCACTTATTGTTTTCAAACCACTTGAAAATTGTTTTGCATCCATGAACACGTATATGCATGATCTGGCTTGGTAATTGTAACGACCCAATATTTTCAACCATTCGCATCCGCACATTGTCGGACTTGAATTGTTCAAAATACTGCGTTGTAGAATAAATTTGGCAAAACTCAGAATATACAATAAATAGATCACAGAATCACATACACAAATATCAGAATCTCGCAGCGGAAATTAAAAATTTAGTGGTTCATGAAGCCACTGATATAACTTCAACAAAACAGAACTTACATTGTCTATAATCCTCAATACAAATTTTAAGACATAAATAGAGATAGAGTCTTCAAAGTCTTGAATTCCAGAAAAGATAAAGGCTGAAACAACTTCCAGCAGCGCGAATGATCTACTGAGTGTCCTAGCTACGGAGAAGAAATTGAAGCTGCAACTCAGGCTGACCCGAGCGAAAAATAAAACATAACACTCGAGTCAGGACATACATACTTATATAATGTAAGCTAATTCAAGTGTACTGTAATATAGAGCAAGTAACTTAAAGGATGCTTGGGACCGCCCATCCTCTAAGGATCCGTCAAACTATTTACTATGTAGTATATTGCACTATTATAATAGTGTCTATTTATAAAATAAACATACTTTTAAATAGCATTAAGGCTTTACATTTTCCACCTTAACACGTAATAGTCCCAGTAGTCCATCCAATATCATAGCTCCTCCTGATCGGGAAGCAACTAGAGGATACCACACGGGCTACGGGAGAAATCTAAACTCGTACAAGGCTCGGTATGGTAGATGACACGGCACAACTAGGCAATGCCAGGGTAGATATACCAATTGCTATCCAGGCTGGTGGAAACGCGTAGCCGCAGTTACCGCCCACCTCGGACTAACTCCCCAAAATCAAAATATAGAGGTGGCCACCGAATCAATCCAAAATCATAGTATAATATCGAAGAGGAGCGTCCGATCAGAGGAATGACCTCATTGGCCTGGAATTGCTCCTGTTTTAGCCACCTTATGCCAACTCACGGGAGTCGGGTCCACGTATTTACCTTACAGGAAACGCCACCACCGACCTACTTCATTCTGGAATCTCCACCGCGTACACGGTTGGTCAAAGTGGTTTTCGGTATCGACAGAGAGTATGTCCATATCCGATCCCGGTCTCTTTGCCAACCCATCGTTATTATAACCCGTGGTCATTTAAAAACAATTTATACTTTAAAACCAGTATAAACATTTCCATTTCAAAACTATAAATACGATATCATTTAAAACCCAAAACAACATGATATCGTTATATTCAAATATAATTCTTTTCCAAAACCATACTGCTTAAAATTTATAATATCTGGAAACCAAATATTTGAATTATACCTTTAAACCATAATATATTGGAAATTTTTCTTTAAAAAAAACATAACTCCCAAAACACAAATGGTTTGGATATAAATGGTTTAATTTTATGGTTACTTTGTAAAGAAGATAATTTACATAGCTTTACAAATATATTTCTTTATTTTAAACCATAATTTAAATATCACTTCATGTTCCCAAGACCATTTCAATTCCTATATATATATCCAATTGGAGTATTAATATTCAAAACTAAGGTTGGATATTTTTTCTTTCAACAAATTAGTGTTTATTATTTCGTCTTGAATATTCCCATAAATTCCATAGATAAAACTCCAAAATTATGCCATTAAATAATTTCAAAATTTACTTAACACTAGAATGTTCATCTTAAATTTATTAAGAAAAATCCAGTTATAAATCTCATATCTTAAAGGTCTCCAAAACTTAAACATAAATATAATTTATCAAATTCCTTAAATTTCAAAACAATCAAATTCCAGATTCTATAGCACTTAGGAAATGCTACCTAAAGTTACGGGTAAAACTAGTCCAATTTCAAAAGACAGCATTTAAATGCTTTAGTAGATTGTTTAACTTAATAAATATTTCCAAATATAACTTATATATATATTTCTTAACTGAAATCTTATCCTTTCAAAAATCCAGAATTTCCAAAATAAGTTATATTCCAAAATTTTATTCAAATATTTATTTATTTATTTATTAACATTTATAACTCATTCAAATTCAATATAAAATCCTTTAAAGATATTAAATCAAATATTTAACTTCCAAAATAATTTTAAATATTTCAGAAAATATTATAAGGACCACGGGCCTGTATATAGTTCTCTAGCCTAGGTCAAGTGATACGGATTTATATCATTTCAACCCGTAATTTACAAAACCCCGGGTTCTATCATTTCAAACCCGCAATCCCAAGTTATCAGTTAAGCAGTTAACAGACTAGTTTAACAATAATCATTATTTCAGCCCATAACAATCCAACTTTAACAGGGAACTTGCAGTGGTGATTTAAGCAGTAAATAACAATTAATAATATAACTGCAGAAATAATATAACAGATAATACTGATGAGGTGTCAATTTAAATGGGGTCCATCATTCTATATTACATTACAGACAGATAATAGTGAAATACAATTTTACACATACACTTGCAATAATTTACCAAAATATAAATACGTATGTCTGGTGAGAAATACTCACCTGAAAGCTGCAGAAAATTTGATTCAAGCGAAAATGAAAAATCCACCAAAAAAAAGAAACGCACAGAGGGTAGCGATCAAATTTCCCTGGATGTCACGTCTAGATTCAAATCTATAACAAGATCCAAATACCGAATACGTGACTTTTAAAATTTATGGTCAACGCAAATATTTGAAACAATTGGAACGAATAGAGTCAAAGAAATTTGGCACGATACGCTCGACCACTACACCACCCTACTTGACGAACAACTCGGCCCAAAATAAAATCTTTTTTTTCTTCTACCTTTTATATATATACTCTATTATTTAATTAAACAAAACGCACAACCACCACATTACTAAACTTCAACTGGAAGTATGCATAAGGTCACGGCCCAAGCCTATATCAACTAAGAATGTACGCTCACTGTAACCCAAAGAAATGCAAATACTTCACTCCCTTAATTTTTTCCCTTCACGCAAAAACACACTGCCTATTTCCTACTAGATTTGCGTGTACACATGCAAAAGTTTTCACCCAGCCTATACTACAAACTAATGCATGGATAGTACATTATTTGATCTGCACGTTACTTCCTTTATAAAATTTTATTATATCATTTCTAAATTATAAATATTCTCTTTTTTTTTTTATATGTGTAACGACCTGTCATTTTCGTTAATTAAATTTGTCATTTTAATAAGATTTACGCAAATTTACTTTAGAAGAAATAAAGATTTTAAAATTAATAATGAAGCAAACGTTGAGAAGGAAATGAAACCATGGGAATATAAGGCTAAGTATTTACAGTTGAAACAAAATGACGAATAAATTGAAGTGATGTAAATTGTTATATTAGGCTAAGAGTTGCATATAAGAGAACAAAGGTAAGTAGTGAATTTAGTTAATGAATTAATAATATTAAATAGTAAATTAAATTAAATCAATGTCCGGTACAAATTGAAATATTGTTTGGAATGAAAGCTTATAAATTGTAAGCATTTAATTTACAAATGAAATCAGTGTGTGTGTGTTTTTTTTTTTTTTTTTATAAATATATATATCACATGCACAATTCGCCCAATCTTTCGACTAAATGCATGGATCTTTTTTAATAGATGCTTGCACACACACTATATGGTCTGAACTATATTTATGTTAAAAATATGCAGGCACTGCTTCCTATATGATATGCATTTAGTACAGGTAAATTATCTAATATATGCAAAAAGGCAAAGCTCCTCACTGATACACGCATGTACAGGTACCCTCAAATCTCTCCTCTCCCTCTTCCCTTCCTCTCCTTCCTCTGTTTTACATATATATTTCTTTCTTCTTTTTTTTTTCTTTTTTTTTTTTTTCTTTTTTTTTTCAATGAACATTATTGACTTTCTATTTTGTTTGACCCAAAACTAAGTATGATATATACAATGAATAACCCATTTTTCCGTAGTGATAGTACGCGTAAACTTTAAGCTAGCATTAAATTAAATCTGGGTCAACTACACCATCTCTTTGCACACACATATTAGATTTCTACAGATGTGATGACTCATAAATTTCCAAAGTTTGTCAACTAGATCGGGTGAAGTAGATGGGTTGGAGTGGCCGAGCATATCAAATGAGAACAAAAAAAACTGAGGAAAGGAAAAACTGGAAGGAAAAGAAAGAGAAAACAATAAGAAAATTACCTGATGCTTCGAACGAAATTGCCAGAGGAAAATTTGCAATGCTTTGAAGAGTGGTGAGTTTTTTTTTCTTTTTTCTTTTTTTTTTTTTTTGAGATGTGGATCTCTGGCATATTTATACACGAATTTATGAAACGGCAAGGCAGTGATCAAGGGATGTGGCGTGATTAACTCATTTCAGTTTTGCAAAAGGATAAATTTTTTTTTTTTCCAACGTATAAAGTTTGATCAGTATTCGAAAATTTGTAAACAAAAAGGCAGAGAAAATGGCAGCTTGGATTATGGGAAATAAATGACTTGCGTGATACATGGTTTGATTTATAAAGTTTGTACGTTACTTAAGGGGAATATTGATCAAAGGAAGGGCAAGCGTGATGTTTGGTAAAGCTGATGACAACAGAGTGTAAGAGGAATAAGCAAAAATGCGAACGTTACATATATACAAATGCACTAATGTTGCTCACGTGTGATCCATTTTATTTTAGCTAAAATCTTGATTTTAGTTTGATACCCATAAATGAAAAGGTGAATATTTATGTAAGCTTTAGGCAAAGAACGTATACCATTTATTAAAAGAAATCAAACGGTCCTTTAAAACAAAATAACGTCCGTCTTAAAATCACTGACTGATATTTTTCTCCATAAAGATATTTAAATACGATTTTTTTACTTTATATGCGTGATTATAGGAACGAAAAAATTTTTATCTTGCAAAATAAAGGCAGTGGAAACAGAGAGATATAAATAGGAATGTGAGAATTTGAAAAGATAGGCAAGGTTAAATTGAATGCATGAGTTGATTTTTAGGCAATCAAATATATTAGTCCATTTAGGTTGCGTGAATAAATGAATACAGTGACATGCTCAAGAAACAAATGGTAAGAGGCAAATGTCAAAAATGTTAAAAGAATAAAATTTTGTGTCACGCGCAAAGGAAGGCAAAATTGATTTTCTTTCAAATGATATATGCGTGATTGTAGATTTAGGCAGATAAGGTTTCGTGATCAGAGGAATGGCAAAATATGAACCGTTCCAATTATATGAGAATTGATATATTATTTTTTTTAGTTTGATTTAATTAAATGACGGCAAGAATTTTTCAAAGCTTTTGGAAATGGAAACGTATATACACATTTTATTTAAAACCAAACTGTTAGTTACAACCAAAAGTAACGTTCGTCTTAAAAATCACTAACTGATGTTTTAATACATAAAGGTGTTTATATATGATTTTAAAAGTACGTCAAACTGACGTAATACAAAACATCAAAAATATATATATAAAATAACGTTTTAAATTTTACACGTTTTATTACATTACTTACCATAAATTTTACGCGTCCTTTTAAACGCGATATTTAACAGTTTATAAATACACTAAATCCTTCAAAAATAATACTTAACTAAAATTTAAATTGGTTTACATTCTTCATATTTTATATATATATATATACACGGTACTTATTCCCTAGATTTACGCGCCCTTTTTAACGCGTGATTACCCAGTTCATTTATACATAAAAAAAAAATTCGAAATTCTGACCATGTTGAGACTCGAACTCGTGACCTGTCGTGAATAGCCCAGATGTCTTAACCACCTAAGCTATAAATGTTTTCTTAATTAAAACTTGATTTTTTCAGAGATCTTATTAGTTAGTCCTAATTTTTTTTTCATATTTTGTTTTAATCACTTTAAATAAACCCCAAAGTTTTTTTTTTTCAAAAAAAAAAAAAAAAAAAAAAAATACAAGTGAAAAATACTTGTAAAAAAAATTGGGCTGTTACACTCTCCCCCACTTAAGAACTTTTCGTCCTCGAAAAGGAACAAAAGAAAAGAAACAAAGGAAGATAAGCTAGATAAACAAGAACTTTAAACGAATAGTTCCGGATTTGAAGCACGAAGAAGATCTTCTAGAATCGGTTTTACTCTTTTCAGTTCGACCGTCGGTCTATGGGTGGTAAGCGGTGCTCAGGCCCCGATGAGTAACAAAGATTTTTAAAGATTATAGAAAAGATTTCTAAATAGACTGGTATAAGCAATAGCCTCCTCATTCTGTAGCAGATAGGGAAACCAAGGACACTTAAAGATAGTTTGAAAACAAATAAGATAATAAATTTGCAATCATAATGCTTTGAAATCATTAAATTTATAAATATTATCATTTGGAAATCATGCTACTAAAATCATAATACCTTTAAAATAATCTTCATTTATACCTTTTAAATTCAATGTCAAACAATATTCATTTCAAGGTTGAAATATTCCTAAGTTCATTTATAAAAAAAATTTCCAAAACATTTTATTTTTAGAAACAGCAGCACTCATAATATGCTATAGTAGATATAATAGTATTCCTAATCAGTTTATTATGTACTTAACTCTGAATTTTAACAAATAACCTAACACTTTATTAAAAATACTTATCTTATAAATAAGATATTCCTTCAATAAGTTACCCTTGAATTTCCATTTGAAAACCAATTCTCAATTATCAAAATTTAGTGATATTAGAATACGTCTTAACTATTTATTTAGACATCAATTAAACTATGATTTGAAGATATATAATCCTTACTCCAAAAATATCCCTTTCAAATATATTTTCCTTATTCAAAGATACCTTGTTTATTGCACAAACATATTCATTTCAGGAAATAACCTTTTATTAAAATCTCTTGGTTAGATTTACGGATCCATATTAAATTAATTTGATTATTAAGACATTTGAATAAAATTCCTTAAATTCCTTTTCCTTATTTATCCCCATTAATCTTTTATAACTAAAATTTAAGTGTATAATATTTATTATAACCACTCATAAAATCCTTTTATATTGTATATTATCCAATTACATGTTAACTTTTGAAAATCAAGGTAAGTTATATTAAATGAAATTGGGTGTTATACAAATAAAACTTTCAATTTAATTATCTCCAATTGGAACCTTTTTATTCAAATTTTTGTTATTATATTTATTTTCCTTCCTCAAGATAACTTTAAGAATTAAATTCCTGATTCCCTTCAAACCATTTAGAGATAACTAAATATATATACCTAATATGTCAAATCAAATTTAAATTATATATCTATATATATTAAGTCATACTTTAGAAATTCAAATCAATTAAAATCTCAAGGAAACACTGTAGCCAGACTACAGAATGGTCTTTTCACTTCGAAACTCGAAAATGAATGTCGATGATGCTGCAGTCATCACCGAAATTATTTTCCAGTGACAAAGAGAAAAGCACTAATTTTAAAATTTCTTTGGAAACAAATTTCTATACAAAAATACTTATTACATCCTTTTAAAATTTAAACACAAGGTTTGAAATCATCAGAAATTTAATTCTCAAGTTTTAGTTTTAAATTCATTTCTGTTTCCAAATTAATTTATAACCATTGTTTTATATTCACTTATTTATTAGACAAACACATGGCTTACAACACCATAAATAAAATCAAAACTATTATCTCTTGACAACTAGTTAAATTAATTATAAAATTTTGAAAATTATACTCATATATATAATATTAGATTTTAATTTCAAATATAGGAATAAACTTCTCAAACCAGGATAGAGACTCAAATTTGATGAACTCAAATCAAATAGAATTCAAGATAAATTGAAATCAGAAGATCAGAATAAGGAAACTGGGTAAGTCTATATAAGTCGCGGACAACCTTGACCTAGTCATCCGTGACTTAAAGAGCCATATCGATGTGGTTGGGGTAAATCTACATTTGATCCGAAGAGATAGAATTTGGAATAACCAAAGATACTAGCATATAAACCGAGGATAAATATAAATCTCCGGTGAATCAATGCTAATGGTAAAGGAGTTTCACCCCTTTATTAGAATAATGGCGAGACCGCCAATTTACAATAAAGATCATCCGAAGTGGAGTTATGAGATACTCCAGAATCTAAAGCAGATGAAAAAGTGAGGGATACGAATGAGCTTTGGAACCGTAGGGAATGTTCCAAAATTCGAAAAGAGAGTGGTTCAATCTCGAATGAACGTGATTCTGTAAATCAAATTTACCATACATTCTAAGTTTTGCCTAGAACCAAAGCTCTGATACCAAATGTAACGACCCAATATTTTCAACCATTCGCATCCGCACATTGTCGGACTTGAATTGTTCAAAATACTGCGTTGTAGAATAAATTTGGCAAAACTCAGAATATACAATAAATAGATCACAGAATCACATACACAAATATCAGAATCTCGCAGCGGAAATTAAAAATTTAGTGGTTCATGAAGCCACTGATATAACTTCAACAAAACAGAACTTACATTGTCTATAATCCTCAATACAAATTTTAAGACATAAATAGAGATAGAGTCTTCAAAGTCTTGAATTCCAGAAAAGATAAAGGCTGAAACAACTTCCAGCAGCGCGAATGATCTACTGAGTGTCCTAGCTACGGAGAAGAAATTGAAGCTGCAACTCAGGCTGACCCGAGCGAAAAATAAAACATAACACTCGAGTCAGGACATACATACTTATATAATGTAAGCTAATTCAAGTGTACTGTAATATAGAGCAAGTAACTTAAAGGATGCTTGGGACCGCCCATCCTCTAAGGATCCGTCAAACTATTTACTATGTAGTATATTGCACTATTATAATAGTGTCTATTTATAAAATAAACATACTTTTAAATAGCATTAAGGCTTTACATTTTCCACCTTAACACGTAATAGTCCCAGTAGTCCATCCAATATCATAGCTCCTCCTGATCGGGAAGCAACTAGAGGATACCACACGGGCTACGGGAGAAATCTAAACTCGTACAAGGCTCGGTATGGTAGATGACACGGCACAACTAGGCAATGCCAGGGTAGATATACCAATTGCTATCCAGGCTGGTGGAAACGCGTAGCCGCAGTTACCGCCCACCTCGGACTAACTCCCCAAAATCAAAATATAGAGGTGGCCACCGAATCAATCCAAAATCATAGTATAATATCGAAGAGGAGCGTCCGATCAGAGGAATGACCTCATTGGCCTGGAATTGCTCCTGTTTTAGCCACCTTATGCCAACTCACGGGAGTCGGGTCCACGTATTTACCTTACAGGAAACGCCACCACCGACCTACTTCATTCTGGAATCTCCACCGCGTACACGGTTGGTCAAAGTGGTTTTCGGTATCGACAGAGAGTATGTCCATATCCGATCCCGGTCTCTTTGCCAACCCATCGTTATTATAACCCGTGGTCATTTAAAAACAATTTATACTTTAAAACCAGTATAAACATTTCCATTTCAAAACTATAAATACGATATCATTTAAAACCCAAAACAACATGATATCGTTATATTCAAATATAATTCTTTTCCAAAACCATACTGCTTAAAATTTATAATATCTGGAAACCAAATATTTGAATTATACCTTTAAACCATAATATATTGGAAATTTTTCTTTAAAAAAAACATAACTCCCAAAACACAAATGGTTTGGATATAAATGGTTTAATTTTATGGTTACTTTGTAAAGAAGATAATTTACATAGCTTTACAAATATATTTCTTTATTTTAAACCATAATTTAAATATCACTTCATGTTCCCAAGACCATTTCAATTCCTATATATATATCCAATTGGAGTATTAATATTCAAAACTAAGGTTGGATATTTTTTCTTTCAACAAATTAGTGTTTATTATTTCGTCTTGAATATTCCCATAAATTCCATAGATAAAACTCCAAAATTATGCCATTAAATAATTTCAAAATTTACTTAACACTAGAATGTTCATCTTAAATTTATTAAGAAAAATCCAGTTATAAATCTCATATCTTAAAGGTCTCCAAAACTTAAACATAAATATAATTTATCAAATTCCTTAAATTTCAAAACAATCAAATTCCAGATTCTATAGCACTTAGGAAATGCTACCTAAAGTTACGGGTAAAACTAGTCCAATTTCAAAAGACAGCATTTAAATGCTTTAGTAGATTGTTTAACTTAATAAATATTTCCAAATATAACTTATATATATATTTCTTAACTGAAATCTTATCCTTTCAAAAATCCAGAATTTCCAAAATAAGTTATATTCCAAAATTTTATTCAAATATTTATTTATTTATTTATTAACATTTATAACTCATTCAAATTCAATATAAAATCCTTTAAAGATATTAAATCAAATATTTAACTTCCAAAATAATTTTAAATATTTCAGAAAATATTATAAGGACCACGGGCCTGTATATAGTTCTCTAGCCTAGGTCAAGTGATACGGATTTATATCATTTCAACCCGTAATTTACAAAACCCCGGGTTCTATCATTTCAAACCCGCAATCCCAAGTTATCAGTTAAGCAGTTAACAGACTAGTTTAACAATAATCATTATTTCAGCCCATAACAATCCAACTTTAACAGGGAACTTGCAGTGGTGATTTAAGCAGTAAATAACAATTAATAATATAACTGCAGAAATAATATAACAGATAATACTGATGAGGTGTCAATTTAAATGGGGTCCATCATTCTATATTACATTACAGACAGATAATAGTGAAATACAATTTTACACATACACTTGCAATAATTTACCAAAATATAAATACGTATGTCTGGTGAGAAATACTCACCTGAAAGCTGCAGAAAATTTGATTCAAGCGAAAATGAAAAATCCACCAAAAAAAAGAAACGCACAGAGGGTAGCGATCAAATTTCCCTGGATGTCACGTCTAGATTCAAATCTATAACAAGATCCAAATACCGAATACGTGACTTTTAAAATTTATGGTCAACGCAAATATTTGAAACAATTGGAACGAATAGAGTCAAAGAAATTTGGCACGATACGCTCGACCACTACACCACCCTACTTGACGAACAACTCGGCCCAAAATAAAATCTTTTTTTTCTTCTACCTTTTATATATATACTCTATTATTTAATTAAACAAAACGCACAACCACCACATTACTAAACTTCAACTGGAAGTATGCATAAGGTCACGGCCCAAGCCTATATCAACTAAGAATGTACGCTCACTGTAACCCAAAGAAATGCAAATACTTCACTCCCTTAATTTTTTCCCTTCACGCAAAAACACACTGCCTATTTCCTACTAGATTTGCGTGTACACATGCAAAAGTTTTCACCCAGCCTATACTACAAACTAATGCATGGATAGTACATTATTTGATCTGCACGTTACTTCCTTTATAAAATTTTATTATATCATTTCTAAATTATAAATATTCTCTTTTTTTTTTTATATGTGTAACGACCTGTCATTTTCGTTAATTAAATTTGTCATTTTAATAAGATTTACGCAAATTTACTTTAGAAGAAATAAAGATTTTAAAATTAATAATGAAGCAAACGTTGAGAAGGAAATGAAACCATGGGAATATAAGGCTAAGTATTTACAGTTGAAACAAAATGACGAATAAATTGAAGTGATGTAAATTGTTATATTAGGCTAAGAGTTGCATATAAGAGAACAAAGGTAAGTAGTGAATTTAGTTAATGAATTAATAATATTAAATAGTAAATTAAATTAAATCAATGTCCGGTACAAATTGAAATATTGTTTGGAATGAAAGCTTATAAATTGTAAGCATTTAATTTACAAATGAAATCAGTGTGTGTGTGTTTTTTTTTTTTTTTTTATAAATATATATATCACATGCACAATTCGCCCAATCTTTCGACTAAATGCATGGATCTTTTTTAATAGATGCTTGCACACACACTATATGGTCTGAACTATATTTATGTTAAAAATATGCAGGCACTGCTTCCTATATGATATGCATTTAGTACAGGTAAATTATCTAATATATGCAAAAAGGCAAAGCTCCTCACTGATACACGCATGTACAGGTACCCTCAAATCTCTCCTCTCCCTCTTCCCTTCCTCTCCTTCCTCTGTTTTACATATATATTTCTTTCTTCTTTTTTTTTTCTTTTTTTTTTTTTTCTTTTTTTTTTCAATGAACATTATTGACTTTCTATTTTGTTTGACCCAAAACTAAGTATGATATATACAATGAATAACCCATTTTTCCGTAGTGATAGTACGCGTAAACTTTAAGCTAGCATTAAATTAAATCTGGGTCAACTACACCATCTCTTTGCACACACATATTAGATTTCTACAGATGTGATGACTCATAAATTTCCAAAGTTTGTCAACTAGATCGGGTGAAGTAGATGGGTTGGAGTGGCCGAGCATATCAAATGAGAACAAAAAAAACTGAGGAAAGGAAAAACTGGAAGGAAAAGAAAGAGAAAACAATAAGAAAATTACCTGATGCTTCGAACGAAATTGCCAGAGGAAAATTTGCAATGCTTTGAAGAGTGGTGAGTTTTTTTTTCTTTTTTCTTTTTTTTTTTTTTGAGATGTGGATCTCTGGCATATTTATACACGAATTTATGAAACGGCAAGGCAGTGATCAAGGGATGTGGCGTGATTAACTCATTTCAGTTTTGCAAAAGGATAAATTTTTTTTTTTTCCAACGTATAAAGTTTGATCAGTATTCGAAAATTTGTAAACAAAAAGGCAGAGAAAATGGCAGCTTGGATTATGGGAAATAAATGACTTGCGTGATACATGGTTTGATTTATAAAGTTTGTACGTTACTTAAGGGGAATATTGATCAAAGGAAGGGCAAGCGTGATGTTTGGTAAAGCTGATGACAACAGAGTGTAAGAGGAATAAGCAAAAATGCGAACGTTACATATATACAAATGCACTAATGTTGCTCACGTGTGATCCATTTTATTTTAGCTAAAATCTTGATTTTAGTTTGATACCCATAAATGAAAAGGTGAATATTTATGTAAGCTTTAGGCAAAGAACGTATACCATTTATTAAAAGAAATCAAACGGTCCTTTAAAACAAAATAACGTCCGTCTTAAAATCACTGACTGATATTTTTCTCCATAAAGATATTTAAATACGATTTTTTTACTTTATATGCGTGATTATAGGAACGAAAAAATTTTTATCTTGCAAAATAAAGGCAGTGGAAACAGAGAGATATAAATAGGAATGTGAGAATTTGAAAAGATAGGCAAGGTTAAATTGAATGCATGAGTTGATTTTTAGGCAATCAAATATATTAGTCCATTTAGGTTGCGTGAATAAATGAATACAGTGACATGCTCAAGAAACAAATGGTAAGAGGCAAATGTCAAAAATGTTAAAAGAATAAAATTTTGTGTCACGCGCAAAGGAAGGCAAAATTGATTTTCTTTCAAATGATATATGCGTGATTGTAGATTTAGGCAGATAAGGTTTCGTGATCAGAGGAATGGCAAAATATGAACCGTTCCAATTATATGAGAATTGATATATTATTTTTTTTAGTTTGATTTAATTAAATGACGGCAAGAATTTTTCAAAGCTTTTGGAAATGGAAACGTATATACACATTTTATTTAAAACCAAACTGTCAGTTACAACCAAAAGTAACGTTCGTCTTAAAAATCACTAACTGATGTTTTAATACATAAAGGTGTTTATATATGATTTTAAAAGTACGTCAAACTGACGTAATACAAAACATCAAAAATATATATATAAAATAACGTTTTAAATTTTACACGTTTTATTACATTACTTACCATAAATTTTACGCGTCCTTTTAAACGCGATATTTAACAGTTTATAAATACACTAAATCCTTCAAAAATAATACTTAACTAAAATTTAAATTGGTTTACATTCTTCATATTTTATATATATATATATACACGGTACTTATTCCCTAGATTTACGCGCCCTTTTTAACGCGTGATTACCCAGTTCATTTATACATAAAAAAAAAATTCGAAATTCTGACCATGTTGAGACTCGAACTCGTGACCTGTCGTGAATAGCCCAGATGTCTTAACCACCTAAGCTATAAATGTTTTCTTAATTAAAACTTGATTTTTTCAGAGATCTTATTAGTTAGTCCTAATTTTTTTTTCATATTTTGTTTTAATCACTTTAAATAAACCCCAAAGTTTTTTTTTTTCAAAAAAAAAAAAAAAAAAAAAAAAATACAAGTGAAAAATACTTGTAAAAAAAATTGGGCTGTTACAGTAATTATGGTGTTAAATATTTTATTTTAAATATTTTTAAGAGTATTTCAATATAATAAGAGTATATATACTATATTTATTTTATATAAAAAGTAGAATTTTAATAAAAGGATTTCTTTGAGTTTCTAAAAATTTATTTTTAAAAAAAAACCCGGTTTCCTTAATAAATTATTGTGCAAAGATCATAAACTATTTATTTTCCTTTCGGACATATAAGAATGATAATTAAACGATTTAGTAAGGATATATGGTATGGGACATGTGTTCTTGCTTTATCGCTTAATGTCGGACTTCTACGACCTAAACTAATTTGAATTATTATTTTGAGATGATTTAGAAGTTGCCAAATTTTAACGAACATTATTGGTTAGAGGATTACTCTTTTTGAGTACGTTCGATGATGAACCAATCTTGATGTTTTTACAATCGCTGATGAGATGAGGCGACAAAGACGAAAATTTTCCTTTTGGAGAATTATGATTAGAAATAACCGTCATGATGTTGTTTTACTTACCGATGAGACGAGGTAAGTCTATTTATGAAGTATTCATGAAGTTAAGACGTTTATGATGATTTATGAAGTTAAGATAGTTATGATGATTTTTACTTGTCGATGAAATGAGACAAGTCACGATGGAACCATTACTCGTTGATAAGAAGAGATGAGTATGGTATTATATTAACTCGCCGATGAGATGAGGCAGAGTGAGTTTTATGATGGTTCTAATGTTTTCTAATATGGAACCAACTAACGATTAGTAAAACATTAGGGGAGAACATATAGTATGGGATATACGTTCTCACCTTTTGGGTTCCTATTCGAATAGTTGAGACACATTCAAGATGTTACTAGTACTAGACCGAGTACGATTGGAGTCACCACGATGTTCACGATGTAATTACCCAACTCCAATCACCACGATGTCTTTACTTGGATTTGTGACTGGGTGTCATCAAGATGTTCCGACTAGTCAATCACGATGTTATGATGTTATGTGACCCCAAGTCATCACGATGTATGGTACCAAATTACTAGTACTAGTCAAGATGTAAAGCATGTTCTGTTTTCCACGAAGTTTAGATGTTTCGTTTTCACTGTTTTGATAATGATGCTTTATTATAGCCTTATGTAAGAAAAGGGATTATTTATATACATGGTTTTATGGTTATTTCGAATATGATGTTTTGAACTCTTTCCGGGTTCTATTAAGATGGATTTGAGGCATTCTATATTTATATCAATGAGATGAGGTATAAATTATGGAAATTCTTTTATAAGGAGTTTCAATAGTGGATTTGAGATGTATTTATATTTATACCGATGAGATGAGGTGTAAATGATTATGAGATTTTTTTTTGATAATAAGTTTTAGTGATGGATTTGAGACGTATCTATATTCATACCGATGAGATTAGGTATGAATAGGTATGATGCTTCTTTTATAATTGGGTTTTATATTTCCATGAATGATCCTTGGAATGTGCCAATGAGATGAGGTACATCCATATGCGTTTTATTCTATGTATGAAGGATATGTACCTTTGATGTATTGTTATTTTGACAACCACTTCTAAGAAGATAGTTGATTCATTTGAAGTCATTATCCATATTCTTTTATACCGCCGTTGATACGAGGCGAAAGCGATGTTTATTGAATCTTATCTTTAAAATTTTGTCCGTCGATGATCCATTTGCTTAAGTGTCTGTTACGCCACTTAAGTATGACTTTATCATCATTATCTCTCCTACTTGCCAAGAAGAGATGTTGTCCTTTCATATGGAACCAACTAACGATTAGTAAAACATTAGGGGAGAACATATAGTATGGGATATACGTTCTCACCTTTTGGGTTCCTATTCGAATAGTTGAGACACATTCAAGATGTTACTAGTACTAGACCGAGTACGATTGGAGTCACCACGATGTTCACGATGTTATTACCCAACTCCAATCACCACGATGTTTTTACTTGGATTTGTGACTGGGTGTCATCAAGATGTTCCGACTAGTCAATCACGATGTTATGATGTTATGTGACCCCAAGTCATCACGATGTATGGTACCAAATTACTAGTACTAGTCAAGATGTAAAGCATGTGCTGTTTTCCACGAAGTTTAGATGTTTCGTTTTCACTGTTTTGATGATGATGCTTTATTATAGCCTTATGTAAGAAAAGGGATTATTTATATATATGGTTTTATGGTGATTTCGAATATGATGTTCTGAACTCTTTCCGGGTTCTATTAAGATGGATTTGAGGCATTCTATATTTATATCAATGAGATGAGGTATAAATTATGGAAATTCTTTTATAAGGAGTTTTAATAGTGGATTTGAGATGTATTTATATTTATACCGATGAGATGAGGTGTAAATGATTATGAGATTTTTTTTTGATAATAAGTTTTAGTGATGGATTTGAGACGTATCTATATTCATACCGATGAGATTAGGTATGAATAGGTATGATGCTTCTTTTATAATTGGGTTTTATATTTCCATGAATGATCCTTGGGATGTGCCAATGAGATGAGGTACATCCATATGCGTTTTATTCTATGTATGAAGGATATGTACCTTTGATGTATTGTTATTTTGACAACCACTTCTAAGAAGATAATTGATTCATTTGAAGTCATTATCCATATTCTTTTATACCGCCGTTGATACAAGGCGAAAGCGATGTTTATTGAATCTTATCTTTAAAATTTTGTCCGTCGATGATCCATTTGCTTAAGTGTCTGTTACGCCACTTAAGTATGACTTTATCATCATTATCTCTCCTACTTGCCAAGAAGAGATGTTGTCCTTTCATATGATGTTGAAACCCTGTTTAGGGCATGGCATCCTTTATGAAAAAGGATACCATAGCTTTCACCTAATTATCCTTATTGATTATTTTGTTTAACTGATAATTTTAGCTAGCATGACCCGTGTGTTTTCACTCGGGTCAGACCGAGTTGTTTCAGGTATCATCTATTGGACTTAGCTTGAAGTTGATGTTGGATATCAGCTCTTCTTTCTCTTGAGTAGTTTTGTTCTTTCGCATACTCTGATGTAGTTATATTTGATTCAATATTTATGGTGTGGTCGAGTACCACCTTTATTGTATTCATATTGTATTGTACTAAACATGTATCAGTGTGTATGTATATATATGATGTGGGTTACTGTTCTGCGATGTGATTTACATTCAGTTATTGTATTCTGTTCTGATAGATCCGTTAACCACCTATAGTTTTAGATTAAGCATTTACTGGGTATGTCGATCCACTTGAGTTGAATAAAAGTTATATTGCATTTATCGACGTATTCAATAGATGTTTAAGAAAAAATTATAGATGGTCGCCTTTAACCAGCCCTATTCTCCGCTTTAGTAGACGGAATTACTTGTTAATTCTCTTTACTAAGGTCGGTCTCGGGGTGGGGCGTTACAGCTTGGTATCAGAGCTATGGTCAGAACAAAGTAGAATAAACATAGAACAGTACGTATATCATGATACATCGAAGTACAATACGAGTGAATCATTGTTCTTTATTCGAGCTTGCTTTCAAATCGAGCCTTGATTCTTTTTTGAGTTTTGGGATTGTTGAGATGGAATATGTCTAGGAATATAGATATATTGTATTCCGTAGTATTCCATAATAGAGTTTGATGTCATCTTATCTTATATAAAATCTTATTTGGGATTATTCTATCCTTATTTTTGTTGATACGAGTGAGTTTATGTCGATGGAGCTGATTGATTTCTTTGAGTATTCTTGTTGCATTCCTTTGAGAGTTTGTGAATCCTATTGAAGGGATCCACAACGATTGGCTTGTTGTGAGCATTCCAATATTTCTATTTGATGTTGCTTTTATTAGCAACTGTTTATTACTTGCTATCTTGAGATGTATTTGATTTGAGTTGGATTGGCTTATAAGAGGCTAAGTCCAATCCTTTGTGTTATAGGATCCTATATTTATTTAGGCATCCTAATTTGATTGGGTTATTATTTCTATCACTTTGGAATGTTAATGATGATTCCAAAATTTTTGTATTCACTCTTTAGTATCGAGATGTTGATGATATATCTCGAATTCCAGTCAAGGTGACTTTGTTGAGTTTTGTGAGTCCGTTTGGATTTGACATCCAATCGGGCAATCGAGTGTTGAGGTAATCTTATTCCTGGCTCTAAGCTCTTCGGTTATCCTTCCATGAGGACATCCATTAAAGAATGAGGTGAGTTTCTAGTTTGTTCAAGTTTGATTGAGTTTATCATTCAGTTTCTTTGAGTTATCCTTTTCGGATACTCAATCGGTGTTATCCTTTGTAGCATTACTTTGTTTGAAGTATTGACTTGTTGTTTGTGTGCTTCTTCTCCTTCGAGAAGAATATCTTGCCTATCTTTTGTCTTGATTATTTCCGAGAGTTGCTCGTCGTCTTGTAGGAGTTGACGAACACTCCGTCTCCTTCTGTTGATTTTGTGAATCGCGTATTCTTGGAATATCTCGGTGCATTCTCTCAATGTTCTTTGGTTTGAGTTTTTGAAGCTATATATATGAGTTTTAAAAAGAGAAATTGGAGTTTTGAGATAAAAAAATAAAAGAATATTTTGAGAATATATTTACATGAGTAGTGTTTCTTTTATGGAAATAATTTGAGAGTGTTGGGTTGTCCATCGAGTAGTTAAGAGTTCTAGTCAATACGCATGCTCAACGTTATCGATTGGAATCTCCTAAATGCTATGATAAGGCAATCAGACACAATGGTTTGTGTTTTAAAAATTTAGATTTTGAAAATAATATTTGAGATTAAATATTAAATTTATTTTTGAATGGTAATTGCAGCCATTGATTTTAGAGATGAGTATCAGAGTGGCGAGGCAGTTTTGATCGTTTGATTGACTCTGCAGCCAACGGACATATCAATTTATTAGAGATTCAGTGGCGAGGCAATGCCATTTATTTATATATTTATTTGAAATTATAAAGATGAGAATATGTGAGAAAATTATTGAGCTATACTTTATTGAAAGTACATTTTGAGATTTTAGAATTTATATTATATACATTGGATGTTTTAAGAGAAGAGTTATAAGAGGAGGATTTGAAGATTGTTTTAAGCTTTTTAAGTGGTTTAATAAAAAGAGTAAAGAGAATTTAAACCCTTAATTTATTTTGAAGAATATTATTATGGATTTACAAATTCTTTGGAAATTAATTTTGAAGTAAGAGAAGAAATTTTGGACTTTTAATTTGAGTTTTAAATTATTTACTAAGTAATATAGTAAAGAGTCTGAAAATTTCCAAATGCTGAAAATTGAGATTTAAAATTTAAAAGATGTTGAGAAAAAAAATCTAAATATCTTGGATTGAAAAGTATTTGAGCTTATATTCTTGTTCTTGAGTTCACTCTATTCTTGTGCTATTGATGATGACGTGCATTTTCGCGGTCATTCGAGTTTGGTGGCCTCATGAGAAGCTATTTTGTATGATTTATCTATCTTGTCTATTAAGTCTATCCTTGCTGTGAGGATGCTCTTTCCGTATTATTATGCGGAAAATTATGTTGATGATCATTTTTATTGCTTAGAGTTTGGATTTAACTGAGTTTGATCCCGACTCTATTCGTAGAGTTTTGTGAAATCAATCATTTTCGATTGATAAATTATTGAGCATCTTATAGAGTTTTGATTCGAAGACGGGATATCTTTGAAATTCTTTCGAGTTACTTGGAAAATTCGATGGTTTGCTAATTACGATTTTAGCATTGATGGGCCATTGGATTAACCAAGTGAGTTTTTCCTTATTTCTGTCTACCATTCTATATTGAGAGTATGAATGGTTTGGAATTCGAGCTTGTCTTTATCCTTCGATGATTGTATCTTTTAAGTTTTTACAACTCTTTTTTTAGAAAATTTCTAGGACGCAATTTTTGTAAGGGGAGGAGTCTGTAACAACCCTGGTTTTAGCGATTACCTGAAAATATTAAATTATAACGACAGTTATAATTTAATAGTGTAAATTAATAATTAAAGAGGAATTTAAATTATTTATTGGGAATAAATAATATATTTGAGGATAAAACGAGAAAATAGAATTTTGAAAACTTTATTAAGATGATTTGAGTTAAAAGATTGAGGAAATGAGTTTAATTTAGAGATAATGCAATTTTTATGTTAATTATTGCTACTACTTCTTTTAATGATCTTTAAAAGAAATAATTAATTTTAAAATGAGATATATTGAATATAATGATGGAATTGAGTTTAAAAGTATAATTTGAGTATAAAATTAAGTTTGAAATGATTGGTAGAATTTAATTACACAAGAATGATTGTGTAATTTTTAATGTTAATTATAATGAGTTTTGTAATTAAAAATGTAAATTACCATTTACTTCGAAATAGAGAAATATGATAACAAAATGTTTTAATAATATAAATAATATTTTATTTAAGTGCAAAACATCTTAATTATCATGAGTATAATGTTTCATATATTTTTTTAAAAGAGCGAAAGTTAAGTAATGTTGAGTACATTTGTTAACATATATTCTTAATATGTTGAGTGATTAAATTATTAACTAAAAGCTATTTTCTTTTGTTGGGCTTATGTAACGTCCCGCCTTTTCGCACGATTTAAACAGACACACATGCCGATTTAAAAATATGGAAGGGCGGATTGTTATGGGGTAAATAAGAAAAACAGAGAAGAAATAAACAAAATAGAATCTCACAGCGGAAGGATAAAATATAATAATAAAATATACAGTTTATAAAACTGTTTACAAACATTTATATAATACATATCAGAGTTACACATACCAATAACAATGCAGCGGAACAGTGTGTAGTGCACTAGTATAAATAATAATAGTAATACTACAAATCTTCGTCTTCGTCCTCCAGAGCTAAAACTTCAAATCCTGAAACGCTCGGACTGACCCGAGCGAATTGAAAAGACAAAACACTCGAGTCAGAACTAAAAGATCTTATGTGAGTTAAATTAACAGAAATAAATATGAGTGCAGTAACTCAAGAGATGCTCGGGATTTACATCTCCTAAGGATCCGTTAAACTATTTACTATGTAGTATATTGCGCTATCATAATAGTGTCTATTTGTAAAATAAACTTAATTTTTAATAGCGTTAAGGGGTTACCCATATAGCCCTTAACACAGAATATATTCCCATAGTCTATACACTACCGTAATCTCCCCCGTACTGGGCGTCGTCAGAGGGCACTCCATAGGTATGGTACAAAACAAAACTCGTAGTAAAGGCTCGGTATGGCAGGTGACACGGCACAACTAGGCAATGCTAGGGTAGATATACCAATTGCTATCCGGGCTGGTGGAAACGCGTAGCCGCAGTTACCGCCCACCTCGAACAAACTCCCCCAAAATCAAAAATAGAAGTGGCCACTGAATCAATCCAAAGTCAAAGTATAATATCGAAGAGGAGCGTCCGATCAGAGGTATGACCTCATTGGCCCGAGAACCACTCATGTTTTAGCCACCTTATGCCAACTCACGGGAGTCGGGTCCACGTATTTACCTTAAAGGAAACGTCGCCACCACCAACTTTATTCTGGAATCTCCACCGCGTACACGGTTAGTCAAAGTGGTTTTCGGTATCGACAGAGAGTATGTCCATATCTGATCCCGGTCTCTTTGCCAACCCATCGTTATTATAACACCGCGGTCATTTAAAATAGTTTATACTTTAAAACCAGAATTAAAATTCCATTTCAAAACTATGAGTACGATATCATCTTAAAACCCAAAACAATATGATATCATTTTATCCAAGTATATTTATTTTCCAAAATCATACTGCTTTAAAATTTAAAATATCTGGAAACCAAATATTTGACTTATACTTTCAAAGCATAATATTTCGAAATTCAAAATTTTAAAACCATAACTTCTAAAACTTGAATGGTTTGGATATTCAACGAATGTAAAATAAATGTTTTAACTTTAAAGTTACTTTGTAAAGAAAAATAATTTCCATGGCTTTTCAAATATATTTCTTTATTTAAAGTTTAAACCATAATTTAAATGTCACTTCAAGTTCCAAAAACCCCTTCAATTTCTATATATATATATATATATATATATATATATATATATATATATCCATTTGGAGTATTAATATTTCAAAACTAAAGTTGGTTTTTCTTCTTTCAACAATTAATATTCTATTATTTAGTCTTGAATATTCATATAAATTCCATAAATAAAACTCCAATTTCTAGCAATTAAATATTTTCTCAAATTTACTTTATACTAGAATTTTCATTTTTAATTCATCTTGGAAAATCCAGTTATAAATATCGTACCTTAAAATTTCCAAACTTAAACATATAAGATAAATTTCCAAATTCCATTTTCTCAATTTTTCATTTTTATTCAACAGGTTTATACACAACTTAATTTTCAAATTTTTAACTTCATATGTATATATATCGAAGAATAATATTTTATACAATATCAAAATCAAATTTTTTATAAACCGTATCCCATCCAAACCATAGAAATCACTTTAAAATAATTTATATATAGACCACGGTGCCTGTATATAATTTTCTATCCTATGGTCAAGTGATACGGGTATTTATCATTTCAATCCGCAATTTAAAAATAAAATTTTGCGGTTGTATATCATTTCAAACCACAATCCCGAATGAAACGAAAAAGGCATGATAACTTGCAGTTTATACAATATAATTATAACATTCATTCATCCAAATATCAATCATCAATCATCAATTGCAATCATCATCCAATTTTAAACAATCATTGATACATAGCGTATGAATTATACAGGAATTAATAACAGATTATTAACTAACAGTCTATTCCAAAATAAATTTAATGACTGTTAACTAGCAGTTTATGTGCAAAAATAAATTCTACCTGTCAAATTTTATGCAATAAATAAACTAAATTAACAGTTAAGTTAAATAAATGCGATTTAACAGATATGCTGAATAAAACACGCCAACGGTCATAAATAAATTTCTACTCATATTTAAAATAAATTTAACAAACATAAAAACTTTTAGAAGTTGTGAGTGGGTTAAAACACTCACCTTTTGAATTTAAATCAAATTCAAATCCGATTTAAACCCAAAAATTCGACGGTCTCCGAATTGGTCCAAACAAGTTCCAAACTGTCCGGAATTTAATTACGATCCTAACAAAAAAAGTTTCGCGTGAATCCGAGGTCGTATGAAAAAGTTATGCGATTTAAACGATTTGAAAATCAAAATAAATTGTAAAACAAAACAAACCTTAATTTAATACTCGCCACGTCACTATCGTCTTCCATGCGCTTTGGCTACAGGAGCACGCGAATATGTTTCCAGACCGAACCCAAAACGGAAAATGAACACCACCAGTAGATTGCGTATTCTGAGAACTCCAACATATAATTTTTCTGGAATTTTTAGAGGAGTTTGAATTTTTGACTTTTATTTGGATTGAAACTGGATCTAGAAATTGTCTGTTGCCGTTGAAGAAGAGAAGAAGTTGAAGAAGAGACTATACAGAGGAATGAAGATGGAAGCTAGGGTTTCACCGCCTATTTATAGATAGATCGCAAAAGAATAGGTGTGCACGAATTTTAACGTGCAAACGGAGGTGGTCCCAAAAGATAAATAATATTAATTACACACGTTATGGATTTAGGAAATAAATAAATTCCTTATCATTTACATTTTATTTTAAACGTATTTACAAATGTAAATCTAGACGTTTCGTTTACGTTTCAAAATATATCCACAATTTAATTAATTTTCAAATTGATCTAAACAAATTTGGATGTAAATTAAAAGTCGATAAGTCTATCCATTGCAGTGTTAATTTCTCCACTTCCTTATATTTAGAATGGAAACGTTCACTTTATTTCCTCAACATTCTTTTATTTTCCTTAAAATGCTTATTTGTTACTTGCAATTCATAATGTAAACATTCTTATATTCTAAAATGATCAACTTATACAATATTAAATCAATTCTTATATTTCCAAATAATGTACATTCATAATGAAAACATTCTTACATAAATTTTATTAATTGCATTTTGTTTCTTTTCCTTTTTCAATTGAAAGATTTTAATAAGTTTATTTCCAATTAATTTTAATCTTCCACTTCAAAACAGACCCTAATTGATGAAATCAATTAAATAAATACGTGAACATTGTAATCCTTATTTATAGTCAAGCAAACATGTTCATAAAATTACAGTTTTCAACAAGCATTAAATTACATACTAAATAAATCTTTTTCTCTATTCAATTAAATAATCAAATGTTTATTCCATCTAAAAATTTTAAGTAGAAGGATTCCATGTTGGGTTCAAAATCTACTATTTTAATATCCTTGAATTTTAGTTTAATCTCTATAAACGAAATATTTAAACGTTAATTTCATTTATTTTGCAATACTTAATTAAACCAAAATATCGTTTTCTAAACTTAAATCTATGCTCCCATTGATTCATTCAATTTGCACTTATTATGTATTATTTTAACAACTCATTTATAACTTTGAATCTATTCCCCAAATTTCACATTTCTATCGTTATATACATTTGAATTCCATCCTATTTAATATTTCAAATATTACGTCATTATCATTAATGAAATAAATATATTGTTAATTTTTGCAATTGATTTTCCGTTATAACTTAATATACTAAATAGGTGGTAAATCTTAAATACTTGTTCTCATTAACGATTTATTTCTACTTACAAATTAATGCAATTATTACCTATTTCCTTCTTTATCTCCAATTAACGTAAAATGTTATATTCAAATTCCATAAATTTCAATAGATTCAAATTATCATATCTATGAAGAACATTTACGTTATTATCCATTTATTACCTTAACTTATTCAATGTAACATTTAATTTATATTTAATGCAATGATTTCCAAATCAATTGAATTGAATTAAATATATATGTATCACTCATAATAACTTGTGGTCACAACTCTTGATCACCATTAATAAGTTTATTATTTACAATCCAATAATCGCCATTCTATATATATATATATATATATATATATATACGAATTAACTAATTCAATATTTCCATTTCGTTTTCCTATCCTAAATTTATTACTAAGTGTATTTACTCCATTCCAACAAGTTGGAATTCCATTTTTACTATACAATCATTTCCCTATTCACTTTTATTACTAACCCATCATCATTGCATTTGTTGTCTTTTATTGATTTAATCAATTTACCCCATATTCCCTTAAACTCATACTAACGAAACATTCAATTCTATTTATCTCATAAACTCCATTCCATAAATTTACCTGCAATTTCTACCTAGAAATAAGGTTACATTTTCGTTGAAAATACATTTACATCTTACGTTACTACATTAATAGTTAGTAATGTTTATATCATCAACCATCACTTATGAATAATTAGCGTTTCCTATTTATTTTGTTACATTCACTTATATTCATTTATGAATAAATTGGTATTCCCTTTAACCTATTAATTACTAACTTTAATTATTGCAATTCATTTATCTAACATAAATTTTGAATCTATTTCCAAATTTTCATATTTCAATTAATTAACACCTTACAATAGTTTACAAATAAAAGGGATTGTACTAATTACATTATTTATTTTCTTGCATTACTTTATTACCTCCGTTTATATTCAATTTCCGTAAATCAATATTTATTCCATTGACAAATTCAATACTTGCAACAATTTCCACTATTACTATTAATTGCAATATATAATTTAATTTGCAAATTTTAATTACCTTTGATACATCAAATTTCAATATTTTCTTTCATATAAATTAATAAGATTTTTATTTCTTTCTAAATTTTAAAATAAAATCCTATTAATTTAATCATTTCAAACATCGAATTTACGCGGGTCGTTACACTCTCCCCCACTCAAAACTTTTCGTCCTCGAAAAGGAAAAGAAGGGAAAAATTAAATACAATACATCTTATCCAAAATATTTAACTTATAAACAATTAAATTTACAAAAATAATCACTTTAAATAAGATATCCTATTTACAACTATTTAATCCTTTATATTTAAATTATTAAAGTTTGGAAAAACATTTCCAAAATATTTCCAAGATACCGCATTTTCTTATATAATCCAAAGGGTTACAATTTATATAAAGTGAAATATTTAAGCGGTTTCAACCATTAATCGACCAATCAATACAACAAACATCAACTTTACAAACAGCATACATACACAAGACAAAGCAACCATTCAGTCAAACAAGCAAATAGTTGTTCGGGTTCAAAACTTGAAATGGTACGGAATGAAAAATAACCATCCAGTGCATCATTTACTCAACAGTCTTAGATGAGACAGAATTAGATTATTTATTCATCCAAGAACTTCAAATTTCCTTACCCAGCCAACCATAAAGCAAACAATATCGATTTAAACCAACAAATCAATTTAACTTATAAATTTATATTTCATACATTAACAGTTTGATCTTTTCATTCATATAACAGTTTATCTTTTATTTTCATTTATTTCTTTAAATTATCCTTTTATAATTTACATTTATTTCCAACAACCTTTAATTTTATTCACTCCTCCAATTATCCATTTCCATTTATTTAGGTCATGTAAGTTTCTTCTATTTTATTACATTTAATGCACTTCTCCCTTTCAATCATTTATTTAATGCTTCCATTTCTATTACATTTAATTATAGTAACCCTTTTTTAATTTCACTTAAATTCTTAATCTTATAACATCCATTCTTATAAATAAAGGATTTTATTAACTCATTAACAAAGGGTTTGCAATCATCTATTTATATTACCTACTTTTATTATATTAAACTAGTAGCATTTATCATACTTAGGTTTATAACCCTACACATCAATCCTTATTATTAAAGAATTTCATTTTATTTACTTAAGTTTAAAATCACCTATTTATAATACTTACCTTTAATTTTGGTAAAATTTCAATTTATAACTTAAGTTTATAACATTAAATCCTCATTTATAACAGCAATTCATTGAATACTTCATTATTTCCAAAATTTCTACTTGTATAATATTCTATTCCGATCGCTTATTTAACATTTCAACTTTTCATATTTGGTAAGTTATATATGTTAAAGAAAATGCAAAAGAACTTATACAAGTTTTATCTCTTCTTTTAATTAAATTTAATGTTCAACAATATTACTTTTTGTCTCATATGTTAAAATTTTCAAATTTTCCTTTATAACTTTGCATAAATTTTCTTACCTAAATTAGAGGTTTAAATTCATTAATTTCTTACCTTTTATTTCACTAAAATAATTTAAACTATTAATTAATGGAAATTTAAGAATTAAATACCGGGTTAAATTTCAATAGATAAGTATTTTCTTATAACTTATATACCTCTAATTATATTTAAACAATTAAAATTTAGATATTTCAAAATAAATCTGCAGTAGAATTTACTACAGTGGCCTTTCCCTTCGAAACTCGAAAATGAAAGTCGATGATGCGGCCGCCATCACCGAAATTATTTTCCAGCGACAGAGAGGAAAGTACGAAACTTATTTTCTCCAAAATCTTCTTTAAAACAATTCTTCCAAATTATACTAAAGATTTATATAAGAAAATACTTATAAACAAAATTATTATAATTCATAAATCCTTTGAAAGCAAATTTCCAAAATCCCGGACTTAAGTTCTAAAATTTCCAAATTTCATTGATTTTAATTTCAATCTCATTTTACCTATTATTTAAAATTTTATTCCTAACAACCAATCTATTGCAAACAATAATATATATATATATAATACCTTAAAAAAATATTTTATATGTAGAAAATATAATAGGCGAAGTTATTTCATTCACCTATATTAAAAACAAATATTATGTCGGTCTGTCCTATTAAGTGTTTCGAAATCCCTATTGATGTCATAGCGTCCCATGCACCAACCAGAATTTATAAATACAAAATGGAACAGATTAACACAATATCAAAATCTTTTTATAACACTAACAAATACGTTCTCTCGTATATACACTCAGTGACTCCCATAGGGTATTACTACCCTATTAACAAAGAGTCAAACCCCACAAAGCCAAGGTTTATCGCTAAACCAAAGCTCTGATACCAACTGTAACGTCCCGCCTTTTCGCGCGATTTAAACAGACACACATGCCGATTTAAACCATACGGAAGGGCAGATTGTTATGGGGTAAATAAGAAAAACAGAGAAGAAATAAACAAAATAGAATCTCACAGCGGAAGGATAAAATATAATAATAAAATATACAGTTTATAAAACTGTTTACAAATATTTATATAATACATATCAGAGTTACACATACCAATAACAATGCAGCGGAACAGTGTGTAGTGCACTAGTATAAATAATAATAGTAATACTACAAATCTTCGTCTTCGTCTTCCAGAGCTAAAACTTCAAATCCTGAAACGCTCGGACTGACCCGAGCGAATTGACAAGACAAAACACTCGAGTCAGAACTAAAAGATCTTATGTGAGTTAAATTAACAGAAATAAATATGAGTGCAGTAACACAAGAGATGCTCGGGATTTACATCTCCTAAGGATCCGTTAAACTATTTACTGTGTAGTATATTGCGCTATTATAATAGTGTCTATTTGTAAAATAAACTTACATGGGATTAATTATTTCTGCTTTGAAAATGGTTAAGGATAATTAATTTGTGAAATTAATTAATGGCTAATTACTTGAATATAATTAAAGAATAATTAATCAAGGATGATTAATTAAGGTGAATGATTAGATGGTGATTAATTAATTGATTTATAATTAATTTATGGTTATGTAAGCAAGATTTATGTGATGACAGTAATTTATTTATGTTATTTAAATTAATTAGAGATGCAAGTAATTAATTTAATTCATTTTAAATCAATTAAAGATAGTGTGATTAATTAATCCTTGCTTATGTATGGATGGATGATATTGATTTTCTTGAATGGTTTTAGATCTTAGACATGAGATGAGTGATGATGTGTGATATCCATGCTTTGGTGGCGTTTTGGATTTCGATGACACCGGGATCAGGTTTCCAGATTTGGATATCAAAATCAATATCAAAACCCATATACACATATGGGTGATTAATTATGGGTGATTAATTTATTAACTTTTATTTTATTCATTTTGCCTGATTTTGAAGTTATCTATGCTATTTTTGCAATTGTTTATCACTGTTTTGTAAATGCATAAGTTCAGGCTAAGTTTGATGTTTTTAGTAAAATGGTCATACCTTTTGAGCCGTTGATCCAAATTCGATGATCTTAGTCATTCTAGAAAGCATGAATTATATGCAACAACTTTCATTCAGAGTGTATTAATTTTTTTTAATGTTTGCTAGTTCAAAATAGTGGATTTTATCCGCTGTCCTGTGTTTTGTTCCATGTTGTTTGCGCACTTATTGTTTTCAAACCACTTGAAAATTGTTTTGCATCAATGAACACGTATATGCATGATCTGGCTTGGTAATTATGGTGTTAAATATTTTATTTTAAATATTTTTAAGAGTATTTCTATATAATAAAAGAATATATACTATATTTATTTTATATAAAAAAGTAGAATTTTAATAAAAGGATTTCTTTGGGTTTCTAAAAATTTATTTTTTAAAAAAAAAAATCCCGGTTTCCTTAATAAATTATTGCGCAAAGATTATAAACTATTACTCTTCCTTTCGGACGTATAAGAATGAGAATTAAACGATTTAGTAAGGATATATGGTATAGGACATGTGTTCTTGCTTTATCGCTTAATATCGGACTTCTACGACCGAAACTAATTTGAATTATTATTTTGAGATGATTTAGAAGTTGCCAAATTTTAACGAACATTATTGGTTGGAGAATTACTCTTTTTGAGTATGTTCGATGACGAACCAATCTTGAATTTATTACAATCGCTGATGAGATGAGGCGACAAAGACGAAAATTTTCCTTTTGGAGAATTATGATTAGAAATAACCGTTATGATTTTTTTTACTTACGATGAGACGAGGTAAGTCTATTTATGAAGTTTTCATGGTTAAGACGTTTATGATGATTTATGAAGTTAAGATAGTTTTGATGATTTTTACTTGTCGATGAAATAAGACAATTCACGATGGATCCATTACTCATTGATGAGAAGAGATGAGTATGGTATTATATTAACTCGCCGATGAGATGAGGCAGAGTGAGTTTTATGATGGTTATGATGTTTTCTATTGTGGAACCAAGTAACGATTAGTAAAACATTAGGGGAGAACGTATAGTATGGGATATACGTTCTCACCTTTTGGGTTCCTATTCGAATAGTTGAGACACATTCAAGATGTTACTAAACTAGACCGAGTACGATTGGAGTCACCACGATGTTCATGATGTTATTACCCAACTCCAATCACCACGATGTTTTTACTCGGATTTGTGACTGGGTGTCATTAAGATGTTCCGACTAGTCAATCACGATGTTACGATGTTATGTGACCCCAAGTCATCACGATGTATGGTACCAAATTACTAGTACTAGTCAAGATGTAAAGCACGTGCTGTTTTCCATGAAGTTTAGATGTTTCGTTTTCACTGTTTTGATGACGATGCTTTATTATAGCCTTATGTAAGAAAAGGGCTTATTTATATACATGGTTTTATGGTGATTTCGAATATGATGTTTTGAACTCTTTCTGGGTTCTATTAAGATGGATTTGAGGCATTCTATATTTATGTCAATGAGATGAGGTATAAATTATGGAAATTCTTTTATGAGGAGTTTTAATAGTGGATTTGAGATGTATTTATATTTATACCGATGAGATGAGGTGTAAATGATTATGAGATTTTTTTTTGATAATAAGTTTTAGTGATGGATTTGAGACGTATCTACATTCATACCGATGAGATTAGGTATAAATAAGTATGATGCTTCTTTTATAATTGGGTTTTATATTTCCATGAATGATCCGTGGGATGTGACAATGAGATGAGGTACATCAATATGCGTTTTATTCTATGTATGAAGGACATGTACCTTTGATGTACTGTTATTTTGACAACCACTTCTACGAAGATAGTTGATTCATTTGAAGTCATTATCCATATTCCTTTATACCGCCGTTGATACGAGGCGAAAGCGATGTTTATTGAATCTTATCTTTAAAATTTTGTTCGCCTATGATCCATTTGCTTAAGTGTCTGTTACGCCACTTAAGTATGACTTTATCATCATTATCTCTCCTACTTGCCAAGAAGAGATGTTGTCCTTTCATATGATGTTGAAACCCTGTTTAGGGCATGGCATCCTTTATGAAAAAGGATACCATAGCTTTCATCTATTTATCCTTATTGATTATTCTGTTTAACTAAAAAAATTAGCTAGCCTGACCCGTGTGTTTTCACTCGGGTCAGACCGAGTTGTTTCAGGTATCATCTATTGGACTTAGCTTGAAGTTAATGTTGGATATAGCTCTTCTTTCTCTTGAGTAGTTTTTGTTCTTTCGCATACTCTGATGTAGTTATATTTGATTCGATATTTATGGCGTGGTCGTGTACCACCTTTATTGTATTCATATTGTATTGTACTAAACATGTATCAGTGTATATGTATATATATGATATTGGTTACTGTTCTGTGATGTGATTTACATTCAGTTATTGTATTTTATTCTGATAGATCCGTTAACCACCTATAGTTTTGGATTAAGCATTTACTGGGTATGTCGATCCACTTGAGTTGAAAAAAAATGTATACTGCATTTATCAACGTATTCAATAGATGTTTAAGACAAAATTATAGATGGTCGCCCTTAATCAGCCCTATTCTCCGCTTTAGTAGACGGAATTGCTTGTTAATTCTCTTTACTAAGGTGGGTCTCGGGGTGGGGCGTTACATTTAACCAGTTTTTAAATTTGAATAAAAGTAAGTTTTTAAAACTTAAACTAATCAAGTTAAATCATTTTCTTGAAAATCCTTTTCTTTGGAATGAATGGTTTGAATAAATTAAATTGTATGATTTGTTTAACTTAAATATATTAAGTTAAAACCTTAAGTTATTTTCAAACTTAATTTGAAATGTAAAAAGGAATTAATAAGGAAATGTTTTTATCTTAAAAACTTAATTAAAGTTTGATAATTAATGAAATAATTAAAGAGTGATTAATTAATTGAATTAGTTAATGATTAGTGATTTATAAATAATGAGTTATGGGTTTAAGTGATTTATTAACTTGTAATTAAGGATTGTTAATTAATAATTAGGAATAAATAATTAATAATTATTTTATTTTAAACTTAATTAATGATTTAATTAAGTAAAGTTAATTACAAAGATTAAATGTTTTAATGATGCTTAGAGACAATGTTTTATCTTAAGGATAATTAAGATTTTAATGAGTTGGAATTAATTAAGTTAATTAAGAAATTTAAGTTTAATTAATTAATTTAATTAATTATTGATAAGATTAATTAGTAATTAATTAAGATTAATTAATTTAATTAACTAATAATTATGATTGATTAACTAATAATTAGAGATTAATAATTTATAATTATTAATTAATTAAGTAATTAAGGGTTAATTAAACTAGTAATTAAGAAGTACTTAATAAAGTTTTATTAAGTAACAATTAGGTTTACTTGATTAATAATTAAGGATGCTTAATCTATTATTAAAGTTAATTAAGGATTAATTAACTATTATTGAAGGTTAATTAATTGTCTTTAAGGATTGATTAATTGGTAATTATGGATTAATTAATTTGTCATTAAGGTTGTTAATTAATAATTAAGTTTTATTAATTGATAATTAATAGATAATTAATTAGTTAATTAAGGTTAATTAATTTATTATAAAAGTAATTAGGGATTGATTACTTTCTATTAAAGGATATTGATTAATAATTCAGGTTTATAAATTAATAGTTAAAGGATAATTAATCTGTAGTTAAAGATTAATTGATTTGTTTAAAGAGTAATTAAGGGATGAATTATTCAGTTGTGATTAATGGGATGAATGTGATTAATTTAAGTTAATTAATTTGTTAAATAATTAAGATAGTCACTTGGTAATTGATTCAGTATAATTACCTAATGAGATTTGATAAGTGTAATCACTTAATGTAAGTAATGGATAAATGAATTACTGGATGTAATTGATACAAGGGAAATTACTTAATGGGAAGTAATTTAAAAGAATAATTACTTGGTAAAAGTAATTAAGGATTAATTGCTTCATGTAATTAATTAAGGGATTTATAAAAGTAATTAAGAAGAAATTAAGAACTTATTAAGAATAGTTAATTATTGTTTATAATTATTAAGGTTGATTTATAAAAGCAGTTAATTAAAGGAAATTAATTAATGTAATTAATTAAGGATCAATGTAATTAATTATAGTTAATTAATGGAAGTAATTAATGAAGGATTATTAATTAATGTAATTAATGAAGTAATTAAAGGTTAATTACTGAAAATGGTTAAGGATAATTAATTTGTGAAATTAATTAATGGCTAATTACTTGAATATAATTAAAGAATAATTAATCAAGGATGATTAATTAAGGTGAATGATTAGATGGTGATTAATTAATTGATTTATAATTAATTTATGGTTATGTAAGCAAGATTTATGTGATGAAAGTAATTTATTTATGTTATTTTAAATTAATTAGAGATGCAAGTAATTAATTTAATTCATTTTAAATCAATTAAAGATAGTGTGATTAATTAATCCTTGCTTATGTATGGATGGATGATATTGATTTTCTTGAATGGTTTTAGATCTTAGACATGAGATGAGTGATGATGTGTGATATCCATGCTTTGGTGGCGTTTTGGATTTCGATGACACCGGGATCAGGTTTCCAGATTTGGATATGTGAAAACCACATCGATCCAAATTAACGATAGGTCGTGCTCAAGTGAAGATAAAGATTCAGAGTGCAAGGGTTATCATCATTAACTCTGAGGGTGATTCCAAAATGAGTGCAACGAGATAATGCCTTCGGTTTCGTTCGAACCCGGAATGAACTTGTATGGATTGAATGCTTTCAGAGCATCGTCAGGTGGACGATGAGCATTCGAAGAGATGTGTTCTCTAAATGTAATCATAGCCTCAAGCCTCATCAACCAGGAATGGCTGAAGCAGGGGAGGTGCAGCAAGGCTAAGTGGGTAGCACCCAAGTAGGATGAGATGGACCCTGTCTAGAGTCCCTTTTTATTCGGCTATGTGGGCATTCGGTTCGAAACAACTATAGGGTTGTCTTGTTCGGGACTGTCCAGTAAGGGATGGTTCCGGCCTTGTGTTGCATGGGATTTAGGGTGGATCCTCAGCACGGTGACCTAGGCCACGTACTGTGATGGGCGGTACCCCAGTAGCCCTGCCATTGATGGAAACCCATTCTTCCTACGTGCCCTTACGGTTTTGATTGTATTACCCACTTTGTGGCCAGTATGCTGGAATTTAATCATGTAACAATTTCAACTATTTCTTATTTATTTGAAAATCCTAGACCCTATTATAATATCACAGAATTTCCTATCAAATGCTTTGGTTAGTGTAAGGTAAAAACTTACTCATGTTTATGTATGGGGAGTCTTACGTGATGCCCTTGTTTTCAAAGTTTTTTTAAAGCTAAGTAGTTTTAACACGTTTACTCACACCAGACCCATATCTGACTCGGAGTTTATTTCTGTTTTTTTAACTCTCGGGTACTCAAATTTATACGAGTAGCCAAGGGATTCAGGTTAGCTTTGATGAATTTTGGAGGAGGAATGGAGCATGAGGCTTCAGCGTTTGTAGATATAAAGGAGTTCCGCTATGTTGATCTCTGTATTGTTATCTGTGTTGTACTTGAGTTGTAATAACTGGACAGGTGTTTATAATTGTCTAGTATGTGATATATAAGCAGTGTATCTTTGATGTATATGATACTATGTAAAATTTATGTGAATAATACAATTTAATCGTTCCGCTGTTGAGATTCTGATGGTGTTTCTTTCTTCTCTTTCTTTCTCTCTTTTTTATCCCTTTCTTTCTAATTAATGATTCGTCTTTCTATGGAGTGAATGGCGGGTTGTTACAAATATGAACTTAAGTTATGAAATGATATTAAAAAAAATGAGTTGCCATTTTTGTAAAATGTTTATAATAAACTTGAATGTTTTGTGAATAATATTAGTATTAAAATACTAAGTGATAATGAAATAAATTTAACTTAACAAGGTTAAACGGTATAATCTTATAAAATGGTTCATAAATGATGTTGATGTGAAATAAAAATATGAACATTGTAATTTAAATGTTTGCAAAGCATAAAAGCAAAAAAATTTGTAACGACCTGGTATTTCGAACCATTCACATCCACATATGTCGAACTTGAATTGCTCAAAATGTCAGATTGTTAATTTATATTTGGCAAAACTCATTATAAACAGTAAATAAATCAATGTCAAAATCACAAACATAGGGTAATATAACAATAAGCAGTGGAATAGAAAATTAGTAGTTCATGAAGCTACTATATAAACATTGGAGTTAAAAACAAAATACAACAGAATATCTCAAATACAATGTAGTCTCGAATACAAACAGATGACAAGTCTGAAAAAACAACTGGCTGGCTGAAAGCTGATTAGATGTAGATGGGTCTCCAAGTGAAGCTCCAACTCCAAAGGTGAGTCTCAAATGATGTGACACTCAGTCTGACCCGAGCATAAAGCAAAATACAAAACACTAGAGTCAGGATAAACATTATTATATTAATAAATTCAACTCAATTTAAATGTCAACTGAAATACAAGTAACCTAAAGGACGTTTTGGATTTCCATCCTCTAAGGATCCATGGAACTATCTACTATGTAGTAATATACGCTATTATAATATGTGTACCGTAAAGTGAAGTATTAAAATAGCATTAAGGCGTTACCCACATCCCCTTAATAGATTTCATATAATACCGTAGTCTATACAGATACTGTAAACTCCACTCGCAAGTAGGCTAGCAGGGAGCACTCCATAGGTACGACATAAAACAAACTCGTAGAAGGCACAATAAGGCATGTGACAAGGCACTCGAGGCAATGCTAGGGTAGATATACTATTTGCACTCCTGCACTGGTGGTAACGCATTACATCTACTACCACCCACCCCGTGACACACTCCCAAATCAAAGGTGCACCCAATCAAATCCGAAGAGCAATAGAATAGCATCGAACGAATGTGCCTGATCGGGGGGGGGGGGGGGGGTGACCCCACTTGGCCCGGTATAGCTCTTGTTTAGCCACATCAAGCTGACTCATGGGAATCAGGGCAGCGTAAAACCATATAGAACTGTCACCAAACCATCCTACTTCATTCTTGAATGTCCACCATGTACACAGTTGTTAAAGTGATTTTCGGTATTATTAGAGAGTACGGCAATATCCGATCCCAGTCTCTTTAACAACCAGATGCTTATTTCACACCGTGGTCATTTCATTTCAATAGTTCAAACTTTATATCAAAATATCATATTCATTTCAAAACCGTATCAAATAGATATCATTACTCACTTTAAATAATATTCATTTCCAAAATCGTAACTCTTTCAAAATCATAACACTTTCGAAATCATAGCCCTTTCGAAATCATAACACTTTTGAAATCATAACACTTTCATAGTCATAATAGTTCCTACTTAAATAGTTTGATGTTGAAAATATTATATATATTAAAATAGTTATAAATTAAAATAGCTTATATATGTAATAAAATAATTTATATAATAAAATTCGTTTCCTCCAATTTCGCAAATCGATTCAAATCATCTGAATTCCAAAATTCAATTTAAATCAATTTAAGTTTAACCATTTCAACTTAAAGTTAAAGATTCAAGTTTAAATATTCAACATTTATAATATAAATTCCATATATATTTCAACATTTTGACTTTAATTTTATTCAAATTGGAAAGTATTCACTTAATCATTTTAATAACACTTTGTTTGAATCCTAATTTATAAATTTAAATCAATATTAAATATTCAATCTCAATTTTATTTAAAGTTGAGAATATTCATTTAATCACCTTCTATCAAATCAATTTATAAATCTTATCTTTAAAAACCTCAAAATCAATAAGTTTAAATCAATTCTTATTTAAATTCACTCATTAACAAATTTAAATTCCAAGCCAACATTAATTTATCTTCCCAACCTTTATTATTGAAGTTATAAAAATCTATATTTTAAAAGTATTGAAATAAATTTCTCAATATATATATATATATATATATATATATATATATAAATATATATTGAGACGACCCGACTTTTTCTCCACAAAAAGTCGTATCATCCTTAAGAAAGAAAGGGATAGAAAAGAGAAAAGAAAGAAGAGAAAGAAGAAAAAAATAAGAATCTCAACAGCGGAACGAATAAATTATATTAATAACATAAGTATTACATAGTATACATCAAATATCAGAGTACACAGACAATACATCACATACTAGACAGTTATAAACACCTGTCTAGTTATTACAACTCAATACATATGAGACAAACACTCAGAGATACCAACACAGCGAAAAACTATATAAATATACGCAGAAGCCTCCTACTCCATATGCTCCTTCACAATTTGTCAAAGCTAACCTGAATCCTAACCTGAATTCCCTTGGCTACTCATAAAAATTTGAGTACCCAAGAGTTAAAGAAAAACAGAAATCACTCCGGGTCAGACATGGGTCTGGTGTGAGTAACAGGTTAAAGTTGCTTAACTTTGAAAAACCTTTGAAAAGAAAAGGTATCACGTAATACTTCCCACACATAAACATGGAAAAGTTTTTACCTTACGCTAACCAAAACATTTGATAGGAAATCCGATGATATTATAATAGTGTCTAGGGTTTTCAAGTAAATAAGAAATAGCCGAAATTGTTACATTCACTAAATTCCAGCTACTAGCCACAAAAGTGGGTAATACAATCAAAACCGTTGGCACTTATTGGATTTTGGATTCCATCAATGGCTGGGCTACTGGGGTACCGCCCATCACAGTACGTGGCCTAGATCAACGTACCGAGGATTACTCCCAATCCCCTGCAACACAAAGACGGACTCGTTCCTTACTGAACAGTTCCAAACAAGACAACCCCGCAGTTGTGATCAGCAACCGCACGACTAAGCCGAAAATAAAGGGACCTCTAGACAGGGATAAATCTTGCTCTCAAGTGGTGGCTACCCACGAAGCTTTGCTGCACCTCCCCTGTTTTAGCCATTCCCGGTTGACGAGGCTTGAGGCTACGATTATCTTTATAGGATATAACACTTAGAATGCTCATCGTCCACCTGACGATGTTCTGAAAGCATTCAATCCATACAAGTTCGTTCCGGGTTCGAACGAAACCGAAGGCATTATCTCGTTACACTCATATTAGAATCACCCTCAGAGTTAACGACAATAACCCTTGCACTCTGAATCACCATCTCGAATCTTTAAGTATTATTCCGTCAAATTCATTACGGAATCACCCTCAGAGTTATACTGACGTATAGCCCTTACACCTCGAGTCTTCACTCGCTCCACTTGGATTAACGACCAAACGTTAATTTGGATCGATGTGGTTTTCGGATCCCAAATATGGAAACCCGATCCCGGTCTCATCGGAATCCAAAGCGTGTCTTTTAAGGTCTAAGTTGTTTTAAGTTTAAAACAATTCAATTCATTATCTAAATATACACAGATAGATAAATTTACCATATAACAATGGATAATTAACATTATCATTCACCAACAGATAATTCATATCATAATCAGATAATCCATATTATCATCCAAAAGCAACCAATGCATCCATATCTCATAACATTACTCATCTCATATCTGAGATTACAACCCATACATGGCAATTACTACCAATCATCAAACATAAGCAATGATCTAATGATCATTCCATTTATAATTAATTTTAAATGAATTAAATTAATTACTTAAACTCTAATTAATTTAAAATGAATTAAATTAGTTACTTCATCATTAAAATTCTGCTTAACTTAACCATTAATTGATTACAAATCAATTTATAAATCATCATCTCAATATTCATTTCACTTAATCATTACTGATTAACCATTTCTAATTACAATAAGTAATTATCATTTAATATTACCTACACAAGTTAAATATATTAAACCCTTTGCAAATAATTAACTTGTAATTGCTTAATTAATTGATTAATTAAAATTACATTAATCACTTATTCATTATTAGTTATACCTTAATTAATTAATTCCAAATCACATCATTAATTAATTAATTAATGATTTCTGATTTCATTTAATCAATCTCTTAATATAAATTAATTACATAAGTAATTAATCTTCAATTTAAACAACATATATATTAATCACCTTTGATTAATAACCATTCAGTAATTAACTGCTTTAATTACTCATCCCATAATTAATTACTCTTAATTAATTATCTCAATTAATCCTTGATTAATTTCAAAGTAATTTAAATCTAAAATTACTTCTATAATAAATATTTTTAATTACATTCGGTAATTATTAATTAATTACTTCTCTAAGTAATTACAAATTCATAAATTACATAAAGTAATTATTAACAATCCACAAATATTTAAATTAATTTTAACTTAATTAATCTAAACTAATCACATAAATCAAATTAATTACACCAAGCAATTAATTCTTTAATTACTTTCATTAAGTAATTAAACATAAGCAATTGATTATTATTAATTAATTAATCTAATTAATTATTAAAATTAATCACATTAATTAATTGTTAAATAATCTTAAGTTAATGACCTTCATTAACATTTCTTAATTAAAAGATTAACTTATAATTAACCATTATTAATTATCAATTAATCAATATTTAATTACAATTTAACTAATCTCTAATTATTAACTAATTAAGTGTTAATTAAAATCCAAATTATCTTTAATCACTTGATTAAATAAATCTTAATCCTTAATTAAAATTTAGTTAACCATCCTTAATTATAGATTAATTAACTTTAATTAATTAATCTCAAATCTTAATTAATTAACGTAAAAATTATTAATTACTTAATTAATCATTCACATTATTAATTAATTAAATAATTAATATTCCACTTAAATTAATTTAATAATTTAAATGAAACCAATTTCTTAAGATCAAAATTAAGAAACATTCTTCTTTATATAAAATATTTTAAACACTTTGTTTCAAACAAAAATTCAAATTTAAAAATTTCTTTTTAAATTTCAAACTGAAACACAATTCAAATTTTCATTCTTGATTCAAACTTAAAAATTTAAAACTTTATTTACATCTCCATCTTCGTTTTCAAATTCAAATTATTTAAACTTCTAAAGTAGTCAAAACAAATTTAAATTTTAAAACTTATTTAATTTTAAAAACTGTCATAAAAATCAAATTCCAGGTTTAAAACTGAATTTAACCTTATTTTAAACCTTATTTCATAATTTAAAACTCATAGTTTAAAATTCAAACCAATGTTCCTTTATACTCTAAAAAGTTTGAAGTCTAAATTTAAATTCCAGATTTAAATTCAAACTCAGGTTCCATATTTCTGTTTTCCAGATTTAAACTTGTTTTAAATTTTCAGTGGCATTTTAAAAAATTTCTTTTAAATTCAAAACGGAAAAACAGAAAAAAAAAACAGTTTCCCGTTTTAGTTTAACATCTTAAATTTGAATTAAAAAATGATTTCAAATCTCATATTTAAATTATTGAATTCAAATTTAAGTTTCAGATTTAAAACATTACAGTTTGAATTCCGTCTTCAATTTGAAAATTTTCTTTTAAATCTAAAAACAGAAAACAGTTTCTGTTTTGTTTAAAACCCAAACTTGAGTTTTGAAAGCATTTCAAATTTATTTCAAAGGTCTAAAATTTAAACTTATTGAATTTCAAATCCATTTCAGGTTCAAGACTCATTTCATATTTTTTTGTTTTGCAATTACTTTACTTTCAAATTTTATAAACCTGGAAAACAGGTTTCTCGTTTTGCTTAAAACCAATTAAAACTTCAAAATTTTAAATTATTTCAAACCTAAGGTTTTTAACTGATTGAATTCAAATTTAAATTCAATTTTAAGTCTTAGTTTTAAATTTAAGTTTGCATTTCAAAACCTTACTTTAAAATTTTAAAAATAACAGTACAGGTTTCTGATCAACTAAATAAAAACCTGAAACACTACACCTTCCCGAGCCATAATATAATTACTTCGAGTCTTAAGACCCTGTGCTTCGAGTCATTCTCTAATTTTCCCGAGACCATCCCGAGACATGAAACCCTGCAACCCAAAAAAAAACAACACAACCACATCACCAACATGCACAACACCCCCTGTGCACCCATAGACCAACTCCGACCACCTTTGACCATCGTCAATGGCCATCCCCTATCGACCAGTAAACCCACAACTCCCTTCAAACCTTAGATCCCCAAAATTCCACTCGAATTTAAATTCAAGTTTAAAACTGAAACTTGGAACAGCCGAGCCACCTCCCCCCTAAAACCTGTCATCGACGATATCACCCAACTCCGGCCACTATTACACTCCAAACTCCGGCGATGACTCCATCAACCCTTCATCTACCAATCCCCTAAATATCTCAGAACTCGATTCACTTTGAAAGCCGCAGCACCCAATTTCTTGAACCCAGTAAAAACTAGGGTTCATACTGAAATCCCCAAATCTCATCACCAGAATTTAATTATAATCCAATTTAGAATTTTCCCCATAATCATTGATAGCTACCCTATCTCCAGAAGCCAATTCAATCAAATCAAATGCAAGAATCAAGTGAACTTAATCAAAATGTAAAATACAGTAATTTCAAAACTGCATTTTGTATAAAGCATTAAAATTTGTAATTTTTCTTTTAAAAATCATGATTTAGTATGGTGATTTGATTTATAATTCTGAATTCATAAATTTCTAAACTTGAAATTTCACTCATTTACTGATTGATCTTCTTTTGTGCATCCCAGAGCCATTTCTATATTTTTAACTTAAGTACAAATTTTAATATGAAGTTTTATAATGAAACAAACATATTTGTTTAGGTCTTAAACACAAATGAAGATTAAATTAAAAGACAAAGGGGATTACATCTTACTGAAGCTTGAAATCAAAGAAAACAGAGATGCTTCAGGTAAACCATCATATATACACATAAATCTATTCATAGATATATTCACAGCCATTTATAATATAATTTCATATTTAAATCAAAACATGCAATCAACTTTTACCTACTTAAAATCTTAAAAAGTTGAGTTAATCACCTGAAATTAAAATGCAGACAGAGCCCAAATTCTTCTTTTAATTAAGCATGCAGAACATCTTTCTTTATTTTTCAACTTGCCTGAATGTTTGTAGAAAACTTGTTTGAAAATGCTTTTAACACTTGATTTAAAATGCCATTATCTTGCAGGAAGCTTTAAACTTGAATGTTGGATGCCGTTGATAAACTTGCATGTCTCCAGGTTTGAAAAAAATGCATGCAGTAGCTTTTTCCCAGATTTTAAAAGAAATGCAGGTTTGTATTTTTGAAAAAGAGGAGTTACAAGGTAATGATTTTGAAGGATATTTAGAGGAAAAGTTTCAGTTGAAAAGTTTTAATTAAGAAATGAAACTGAGAAAATCAGGATTAAAAGAATGCAATGTTGTAAAAACTAAATTTATGATTTATTAAAACAAATAAAAGATATAATTTGACACATGTCTTAAGCTATTACATTTGTCACTTTAAAATGATGATAAGTTTACACATGTATTTGTAAATGTTTTTGTTATTTTAATTAAGGTTAAAGAAAATTAAACCTAATTAATTAGTTTCTTCTTTATCTAGTTATGTATATAATTAATTTTCTAAAGAATAAATCAAAGTGTTAATATAGATAAGACAATATACAAATGAATCCATTGTCAAAGATACTTTTAAATAATTAAAATAAATTTATAAAATAGTTTACAATAACATACATGAATACATGTTTCATGTTTAAAATTGTACATTAAATTTTTAAATTAAATTAACAAATCACATTTTATAAATATTATTCTAAAAAGAATAAAACAAACATTTTTGTAACATATTTTAATATACAAACTTAAGTTAAAAAAATGAATTTTAAACCAATTAAAACATTTATCTCATATATTTAAAATCATTTAGTTATTTTATTAAATATTTTTGGAAAGCTTAGATTAAAACTAAATCACAATTTCTATTTTCAAAACATTAAAATTATGCTATACTAATTTAACAGCTTATCTATTCAAAATATACATAAATACATATACATTATTAAATAGAAAATAAATTTATTAGTTTATTAAAAACAAATTCACAAATTAAATGTTTAAATAAATAAGATTATTAAATCAAATCAAATTGATTAACAAAAATCATCAATTCAATTTAAATTTAAACACAGATTATGAAATTTAAATTGCCATAAATTTCGGGATATTACATATATATTAATTAAATTAAATCTTATTAAATTAAATCTTATTATTAAACTTATTTTATATTAAAATATATTTTTGTATATTTAAAATAGTAAAATTATAAGTAAAATCTTAAAAATTGTACTTTCAAAATTAACTTATAAATTTAAATTGTCCAAAACATATAATTTTTAAAACTCTAAAATTTAGACATATATAAAAATAACATTTACATATTATATTTTAGAAATCAATATTTAATAAAACCATATATTTCCTTTCAAAACTTTAGAAATCTTTTTCAAAATATAGACGAACGGTGTCCATATATAATTCTCTATCCTATGGTCAAGTGATACAGATATTTATCATTTCAATCCACAATTTAAATATCTACGGTTATATATCATTTCAACCCACAATCCCAAGTTCAAAGTCAATGAAAATCGCTGGTGTTTATCATTTTAACCCAAAACGATTTTCTGCTATTCTACAAGATCGTTCGGGTATGTATCATTTTAACCCCTATGGAATTCTAAACTAGCAGAGAACTTGCAGAGTGAGAACTTCTATGACAATAATATAATATATTAACAACATGCATATATTATCAATAACAAGTTAAATCATAATATAAATAGCGGGATATAGTGTCATATATCACAGGTGAACAGTTACAGATAATAGCATATTATATATAGCAAATATAAAATTAACAGTTCAATTTAGCAGCATATTTAAATTTGTTGTTTCAAATGAAATAAAATTTAATAAATGTAAGAATGTTAATCATGAGTGATTATTCACCTTTCAAGGCTAGAGGAAGATGAGAATGGGAATAGTGACAAAGACATGCACACAGATAAGATAAGGCTAGAGAACTGCTGTGACAAATTCGATATTGAAATGTAAGTCAAGACGGCAAGAAATCGATGAAACAATATATATTACATATATATTTTTTCTAAAAATCAATTTAAAGTATATTTAAATATATTATGTGTGTGTGTATATATATATATATTTATTTATTTGTTTCAAATCAATATTTTATCCCAATGCATAAAATATCTATATATAATTGAAAAACCAAATTCACATATACCTACATGTATACTATTGTATATACACATATATACAAACTTACATACATGTTAAAATTTAAAATCAATATTGTTATAAACCTATGAATATACTTTGAAATCAACAATATATATATATATATAATAAACATAGTTGATATATAATAACTTATATATATATATATATATATATAATTTTTAAAATTAGTATTATTATAAAACATACATAAAACACAATACACATATACCAAATTAACGCAAACATATATATGAGAACATAACATAATATATACCTATATACGTAAACAACATTTTATTTAACTTACATAAACCACATATATAACCAACTTATCAATATAATCTACATAATTTATATATGAACTTGACAGAATCATTTATACTTATATAAACTAATATATGTGAACAAACAACTATATATCGCTTATAAAATTTTATATAAATAACCAACAGATTTGTATTTTACTTATAAAATAAGAATCGAAATATATATACAAGTTTAACATATATATAAATTGACATCAACATATAACTTATGTACGCATGCATGCAACATTTATATATATACATAGCTTATGTATGAAATAATATATTTACTAATATATATACTTATACATATAACTAACAGATGATATATATATCTTATATAACTTATATGTATATATACAAATAGTATAAAAATAGCAACACTTACATATATGCAACAGAGGAAGGAGTGGTGGTTGCCGCTAGCACTCGGAGGAAGAGGCACGGTGGTCGAGGGTGCAGCAACAACTACGGTCGGGGAAGGTGGGTCTAGTCAAGGCGGAGCAGTTGAAAAGGTAGGGGATGGGATCACGGGCGTGCAGGTGACAAGAAGGAGTGAGCAAGAGCGGTGGAGTTGGCTTGCATGGGAAAGAATTAAGTGGCGGAGGTGGCAGAGGCCGAGGTAGGGTCAGGGTTTGGAAATGGTCGGTAGGTCAAGGAGGACGAAGCATAGGCATAGGCTGTGGGGTATACTAGGTGGTCGTGGCCATGTGGGCTGATGGGTGCGACTGGAAGACGAGCAGTGAGCTAAAGGAAAGGGTGGTAATCTGGTCGGAGGGCAGGGAAACAATTGCGGGTCACGGTGGCTGTTGTTGCTAGGTGGCTGATCTATGTAGATTTGGTGGTCGACGAGGTAAAGAGAAGGGAATGCATGGCTTCGGGTTTATGGTCAGTTGCGAGAGTTTGGAAAGGAAGAGGGTAAGAAAGAAATGGAGGAAGATGGGAAGCAAGGACTGTGATCGACCATGGGAGATGCAAGTTGAAGGAGTAGGGGAGAGTAGCAGGTTTCAAAAGGAAGAAGATGCAAGCATTAATATAAACATAAGTATATTATTTTTTTAGAAGCAAAAACAAAGCAGAGAAAAGAAATGAACCGGAAAATAAATATTGGAATCAATGTGGAAAGGAAAGGTCGACATAAATTCTGGAAATAATAAACGATAGTGGCCATTGATTTTACAGTGGAAAATGAATGGGTAAGGAATACTAAAAGGTCCAAATGTGGAATGGATACAATTGATCGGTTTATCGATTTCGTCGTGTCCCGAACTCCAAAACATACGAACGAATATACTGCGGAGATCAGCACGACGAGACGATCAAAACGGTACACAAATATCAGCGATACGACCATCTTATCAAAAGTTGATATTCGATACCAAAAAATGCTGCAAAAACGCCAAAAATAAGATAAACGGAGTAATAGCGGTTCAAATTTGGTGAAACGATGTGACGACTCACTCAGAAGATGATTAACAAATTTATTATATAAAAATATTCAGATTTCAATAATATCCTATTTATATCAATTTTAACTGATTTAAGTTTAAATAAAATTTACACAACAGAACTTTCTTTCATATTTTCCAATAATAATTTACCAATTGCTATGTTAAAATAGGCGTATTTCAAATATCAAATTTTATTTTCAAATTCAATTATTTAAAATTTCACAAAAATTTAGTTAATTACGTTAATAAAACCTTTAAAATTTACGGGTCGTTACAGTTTTATAACTTATAGATTTGATAAATATGAATGATATGAAAAGAAAATATGGAATCAAATTTTACTTCAGTGTAATTAAATATATGAATTATTGAAATGAAATAATGGAAGTGATAAATGAATGTAACTATAAATGAATGTAAATTAATAGTTAGTGAATTCATTAATGTTGATAAGTGCATGCAATCAATTGGAAGTAAATAAACTGAATGAAAATCAATTGAACGTGGATCAAATTGAATGTAAGTTAGTTGGATTCAAATAAAATTGAAATGATTCAATTATATGTTAATAAAAATTAGACATTAGAAGAAATGATAGTGTATAATTAGATATTGACATTGGGTAATGCAAATTCATATCGTTATGAATTAACTAGATGAATACTAATAATTGAATGGTTTCTTTTTATGTAAATCATCGTTATAACTGTTTTTATTGTATATGATTGTCGTTTTTCGTATGTTAATACTTCTGTTGTGGTTTGTATTCACAATTCATGTTATATGCTTCTATAAGACACATACATGCTTTTTATATCATTATATGCAACTAATATTCTAAATTGAGTTGAGATAGGTATATACGAAGACCATTTGGATGTATACGTGAATTTTTATATACTTTTGCTTGCTTAATACGAGCGAACTTGCTTGCATTAATATTAATAAGGTATACATATCCAATTACATGCAGCGCTTTTATATTCTCCCTATGGGATGCCTCATCATTGAGATGAGACGTATACTTGATATATTTGATATATATATATATAGGTTATATATATAATTGTAAAAAATTTCTCATCAAGCCGCGCGAAGGAGGCACTGCCGAAATTTTCATCAATCCAGGAGTTAGAAAATTTCTGAAGTTTTAAAATTTTTATATAGCTTGTTTTCATATATAAGTTACATTTTTGTAAAAATGATACCGGAGTGGCATAGTAGAAGCATAGTAATAGTTTTGCAAATAAGATGTTTATGTTTTATAAGTTAATTATTTTGAGAAAATATATCAAGTGTTAAATTCTGTACTTAGTCCCTATCCGAGGACGAAAAGTTTTGAGTGGGGAAGAATGTAACGACCCGTATTTTGGCTATTTTAAATTATTAAACTTAATATGAATTTTGAATAAAAATGGTTAGAAATAAAAATTTAAAGTTCATTTATGTAATTTATTTGATATGAAGTTAGATAAAATTTGGAAATAAACAATTTTGAAGATTTAAGCAATAATAAATGTTGAAATGGAATTCTATGTAATTAGTGTGTTGTAATCAATAACTTGAATAGAAAAATAATGTTGAAATACTGTGAAATTAGAATTGTTGTTTTATCACTGAGATTTGTTTTAAAAGTAAATTTTATAAGTTAAATGACTTATATTTCAATTACACTGATTTATTGGATAATTAAATTGTTTAAGTCTAACAATGGAAATTATTTGAATAATTGAATTATTGATTTAATATGATTGAAAACGATATTGGGAGTTGATTTAAATTTTATTTAAATAAGAATGAATATCGTTAACTTTAAATTGGATTTAAAAGTGAATAATTAGAAATTGGAAATTGTGTATTTTATTTAATGAGTTAAAATAGCAATCCGAGGCATAGTCCTGGAATTCGATGAAACTAGTTCCTTTGATCCATAATAGTGTATTATTATCGGATTTCAAATCTTGTAGTATTTGGAGTTACCATTTGGTCGTACGGGATAGAAACGAGTTGATATTAGTATTGGAAATTAAATATTCAATTCGATTCGGAAAGCTATCTTCCACATACGATCGAATTAGGCCTCGAAACATATTCCATTTTTCTCAGAATAGGGGTAAAACATTATAAATGCCAGGCGGCGTGCTTCGTTTGGAGTTCGTCCGAAAAAGCATGTGAATGAAAATAATAATAAAATAATATTTGTACGTATACACACACGTTCATAAGCCAATACCCTAGCAAAGTAAAACGCAGCTGCCTCCATAATCTTCAATGGCCGAAAATCAACATTCTTTCCCCCTCATTTTCTCTTCATCCATTGACTGTTAAGCTTCGACATCCAAATGAAAGTTGTAGAGCATCACGAGCTTTACACGTCCAACAGTGGAAATCGTCTATCATCGTCGAATGAAGGCAGAGGAGGGGTGCGTTTGGCATGTGTTTCATGGGGATTTTCGAGGTATGGGTGGCGAGATGGGTGTGCTCGCTTTGACCATAAGTGCGTGGTGGAAGGAGATTCGATGTGGTGGTAGTGGAACGACATCCGATCGAGTATAGGAGGAGCGGCTATTGTTCAAAGTAGCACGAGTATGGGTTCGTGCATTTGTGCTTAGCCTGGGAAGCAAGAATAAAACGGAGGGGGTAGGGAGTGGTTGGATTTGGAATGGAAGGCTAGATTTAATTCTGTAAATTTAAAAAAAAAATTATAAATTAACTATATAATAAATCGTGTAAACTTACAAATATCATAATTTCTTCATACGAGGTCCATTTTGCACAAAACGAATTGCGTTAGAATCTATCAATGAGGGCTTAAGCATGGAGTGTATTTGTGTGACGCCCCACCTCTATGCTCACAATAACAAAGGTTATTATTAGGTAATAACGTCTGCTATTGCCAAGAATAAGGCTTGTTAGAAGCGACCATCCGTAAGTTATGCCTTAGATGAGTGTTGATTACATCGATAGGAGTTGTGTAATTACTCCCAACGATATAATTTCAATCCAAATCTAAAACGAAACCACGGTGGCTTATTAAAAATTCAGAACAACTCATAACAACAACAACACAGATAAGTATAATCACATCAGAACGGAAATATCAGATATATAGCGGAAGATAAGTCTGGATACATGCTACAACACTAAATAGTTCACATGAACCAAATGTACATATACAAAGCCATCAATACATATATGAGATGAGAGTCAATACACCAAAAGTAACACCTCAAAGCCTAAACAAACGATGAGGTGAAATCCCAAAAGCTGACGCGGCAACTGAATCAGAGATAGCGATTATCCTGAAATAACTCGGTGTGACCCGAGTATTATTTAAAAATAAATAATAAATGGATCAGTCAAATTTAAACTTAGAAATGAATGCAAGATAAACAACATCAAAGCAAATTAATCATAATATCAAATGAGACTGTTCAGCTTAAATAATCAACATAGTTTAAATGATGAAATCTTATTAAACACCATCAAAATCAACTCCCAAATTCACAATTGAATTCAAAACAGCAATACACAAGAGTCTAGAAATCAAAATAAGATAACTAGAAAATCAACATAAAAGTGGATCGGTCCCAGCATATGGAGAGTTGAAGCTACGCCGCATGTGCATCTCATATGGCCAAAGCCTATAAAGTACTGTCAGCATAATATTTGGCGCCCAACGAATGACCCGAAGGTCCAACAAACGACCCGAAGGTCTAGTACTGGTAATTAACCTGAAGGTCCAGCATAGTGGCTCGAATGCCCAACAAAATCACCAAAATTTTCAAACAGCAATTCCACGGCAAATATTTCAATTAATGAGTCCGAAATTAACCGAATTAGTAAAAGCGTGGTTCCATACTCCGCACTTTTGCTAAATCGTTTAAATCTCATCATCGTTTCTTTGAAAGTGCAAAATTGTGTATTTTATATAAATAATTTTTACGTTCTCAAATGGATAAGTCCAGAATTAATCGAATCAGTGAAAGTAAGGGTTCATAGTCCTCAATTTTGCTGAAGCGTTTAAATCGATTCCTCATTCTTTTGAAAGCATAAACTGTGAAATTTTTGGAAACAATTATATTTCTAAATGATTTTGAAAACACATGATTAAAACAGCAACATCTATAGCAATTTCAACAAGGAAATTGCGCTTCACAAAACACCAAAAACGGATATAAAAATCAGCGTTGTGGTTATCTTGGTTGCAAGATAGCCACTTGAAAATTCACTTTAAATTGACGGTTAATGAAGCCAAAACCACAGTAATTTTATTCGTCAAAAATCTCATCAAAACAACACGGTTCAAATATAAACACCGGGGTAAAAGTTCGTTATAAAAATAATGATAACAAAATACATTCCAAAACAAAACAACAGTTCAAAGTAGATTAATGAAGTAACTTGCAACTCATATTTGCACGAACACTACAATACGAACAAAACAAATCTGCAACTGGACTTAGTCTTTGTGTTACTCACATTTGCATGTAAGTAACAAATATAGATAAAATATAACAACCTAGACATGAATTTGGTGTACACATTTGCACGCAAAAAATGAAATAAAGATGACCTGTACTACACTTAAATTTTCACATAAGAATGATGTTTCAAATTTTTGCCTGGATTTGGTTTTTTTCTATACTGTAACGACCCGGAATTTTCGATCCCGAAAATTCCAGATAGTCAGTGAAAGAAGGAAGAGAAAGAAGAAGAAAACAGCAACAAGTCACAGGATCCTCACATTCGCAGCGGATTAAATATAATATCAAATGAAATATCAGTTATACAAAGAATACCATATCTGTTAATTTACATTTAAATACATCAGAGTTACAACTATTACACAACTCAGGACTATTTTAAAAACATGCCCCAGATAATCAGCAATAATATATACGGGAGGAAACACTCCATACGGCCCTGCCATCTAGCTCGCCTCCTGAGCTCCAAAACGTCCTTACCTGAAAATCTGTAATACTCGGTCTGACCCGAGCATTACATCAAAGTAACACCCGGGTCAGGCTGGAAACCAGCGTGAGTAAACCCATCTAACTTGGAATACAAAAGCATACAATTTAAATAAACCCGGGTAACTTATATTAAATTACACTTCACAAGTTGTTATAGACATCATATACATCATATCAATTTCTGAATACCAAAACTTAAATCAAATGGTTCAATCCACTTAAATCATTTCATTCAAATCTATTAATTTCTCATATCAATTTATAAAGAATCGAAGTGGTTTCGGATATTTACTAATACCCGACTCCGGTCTCTTCGAAACCATTGTCAACTTAACTTAAATTATTCTAGTGAAATACAATTCTACTTTTAATACAGGATGTCATAGTCATTCATCATCAATAGAATCCACTTCATAGTTTAAATCAAACATATCTTATCACATAGCATCACAAACCACATATTAGGAATAACAATTAATCAAGGGCATCCAATATCATTCTATTTATCCTTTAATTACACTTAAGTGATTAACCCTTAATTTAATTTCACAAATTAATTATTCTTAACCCAATACAGTAATTAACCTTTAATTACTTTATTAATTAATTACTGACCATAATTATTAATCACCCTTGATTAATAACGACAGTAATTAACTTCCCTTAATTACTTCATCAAATAAATTTATTACTTCCTAATTAATTATTTCTAGTTAATCCCCTGATTAATTAACCTTTTCATTATTTCCTCTAAGTAATTATTCCCTTATTAATTTCACAAAGTAATTTAATCCAAATTACTTCCATTTTATAAATCATCCCTTTTATTAATTACATCCTGTAATTAATTATTAATTACTTTACCAAGTGGTTACACTTTTATAAATTACATTGAGTAATTATACTTACCAAATTCATTATTGAGTATCTTTAATAAATAAAATTAATTATCTCTAACTAATTCCATTAATTAATTATTTGATAATACTTAATTAATGATCCTTCTTTAACTATATTAAAAAATCCTTTAATTACTTTTCTAAGTAATTAATCATTTTTAATTACTTGATCTATTAATTCTTAATTACAAATTTATTTAATTTCTAATTATATAATTAATTTCCAAATTTTTAACTTAGATTCAAAATCACTTCTATTATTATATTTATCTTTTATTTTCAGATTTAAATCTAAGTTTAAACTTGCTTATATTATTTTATTTAATTTTTAAAAAAAAAACTTCATTTCTAAAGAGTTCAAACTACTTACTAAAATAAAGTAGTTAATTAAGTTCAAAAATTTAAACTTTTATTTTTATTTAAAAATTGAGATTCTAAATTAAACTTGAATTCTAAAATTCAAACTTGAATTTAAACTTAATTTATTCTCTTAACATTGAAAAGCTTCAGGGTTTACAAATTCTTAAACCCAGATGCTACAGGTTTATTAAAACCTGTAAAACATAAATACCCGAACCCCACAAAAACTACTTCGAGTTCTCAAACCAACTTCTCCGAGGAACCCACTCCATCACTTCGAGTCAAACAATGTTTTACCCGAGTCTTTTCTGTGCCATAACCAAACATCTCCAGCACCATTACTTCCCCATCAAAACCAAATCTGGAAAACCCCAGAAGAAACTCGAGACACAACAACAATTACGCGAGTTTTCCCCCGAGTCAACTTCCCCTTTCCAAAAACAAGCTGACATGACATGCCACCGTGCACCCTGTACCACCCACGGTTAACTTCCGATCACCAACCGAACCTCCCACACATCTATGGCCGCTCCGGCAACTCATCACGGAAATCAAAATATCACCATACGCCGAGATTTCAAATCAAACTCTACAGTTGAAAACTGGAAATCAACCCACTACCGGAAATAGCCTCGCCCAATTCCCTCTCACCACCGGAGGTTTAGCCACCTCGTCCACACCTTGCCGAATACCTACGCAACCCATGCCTTCAACCACGACCCATTCGATCATCCAGAGGTGAAGAAACGATCACCCATCTGACCCCCTTCAAAACTAGGTTTAGAATCAAATTCGATAAATTTCCAATGCCACAATGGATTAACTACTTTCCAATTAATTTTCCTTACTCCTCTGATCAACCAACTAGCTTTAGTAAGAAACTCGACCACCAGAAATACCCCAGTCACCCGAGATCATCCAAAAACTCCATTTTGGCCAATTAAGAACTGAACTCTTATTTCAATTCTAAAAATTATGATTTTGGTTCTAAAAATCTTGTTTTCTATAAGTAATTCAGGAATTAAATTTGAAACAATGAAATACAACATTTGTTTTTTTTCATGTTTTAAATGATTCCTGGTGTTTTATCTTAATTCCAGAGGATTTCCATATTTATTTTGTTCGAATAAGATTTTAAAATTTAAACTAATGTTTAAACAACATATCATGTTTGAATCTTAAATTCTAATAATGAACAGATAAGGAGATTTGAATATTTTTTTTCTTTCTTCTATTCCTTTTCTCTGTAGTTTAAAATAGAGAAAACGTCAAAACATACATGCACAGATTATTCACATCCATAAACACAGATTATACATTTATATTCATCCATGCAAGCATCAATTATTTTCAGAAATTTGACAAGCAACAAACTGTTATTGCCTAAGATTTATAAATATATGTTTACTCACCTGCTTTTGGGTTTTAAACAGCAGATGTTTAATTAAATTGCATGCTTTAGATCTAGTTAATTCTAACTATTTTGTTTGGGATCCAAAACTTAACAGAGAATGGATAAGAAGATATGAAATTTTTAAACCAAATTACACTTTGTAACATGAACAGAGATACACACAGAAGAAATCAATCATGCACCCAGGTTTCAACCATTAATATAGTTGTATTTAGGTTAGAAACAAACATGCATATATATATTTCATAACATACATCACAAGCTCACTTCAACATTTATCTCATGCATCAAATCTAAAGATGTTTTATGATCAGTTTACTCACCTGCTTATGCATAGAACAGAGAACAGTTTTGTTATTGAAATCTGGAACCTGATGCATGTAAGCTAACGCTTGATTTGTTACTGATTGAAGCTTGCTTGTAAATTTGAGATAGCTTTGCTTGAGTTGCTACAGGTTCTAGATTTGAGACTAATCTTTGCTCAGGTAAAAAAATGTTGAGACGACCTTTGAATCTGAAGTTGCTTAATTAGATCTGCTTACAGACCTTGCCCAGCTTCAATTTTAGATTAATTTGAAGTTGCATCTGAATTTTTTTGAAAATATTTACAGATTTAAATGTTTGATATGTAAAACTTTACAAGTTACTCTTTTTTTTATCTCCTTTCAAATTTAAAGGGATACATGATGCCACTTGTCTAAATTGTAGACACTTGTTTATTTCTCAAGTTTTACATATGCTTTAATTCTTTATTTTATAAAAATGCTTTTATATTAATATGGTACATGTTTTTCTTTCAATATATATATGTACACTAAAATTCAAGTGTATTTTAAAAAGAAAGAATAAAATTCCAAACTATACTTATTCCATATAAAATTAAAAGAAAGCAAAGTAAATCTTTTTATTAAATCCTTTTTTTAAGCTTATCATATATTTAAATAAATATTCATTTTATATTTTAAAAATATAGAGTTTTACTTTATATAGCTTTCGCAAAATATCATGTTGAACTCAAACAATAGCTCCGTACCTACCATATATATATACACATACTTATATACATGTATATGGACACATTTAAAGTTTCAAAGATAATAGATTTTTCACCTATCTATTTATATTTAATGACTTATTATTGAATTCATCATTTTAACTCAATTATCATTATAATTTCAAATTCAACTATATATATCCAGATATTCTAAATTATCAAATTTTATTTGTTTAATTCAAAGAAAAATTGGTATCTCAATAGTTAAAAACCAGTTAATTATTCTATTAACTGTTATTCAAAAACCGGGTTATCACATTCCTCCCCCCTTAGAATCTTTTCGTCCTTGAAAAGGAACGGAACCAGAATTAAAATACTATTATCAGAAAAATTATTCTTTAAAGCACTTTTAAAACACTTATTATAACTCGATGTTTCAACCAGTCCATCTTTGTTCTCACAGAAATTCGGTCATACGTTGATCAGGCGTACGACTGAAATTCTATAAGTACTTGGCAGACCCGTTTTCAACATCCAGTGAAAATACTTGGAAAATAATTTTATTGAAAATTTAGAAAACAGTTTTTGAAAATAGAGGATATATCTTTAGTGAGAATGCTCTGGAAATCATCACTCCCATCCATGGTCGTAGTTAACCCGATGGTTACGTTGTCGTCCCGACAAAATCCATAGATAACTGTAGGCCTCCGCGCCACTCGATTACACAATGGAACCCGCTATAGATCGCAGCTATAACAGGGGTTACGTAGCTATCACAGCAAAAACCCAATATAGCTGCAGGCATCAGCGCCCTCGAATTTCGCTGCCAAAAGAATGAAACTTCTCCACTCCACTTGACCATAGATGTGACGAGACGGATTTTGCCCGCTCGAAAATCGACATCCATACTTCATATCGTATTCGAATGCCATAGATTCGACCGTTCAAATCCGATTCGCCGGAGCTTATAACAACATTAAGTAAACAACACAGCGGAATAAAAGAAATAATACATTGATATACAACTCAGATACAATATCTGATACAACAGAGTGATACCATGAATATCAATATACATCAGAGATATGATACAATAAAATAGCAGCGGAAAAGAAACAGATAACATCAGCAGCGGAACAAATAACTCTAAGATAGTTTCCAGGGAAGAACTCAAAAACTGCAACTCCATCTCCAAGAATCAATCCAGCAATAGCTCGAACTCCCAATAACGATGCACCAAGCTAAGCAAGACTGGTGTGGTCCAAAGATTGAACTAACTCAAGATAATCTACTAAACCTGACTATCTGAAAAACCCAAACTCTAGACTGCTCGTGTAGAAAATAATGAGCACCCAGAGTTTAGGGAAGAAACAATAAACTCCGGATCAGTCGTGGGACTGGTGTGAGCAACAAAAACAGTTTATCTTTTAAAACATTCAACAAAAGATTTTCAAAGTCAATTCGCAATGCTTTTTAAAAATGAGACTACCATAAGGCCTCCCGCACACACACACACAATGCAAACGCAGAATCGGAGGAGATTTCTCCTTATGATAGTCAAAGATGCTTGATACGCATTAAAAAGAAACATTTGATATTATTACTAGTGCATAGTGTAGGGAAAATCATTTCGAAAGTAAAGATATAAATCTTAGCTAACATACGACCATTATCGTATGCCTACTATAGCTACCATGTTCAATAGCAGGTTACCGCCACATTCCATGGCAGGTTCTACAACTAAAACCGTACAAGTCTTGTATTGTTTCTTTGGATTTCCAACAAATGGTCAGGCCAAGGAACTTCCCATTGCCACATGAGAACGCCTCTGGAAGGACGTCCCCGAGAACCTAACTGGATCTCTGCCAACACAAGGCCGGGTTACCCCTAACTGGGTAACTACTGACACGAGTATGCCATCCCCCGGTCCTTTGGGACCTTTATCCGAGCGCTCGTAATCAACATCACACCATAATAAATAAAGTGTTTCAACATGAGTAAGTATCTAGGCTCCATACCATGATACCACCCTTTTCCAGAAGAAAATGCACATACCCTAAAGGGAGCTACCCCTCATAACCTTTCTGCATCTTTCCTGTTTTGACCATTTCGGGGTGTGAGGTTCGACGAAGTCACGTCCACAAAGCCATGCTTTATACAAAAGCTGTGCTTTGGGTCAACAAATGATCATAGAAATGATCACAAAGATAAACGATCAAACAAATGATCATATCACAAATGATCAAACAATGATCATTTCACAGCAATACTCAGCATGTCACATTACCAAATTGGGAATATATCGCTGATAACCATCAACTACATAACCTCTGAGCTAGTACGTCTCAGAGAAGGGTGTTAAGCTAAGAGAATAAATTCTCCGCCACCAACAGAAATATATTTGAAACAAATCAGTTTTATATCTCAATCTGTAATGTCAGACATAACAATCCATACAAGTCTGTTCTGGGTTCGAACAGAACCGAAGGCACTTCAAAAGAAGACCTTGCAATCCGGATATTCACAATCTCGATCGGATTTCCCATCACTTAGGGAGTCTCTATACCGGCGCGACTCAGTGCAGAGACAATCGATAGGTCATCCTATCGCTCTCACAAATACTCGGTCTTCACCACCGGTCTTCAAATGTTATCCAAACTTCAAATCACATATTCAGAATGGGTTATACGACACAAAGGTCGTTTCCCGGCTAAACCGAATAGTGAGCGAAAATATTTAAAACATATGGATATGGGATTTCAATTAAGTCACAACTTAATAATTCAAAACTTTCTTTTCAAATGGTTTAAACAAATTGCCATTTCAAATCTTTTAAACAAAAGATTTATTTCATAAAGTTCACCTACTTTCACAAATACTCATTCCTGGATTTCAAAACAATTCCGTTTCAAAAGGATTAATTCATTAAATCTTTAAATCAAAGATTTGTCTCTTAGCTTTCCAATCGTTCCCAAATATTCATTTTCAAAATTCGTTTCTGAATATTCATCTATAACTTGGAAAACTATTTTAGTTTTAAACTTGAAATCCCTTTAATAAGATTTGAAACCAAAGTTTTTTTTTTCATTTAGAAACAATAGTTTTATTTTGGAAAAACCCGATTTCATTTATACAAGTTGCAATCTTTGGTTTAAATTCGAATTCCCAAAACAATACTTAAAAGTGGTTTAACCCATATATAACCAATATATTTTTAATCCCTAATTTCAAATCATAGAATTCAATTCTTAATTTTTGAATTCAAATTTAAATCAAATTATTTAAATTCGAAAACTTAATCAAGTAAATTAAAATAAATTTTAACTTGAAATTCCATTCCAAAAGCTTTTCACATTTATTCCAATTCCATTTCCAAAACATTTGAATTTAAAAATTCAAATTCAAAACTATTTCAAAAATCTGTGACTTAACTGATTTCCTCATGAAATCCATAATTGTGTGTGTATGGTGTGGTCCAGGGGTTTAACACAACAGTGCACAACATCATAAATCCATCACAGATCAAATACAAAAATTTATTTGATAGGAGGTATAAACTACAATGCTTATATTTTATTCACAGAACACAGATATATATATCACAGATAATAATCACATTTATCTCAGATAAATAAAATTACATTTCAGATCATAATACAATCAGTATATATCACAAAGCATCAATATCATGGGTATCAAACAATTTTAATTATCCAGTCAAGTTCAAACATTTACAAGTGACTTTATTAATCAACTAATTAATTTAAATCAGATGTAACAGTTATTAATCCGGGTTAGTTATCATAAATTAATTACAAATTATCTGAAATAAATTCCTCTTTCAAATTTATTAGCTAACCCATTTATTTTTAACTAATCGATCTTAATTAATGAATCAATTACCCTTTAATTATTTAATTAATCTTAATTAATCACAATTGTTAGTTAATTCTTTAACTATTAATAAATAATTATTCTCAAATTTCTAATCATCATTCAACTCACTACATCCACTAATTACCTATTATTTACTTTTCTAAGTAATCATTTTGTTTCCCCAAAGGATTGTTCTAGATTAATTATCTCAAGTAATTAACTTAAACTAATCTGATTAACTCACTTACTTACACTGAACAATTCATTCCTCAATTACTTATATTAAGTAATCATACTTAACAATTACACAATGATTGTTATTAATTTAAATAAATCTAAATTTATAGTTAAAATTAATCACATTGATTTTTTTTAATATAATCTTAGTCAATGACTTTTATTACATATTAAATTTCTTTAATTACTTTTCTAAAGAAATTTACTTATATTAATCATTATTGATGATACATTGATTATCCCTTTAAGAATTCATTAGTCTACACCAATTACAGTAAACTCATCCATATTGATAGTTTAACTATTATTCACAATATGTTTGAAACCATTGATTTCAAATTTCTTTTTTGAATTTCAATTTAAATTTAAAATTATTTTTTTTAAATACTTAAGTTATAAAACTTAATTAATTTCAAAATCTCGAAACCACGTTTAAATTTTATTTCAGGTTTAAACTTTTAAATTTCAGCTTGTTTAAATCTTCCATTTACAATTTCAAATCTATTTTTGAATTCACTTCTTTAATACACTTAATTTCTTTGAAATTATTAACCAAATTGAATTTAAAACTTTTTTTTTTATTTACAAACTAAGTTCCAATTTAAACTTGGATTATATTTACATTTTGATTTAAACCTCAATTTTAAAAACCTTGATTTAAAATTTAAATTTGTTTAAAATTTCCAAAGGCAAGAAAACAGTTTCAGGTTAAAACCCTGTAACCAATTTAACTTAGCAACTTTGTTCTGCCAGGCAAACAAATACTCAGGTAACACCCAAAACTTGTGCACGTGCACAATGACGTTGGCCGGATCTAGTCATCGTCGATGGCTTCTACACACCAGCCAGCACCCACACATCCACCTCTGACCATCCAAACTTCCTTACGCACGCGAAATCAAATTTGAGTTGTTCAAACTCAAACCTGGAAACGTGACCAGGTTTCACCATCATCCTGGAAACACGGCTCGTTCACGAAACGTCGACCACCAGGAAGCTTCAAACTCCGGCTACCCACTCTCCAATATCCCCTCTACCCCCACCCAAAGTCACGGCGAACTCGGTCGCCTAGGCAATTCGTGGCGGCTTCACAAACCTAGCGACCCGAAAGCAATATTCGAACCCTAAATCGTTCTCATCCCCAAAATCCTCGCATTAGAATTTTTTCCAATATTTTTCCTAGATTCGAAAAGGGGTAAACTACCTTCTCAACAAATTTCAACGATTAAAATTCATTGAATTAACAGAAATTGATAAAAACCCATTTTTAGTTCATCTATGAACTGCCCCTTGTATGCAAATCTAAAAATTCCCATTTTCGTTTTAAAAATCTTATCTTTGAATGTAGATTCATATTATATGATCGAATTAATGTTTTAAAATATTGGAGTTTATCATATGATCTAACTTTTTACTGTGAAACTGAGTTTACAGAGTAAACTCTTCGTAATCAAGCTTAAGGCAATTCCTAGATCATGATTTAAGTTTAAACAACTTCTTTTGTTTAAAAATCCAAGGATTAATATTAAACAGATAAAATGTTTTTGGGATTTTGATCAAAATTTGTAAGCTTCGAACAAGAATAGAGCTGTTCAATGCTACAGATATACATATCAGATATGCAGACCTACATATTTTCATAAACACAGATTTATCACTTATTATGCATAAACAAGGCATCATCCATCTCAGGACTTCACAAGCAAGCAGACTTAGTTTTTAATTTAAGATGTTACTCACCTTTAAAATTCTGAAGCAGAGACAGTGATGATTCATGCCTGGAAATGATGTGTTTGAAAATTGGAAATTGCATTTGAATCTTTACTTTGGGTTTGAACTTTGAACTTTTAAATCTGAAGCTTGTTGAAGCTTGATCTTGCATGAACTACAGATTATACTACAAGCTTGTAAACTTGTGAATATAAATTATTTTCGGGTTGATTTGCTTTGAGGTTGAAGCTCTCACTCATTTCAGGTTGAAGTTTGAATGTGTTTATGGGTTTTAAGATATTGTTTACTTCAATTTTTTTTTCTTTTTTTCTCACGGCTCTGAAGATGGACGAACCAAAAATGAAGAAAGTGATTGATATATAGAAGATGTATGTAGGCTTGTAACTCCTTGCTGGTACAAGTGATCCCATATCTTGTACTGGGTGCTAAATAAAAGCTTAGGTGATATATAAAAAGAAATGTACAGGGATGATGTTATCTTTTCCTTGTACTAAAATCATGGGCTGCTGAGATGACATACTAGGGTGCTAAAGATATTTCATTAATTACCTTTGCTTTGTTTTATAATCTTAAAGATATTTATACTGTTTTTATATTATCATACTTTTCTTTTGTATGCTAGAGGTATGGTGCTAAAGATTTGCTTATTTCAGCCATACTTCATTTGTATATCTTTTTGCAAGCTAAGGAGGCTAGCTGATTTTCATTTGTTTACTAGCTTATACTTTGTATTTTTTGGTGGCTGCAGCTTATTTTGTTTGCTTTTCTTACTTATGTCTTTGATTTGTTTGACATGAACTATAACATTGTCTTTTTATTATCTTGTTTTGTCTGGTTACATACCTATCCAATTTTAATACATAAGTGAATGTATTTTATTTGTTATCATTTTATATTTTCTACTTATGTTTTTAATATTTATATGGTTTATTCTATTTTAAACATTTACTTCTATTTTAACTTAAATATTTACTTCTAGAACTTTTTATATGTTCATTTCATAATTTTTATAACTATAAATTTACTTAAATATTTGTTTAACATCAACACAAACTTTATTTCCTTGTTAAGTTTAACTATCGACTTTTTTATAATTTTCAAATACTGGATTATTAAAATTTTAATAACATTTTGTATAAATTACCAATTATTACACAATTTTTATTCAAAAATTAAATTAATTGTCGAATTAAAATAAATTAAAACTCGGGATCGTTACAATAGATCGCAGTCTACCGATGTTGCGTTGCCTTCCCGGCAAAATCAAGTGTAGACTGTTGACACTCATCCTCCACACGATTTTCGCTATGGTCTCCACAGTAGATCGCAGTCACATCGAGTTACACTGTCGTCACAGCATAACCCAAATGCCCCTTTAGGCATCAGCGCCCTCAACTTTCGCTACCCAATAATCCTCAAGAACTAGTTTGTCCGGACTCCTCACAGGATCAACTTTAGAACCCCCCCTCCCCTTTGGGGCTCAAGGCGGCACCACCCAGTGGTACTCCTGAGAAGTCCATTCCAAGGGAGCGCCTTTTTCCCCAGAGCCATCATCAAAACATTTTATACTATATATATGTATCTTTAAATCATACACCTAGTATTATCTCATACAAAGCTCCTTTACACAAAATCGATTATTCCAAAATCGATAATTCTCAAACTAGGCTTTCCAAATTCTCATATTGATTTTACCCAAAAATCAAAAGCCTTTCCAAATCCATAGGTTCCCAAAACCTTTTTCCGAAATTCTCATATGATCCTTTATATATATATATATTCAGATTTATAAAATCTTTTAAAACTTTGGATCATTTCAAAGTTGTATAAACTCCTTTTATACTTCAAACATTTCCAAAAACTCTTTTCTTCTGGCAAAAGACTCAACAAGGGGAGTTCCACTTTATAAAACAAAGATATTTAACTTTGTTTATTCAAAATCAAATATTCAAATTTGATTACTCCTTTCAATATCATTTTCATTCAAATCCGTACGATGTACACATATCATTCGTACGCTATACTAATCTGATCGCTCACTCGATCACACAATTTCACTTCCAAACTAGTATTGTCCACCCGACTTCCTATTGCGGACACAGATCTGGTTTCTTGATCAGAAACCATCATTCTCCTTGCATAGTCATAACTATGATAGAGAATATCCAGAACTAATCAACAATCTTTATCCAAGTTCGCCGTCGAAAATTGAGTGAAAAATCCCACTCGGATCGATATAACTATCTCGAAATTTTGTACTCGAATCTGGATCAAATCACTATGCGAATAGAATAACATACGTACATCCTACGTATTTATCTTTATTGGTTATTATCCAAATTAATTCCATTTCTATTCACATTCACTTAAATTTTCATTCACTAACTCACAATTGTATCAATCCATTTGGATTATCACCTTTATTCTTATCTCGATTGGGTAATTAACCAATAAAAGTTTGAACCCCGACCAGTTTATTAAGAAAATAGTTTGAAAAAATTTAAAATAAATAGGTAGTTGGAAAATAATTACTAATTTGTAAAATAAGTGTAAAATAGTTAGAAAATAGTTAAAATAATTTATAGAAATTTTAAATAATTGCAAAATAATAGTAAGATAATAATTAGTTTTGTAAAGTAGTTGAAATATAGTAATTAGTTATATAAAGCAGTTAAACAGTTTCAAAAATAATTGTAAAACAAGTATAAGATAGTTTGGATTTTAAAAGAAAAGTTGTATATATAATGAATAGCTTGGAAAAATAGGTTTATATTAAAAACAATTTATATTAAAATAGTCCAGAGTCAAAACTGTTCTCTTCCCAATCTCCATACTTATCAATTCAATTTAAATTTCCTCTACCATTTAAATTGACCCAATTTCAAATTTAAATAACTTCAATTTCCGTTGAAATTGATTCAATCCCAATTCAAGTTTGATTAACCTCGGTTTCTTTCCAAATTTAACTTTATTCAACCTTGATCTCAAATTTCTACCAATTCCAATAAATTTAAATTGAATTAGTTCCAGTTTTAATTCTTTTCAACTCCAGTTTGAATTAATTCCGATTTCAAATTCCATTTCCAAATCAAGTTGAATTATTCTTGATTTTCTCCCAAATTTAATTCAAATTCCATTTGAATTTAAATCTATTCAATTTTAATTTCAATTCCCAATTATTTAAATCAATCCAATTCAAATTTTCCATTTGAATCTTATACTCATACATCTTCAATCACAATTTCAATCAATTCAAATCAAATTCAATTTGAACTAATTCAAATTTCAAATTTAAACCATCTCGAATTATATAAATTCGAGTTAATACTTCGAATGTTGATTTAATTCCTTTAAATCAATTTACCCTTTTATCCCAACAATGGATTACCATACTCCATTTCTCATTCATTTAAACAAATCTAATTCACAACTTAAAGATTTTTAACAACAATAGGATGATATCATCTAATTCATCTTAAAACATTCATCAATTTCCAATTCCAGATCTCAAACCTATTTTGAGATCACACAAACTCCAATTCAAATTAACATTTAACTTTCCAAGTTAAATTCCAATTTCACCTTAAAATTTCCAATTCAATTGTTCATTTAAACCTTTATAACTTTTCCCAAGTTAAATTCAATTTACTTAATCCAGTCAACCTCATTCAACCCTTAATTTTCACAATAATAATCTTCCCACTTAAAAACTTATCACTTTGGGAATCATATCTTATTCCAAATTGAAAACTCAATATTTAGAGTTTATTTCAAACCACCTTTGATAATATGTATATCCACCTATATGCATATTAATTTCTTCTACATACCAAGTTACACTTTAAAATTTTAAACCACCTTTGGTTTTAATTCAAAATAAATTTCTTTTAAATTTTCAAACATCTTGTTTGAAATAGGACCACTTTATTCGAATGCATTAAATAATATTATTTATTATTTCTTTAAATTAATTACATCATTAATTAATCACATTCGGTAATTAACTTATTTCTTAATTACCTTTATTAAGTAATTGTCCCTTAAATTACTTATCTCTAGTTACTTCATTAAGTAACTCCCTCTTTATTTATCATTTCCAATTATAATTATCTTATTCTAAAACTCTTCTCCAATTCAAGATTTCAATTTTAGTTTGAATCCATTTCAAACTTATTTTTATTCAATTTAAGTTTCAATTTGATTGTATTTTATTACTTCTTAATTTAATTCAATAATTTAACAACAAATTCCTTTACTATTTGTTAGAAAGATATATTGCTTTATATATCAAAATATAATCTTATATAAAACCATTTAAAATCTTTATATAAGAAAGTAACAAGTACGCTCACTCATATATATACACACTCAACTCATTCTAGGATGCCACTTACCCTATCCTTAACGAGCCACCCCACCAGAGCCAAGGTTCTCGCTTAACCTTTAGCTCTGATACCAAATGTAACGACCCGTAATTTTCGATCCCGAAAATTCCAGATAGTCGGTGAAAGAAGAAAGAGAAAGAAGAAGAAAACAGCAACAAGTCACAGGATCCTCACATTCGCAGCGGATCAAATATAATATCAAATGAAATATCAGTTATACAAAGAATACCATATCTGTTAATTTACATTTAAATACATCAGAGTTACAACTATTACACAACACAGGACTATTTTAAAAACATGCCCCAGATAATCAGCAATAATATATATGGGAGGAAACACTCCATACGGCCCTGCCATCCAGCTCGCCTCCTGAGCTCCAAAATGTCCTTACCTGAAAATCTGTAATACTCGGTCTGACCCGAGCATTACATCAAAGTAACACCCGGGTCAGGCTGGAAACTAGCGTGAGTAAACCCATCTAACTTGGAATACAAAAGCATACAATTTAAATAAACCCGGGTAACTTATATTAATTTACACTTCACAAGTTGTTATAGACATCATATACATCATATCAATTTCTGAATACCAAAACTTAAATCAAATGGTTCAATCCACTTAAATCATTTCATTCAAATCTATTAATTTCTCATATCAATTTATAAAGAATCGAAGTGGTTTCAGATATTTACTAATACCCGACTCCGGTCTCTTCGAAACCATTGTCAACTTAACTTAAATTATTCTAGTGAAATACAATTCTACTTTTAATACAGGATGTCACAGTAATTCATCATCAATAGAATCCACTTCTTCATAATTTAAATCAAACATATCTTATCACATAGCATCACAAACCACATATTAGGAATAACAATTAATCAAGGGCATTCAATATCATTCTATTTATCCTTTAATTACACTTAAGTGATTAACCCTTAATTTAATTTCACAAATTAATTATTCTTAACACAATATAGTAATTAACCTTTAATTACTTTATTAATTAATTACTGACCATAATTATTAATCACACTTGATTAATAACGACAGTAATTAACTTTCCTTAATTACTTCATCAAATAAATTTATTACTTCCTAATTAATTATTTCTAGTTAATCCCCTGATTAATTAACCATTTCATTATTTCCTCTAAGTAATTATTCCCATATTAATTTCACAAAGTAATTTAATCCAAATTACTTCCATTTTATAAATCATCCCTTTTATTAATTACATCCTGTAATTAATTATTAATTACTTTACCAAGTGGTTACACTTTTATAAATTACATTGTGTAATTATACTTACCAAATTCATTATTGAGTATCTTTAATAAATAAAATTAATTATCTCTAATTAATTCCACTAATTAATTATTTAATAATACTTAATTAATGATCCTTCTTTAACTATATTAACAAATCCTTTAATTACTTTTCTAAGTAATTAATCATTTTTAATTACTTGATCTATTAATTCTTAATTACAAATGTTTGCACAAAAAATGGACAAACACCTCAAAGTCGTATGATTTAGTTGATTTTACGTTGTTCTTAGCGGTTTGGATGATTTATGCAAATATATAAAAAAACAAGGGCTAAACTGTAAAAGAAACGCAGATTTATAGTGGTTCGGCCAGAACGTGCCTACGTCCACTTTATATGATATTCTCTCTTTTCTTTCAGATTACAAGTACAAAGCTTTTAACTACAAGTATAAGAAAGTTGTTTGAAAGTTCCTTCCTTGCTTGAGCTCTCAAACTTGTCTGCCATTGTTGTACCCCTGCCCCTCTATTTATAGAGTGAGGCCGGGGGCAGGGGTCTTGGATGTATATAGCTACTGGTGGGCCTGGGATGAAGCAATCTGGACTGGCACATCTGGTTCGGTGGCAGGAGATGAATGGATCGGTAGGGCTTTGGTTCGGAGGTAAGTGATTCGATGTTGCGTGGAGATGGAGGCTTGGATCGGCATCATTGGACTTGGGAGTTTGGTCCGGCAATTGGTTGATCCGGTGGTGATATGGAGGTGAGATTGGTTTGGCAGGGAGTTTGGTTCGGTGGTGAGTATGTTGGGTTCTGGTCCGGTAGTGGAGGGATGTCGTTGGTTCGGTAGTGGAGGAGTATGTTTGGGATCGGTGATGCAAGTGGTCCGGTCTTGGTGGGAGAGGGTTTGGTTCGGCCTCCCTGGATATGGTTGATTCGGTGAAGGCGCGCGGAACCCTGGTTCGGCATCGGTGAGGCATGCTGGTTCGGTGATGGCGATGGAAGGAGCCTGGTTCGGCTATGGGGGTGATAGGTTTGGCTCCTTCTTTCCCTTTGGTTCGATGGGGTTGGAAACACACCCAACATTTGCCTCCCAAAGTGGGGCATATGCCGGCATATGTCACGCTTTGTTTTCCTGGAGTTGAGATTCCTCGTCCGGCGTTGGGGGTGACGAACAAGCTTCTAGCGCCGAACCATCCGGTCCGGTCGCTGTCGCTTGCTTATATATAGGTGCTGCACCCTTTCGTTACTCCTTGCCGAACGAAGAGAGCCGAATCAAACTGCGTGCCGAGTCAAACGAGTGCCGAATCAAACGATTGCCGAATCAAACGAGTGCCGAATATATCCCTTGCCGAACCTGTTTCGTACCGAACCAGGTATACATTCTCTCGCCGAACGACCACGAATGGCTTTTAATGCCGAATGCTTCTTCGTGTTGCTCTACCGAATGGGCTTGTGCCGAATGGACCTAATCCCCAATGAAATATGGAAGCATTTGGCACCGAATGGATTTGACAACTATTCGTTTATATTCCCATATTCCTCGTTTTAATATCATGTTTTTCTTGTGCCGCAGATAAATGTCTCGCAAAGCAGAAACTCGATCAGGTAGAAAGAAGTCCAAGGATAGAGAAGAGTCTTCTTCCGTGCCCCCAGCCCAACCAGGACCGAAGCGACATGGACCTGCCCCGAGGTCGTTAGTGGATGGGTATGGTCCCCAGGAACTTCTAAACTCTCCGCCCGACTGCTTTCCCAGCTCCCTCAAAGAGGAGTAGCTTGATGTCATTTCCCGCTCTTTCGGGATTGATGGAACGCTTATGCTACTGCCAGGGAGTGGAGTTATGCCATATGACCCTCCCGAAGGGTATTTTGCTTACAGCAGATACCACTGCATGTGTGGAGCCATTCCTCCCATTAATGCGTGGATAATCAGTTTACTTGCCTATCTGAAGGTGGCTCCTTTCCAGCTTTAGCCCAACTCCTATGCCATCCTAGTGTGCTTATTTGTTATCTTCTAGAGGAGGTATGAGCGCCCCCCCTCTAACCGGGAAATCCGATATCTGTATAATCTAAGGGGTTACAAGAAGGGTTCTCCCCACATAAGTTTGGAGTCGGCTGTGTCCTTCAAGCCGGTTCTGGACTTGTATTCCATGTTCTCCATGTTCAAGAAGGAATGGTTCTTCATCAAGGACGACTCTGTTTCTTTTCGCCTTTTCACTTCTGGCTGTAAGTCGAATTCCATTTGTAATTTCTTTGTCCCAACTGCAATGCTTCTTCTAATATGATTTTATTTCTTGCTAGCGATAGGTGGCTTTGCGGTCGTGGAGACTGATTCCTTGGTTCAGATGGCTGCGGAGATAAGAGCCATTCCGGCACGGAATCGGTCGGCTTCTTACTTGATCAGGAACGCTACTCTCCTGGAGTACAGCTTGATCCTCCCACGCCAGTCCATGGTTAAGCAGAGAGATACAGCTGAGGAGAAGGCTGTCAAAGCCAAGGAAGGGGCCACGGAGAAGAGTGGCAAGAGGAAGACTTTTACCAAACCTCCGGTTGTCGGGGGTAAGAAACTTAAGGAGTCTGACGGCCCCTCTCCCAGCACTTGCCCGATTATCCCGGAGGAGGAAGATGTGGAAGTGGATAGAGGCGAGGGCGAAGGAGGCGATGTAGGAGGAGAGTCAGAGGGTGGAGGAGATGGCGATGGAGATGGAGGGGGCAATGGTGATGGCGACGGACTAGGCGGTAGTGGCACTTGTGCCTTATCCTCCGGGCAAGTGGGGGAGCTTCAGGAGTGGACGGATGAGGCTCTCCGTCAGGCTTTCGGGGAATCGGAGGGAGAATCGGATTCAGCGGAGAAAGCGAAAAAGACTGGCACGGCCGGGGCTGACGCCGATCCATCCCCTAAGATCTCCTCAGCCAGGGTGACTTCGGCAGTGCAAGGTGAACTTTTGACTTCTGAAGACTCCATTTATGACAGGGACTTAGGAATATTTTATGGCTCGCTCCCGTCCTGGGATGAAATCCAGGACTTATTGCAGGATCCTATTCCTCCGCAGGGTTTGTATAATAGATGTGTCTTCTCATTCCTTTTAACTTAACATATTTCTCGAATTATGGACCATTGTATGTTCGTAACACTTGTTCTTGATCACAGGGGCAGGCGAGGTGGCCAAAACTTCAGACGTTCGACACCGCCTTGAACAATTCAAGTTGATGAGAGCTTCTACTAAGCCGAAGCCGCCAACTAGCCGTTCCGGGGATGTACCTAAATATCGTCCTCTTCTTGGAGTCATTGAGGAAGGTATCCCGCAGAGGAAGAGGAGGCGTTCCTTATTTGAATCTTCACCCGGTCCGCAGCTTCCTCCTCAACCTATTCATGATATCACGAAGGAGGAAACTGAGCATATTCCCTCCCCGCATCCGTCTGAAAATCCTACCGTTATCCGCATAAGGCGCCCCGACGTGCCTCGCAATCCCTTTGCCGGCCACCCGGATTTAGACCCCAGTTCCCAGGACATATTATTTGACGAGGCCACGGGCGAGCATCTTCTCCCCTGCAATCCCATGGTTCGGATTCTTGATGAGGCTAAGTCTCTAGATCTGGATCTGCTCACTACTCGGATAGCTGCCATGGGGGATGAAGCCAAGGCCAACATTGAACGGGTCGCGGAGGAGGTCAAGGAATTGATGGAGCATCATGCTCGGCTGGCTAGGGCTGGGGAGGAAATTGGGAGTGCTAACATCCGGCTGCGGCTACAGGTTTCTGATCAGGCCAAACAGCTTGCCGATCAGGCTATTCAGATTTCTCAGCACGAGGCAGCCTCCAGGCAGTTGAAGGAGAATCTGGAAAAGGCCAGCAGGGCAGAATTGCGAAAAATGGAGGCTGCTTGCAAGGGGCGGATTGATATGGCCATTGCGACGGTGGATGAGGTTCGGAATGCGGATCTTGAGTGGATTGAAGAGTTGTCTGGGAGGCTTGAGGCCGCAGAGCTTGCTCAGGCCAAGCTAAAGGAAGAGATGGAGGAAGTGAGGAGGTCTCTCCAGGCTGACCGCTTGAGGTATCGATCGGAGAGGGATGTTGCCGTCGCTAAGTTACTGTCCTCCGAGGCCCGGGTGAGGGAGTTTGAGGAGAATGAGGGGATGATGGATGAGATGTTGCAGGATGTGTACTTCCGTACTTGGAAGCAGGGCAACCTATCCTGGATGGATGACTACCCCCAGGTTATGGCTAGGATATATCTCCGGGCTTTGGAGGAGGCTAAGGTCGATGCGGATAAGGAAGGTGGAGCATCATTCAGGATGGACGTGGTAACCGCCCAGTTCTCGAAAGAGGAGAAGGTAGCGGTGAAGGAGGGGATGTGGCTGCTTGCTGCGGAGGAAGCGGGTGTGCAGTTGGCGGATGAGGATCAAGCGGCGGACGTTGGTGAGTCTCTCTTCTCTTTCTCTTTTCTTTTTAGATTTTCATAACTTGATCGCTTACCGTTCGCTTAATGAATTCCTCTTCTGAATTGGACAGGTGGGACTTCCGGTCAACATGCTGGGAGCTCCGACCCTGCGGCTAAGTAGGCCTGGAGAGTTGGCAGGATGAGGGCGAAGCGTGAACGCAGCCGGTCACCTTTTGATTTCTTTTTATTGCTGTTCATGTTAGTCCAAAACATTGATGTAATTGGAATAATATTGTTTGTGATGAATGATGTTATGTAATTTCATAATATAAGCTGATTCCTTTCTGTTGGAATGTTATTGCTATTTTGCTGTGCTGTGTAAGTGATGTAACTATGCATGTTCCTGATGCCAAGTTTTTTGCTTAAAGTATAATTTTCTCGTTTTGCAATGTAAATGTGATGTGTGAATATGAACTGCAGTTATGCATTAATGTACAAAAGTAGAAGGTACCGCTCTTCATGTTTCGGCCGTGGACGGCAACTTCGTGCGCCTTGTAAGACTAAGCACGGGATGCTGTTGAGTATCTCGTCGTTCGATTGTAAGTTTCTGTTCCCATTAGCGAGCGTTCCCTATTTCATGTCCTGTACTTTCAAGTGCCGTTACGGAGAATAGGAGAAAAGTTTTAAATGAAATTGAAATATAGGAAAAGTAATACTTCCAATCACGGAAGGCCGTCGATGTGCTTAAGTTCGTGGCAAACGGGTTTTGTAGTCACTTTCCCTAGCTGTGGGTCTTGGAGACATTTGTCACCCATCTTACACCTACTGCGGGGAGTTTTCTTTTTTACCACAGTCGCACTTAAGACACATCGGAGCCGATCACGCACAGTAACTACCCGGACCATTATGACCCGTAATCGTGGGTATTATTCGATTTACTGTGGCCGGCTAGCGTGGGGGTCGATCGTCAACTGTGAACTGCCCCTGGCTGGCCACACCTTATGTTGGGGATTATGATCGGTTCACAGTCGTCGGCGAGCCGAATCGCTGTAATGAGCTGCCATCGGCTATAGTCGGCCTTTTTTATGATGACTTATACTCGGTTCATTACAGTCGGCTTTAAGGGCCGAGGCAAACAATGAGTTAACTCGCGGCAGAGGGATACCGGAGCAAAGTGTCTCATTGGCGAGGGCATAGGAGCGTAGCGTACCTGTTAGATTTTGTTCAGGTGGAGTTGTGTTGTGAAGCTCTGGATTGAAATGTCATCTGCAAAGGATTTTGTTCAACAGCAAAGGATACAGCTTAACAAGTAGCCAAGATATAAAGGAACAAGTTAGCAAGAGCCAAGTTTTTTAAAGTGGTTCGGCACGAAAATGCGTACGTCCACTGATTCTCTTTGTTAATTCACTTCATATGGGCAGTACAAGTTAAGAAAAGTATCAACGGAGGTGTCGAATGTTCCGTGCCCTCTGGAACACCTCTCCGTCCACTGTTGACAAAATATAAGCTCCGTTGTGGAGATCTTTATGAATTACATATGGTCCGTCCCAGATTGGGTCCAGCGCTCCTGGGCGCGGAAAGATTCGCTTGAGGACAAGATCTCCTTCTTATAAGCTGCGATGTTTGACTCTGGAGTTGTATAGTGCTGCCACTTTTTGTCTGTAAGCTGCTGCTTTTAGTGCTGCATCATTCGTTCTCTCCTCAATTAGATCCAAAGACATGTGGAGGAGTTCTTCGTTTTCTTCCAGGTTGTAGTGGATCCTACGGTGAGAGGGCACTATAGTTTCAACTGGGAGCATAGCCTCCGATCCGTATGCCAAAGAGAAGGGAGTATGCCCTGTTGAAGTTCTGTAAGATGTGCGATAGGCCCAAAGTGCCGTAGGAAGTTCGTCCACCCAAGCTCCTTTCGAATTTTCAAGTTTCTTCTTGATTAAGGTTTTGAGAATTTTGTTGACAGCTTCTACTTGGCCGTTTGCCTGGGGATAAGCCATGGATGAGAAGCTTTTGTGAATCCCATGCTCTTGGCACCAGTCGGTGAATTCTTCGCTGTCAAACTGAAGTCCGTTGTCTGATATGATCTTGAGTGGGATTCCGTACCTGCACAGAATATTTTTGATCAAGAAGTTGATAACTTTTGTCGAAGATATTTTATTTAGAGGTTCCGCCTCCACCCATTTGGTGAAGTAGTCAACTACCACTACAGCATATTAGGCTCCGCCTCCCCGTTGGCAGTTCGCCGATTAAGTCAATCCCCCATATTGCGAAGGGCCAAGGGCTGGTCATCTGAGTAATTTCATTGGTTGGTAGTCGAGGGATTTAGGCAAATTTCTGACATCTTTCACATTTTTTGACGAAGTCTAAGGCGTCTTTGTTCAAGGTGGGCCAGAAATATCCATATCGGAGTATCTTTTTTGCCAGAGTCTGCCCTCCGGTGTGGTCTCCACAACTTCCCTGATGGATATTGGATAGAATTTCCCGGGCTTCTCTCCCTGCAACGCACCTCAATAAGGGATTAGAAAAGCCGCGCCGATAGAGGATGCCTTCTTGCATTGTGTAGCGGGAAGCTTTCCTTAGAATTTTCCTAATTTCATTTCGCCCGTCTGGTAGGGTGCCGTTTTGTAAGTATTCTTGGATAGGGGTCATCCATGTTTCTTCTTCGGTTGCAGCTATCAGGTGCGCTTGCTCGAAACTCGGGGTTAGTAGCCTTGAGACAGTTATCGGTCCAGAAGTGGTATCAACACCCATGCTAGCTTGCTTTGCCATCCCGTCGGCCTCTTGATTCTCCTCTCGAGGAATGTGTCTGATCAAATAACAATCCAGTTGGTTAAGTAGCAGCTTGGTCTTCTTTAGGTATGCTGTGAGTCATTCTCCTCGAGTCTGAAACTCTCCTAGTATTTGATTCACAATAAGTTGAGAATCACTATGGAGACATAAAGAACTGACTCCAATTTCCAATGCAAGTTCTAATCTGGCTATTACTGCTTCATATTCGGCATCATTGTTGGTGGCAGCGAATTCCAGTCTTAGGGCGTAGCGCAGCTTCTTTCCCCTAGGGGTGATTATCGCAACACCTGCCCCCAAGCCTTGTTCGTTCGACGCTCCATCTACGAAGAGATGCCACTTGATATCTTCTTCTATTTCAGATTGGTCTGTGCCTTCGCTAGTAGTGAATTCGGCAATGAAATCAGCTATGGCTTGTCCCTTGATGGAGGTGCGAGGATGGTAAGTGATATCATATTGGCTTAGCTCGATGCACCACTTGAGCAGTCGCCCAGAGGTGTCGGGACGATGGAGCACTTGCCTTAATGGCTGGTCGGTTAGGACTCTGACGGGATGAGATTGGAAATAGTGACGTAGCTTCCTTGATGCGATTAGTAAACAGTACGCCAGTTTCTCGAGTTTGGGATACCGGGCTTCTGCTCCCGTGAACCTTTTGCTTATGAAGTATACTGGCCATTGTGTGCGGTTTTCTTCTCTTACCAAAGCGGCGCTTAGAGCATGGGATGACACAGCAAGATACAGGTATAGTTCTTCGCCTTCATTCGGAGTCGAGAGTACTGGTGGCCGTTGGAGGTGCACGATTAGGTTAAAGAAAGCTGCTGAACATTCGTCGGTCCACTCGAATTTTCCTTTGTCTCTCTTCAGGGCTTCAAAGAAGGGAATGCATTTGTCGGTTGCTTTAGAGATGAATCGGCTTAGGGCGGCCACCTTCTCGTTTAGGCTTTGCATTTCTTTCCGAGTGGATGGTATCTTGACATCTTGCAGGGCCCGGACTTGTTCGGGGTTTGCTTCAATCCCCCTGGCATGGACGATGAATCCCAGAAACTTTCCCGATGATACTCCGAAGGAGCACTTCAGAGGGTTCAGTTTCATTCCATATTGGCGAAGTACTTGAAACATCTCATCCATATGGTTTATATGTTCGTTGGCTTTCCTTGATTTTACCAGCATGTCATCCACATAAACTTCCATAGTTCGTCCTATCAATTCTGCAAACATCTGGTTGACGAGGCACTAATAAGTAGCTCCGGCGTTTTTAAGTCCGAACAACATTACCTTGTAGCAGTACAATCCTCGGTCGGTAATGAAGCTAGTGTGGTCTTGATCGGGGGCGTGCATAGGGATCTGGTTATATCCTGAGTATGCGTCCATAAAGGATAAATTTCGTGTTCGGCAGTGCTGTCCACGAGTTGGTCGATTCGAGGGAGTGGGAAGCAGTCTTTTGGGCAAGCGTCATTTAAGTTGGAGAAATCGATGCATATTCGCCACTTCCCATTAGCTTTATTTACCAGTACCGGATTGGCGATCCATTCCGGGTAGATGGCTTCACGTATGAAGTCATTGGCAAGTAAGTTCTTTACTTCTTCCTCGAGGGCTGCTGATCGTTCTGCCCCCATGCTTCTCTTCTTTTGCTTTACCGGTACCTTGGTAGGATCGATGTTCAGTGCGTGGCATGCTATGTCTGGGGAGATTCCAGTCATATCAGCGTGTGTCCATGCGAATACATCCAAGTTGTGGCGAAGAAAATCAATGAGTTGATTCTTTAGTTCTGCTTTTAACTGAGATCCGATTTTCAATAGTTTACTTGAGTCGTGTTTGTCTACAGATACAAACTCCATAGCCTCCACAGGCTCGGCGGTAGCCTCCTCCTCTCCATCCCTGGGATCTAGTTCGTTGAAGGGATTGCTTGTATATCGAAGAGGAGGGGCTTTCTTTAGTTTCTATGCTTCCAAGCTTTTCATGCAGAGAATAGTCTCTGCATTCTTCCCTTTATCTCTCCTGCGATTATTGCGAAGTTCGGTTACATAGCAACCCCGAGTGGCGTCTTGATCCCCTTCTACTTCCCCCACTCCATTATCCGTTGGGAACTTCATCTTCAGGCACCATGGGGCAAGGACAATTTGGAAGTTGGACAAGGCTGGTCTCCCTAAAAAGGCATTATAGGCCGAGTGGTTGTCTATTAGTACGAATGTTTGTTTCTGAACGGCGGAGCGGGGATGACTTCCTAATTCAACAAAGAGATCCAATTGTCCGAGGGGCATCTTGGCTTCTCCAGTGAAACCATGTAGCGGTTTGCTGCAGGGAGACACGCCCTTCATTGACAACTTCATTTTATCGAAAGCATGCTTGAACAGAATATTCACTGAGCTTCCAGTGTCTACTAGGATTCGAAAAACTTCAGCTGGGCCGAACCAGGCAGAGATGACCATATGTTCCATATGAGAGTATTGCCTTCCTTCTAAGTCGCTCCCACTGAATGTGATGTCATTATTTTCCTTCCGCTTAGGGTGGTGTTCCTCCATAACAGAATTGACGCGGTCCCCCTCGCTTCTAAGTGAGTTTCCATATCTTTCCATTTCTGCCCAGCTTTTGTCGGCGATGTGTGGCCCTTCTGATATGGTGTGGACCACTATCTTTTCTTGACTGGAGCCACTGGTGTTGCGATTTCCCCCACCCATTTCTGGGGGAGGTGGCCTTGGGTTTCCACTTACAGGGGTTGGAGTTCTATCCTGACCTTTCACATAGCGTTCCAGCCTCTTCCTTCTGATGTGTTCTTCGATTAAGTCCCGGAGATGACGGCATTTGTTGGTATCGTGCCCATGAGACTCGTGGAAACGGCAGAATTTTCCGAACTGGATTGCACGATCTGACTCTTTCTTGTACGGGGGGCGCTTGTATGTAAGTTCGTCCTGGGTGGCCAGGAAGATGTTCTCGATTGTTTCATTCAACGGAGTGTAAGCGTCAAATCTCGGTCCCGGTCGGTACAAGCACTTTTCTCCCTTCTTGCCCCCTGTATTGTCTCTAGCGTCGTATTTCCGAATATCCTTCGTTGTTGCGGGGGCGTTTCCATGAGACGTTTTAGCCTGTGGTCCTGTCTGTCTTTCAGTGGCAGCCTCTTCGAGTCTCATGTACTTCCCAGCTTCATGGAAGAAATCGGGCAAGGTAGCTTGTTTTTCTTTAGTTAGTCTTCTAGCAAACTTGGTATCCGGGTGCACACCACTACAGAGGGCCATTAGGGTGAGTTTCTCATTGGCATCCTGGACTGCGGCCGCTGCGGCGTTGAACCGTGTTGGATATTGTTGCAGTGTCTCTCCGGATTTCTGTTTGACATTGGATAGAGAATAAGCATCCTTGGGTTGTTCCACATGAATGCGGAACTAGCTAATGAACTTTTCTTTCAACATCTCCCATGAGCTGATAGATCCTTGGGGTAGATGGCAGAACCAGGAGGTAGCTAGGTCTGCTAGGAATAGCGGAAAGCATTTACACAACACTCCTTCCGTTGCTCCGCTCATGAGCATATGCTGTGTGTATCTCTGCAAGTGTACAACGGGGTCGGAAGTTCCCTTGTACGGTTCCATCGTCGGCATTTTCCATTGTCGAGGGGTGATGGCGGTTTCGATGTCGCGGGTGAAAGAGCTGGCTACCCTAGCGCCTATCCCTCGATCCCTTTGCTCCCGTCGGACGCATTCCCGGAATAATCGTGTCATTCTTTCATCAGAATTTAGAGCGGACAAAAATGAGCTTGGTTCTTCCCTTGCGGGATCGATCTCGTCCAGATGACCTGTAGGGATGGTATAGACTATCACCTCTGATGTTATCCAGTGGCTGTCTTTGGCTGGTCGGATGCATGCTAGGACCAGCTACAGTTGCCCCCTATCTTGATCTTCCCCTGTGGGGTTCTGTTTCGAGCATTTCCATGGGGTCAACTTCGGGCTGGGTTCTAGCTCGGCTCCGTTCAGCGGGGTTTCCATGATTAGGCGGCATGACTGGTTCAGCTACATCCGACCCTCGCCTGGTGCCTCCCCGAATGGGTTCGGTTCCAAGCGCTTCCTCGAGTCGCAGTTCGGGCTGAGTCCGGGCACGGCCCCTATCCCTGTTGTTCCTGTTGATAGCTTCTTCGAAGAGGGAAGACCTTTGTTGTCTCCGAGACCCTCCAGATTGGGACTCATCCCACGATTCAGTGTTTCGGTTGGATTCTTCGGCATCCCTCAAGCGTGACATGAGTTGGTTCACCAAAGCTTCTTGTTGGGATGCGAAGCGGTTAGTCACTTCAGCCACAACTCTGTCTAGATCTGCCCTAACGATTGCTGCCGGTTGTTCCGCGGCAGGGGCTGTCGGATTTGCCTGATCTGCTGTCGTGGTGGGATGGTTCTCTTGATCTGGATCCACTGGATTTGGAGCGCTGCTGGTTGCAATGTTCTTTCCCTTGTTGGCGTCTTTTCTCGGCCTGGAAGTCATGTTTCCTAGGTAGTGAAGGGTGCTATTGTGAAAGAAGGTTGAATGAGGGAAGCTGAAGCTTCGAGTTCCAAGCTCTCAATGAAAAGCACCAAAAATGTTTGCACAAAAAATGGACAAACACCTTAAAGTCGTATGATTTAGTTGATTTTACGTTGTTCTTAGCGGTTTGGATGATTTATGCAAATATATAAAAAACAGGGGCTAAACTGTAAAAGGCACGCAGATTTATAGTGGTTCGGCCAGAACGTGCCTACGTCCACTTTATATGTTATTCTCTCTTTTCTTTCAGATTACAAGTACAAAGCTTTAAGTACAAGTATAAGAAAGTTGTTTGAAAGTTCCTTCCTTGCTTGAGCTCTCAAACTTGTCTGCCATTGTTGTACCCCTGCCCCTCTATTTATAGAGTGAGGCTAGAGGCAGGGGTCTTGGATGTATATAGCTGCTGGTGGGCCTGGGCTGAAGCAATCTGGACTGGCACATCTGGTTCGGTGGCAGGAGATGAATGGATCGGTAGGGCTTTGGTTCGGAGGTAAGTGATTCAATGTTGCGTGGAGATGGAGGCTTGGATCGGCATCATCGGACTTGGGAGTTTGGTCCGGCAATTGGTTGATCCGGTGGTGAGATGGAGGTGAGATTGGTTTGGCAGGGAGTTTGGTTCGGTGGTGAGTATGTTGGGTTCTGGTCCGGTAGTGGAGGGATGTTGTTGGTTCGGTAGTGGAGGAGTATGTTTGGGATCGGTGATGCAAGTGGTCCGGTCTTGGTGGGAGTGGGTTTGGTTTGGCCTCCCTGGATATGGTTGATTCGGTGAAGGCGCGCGGAACCCTGGTTCGGCATCGGTGAGGCATGCTGGTTCGGTGATGGCGATGGAAGGAGCCTGGTTCGGCTATGGGGGTGATAGGTTTGGCTCCTTCTTTCCCTTTGGTTCGATGGGGTTGGAAACACACCCAACAACAAATTTATTTAATTTCTAATTATATAATTAATTTCCAAATTTTTAACTTAGATTCAAAATCACTTCTATTATTATATTTATCTTTTATTTTGAGATTTAAATCTAAGTTTAAACTTGCTTATATTATTTTATTTAATTTAAAAAAAAACTTCATTTCTAAACAGTTCAAACTACTTACTAAAATAAAGTAGTTAATTAAGTTCAAAATTTTAAACTTTTATTTTTATTTAAAAATTGAAATTCTAAATTAAACTTGAATTCTAAAATTCAAACTTGAATTTAAACTTAATTTATTTTCTTAACATTGAAAAGCTTCAGGGTTTACAAATTCTTAAACCCGGATGCTACATTTATTAAAACCTGTAAAACATAAATGCCCGAACCCCACAAAAACTACTTCTAGTTCTCAACCCAACTTCTCCGAGGAACCCACTCCATCACTTCGAGTCAAACAATGTTTTACCCGAGTCTCTTCTCTGCCATAACCAAACATCTCCAGCACCATTACTTCCCCATCAAACCCAAATCTGGAAAACCCCAGAAGCAACTCGAGACACAACAACAATTACGCGAGTTTTCCCCCGAGTCAACTTCCACTTTCCGAAAACAAGCTGACACGACATGCCATCGTGCAACCTGCACCACCCACGGTTAACTTCTGATCACCAACCGAACCTCCCACACATCCATGGCCGCTCCAGCAACTCATCACGGAAATCAAAATATCACCATGCGCAGAGATTCCAAATCGAACCCTACAGTTGAAAACTGGAAATCAACCCACTACCGGAAATAGCCTCGCCCAATTCCCTCTGACCACCGGAGGTTTAGCCACCTCGTCCACACCTTGCCGAATACCTATGCAACCCATGCCTTCAACCACGACCCATTCGATCATCCAGAGGTGAAGAAACGATCACCCATCTGACCCCCTTCAAAACTAGGTTTAGATTCAAATTCGAGCAATTTCCAATGCCACAATGGGTTAACTACTTTCCAGTTAATTTTCCTTACTCCTCTGATCAGCCAATTAGCTTCAGTAAGAAACTCGACCACCAGAAATACCCCAGTCACCCGAGATCATCCAAAAACTCCATTTTGTCCAACTAAGAACTGAACTCTTATTTCAATTCTAAAATTATGATTTTGGTTCTAAAAATCTTGTTTTCTATAAGTAATTCAAGAATTAAATTTGAAACGGTGAAATACAACATTTGTTTTTTTCATGTTTTAAATGATTCCTGCTGTTTTATCTTAATTCCAGAGGATTTCCATATTTATTTTGCTTGAATAAGATTTTAAAATTTAAACTAATGTTTAAACAACATATCATGTTTGAATCTTAAATTCTAATAATGAACAGATAAGGAGATTTGAATTTTTTTTTTCTTTCTTCTATTCCTATTCTCTGTAGTTTAAAACAGAGAAAACGTCAAAACATACATGCACAGATTATTCACATCCATAAACACAGATTATACATTTATATTCACCCATGCAAGCATCAATTATTTTCAGAAATTTGACAAGCAACAAACTGTTATTGCCTAAGATTTATAAATATATGTTTACTCGCCTGCTTTTGGGTTTTAAACAGTAGATGTTTGATAAAATTGCATGCTCTAGATCTTGTTAATTCTAACTATTTTGTTTGGGATCCAAAACTTAACAGACAATGGATAAGAAGATATGAAATTTTTAAACCAAATTACACTTTGTAACATGAACAGAGATACACATAGAAGAAATCAATCATGCACCCAGGTTTCAACCATTAATATAGTTGTATTTAGGTTAGAAACAAACATGCATAGATATTTCAAAACATACATCACAAGCTCACTTCAACATTTATCTCATGCATCAAATCTAAAGATGTTTTATGATCAGTTTACTCACCTGCTTATGCATAGAACAGAGAACAGTTTTGTTATTGAAATCTGGAACCTGATGCATGTAAGCTAACGCTTGATTTGTTACTGATTGAAGCTTGCTTGTAAATTTGAGATAACTTTGCTTGAGTTGCTACACGTTCTAGATTTGAGACTAATCTTTGCTCAGGTGAAAGAAAATGTTGAGACAGCCTTTGAATCTGAAGTTGCTTAATTAGATCTGCTTACAGACCTTGCCCAGCTTCAATTTTAGATTAATTTGAAGTTGCATCTGAATTTGTTTTGAAAATATTTACAGATTTAAATGTTTGATATGTAAAACTTTACAAGTTACTCTTTTTTTTATCTTCTTTCAAATTTAAAGGGATACATGATGCCACTTGTCTAAATTGTAGACACTTGTTTATTTCTCAAGTTTTACATATGTTTTAATTCTTTATTTTATAAAAATGCTTTTATATTAATATGGTACATGTTTTTCTTTCCATATATATATGTACACTAAAATTCAAGTGTATTTTAAAAAGAAAGAATAAAATTCCAAACTATACTTATTCCATATAAAATTAAAAGAAAGCAAAGTAAATCTTTTTATTAAATCCTTTTTCTTAAGCTTATCATATATTTAAATAAATATTCATTTTATATTTTAAAAATATAGAGTTTTACTTTATATAGCTTTTGCAAAATATCATGTTGAACTCAAACAATAGCTCCCTACCTACCATATATATATATACATACTTATATACATGTATATGGACACATTTGAAGTTTCAAAGATATTAGATTTTTCACCTATCCATTTATATTTAATGACTTATTATTGAATTCATCATTTTAACTCAATTATCATTATAATTTCAAATTCACCCATACATATCCAGATATTCTAAATTATCAAATTTCATTTGTTTAATTCAAATAAAAATTGGTATCTCAATAGTTAAAAACCAGTTAATTATTCTATTAACTGTTATTCAAAAACCGGGTTATCACATATACTGTACAAACTTGCATAAAAATGAAGTAAGATGACCTGGAACTTGACTTTCAAGTATTGCATGCACACACATAAATGATTTACGAAATACAACATGAACACTTGACACGTACAGAATGATAAACTGCATACCTGGCAATAATTTTGTGTAATGCAAACTATAAACACACTTAATAAAAGTAAAACTTATACACGTGCACTAATTAAAACAATAGTCAAGACACTATATTTTTGCACACACGCATGGATTGAAACGAAACTTCCTGGACAATACCCCTATATGCATGCACACTCCCACACAGACACCTAATATAAAGTTTTAAACATTTTTGCCCAAAAATGATTTCGTGCTTCACTTATTTGCATGCCTGTAGACTTTGCACCATACTAGCATGCACGAACGACAAAATGTAACAGAAAAAAATGACTTGGACCTGGCAAAAATGATTTCGAGTATTTCATCCTATGCAATGCATTTTCGCTTATGTATAACACAGTACCAGGCATTAAAGAATAATGCACATGATCTTTACATATCCAAATATAGATGTGAAAAAGCAAACACTCAACAAACACAAGATCACACACATTATGCACATTCTACTACTCATCTCACCAACGTGAGAATCATTAAGCCTGGGCAGTGAAATTTTCACGCACGCACGTACCAAATGGATAAAATAATTTGACCTGTAACTTGATTTCTTGCTACACATACTAGCACGTAGTGTAACAGGCAGCAAAGTTTTTAAATTAGAAGTGTGAGTTGCACTTACCTCTAATTTGGTTTCAGAAACAACTAGCAACCGATATCTGAGTGGAGGAAGAAATGAACTGCCATTAATGCATCCTCAGAGCTATTGGAAATAAGAAAACGAAAGAATGATGTAGCCACTCTTCTTTTTTTTCAGAAGTGTATAAGTCAAAGCAACAAGTGCTGGCAGTGGTTTGTACAAATGCATTAAAGGTGATACGTGCATTAGAGAAAGAAGGACATGCTTGCATTAAATGATGATGGCTACAAAGTGTTTATATTTTGTTTTAATAAAATTGGTGACAGCAAAGTGTTCAACTTTGCTTTTGAATTGGCCTAAACTCACATGCACGTGAAGGCATATTAGAAATTCATCTCAACGTGCACCACTTGAAAGTTCAACTGACTTGTAAATGATTTGTATTCTTTTTTTTTCAAATCTCAATTTAAAATTTCTATTTAAATTTTTTTTCGACGGTAATAAAAACAGGGTTGTTACAAACTCCCCCTTATAAAGATTGCGCCCCTGCAATTTTCATACTAGAAGCTGTTTATAACACAAATAATTCATCACAATAAAGATTAAAATAGAAAAGATGAATTAAGAATGCTCACCCACACCTGAAGAGGAGAGAAAACCGGGATAAGAACGCTCGATGAATCCTTTGGTTTCCCAAGTGCAATTTTTGGGGTTTGTGGACCATTGGATTTTCACAAGCGGGACTTCTTTATTCCGAAGGTGTTTAACCTCCGAAGCTAGCACATTAATAGGATTTTGCACCATAGACAAGTCGGATGAGATCTCAAGATTTTGCAACACATGAGGATCAATAATAGAATCCGAATATCGAAGGCATCGACGAAGCTGTGATACATGAAATACGTCATGAATTCCCAAAAACTGAATAGGTAGCAATACACAATAAGCAACAGGGCCAATGCGTTCCGTAATAGGAAATGGTCCAACATATCGAGGAGCCAATTTCCCGAAACTACTAAAACGCACCACCCCCTTCATCTGAGAAAGACGAATAAACACGCGATCGCCAACAGAAAATTCCAATGGCTTTCTACGATGATCGGCATACGATTTCTGCCTATTCTGAGCCTTTTTTTCTCTGTCTAACAATATCAATCTTCTCAAAAGATTCACAAATATAATCGAGGTCGAGAACTAACTTTTCCCCTGATTCCAACCAACAAGATGGTGATCGACACGGCCTTCCGTAAAGGGCTTTGAAAGGAGCCATACCAATACTGGATTGGAAACTGTTGTTATAAGAAAATTAAACATGAGATAAGTGGTCTTCCCAACTACCACCAAAATCAAGAATACAAGCGTGAAGGAGATCTTCTAAGACTTGATTCACCCTTTCAGTCTGGCCATCAGACTATGGATGATCAGCTGTACTGAGATTGAGCTTAGTGCCCAAAGCTTTCTGAAGGCTCTGCCAGAAACCACTAGTGAAAAGCAGATCTCTGTCACAAACAATGAAACTAGGCACCCATGAAGTCGAAGGACTTCTTTAATAAAAAGCTTATCCAATAAAGGAGCAATCTGATTGGACTTGGTAGGAATAAAATGGGCTGATTTGATCAATCGGTCAACAATAACCCAAACACAAGTATGGCCCAACCTCAAACAAGGTAGACCATCAATGAAGTCCATAGAAATTTGATCCCATTTCCATAATGGACTCTCAAGAGGCTGCAAAAGACCACTAGGATGTTGGTGTTCTGCTTTAATAAGTTGACAAATCATGCAATGACTCACATAACTTGCAACATCACGCTTCATAACTTCCCAAAAGTATAAGCGTTTCATGTCGGCATATATCTTACTACTGCATGGATGGATAGTATACTAAGAACGATGACAGTCCTCAAGAATGTCATTTCTATGATTAGGAACATTAGGCAGGATCAACCTTCCCTTCTTCCGAACACAACCATGAATATCAATATCGAAATCCTTTAGACTATCACTTCGGGGTTCCGATTTACAACTTTGAATAAGATAAGAGAGATCTGGATCTTGTTTCTGGGAATCGGCAATACGATCCAACAAACTAGGATGAGCTTCCATGCTAAATAAAAGCATGGGAGAATAAAAAACTGAAGGACGGTCTCTAATATCACAATGAGATAAAACTTCCAATATATTCCACTCTGCTAGCATCATGGAAACAACAACTTGCTGCTTGCGACTAAGCGCATCAGCAACTCGATTACCCTTACCAGGGGTATACTGAATATCGAAATCATATGATGCAAGAAACTCGAGCCAACGCTGTTGCCTCATATTAAGTTCCCTCTGAGTGAAGAGATATTTTAGAGATTTGTGATCAGTGAAGAGAACAAAACGCTCGCCCAATAAATAATGTCGCCAAATCTTTCGAGAAAAGACTATAGCGGCTAAGTCCAAATCATGGGTAGCACAACGAATCTTGTTAGGCTTTAGTTGTCTAGAAGCATAGGCAACTACTCTATCTTTTTGGATGAGAACAGCACCGAGTCCATAACCACTAGCATCGTATAAACAATAGATCATGATTCCTTCGGAAACCACTAAGATAGGAGCATGAGTAAGGAGATCTTTTAACTTCATGAAAGAAATCTCACACTTATAAGACCAAATAAAAGGAACAGCTTTTCTCATGAGAGTGGTAAGCGGTAAAGCAATACGAGAAAAGTCCTTAATGAGCCAACGATAATATCCCGCCAATCCAAGCAAATTACGGATCTCAGTAATGGTCTCGGGCCTCTTCCAATTCTGAATAGATTCGATCTTGGAAGGATCAACAAAAATACCATCGGAAGAAACAATATGATCGAGAAACTTCACTTTATTCTCCCAGAAGTGACACTTGGAGAATTTGGCATAAAGCTAATGCTGACGAAGAGTGCTCAAAACAATCTCCAAATGCTGAATATGATCGGCTTCAGATTTGGAATAAATAAGAATATCATCTATGAAAACCAAGGCGAACTTATCGAGATATTCCCGGAATATCCGATTCATAAGATCAACAAAATACGCCGGAACGTTCATCAAACCGAACGGCATAACAAGCCATTCGTAAGAACCATAACGAGTACGGAATGCAGTAAGAGGGATGCTATCTTCCACAACTAGTAACTGATGAAAACCAGTAGCAAGATCGAGTTAGGAGAAGAGCTTAGCGCCACTTAATTGATCGAACATGTTGTTGATTCTAGGTAATGGATACCTATTTTTGATAGTGAGCTCGTTAAGCTTACGATAATCAATGCAAAGCCTAAGAGTACCATCAGGCTTCTTAACAAAGACAACGGTGGTGCCCCAAGGAGATGAGCTAGAACGAATAATTGCTTGCTTCCAATTCAGATAATTGTTGCTTAAGTTCCTTATTTTCCTTAGCAGACATCCTCGTGGGAGGACGACTGACAAGATGAGCATCAGAGATAAGATCAATACGGAACTCAATTTCCCTCTTTGGTGACAAACTCGAAATAGGCTCGAAGACATCAGAAAAATCACAAACAACCGGAATATTAGCTATGACATCCTCCGATTCAAAGGAAGAAATGAGAGCATTCGAAGCATGATCCATGTCTCGAAATATAATAGATAACTGCTTGATATCATTGGGATGCTTGAAATATAAAGTTCTTTTGGGACATAGGATTTGAACTTCAAAACGGACGAGCCAATCCATTCCGAAAATCATATCAAAACCAAGATGATCCATAACATGCAGATTCACATGAAAGGAAAAACCACATAGAATAATCTCAACATCAACACATAACAAACCAAGAGTAGCGGATCCACCAATAGGATTCACAATCCTCAAAGGGTTGCAAAGACTAACAACATCCAAAGGAATAACATCAACAAGCTCCTTTAACATGGATGAATGCGATGCACCCGTATCAAAAAGAACTCTAATAGAACGACCATGGAATAAAATAAAACCTTCCAAAACAGAAGGAGGAATACCTCTGGGCTGAGAAGAATCAACCAAAAGCTTTAGCAACATTAAGCTTCCCGGATTTGAAACCCTTAGGAGCAGTAGGATAATCAGAAACGCAATGACCCTCTTTCTTACAATAGCGGCAGATGCGAGGCTTAGGACAACTACGGAGAAGATGATCCAGAGAACCACAATTATAGCACGCCCTCTGATTAGAAGGTGCACTACTAGGCTAAGAACTAGAGGTAGCCTGCTTCTTCTTCTTCTTGTTGGAAGAAGAATTAGGCTTATGAAATGGAAACCTCTTCTTATTGGGGTTCTTAGAAACTTCAACCTCATCACAACTATTATGTTCCTTTTCGACAGCTTCAAGGTAAAGTGCTGAATCAACAAGTTCCTCAAAAGGAAGCTTAAGTTGAAGAAAAAGGACTTTCTTCAAATACTTCTTCAAACCTTCTACAAATCTAAGATTCTTCTTACGCGGAGTATTAATGAACACAACTCCGTATTTGGATAAGGCTTCGAAAGATGCAACATAATTAGAAACAGAGGACTTTCCTTGTTTTAACTCAAGGAAACTACGAGCAAGATTGGCCTTTTCTGATTCAGGAACGAACTTAAGTTCGAAACGTTCCTTAAACTGAATCCATGAGAGAGAGGACTCATCAACTTCCGCAATAAAAAGCTCATACCAATCAAGCGCACGTTCTTGCAACATGCCAGATGCTACGAGAACGCGATGATGATCAGAAAGATCCATCTAAGAAAATATGCGCTCACTAGCACGCAACCAAGTCTGAACCTCCAATACAATTTCTGATCCCTTGAAAGGCTTACCTCAAAGGTGGGAATAGTCACTACACATGCGGGCGAAGGCAGACTTGTGAGTAGGAGCTGCGGGAGTAGCAACAGAAGGCTGAGTACCCTGAAATAGCTCCATAAACTGATCAGCTGACATGTAGACTCTGTTCGAATGAGAACCACTAGACGGACATGTAGTAGAATGCTTATTTCTACCTCTTCCAGCTATAGGCTGAGAGAACAAGAGAAGATAAGGATTAGTCAAAACAATACAAGATTGATAAGGAATTTAACAAATGGAATACTACGGAAATATGAGATTTGTTCCAAGACATATTCCAACATGTTAGAAAGGATAAAAGTATAAGAATCAACGAAGGAATAGATTAGAAAGGCACGAATAAAACCCTCGGATAGTTGTAACACATGTTACATTCTGCTTCTGTTCCGTGTTTATTAAAATTTGTTCTGAATCTCAGCTCTGATACTAAGCTGTGACGCCCCACCTCTATGCTCACAATAACAAAGGTTATTATTAGGTAATAACGTCTGCTATTGCCAAGAATAAGGCTTGTTAGAAGCGACCATCCGTAAGTTATGCCTTAGATGAGTGTTGATTACATCGATAGGAGTTGTGTAATTACTCCCAACGATATAATTTCAATCCAAATCTAAAACGAAACCACGGTGGCTTATTAAAAATTCAGAACAACTCATAACAACAACAACACAGATAAGTATAATCACATCAGAACGGAAATATCAGATATATAGCGGAAGATAAGTCTGGATACATGCTACAACACTAGATAGTTCACATGAACCAAATGTACATATACATAGCCATCAATACATACATGAGATGAGAGTCAATACACCAAAAGTAACCCCTCGAAGCCTAAACAAAAAAGAGGTGAAATCCCAAAAGCTGAAGCGGCAACTGAATCGGAGATAGCGATTATCCTGAAATAACTCGGTGTGACCCGAGTATTATTTAAAAGAAAATAATAAACGGATCAGTCAAATTTAAACTTAGAAATGAATGCAAGATAAACAACATCAAAGCAAATTAATCATAATCTCGAATGAGACAATTCAGCATAAATAATCAACATAGTTTAAATGAAGAAATCTTATTAAACACCATCAAAATCAACTCCCAAATTCATAATTGAATTCAAAACAGCAATGCACAGGAGTCTAGAAATCAAAATAATATAACTAGAAAATCAGCATAAAAGTGGATCGATACCAGCATATGGCGAGTCTAAGCTACGCCGCACGTGCATCTAATATGGCCAAAGCCTACCAAGTACTGTCAGCAAAATATTTGGCACCCAACGAATGACCCGAAAGTCCAACAAATGACCCGAAGGTCTAGTACTGGTAATTGACTTGAAGCTCCAGCATAGTGGCTCGGAAGCCCACCAAAATCATCAAAATTTTCAAACATCAATTCCACGGCAAATATTTCAATTAACGTGTCTAGAATTAACCGAATCAGTAAAAGCGTGGTTCCATACACCGCACTTTTGCTAAATCGTTTAAATCCCATCATCGTTTCCTTGAAAGTGCAAAATTTTGTATTTCATATAAATAATTTTTACGTTCTCAAATGGACAAGTCCGGAATTAATCGAATCAGTAAAAATAAGGGTTCATGGTCCTTAATTGGGACAAGGAAATTGCGCTTCACAAAACACAGTAAAAACGGATATAAAAATCAGCGTTGAGGGTTTTCTTGGTTGCAAGATAGACGCTTGAAAATTCACTTTAAATTGATGGTTACTGAAGAAAAAACCACTGTAATTTTTTTGGTCAAAAATCTCATCAAAACAACACGCTTCAAATATAAACACCGGGGTAAAAATATGTTATAAAATTAATGACAACAAAATACGTTCCAAAACAAAACACCGGTTCAAAGTAGATTAATGAAGTAACGTGCAACTCATATTTGCACGCATACTACAATATGAACAAAACAAATCTGGAACTGGACTTAGTCTTTGTGTTACTTACATTTTCATGCAAGTAACAAATATAGATAAATATAACAACCTGGATATGAATTTGGTATACACATTTGCACACAAAAAATGAAATAAAGATGACCAGTACTACACTTAAATTTTCATGCAAGAATGAAGTTTCGAATGTTTGCTTGGACTTGTTTTTTTCTGTACTATGCAAAAAATGAAGATGACCTGGAACTTGACTTTCAAGTATTGCATGCACACACATAAATGATTTACAAAATACAACTTGAACACTTGACACGTATAGAATGAAATAAACTACATACCTAGCAATAATTTTGTGTAATGCAAACTATAAACACACTTAATAAAAGTAAAACTTATACACATGCAGTAATTAAAACAATGGTCAGGACACACTATTTTTGCACACATGCATGGATTGAAACGAAACTTCCTGGACAATACCACTATATGCATGCACACTCCCACACAGACACGTAATATAAAGCTTTAAAAAAAATTCTCAAAAATGATTTCATGCTCCACTTAGTTGCACGCCTGTAAACTTTGCACCATACTAGCTTGCACGAACGACAAAATGTAAAAGAAAAAAATGACTTGGACCTGGCAAAATTGATTTCGAGTATTGCATCCTGGGCAATGCATTTTCGCTTATGTATAACACGGTACCAGGCATTGAAGAATAATGCACATATTCTTTACATATCCAAATATAGTTGTGAAAAAGAAAACACTCAACAAACACAAGATCACACACATTATGCACATTCTACTACTCATCTCACAAACGTGAGAATCATTAAGCCTGGGCAGTGAAATTTTCACGCACGCACGTACTAAATGGATAAAATAATTGACCTGTAACTTGATTTCTTGCTACACATACTAGCACGTAGTGTAACAGGCAGCAAAGTTTTTAAATTAGAAGTGTGAGTTGCACTCACCTCTAAATTGGTTTAAGAAACAACTAGCAACCGAGATCTGAGTGGAGGAAGAAATGAACTGCCATTAATGCATTCTCAGAGCTATTGGAAATAAGAAAATGAAAGAACGATGCAGCTCCTCTTCTTTTTTTTCAAAAGTGTATAAGTCAAAGCAACAAGTGTTGGCAGTGGTTTGTACAAATGCATTAAACGTGATACGTGCATCAGAGAAAGAAGGACATGCTTGCATTAGATGATGATGGCTACAAAGTGTTTATATTTTATTTTAATAAAATTGGTGACAGCAAAGTGTTCAACTTTGCTTTTGAATTGGCCTAAACTCACACGCACATGAAGGCATATTGGCAATTCATCACAACGTGCACCACTTGAAAGTTCAACTGAGTTGTAAATGATTTGCATTCTTTTTTTTTCAAATCTCAATTTAAAATTTCTATTTTAGATTTTTTTCGATGGTAATAAAAACAAGGTTGTTACAAATTGGTATTCATTTGAAGCTAAAATATTTTTAGTTCCAAATAAAAGGTGAGTGTTTTATAACACTCACAACGTACTAAATTATTTTTATGCTAGTTAAATTTGAAAGTACGAAGTAATATAAATTTATTGATCGTTGTTTTGGTAAATTTAATTGCATCTAAATTTTCTTATGAATTAATTGTTAAAAATTAAAATTGTTAGTCAAATTTGAAATTGGAATATAAATGCCAGTGAAATACCCGATATTAATAACTATGAAATTGTTGTGAATTAATTTGACTGTTTGGATGATTGGTTATGATGGATACCAATTTTTGGACATTTGCATGATTGGATGTTTATTCATTGTTATACATATCATGTTATCACTTGGTAAATTATTCATAGTATATAAAAATGTAAATTGAATTATTTCGAATAAATTAAGAAATAGGTTGAAGTGATATATACCTATGACACTGTGATTTCGATTGAAATGGTATATATCCATCTCTGAAATTAAATTGAAATAACTGATCACTTGGCAATATGATAGAAAATTATATACGGACACCGAAGTGGTTAAATTAGAGGATTTAAAAAAATTTGATTTGAAATTTATTTAAACAATCTTGATTTAAAAATCAAACTTTAGAAACCAAATTATTTTCAAACTTGAGCTCGGAGCATTGAAATTAAATTTGGTAATGGGAATTTTTAAATAATCAAATTGGAGATTTTGAAGTTATAATCAAAATATGACGTGAATTTAAGAATTGATATATTTTAAAAGATTGGAATCATATTCCAACTTTAAATATTGCTAAATAAAAGTGATATAAAATGATATTTCGAAATTGAGCTCAGAATTGAATTATGTTTGGAGTTTCGGATTTTAATTTGGATATTGAAGGTAAATTTTATTTAAGTGTTTTGAATTGATATTTTAAAAATCGAACTCGAAATTGATATAAACTGAAATGGTTTAAATTTGAGAATTTGAATTGAAATTAATTTGGAATTGGAAGTGAAATTTATTTAGAATTGAGATTGAAATCGAAATCGAATTGATTGAATGGAAATGGAAATTGAATTGATTTGAATTGAGAAGATTTGGAAATTGAATCAGTTTGACTTTGAAACTATTTTCGAATGGATTATTTTAGTATGAACGATTTAAAATCTATCTTCTTTAGATATTCATATTATTTTAATTTTCCAAACTATTTTGCCTTATAAAACATTTTAAATACTTAAATCATTTTATATCGAACAATTTTAATTATTTAAACTATATTTTGACATAACAATTTAAATTTTCACACTATTTTCCTAAAATTCAAACTGGTCAAAGGTTGGAAGTTTATTTTAAATCATGGATTTAAAATACGAATTGGGTAAATTGAAGTTATAACCCAAAATGAAAATTTGAAGCAACGTTGAATTTGAACTGAAATCGAGATATTGAAATAAACATGATTTGGAATTGAAATAATATATTTGGAGTAAATATGATGATGTTGAAATCAATTTGATTTTGAAGCGAATATGATATTTAATATGAAATACGAATTGTTTTCGAAATGTAAAAGTACCAACCGGTATGTATAACGACGTTTGGTTGTTAAAGAGACCGGGGCGTCTTATTAGCATACTCTTTATCAATATTGGAACCACTTTAATAACTGTGTACATGGAGTGATGGTCCAGAATGAAGTGGCTGAACTTGGCGTACGTTGCTGGTTTTGAAGAAAGAGAACGATAATGGATTGGCCTGTGTAACGACCCGGAATTTTGGGCAATATCGATTTAATAATCTGCAATAATAATTTAATTGGTTTGATAATTTTCTTTGTAATTTTAATTTAAAATTGGTAAATTTAATCTTTTAAAGGTTAACAAATTTTAATCAGGCAATATTGATCAAAATTGTTTTTCAAAAGCTAATGAAATTTTATTCTGTTTATAATATATATGTTGATATATATTGTGAATAGAATATCTTTTGTTTTAAATTAAAAAAATTCAATTTTCAAATTGTAATATATGTAAGCATATATTATAATTTGATATTGTTTTGAAAATTTAATTTAATCTATTAATAATTTATGTATGAATGAATATTGCAATTTTAAAGTTTTGTTTTAAATTCAATAAGATTTTCAAAAGATAATTTAGTTTAATTCAATTGTTGCAAATATGAGATTGTTATTTATTTGTAAATAAAATAGTTTCAAAGGAATTTAAACAAGCTTTGTTTGTTTTCTTTTAAAATGTTTACATTAAAAATGAATGTTTAAGATTTAAAATAACATGTATAAGATTATATTTATATTATAATTAGTTTAGTATATTTTCTTTTAAAAGTAAACTTATTTATATACATATAAGTATTTATCAATTAAGAAAGTAAATATGTAAATTTTTATTTACATTTAAAATCAAATAAAATTTTTATTAAAATACTTAAAGACATGTGTAACCCTATTAATTATCTCAATAACACTTGTTAACCTTTAAAATTATGTTTGTGACATTTGTGCAAATTAATGACAAATGGCATTATTTTCATTTTAATTTTAATAAATGTTTTTAGGAAAAGAAATGGGTTTTTCACAAATTCTTCTTTGTTTCTTTAGCTCAAATCAGAAAAAAAATTCCAAAACCTGAAAATGGAAACTAAATCCAAAACAAAAACCAAATGCTACCCGAAATTCATTATCACAAAAACAAATCAAGCCTGAATCAAGCAGTTCTTCAGCAAAAGACAATCTGCAATTTACAAGCTGCAATTCAAATTTAAACCTGAAATACATGAAGATCTGCCATTTCAACTTTTAAACAACTACTTGAAAGCATGCAAAGGAATTCACTTCATCAGCAAATGCATTTACTAAATTAAAGTTCAGGAACCTGGAAAGTTTAAACTGCTCTGCCTCTTTAATTTAACAGGTGAGTAAATGTTTTTTTAAAACATTTTTGGTTCAACTTGTGATTGAAAGTTGATGCATGTGTTAATCTATATTATGTTATATGAAAATTCGTTTTACATTGGAATGCATGTTGAATTTAAATGTTGAATTGCCTGTATAAATTCAAAATAGATATTGTGTTTACTAAAACAGTTCAAGATACTTCAAAAATCAGTAACTTGATTTTTGATGCAAATTTGATATAGATTTGTAAGTGGTAACTGTTTGTAATCACATAAATTATCATCTAAAAATAATCATAGGATTTAAAAATGGATGAGTTTCTTAGAATTTTCAATTTACAGTAGAAAACCAAATTTGGGCAAAAATTTGTAATTTAAATTTCTAGTTTTGAATTTACAATTGAATTACAATGGAAAAGTTAGGATTTTTAGAGTTGATATCATAATCTTTAACTGTGTATTCAGGTTGAATTCTTGGTTTGAATGTTTTGGGGTTTATTGGAAATTATCGTTGATCGGCTTAATGATTCGAGTTGAATTTTGGATCGTAGGTAGTATTTGAAATGTGGAACTTGAGAAAAATGTTGAATAAATTTTTCAATGAGTGATTGGTTCGAAATTGAAGAAGTTAGGGTTTATTGGGTTTATGGGTTCGGCTGATATTTCTTGGCCTTTGCGTCATGGATGGGGGACCGGGGGTGTCGCGAGGATGGAGCATGGGGCTGGGGTTGTGTCGAGTTGATAGGGATGGTGGCGAGTTCAACGGCGTCGAGTTGAACGTTGGTGATGGGATTTTCGGTTATGAAGCAGCTGAAGGTTTTCAAGCTTATAGGTCAAATTTTGGTACACGTGTTAATTGTTGGATCTGGGTCGAGTTCGGTGTTCGAGTGGGTTCGTGTGATCATCAGCATCAGTCGCGACGATCAACGGCGACCTCTGGCAGTGGGACATGTGCACGTGGTTGTTGTGTACGCGCAGGGAATCTGGTGAAGTGTTGAGTTGAGAAAGTTGAGTCGAGCTCGGGGTAATACTCGTGTTTTTGCCAGGGACGACTCGAAGAGGATGGGGGCCTAGTCCATTCGGGGTTGACACGAGTGCTGCCTGGGTTTGTACTCGGGGGTTCCGAGGTGGATAGCTCGGGTATTTAGGTATGTGAATCTGGATAGGTTGGGTACAGGTTTACATGTTGTCATTTTGATATCAGGTTTCAAATTATTAAAAACGAATTTATTTAAAGTTAAACTTGATCCTTGATGTAAAGATTAATGCTATTCAAACTTATAAAAGTGTTAATTGAATTTTAGATTTCAAGTTTAAAATGTTTTAAGATGATTGTTTTTATAATTATCTAATTAAATTTCGAAGTTCAATTTAAAAGAATGTTTTGTATCTAATTATTAAATCAAAGTTTAAGTAAAGTATAAGCAATGATTTAATAACAAGTTTTCCAATTTCTATTGAAATTAATAAGCTTAAATTAGATAATTTATAATGTATTAAATTTGAAATTGTTTTTAAAATGCCTTATTTCCAATAAGATTAATATTAAGATTTTGAAACCAAATAGAAAAATTGGATTTTAAATTATAAGAACTTGATTAATTCAAATAATTTAATTTTGAAGTTAGAAAGGGTTAATTTATCTTGTTTGTAACTTGAGGATATTAGATATGATTTGTAATTAAATAAAGAATTAATTAAGATAAATGTCTTCTTAATTAATTAAGGATTTTGGAAATATAATAAGTTAATAAATTAAGTAGTATCTTTTCAATATAAGAAGTTAATTAATTAATTGTTTAATTAATTTTAAATAATTAGTTAATTATTTATAAATTTTAAATAATCACTTAATTATGAATTAATTAAGTGTAATTACTTAATGAAGTAATTAATGGTTAATTTCTGAATGTAATTAGAATGGTAATTACTTAGGGAAGTAATTAGAGAAGTTACTCTTGGGAGTAATTAATGGAAGTGATTAATGTAATCACTTATTGTTATCAATTAAGGAATTGATTAACTTAATTGTTTTGAAAATAATTAATTATGGAATAATTAATTAGTTAATGAATTAAAATTTATTAAGGATGGAATTAATTATTGTTAAGAGAGTAATTAAGATTTATTAAAGGAAGTAATTAGAGATAATTACTTATGTAAGAAATTAAAAGTTAATTACTTAAATTATTTTAGTTAATTAATTAATGTGATTAATTAATTAATAAATGGGATTAATTTAAGTTAATTACTAAGTGTAATTAATTAATTAATAAGGAAATTAATTAAGGATTTATTTATTAAACTTAATTGTTTAATAATTATTTAATAAAGTGATTAAAGATTAATTAATTAAAGCAATTAATCAAGGTTAATATAATTAATTAAGAGGTTAATTAATTAAGGTAAGTAATTACAAATTGTTAATTCCTGTTTATGATTAATGATATGATTAATTACAAGTTAATTATTTAATTAATTAAAGGATTATTAATTAATAAAGATTATTAATTAATATAATTAATGAAGTAATTAATTTAAGTAATTAATTTAAGTATGATTAATTTAAATGTGATTAATTAATTGTAATTAATTAAGGATTAATGTAATTAATTATAGTTAATTAATTAATGAAGGATCATTAATTTTTGTAATTAATGATAGTAATTAAAGGTTAATTACTGAATATGGTTAGGGTTAATTACTTGAATGTAATTAAAAGATAATTAATCAAGGAAGATTAATTAGGAAAATCATTAGAAGATGATCAATGGATTTGATTTGTAATAAATCAATGAAGCAGGAGTTAGGATAATCCAAGTGATTAAAGGATAGTTATTAATTTAATTAGAGATTAATTAAATTTATTAAGAGTTAATCAATTATGCTATGGGTGATTGATTAATATTGAATGGTTGGTATTGAGTGATTAATATTGGATGTTGAATGATATTGGATGATTGATATTGGGTGATTGGTTGATACTGGATGATTTGGATATCTATGTTATGTTATGTTGCATTGTGAGATGAATATTTGTTATGAATTATCTGATATGATAATGTGATCCATCTATCTGTTTATATCATCCTGAATAAGTTAAATTGTTAAATCCCTTAAGTACAACTTGGACACTAAAATGGCGTTTGGTTTCGGTGAGACCGGGATCGGATTTCCATATTTGGAATCCGAAAACCACATCGATTCCAATTAAACGTTAGGTCGTTAATCCAAGTGGAGCAAGTGAAGACTCGAGGTGTAAGGGCTATACGTCAGTATAACTCTGTGGGTGATCCCGTAATGAGTTTGACGGGATAGAACTTATAGATTCGAGATGGAGATTTAGAGTGCAAGGGCTATGGTCGTTGACTCTGAGGGTGATTCCAATAATGAGTGCAACGAGATAGTGCCTTCGGTTTCGTTCGAACCCGGAACGAACTTGTATGGATTGAATGCTTTCAGCACATCGTCAGGTGGACGATGAGCATTCTAAGATAGATGTGTCCTATAAAGGTAATCGCAGCCTCAAGTCTCATCAACCGGGAATGGCTAAAACAAGGGAGGTGCAGCAAGGCTTCGTGGGTCGCTCCCACTGGAGAGCAAGATTTACCCCTGTCTAGAAGTCCCTTTTTATTCGGCTGTGTGGGGCGGTTGAATTCCGGACAACCGCCGGGGTTGTCTTGTTTGGGACTGTTCAGTAAGGAATGGTCCCGGCCTTGTGTTGTAGGGGAGTGGGAGTACTCCTCGGTACGGTGATCTAGGCCACGAACTGTGACGGGTGGTACCCCAGTAGCCCTGCCATTGATGGAAACTCATTTTCCCTACGGGACCCTACGGTTTTGTTTGTATTGCCCACTTTTGTGGCTAGTAGCTGAAATTTAATCATGTAACAATTTCGGCTATTTCTTATTTACTTGAAAACCCTAGACACTATTATAATATCACTGGATTTCCTATCAAATGTTTTGGTTAGCGTAAGGTAAAAACTTTTCCATGTTCATGTGTGGGAAGTCTTACGTGATACCTTTTCTTTTCAAAGGATTTTCTAAAGTTAAGTAATTTTAAACCATTTACTCACACCAGACCCCTGTCTGACCCGAGTGTTTATTTTCTGTTTTATTAAACTCTAGGGTACTCATATTATGTATGAGTAGTCAAGTGATTCAGGTTTGCTTGACGAATTTTGGAGGAGATATGGAGCAGGAGGCTTCGACGTGTAGATATATATTGATTCCGCTGTTTGTTTGGTATCTGTTTCTTCTGTTGTACTTGAGTTGTATGAATTAGACAGATGTTTATAACTGTCTAATGTGTGTTGTAAGATGTGTACTCTGATGTATTATGATACTATGTATTAATTTATTTGATATATTATATTTCATTCGTTCCGCTGTGAGTTCTCTGATGTTGTTGTCTTATTCTTTCTCTTTCTTTTCTTCTTCTATCCCTTTCTTTCTTCACTAGTGATGCGATTTCCTGGAGATAGGAAGTCGGGTCGCTACAGCCTGGCACTTGTGTCAATTCGAAATGACTAAAACACGAGTCGTATCGGCCGATGATGCTAGCTACTCTAGCGGACACACTTCTTCATATTACCATCATTTACATTGTGATTGATTGGTGCGCAACCTTGGATTTTGGGACTGTTGGACGCTGTGGGCCATTAGGGGTTACCACCAGTCGGGAAGGGTAAACTGGTAGTATACTACCTTAGGCATTGCCTCACGTGCCTTGTTATACTTTTATCTTTATATGAGACCCCTACGATTTTAGTTTAGTGCTGTCGTATCACGGCGCATCCCTATCTACTGATGGTTTACTGGTGTTTTATATGAAAACAGTATGACAATGCTTAAAAACGCGCTAAGGGGGATCAATGTAAAGCCCTAAAGCTATTTTGATATTTTATATTACTGGTAGGCATTACATATGTTGCATATTCTGCTACATATAAATAGTTTGATGGATCCTTAAGAGATGAAAAATCCTACAACATCTCTTGAATTTTTGCATGCACGTTAAACACTAGATAGGTGATGTGAAATTCCGTAAACATCTCTGATGCTATTACACTCATGTTATGCAATATTGATTTGACTCACAAAAGGATATTTTAGTCTTGACTCGGGTGTTTTGTCTTTTCATTACATTCGGGTCAACCCTGAGTTTTCAGCTTATCAAAGATTATTCTCTAGAGGACGAAGATGAAGATTTGGTATATTATTATTACTAATATTATACCCAACATCATGTTATTTTGCTACATTACATTTTATTCTGTTTTATATGTATAACTTTGATAAATGTTGTATAAATTATAATCAAATGTATAATATTAACAACTTCATGTATTGTTTATTCAATTATTATATTTTATCATATCACCGTGAGATTCTGTGTTATTTTTCTTCTTCTTTTCTTATTTTTTCTTAATTAACCTCATTGATTATCTATGTTCCAGATTGTTTAAGTTGGACATGTGTGGATCACTGTCGATTTAAACCTTCTGAAATGTAGGTCGTCACAACATATATGTAATAACATTATAAATGTGTTTAACTTTATGAGCTACAAAATTTGTTATTTATTACATAAGATGTTTCTAAAACAATCTTGTCCATTAACTATACTGATAAATCACCAAAGCGGATTTTGTTACTTTTAGTGTAACTAAATTCATAAATGAACACATAAACGAACACAATCAAACAATATATATCAAACATGGACGTGCAGCATCGAAATTACATGAAATGTGATAAGTACATATTTATTTTCAACTGGTTCTACTTTAGTAAGATCAAAACGTTTAATATTTGAACAACCTAAAGTGCAAACAAAACTTTATTACTTTATTTCTGATCAAAAAAAAACTTGATGGTCTGTAACTGAAGTACAAAAGCAATATGTCATATGACAGTATAAAATACAAACTCTCCTTGAATCAAAATAACCTTACATAAAAGTTACACCAATTGAGCAACATGCTCATGAAAGACCTTGGAAGATAATCCTTTTGTGAGCAGATCCTCTATTACGGAGTTTGTCACACTATTATTTTGCACTCTCCCCTTATAAGAAAATAATATGTTTTTTATTGTCATGATATTACTTTGATGGTCTTTCAATTTCTTTATTCAATAGTCCATAACTTCGTGACAAAATTTTATAACTATTTTCCACCATTGAATGTCGCGTAATAGAAAATAGTAAAGAATGCTATAAGAGTCTGTATGACGGCTTTTCTTATATAACTTTATCCAAAAAATATCGATAATTATATTATTTCGAAGTGGATCTTTTGTATTCTTGCATCCAAAATATTCGGATGTAATATGAGATCCAACCAATCTGATCTTTTACCTTAAGCATATAATCCTTTTGTTTATTAAATATATCTAGTAACTATTTTGGTCACTAACCATTGATCCGCTTTCAATGTCTGCCAAATAATACATCCTATATCCATATGTTTAGCCTTAGCATGCATTAGACTCTACAGCGCAAACGCATGAGAAATATTTTACATTTTTTTAGCTTTAAGGATGTTCTTACATTATTATATAAGATAACATTTGTCTATTTTGGAAAAAGAGAATCAATTGATTCACAGTTTTGATACCAGTCCCCCCTTTTTTATGCCTTATCTATCTAGCCTTTTGTGATAATTCAACTATCACCCATAAACAATTATGGTGTATTTGAATCCCTAATACAAAAGAGTAATCCATAAGTGCTTTTCTTAAATTGTTTCATCAGTGTCTCCATTGAGAAACATGACTATATTATCGTTTCAATACTGCTTAAAATCGTATTGTGGAATTAGTTCCAAAATAATTCTAAAGAATCTTTCAGCAAAACAAAAGAGAAGGCTTCTTTAAATAAAAAACATTGTTTTATAATGAGTATAGTCTTTTCAATAATAAGCCTTATACCTTTCCACATTACCCACTTAATCCTCTTTTGGTTTTGAGTAGTTATTCATAACCAATAATCTTATTACCTTAAGGTAAAGCGAAAGATCTCAAATTTTATTGTCCCTTATAGATTTATACTACACAATTATATCTTAAATTTACATTTCGAACTAATACCTTGTGCGGATTTATGTAAACCGAGAGAAATATCTTGACTAACCATTTATTTATATTTTTGGAGAAATACTACATAGTCATCCAGAATAGTATTTCTTCATTTTCAAGTGGATTTCCTTCTTGCATTTTAAGGTTGTTGGGTTTGTTTTCTTGAAACAACAATCTTAACTATGAAGTAAACTTTGTTTAGCACGGTCTTATTATGGTTTCTAATTTACTTCTTGTTAGTGAAAGAAAAACAAATCATATACATCATCTAAAGAAGTAATTACAGTTGAATCAAAGATAATGATTTACTCTAAAGTCAATGATCCATACTTTATTTTTCCCTCAAGTCAACATCCTCAAAAGACTGTCGCATTTCCCGTCTTTAAAACTTTTTTCTTATTGTGGTTCATAAAACTATAATTTTTAAGTGGTTTAGATTATCATGAAGTATTTTCTGTCTTCAGTGCATCAACCTAGAATTATTTAGTGAGTTGAAACAAATAATCATATAAATCACCCAATCAAAATTTAAGACTTCATTATAAAAGGTATTTAGCATAAGAGAGTGTTTGTTTGTGCGTGTAACTATATTTTAAACATTTGGAGCTTCAATTTCAATAGTGTTTGAATTTATTCATAAATCAACTTTATTCTTTCTAAATGAACAATAAAAACCTAATTTGTTCATACTAGAAATAGTAAACCAAAATCTATTTAAATGACAATATAACAAAAATATCAAATAAATCCAAACAATAAAATAATAAACTCAATAATAACTTAAAAATGTCTAGTATATTTTACTTCATATGTTTGTATAGCTCATTAAAGAAACACCTGCGAATATATCTGTATGTATTTCTTCTCTTCTAGATCTTTAGCCACTTCTTTATCCTTATTTATATATTTATTTACAATGTATGTTAAATGAGTACTTACAATCTTACAAGCTTCAAACTCTCTTATTTTTACCACAGTGCTAAATGAGCTCAATAAGAGGTCATTTTATTCTTAAAAATAATAATTAATAATAATAATCTTAAAATAGTTATACTGTGAATGAGGAGAGTATCCCAAAAAATAATAACTTGAGTGCCTTTAACTTTTTAAATAGCATTTTTTATATAATACCCATTTATGTTTATGTTACTTTGACTTTATGGAGGCAAGCAATATAAAACGTGCTTGGTCCCCTTAATATTTTTGGCAAAACGCTTTTTATTCTTAATACAAAAAAATCCTTAAAATTGGTTATCCCGACAGATACCACATCCTTGAATGCTTCTAAAATATTTTACAATATGATCCTTTAACTCTTGTCGTTTGAGTTATCCCACCTCTTAATATTCCTTATAACATTATAAAACATTCAACTGTAATAGGGGTGGTTGTGACCCTTCTATAAGAGCTAGATCCACAAAGTCAAGAACAAATAACATTGTGATATTTTATTCTTTAGAGTTCATCCCAAACCAGATGAAATTTGCATATGCTTTAGTTAAATTAGTTGCAAATTGAACAAAAATGAAGATTGATCGCATATGCTCATATTCAAAATCAGGCATAGTAAATTCAAATGATTTGTAAGTCTCTTCTCAAGATACTCAGAATAACATTAATATCAAGCTTTTGGTTAGTAATATTAATTATTAAGTGGTACTCTTGTTATAATGATCAAACATTGACAATAAGCTCAAGTCTGATAATAATCTTTCTTTGGGCTGATTAGTTATTCACTTGTATAATTGTCGCATTTTACAATCATACATGTGTAAGTGATTTGGCCAAATATTAGTCTTTTTGGACTAGCTAATATCCATATGAATAAATACACACAAATATCAAACATTTTCAATGAACAACTAAAATAAGAGAGGTTGGTGACATGTTATTTCAATTAGATCAATCATAATATAAGATATTTACATTTAATTTACCAAAAAGACACCAAAAGTTTGATTGTATTTTTATCGTAGAAAAAAAGTGTCACTTTAAATGACAATCTATATCCATTCCACGTTTTAAATTTATCTATGTAAACCTCATTAAGATGTCGACGGCTGCACTTTATGCGGTGAATAACTTGTAAATACACCGAATATAAAGATTATAACTAAATTTATAGGCTACTAGTATGATATATAACTAATGGTAGCACGTATAAACACATTATATCTCATAACTTTCTTCTTAATAGGAAACATACTCCATACTGAAATATTGTTACGAACTTAGTGATAGAGATGTAAAACAAACACTAAACAAATTAATGTAAGCTAGATATAGACAAGAAGCTGTCAAGTTGTCCAACTGAGGAATAATGAATATGCATACTTTCGGATCAAACCTTTAATAAACCAAGTTAATAATCCAAGTAGGATCTAGGATGTTCATCACTATACTTGAAGGTTTTTTTAGACTGCTCAATAATAAAACTCTTTCAGTTTTGTTTTTCAATAAGGTTCATATTTTTATGCACTAAAATATTAAAGCACTCACGAATAACAAATGTATATAATTTGATTCCATACAAATTGAGACAGTGAACGATTTTTAAACCTTGTGATGCATTGAGAACATATGCACCCATGTGAACAAATCAATAGTTATAGTTGGATAAGTAATCCACTTACTGGAACAAATTGATTACAACCATAAGATAGGTGAATGAGACGACCAAGAATTTTGGACATTCGAAATTGGAGTATTTAAACGACTTTAAATATCTGAAAGTTGGTTTAACTTGAATTTCAAAAAAAAATTGTTTATTTGGCAATTAAATTATTGAATTTGATTATTGAAATTTGGGTAAAATATTGAATCTTCAGTTTTCTGCTAGTTAAAAATATTTCAAAGGCTTGAAAAATTTATATTGATAATACTGAAGATGATTGAAGTGTTAAAAATTGGAATTTGAAGTGTTTGTTCAGTTTTGAATTTGTATCATTTAAATCGATATTTAAAAATAGCCTTCAGAGGCACTGTCTCGCTTTCTCTTTAAAAAATTAAATTAATTAAATGAACGAAGAAACAAAATTCATGGTTGCAAATTCATATTCAAATCACTCATATAAAAAAATAGAAGAGCATTATTCGATTTTGAAAAAAAAAAGATGGGAATTTGACTTTTCTCCTCCCTCCTTGGTTGAACCAAATCTTTCGAACCTTTTCAATCGAAGGCGCCGACGTTTTCTCGATTTGAACCCAAGTTCAAAGGTTTAAGCGAGGCATCGTGATGTGGGGGTTCGTGGCAGTGAGGAAGGCGGCATCACGAGTTCGATTTGGGCGAAGCAGCATCGAATTTGGGGATTCGAGTGAGTTGAAATCATAGAGCGCTAGGGTTTTGGGATGGTCTTCAACAGAGGCTCTTGGAGAAGGCAGCGATAATTGGGCGATCGACAATGGTGCTCGCAAGTGGGTTTTGGGATTCGAGTTGAGATGTATGTTGCGAGGAGGAGTGTGGCGAGACTTGACTGGTCATCGCGTCGGTCACGCGTTGGTGGTTGGAGGCGTCTTCGCAAAGTTTCGAGCAAGAGAATATAACAGTTTTAACTTTTTTTGATAATCTCAATTTAAATCTTTAAGCATATATGATGAAATCAGAAGAAAAATATGTTTTAGTAAAGTATAAATATTTTTATTTTATACATATATAAAGATTTGAAAAGAAAAAAAAATGTTATGGCTCTACACTTGGTTTTGCAGTAAGCTTTATAAAAATTCATGTTTCTAAATTAATATATATAACATGAAAGGAGATTTATTTTATTTAAAATTAGTGTATTAAGGATATAAACTAGGGTAATTAACTTATATTAATTATTTTAGTTACTAAAATATTTTATTAAAAGGGAAATAAAATCAAATTGTTAGTTAATAAAATTTAATGAAAGGAAATTGATTATTCGATTATTTCGAATATTAATAAATTGTATAAATATTTTTACAAGGTCTAATATTATGAAGAAGATAAGTCGGGATTGAATTGGATTGCAAAAGCAAAAGCAAAGGTGAGATCTTCTCACTCAATCGAATTGCTTTGTTTAATTTAAATAGTTAAATTTAAATTGTTGGATGTGCTTGGAAAAATTTGATGATTTATCTGTTGGGTATTATATATATATGTATGTATGTATGTATGTATGTATGTATGTATGTATGTATGTATGTATGTATATGCGTGATTGATTTCCCGCATTATATAGCGGATGAGACCTTATGCGCCACATAATAGCGGATGAGATGATATAACCCTATATACCGAGATATTCCACCTCGAGGTGGAATTGGTATTTTATATTGTGCTAACATCTATGGAGGTAGAGAAACAGGTTGGAGGGATCCTACTGGATTCCTCAAATGTTTAAATTTATTTCATATGTTGAGATGTGATTTATTTATAATCTGTGAATGATTATATTGGTGATTGAAATTTATTGAAGGCTATGGTTTGGCCGAATATATTCAAGTATTTTAGAAATACCAGATTATATAATTGGATTTTTGGAAATTAAAGTAGAAAATTTTAAGTAAATTAATTTTAGAGAATTGGATAAATTTAAAAGAAGGAATTTAAAAGTATAAAAGTTGATTTTTGAAATCCAATCGAATAAATTCCAAGTATGGGGAAAAAGATATTAATAAATGGAAATAAATGGATTTCGAGTAATATTGTTTAAAAGTTGAAGAATTTATTTAAAATTCGGATTTTAAATAGTTTAGGAGAAATAAAGGAATATATTTTAAAAGGTAGTAAATTTTGGAAATCAATTAGGAATTTGATTTGGTGTTTGAAAGTAAATTTTTGGAAATCAATTTGGAATTTTATTTGGTGTGAAAGGGAATATTAGGAAATCGATTTGAAAATTGTATATCAGTGGATATTTGGAAATATAAATTCACGACTGGAATTTCAAAAGGAATGGGTAATTTGTTTTAAAAATAAATATTGTTTTATTTTTAAATGTGCGGAAAGAAAATTTATGAATTTGGGATATAAATTGAAATAAATCAAAAAGGATTTATTTATTGTTTCAAACCAACTATTTTGGAATGGATAGTGTGATTTCTCTGGAAAGCCGAGTATTTTTTCAAAGTAGCTTTCAAATATAAATTAAAAGTTCAAGAGTTGGTTTTAAAAAGAATGTTGTTGGAGAAATTATTTTCTTAAATTGTTTTTAAATCTTTAAAGAAATATTTATTAAGTTAATTATAGAAGTGATTATTTTAAAGATTTAATTGGTATTTGATTTAGAAAATGATTATTTAAATAATTACACTCTATTTAATAATTTTATTTTTAAAATTTGTTTTGGGCTTAAGTTTTATATGAAACATTAGTATAAAAATTTCATAACTATTATTTTAAATAAAGTGTTTAAAAATAGTTTTTATTTTAATGTTTCCAAGTATATATTTTTTGGATAAGTGGTTTTAATTATTTTAAAGTATTCGGACTTAGCAAATTTTCAGTGGAAATAAATATATTTGGAAATTAATTTTGCGTGAGGAAAGTGATTTGAAATTTGTTTTCAAAAGGTTAAAGTGTGAAAATATATCTTGCGAAGGTATTTCAAAATAAATAACTTGGTGGAAATTATTTAAAGTTGATGGTAGTTGTGAATGTTGTTTGATAGTTAAATAACCGACTATCAATAATGGCCTTTAAACGGCATTTGAATTTCGGTGCGACCAGGGGTCGGATTCCAAATGGTTATCCGAAAACCACATCGAATCTTATTGATGAATCTTTTGTTTAAAAGATCAAAGTAGAAATTTGTTGTGACTTATTTGAAATCTTAATGTAACCACTTATTTTTAAAATAAGCGCTCACTATTCGGATTAGCAGGGAGAGGACACAGTCATAAAACCCATTCTGAATAATGATACGACGAAACAGGATCGCACTTGAAGATGGTGTTGAAGACCGGGTATTTTCAAAAATAAAAGGATTACCTATCGAATGTCTTTGCACCGTATTGCTCCGGTATAGAGATTTACATCACCCTATGTGATGGGAGTCCGGACGTGATTAGGGAATATCCGGATTTGCCAGGGCTTATTTCCTTAATTGGAGGAAGTGCCTTCGGTTCCGTTCAGACCCAGGATGACTTGTATGGATGTATGTCTGACGTTACACTTTGAGACGTAAAGCTGGTTTCTATCAAATACATTTTTGTTGGTGGCGGACAATTTATTCTCTTAGCTTAATACCCTTCTCTGAGACATGCGAGCTCAGAGGTTATGTAGTTGATATTTACTAGTGATATATTTCCAATTTGGTATGTGGCATGCTAAGTGTTGATCATTTGTTGATCGAAGCATGGCTTTTGTGAAAAGCATAGCTTTGTGGACGAGACTTCGTCGAGTCTCACACCCCGGAAATGGTTGAAACAGGGAAAGATGCAGCAAGGTTATGGGGCTCGCGCCCCTCAGGGTATGTGCATTTCCATCTGGATAAAAAGTGGTATCTGGTATGGAGCCCAGATATATTCTGGTATGGAGCCCAGATTATTTACTTATGTGGTTGTTGGTTGTGAGGCGCCTAGGTAAAGGTTGGTCTAGACCGAGGGATGGCATACTCGTGATAGTTAGTTACCTAGTTACAGAGGTAACCCGACCTTGGTTGGCAGAGAGCTGGTTAAGTCCTTGGGGTGTCCCTCAAGAGGCGTACCCTTTTCGAAAAGGAAGTTCCTTAGCCTTGACCATTTGTTGGAAATCCAATCACCAAATACGAGCGCTGTACGGTTTTAGTTGTAGAACTTGCCATTTAACATGGTAGCTATAGTAGGCATACTATAATGGTATGTATGCTGGCTAAGATTTATATTATACTTTCGAAATGTTTCCACACTATGCACTAATAATAATTTCAAAAGGATTTTCGCATATCAAGCATATTTGACTATCATAAGCAGAAATCTCACCCAAATGTGCGATTGCATTGTGTGTGTGCCGGGAGGCCTTATGGTAGTTTCATTTTCCAAAAGTATGATCGGATTTCTTTTCCTTTTCTTTTTGTGCAAATAATTGTTTTAAGATCTCACAACAGTCCCATGACTGACCTGGAGTTTATTGTTCCCTTTCTTAACTCTGGATGCCCGTATTTTTCCACATGAGTAGCCTAGAGTCAGGTTGTCAGTTGTTTTGGAGCGAAGTCATGAAAGTATGTTGTGTAGATCAGGAGACAACCTAGATGGCATGATGTATCACTTATATTATGTAGTGTCTGCTGCGTATGAGTTGTTGCATGTTCAATATTCATATGGACAACTTGTCATAAATGACTAGTGTCGTGTTTTGTTGTTGTAATACTCTGATGATGTAATCCATAAACTGATATAATTCTTTTGTTTAAAGATTATTCATTTATCTATTATATATTGTTCCGCTGCGAATGTGAGATTCTGATATTGTTTCTGGTTTCTTCTTTTACCTTCTTATTCTTTAGCCCTAACGGTTCGGTTTTCCGACATTCGATTGCTCGGCATTGGATACAGTGGACGTATTGACGTCGACTTTTGAAAGTCAAAAAATTGGGTCGTTACAATATGGTATCATAGCCATTGGTGAAGCGAGAACCTTGGCTCTAGTGGGGATTACTCATTAGAGATAGAGTCAGTAGTACTCTAGAATGAGTTTGAGTGTATTAATAGATATGAGCATGCATTTGTTAGTGAACATAAAATTGTTTTATATTGTGTTGATTGGTTTGTTGAATGGTATATGGATCTGGTCAATATGAGTAATTAACGTTATTGATAGAGATCTCTAAACACTTGTACAGAACAATTCGACACGATATTGTTTTAAAATGGGGTAAACGAAATAATTTTGCCCAATATTATTTTTGTATATAAAAGAAATAATTTTCCGTAAATTATTATAGTTATATATATTTGCTTGGTTGTTAGGAAGTGATACAATTAAATTACTATCATTGATTATGAATAAGAAATTGAAATCATAACTAAAAGCTAAGAAATAAATTCATATATAAATGGGACTGGTAAATGAAAATAGTAAATGTGATTTATAATTTGAAATAGAATTCTAGAGAAATATTTGAAAAAGTTTTTGAAAGGATTTGGGTTTTGAGATTTGGGAAATTTAAATCCCTTTTGAGTTTGAAAATGATTTTCAAAGGTTTTGCAAAATAATGGTGAAATTATTTTGAAAATATTTTTGAATTGGATTTCTAATCTGGTGGAATTTGGATTTAAAAATATTTGGAAATTTTTTTTAAAGGGATGAAAGCGCTAAACTCTTTTTGGTCGCTGGAAAATAATTCCAGTGATGATCGCGACATCATCGGTGTTCATTTTCGAGTTTCCAAGGGAGGAATTGCTACCCGAATGTTTTAAACTGGAATTGTTTGCAAAATTTGAGTTTGATTTTAGAAATGCAAAGGATTTTGGATATAGTTGATTTCAAAGGTAATTTTGAATATTGGGAAATTGTTTAAAGCCATGGAAGTAAATTAGAAATGTTTATGGAATCATAAGAGATTTGATAACTCATTAAAATTGGAAATTTACTGGAAATGTAAATAAGTTAGAAAATTTATAGACGTTTAAAAATTTGAATTGAAATTGAATGTCGAAATTCATTTAGAATTTTAACTAAATTTAATAAGTCAAGTGGACTACATAAAACTAAGTATTGAAATCAAAATTAGTGAATAAACTAATTGATTTAAATTGGTAAGTAAATAAATTGGAATCGAATATTGGAATCAATTCAAAGGGTAAAATGGTAGAATTTGTTCGAAGGAACTATAAGAAGTAAGAGTTTGGAAATAACTTTTATTTGAAATTAAATATAGTTTGAAGATAAATTGAATTCAAGTAGGATTGAAAACGAAAATTTGGATAAAAGTTGGGAATAAAGGTATTGAGATTTGAAATTAATTAGTAGATTGATGCAAATTGAATTTATATGGAATTGGAACTCAAACGTGAATAAAAGAAAAAAATTGATATAGCTAATAATCAATTAGAAATAAATATATGGGAGGTACGTATATTACTTTATTCTCATAATGATTTGATCTAGAATTCGAGCACAGAATTTCAAGATAATTATATCGATCCGAGTTGGGATTATTCATTCGATTTTCGACGGCGAATCCCGGATATGGATTTTTGGTTGATTCTAGAAATTCTCTATCATAGTTTATGGATATGCAAGGAGAATAATGGTTTTTTATCAAGAAACCAGTGAGTCCCCACTAGAGTGCTGGGTGGACGATACTAGTTCGGAAATGAAATTGTGTGATCGAGTGAGTGATCGGATTTGGTATTACGTACAGATGAATACGGACATCGTACGGGCTTGAATGAATATTGAAACTTTTGTAAAGAAATGTATAAAATGATTTTAAATGTTGCAATTGGATATATACAGGTGTTATAAAGGAAAAGCGAATTGCATTTTTGATTTCGAAGATAAATTGAATTGCTCAACAGAAGGTATGTATTTAAAATTTCTATATGAAATTTGATGATTTTTTAGTCTAGCCACCTGGCTTTTTGTTTTTTTTAATTTTAGGGGCCCATAGTGGCATTTTGTAGTCGTACAGAGCTAGCCACGCAAAGGAGACGCTGGCGAAATTTTTTGAAAATTTAGGGAGTAAGTGAAATTTTGATAATTTAAATTCTGAATTTTAATTTTAATTTTAATTTTAATTGTTGAGTACATAACGCTATTTGGAAACTATGGAAGATTTTGGAAAGTTAGTTGAAGTGATAGTGGGTCATTAATAAAAATATTTGTTTTGGAAAGCTGATAAAATTGTTTGGTTTTTGAAAAATAGTTAAAGGTTATGGATCATTCTTCTTAACAAGTAATTTCAGGACATTTGAAATTGGAGTGGGGAGAATGTGACAACCTAGAATTTTGGACATTTGAAATTGGAGTATTTAAACGATTTTAAATATTTGAAAGTTGGTTTAACTTGAATTTTAAAAATATCTGTTTATTTGGCAATTAAATTATTGAATTTAAATATTGAAATTTAGGTAAAATATTGAATCTTCAGTTTTATGCTGGTTAAAAATATTTCAAAGGCTTGGAAAATTTATATTGATAATACTAAAGATAATAGAAGTGTTAAAAATTGGAATTTGAAGTGTTTGTTCATGTTACGCCCCACCTCTATACCCACGCTAGCCAAGGACACTACGATGTAATGCCGTCGACTAGCATGGAGAATAAGGCTTTTGAGGAGCGACCATCTGTATAATTGCTTTATGCGAGTACCGGTATGCCATATAAAATATAACTTGCATTCTTTTCAAAAGGAAATCCGACATACCGACACAAACTCAAAGCTACTACATAGTGGCTATAATGTCTTCGGAAACAAATATAGAAATAAACATAACACAAATCAGTCACAGATAATTCATATCACAAATGCGGAAATAGACATGAATATAACACATGAAAGTGTACATCAGAGTAGTGGTCAAACAAGATCCACAATATCAAAAAGAAAAGATACAAGTGCTAGACAAAAGAATATGTATACATCAATGAGTCTATATCTCAATAGTATACAACAAAAACTACTAAACTAGAGTAGTTAGCCAAAAGATCAGATGATGGTCCGATAAGGAGTCAAGTAGAAGCACCTGTAAAATCTCAGTCTGACCCGAGTATTATTTAAGAAGAAAATAATAAACGGATCGGTCTAGCTATAATTATCAGTTAAAATGAGATATAATAAAAAGACGTATGATAACCAAAAATGTCATACTACGACAAATATACATTAGAAAATCCACAAAAGTCATACAATATCTCAAGAATCTCATAACATAAAAAAGAATGTCATATTCTTTATTTCATTCACCAAGCCACAAAAAATGACATACATATCAATGCTAATCGTAAAAGTTGGTGAAACATAAATTCCAGAAATCCTCAATTTAAATCCAGAAATCACAAGAAAAGGATGGCCAATCCCAAACGGAACGCTATTCCATAAACCGGACATCGACGCACCTAGATAGCTACGCCCCATGCACAGTCAAACATCGTCACACCTAGAAAGGTACGACCCATGAAAAGACAAACTTCGACGCACCTAAATAGATACGCCCCATGTAATGTCTAGCATCGATGCACCTAGAAAGGTATACCCCATGCATAAATAAATATCGACGTACCTAGAAAGATACGCCACATGCATAAATCAACATTGACGTATCTAGAAAGATACGCCCCATGTAATGTCTAACATCGATACACCTAGAAAGATACACCCCATGCAAAGTCGAACATCAACGCACCTAGAAAGATACGTCCCATGCATAGACGAACATCGATGCACCTAGAAAGATACACCCCATGCCCCGACTTATTGAGCCGATTGCTCCACGAAGTAAATAAACATCGACACACCTAAATAGATACGACCCATGTGTAAATAAACATCGACGCACCTAAATAAGTACGACCCATGCAAGAAATGAGACGAATCTCAATAAAACAAGGTACCGTCCCCTCCGTGGACAAAGAAACATAGCATAGTGCTAGTCTAAAACACAAAAATGATCCTCAATGATCATCAAGAAAGAGTCAATTACTCTAAGCTAGTAAATATATGAGCTTAGCTTCATGTCCCATAACCACTAGCTTAACTTAAATATTTACGAACAAATCGTAGATTTCCACTCGAAATTGTCACAAGAGATTCAATCGAACAAGTCCAAGAAATAACCGACGAAGCAAATGCAAGCATTTCATGCCACTTGTTTTACTAAGCCGTTTAATTAGATTTCTCATACGAATGAGGTAAAGGTTTGTATATACTAATAGATTGGAAAACAGTTTTCTAAACATGCTTGATATTGAAAATAGAGTTGAAATCATTTTGATAAAAGAGTTTTGATATTTACTACTAGTATTAAAACCTTTATATTTTTAAAGTTACAAATCACAAAAATGATTGTAGAAACAATCAATCACTAAAATTCACATTCGAAGACGTGAATAAAATCCAAAGAAATCAATATCAAATCCATCAAAATGGATATTTTGATAATTCCCAAAGAAAATATCATCAAAATCTATAATAAATGATAACAGCAAAAGGGAAACAGCAAGAATTGATTAAAGTTGGAAATTCAACAAAATAGACAACATAGGAAAAATTGGCAAATAGGAGCAGGTCGGTCAACCGGACTCCCTAAGTCGGTTGACTGAACCAAAGGTAGAAGTGCTCGGGTAGCAGGTCGATCGACCGGACCTTGAGCTCGGTCGGCCGAAGCCCTGTAACCTGTACTACCAAAAAAGAGGCAGGAAGTGCACGGGTAGCAGGTCGGTCGGCCGGCTACATAGCTCGGTCGGCCGGACCCTATTGCCAGCACTCCCTTGCCTATCTAATGATTGCCAATCCCTTCCGAATTGCAATCGGTCGAGCAACGGCGCTAAGGATTTACGCCATTGTTAACGCTTAAAATTGAACGCTAACACCTCGGTGTAAGTAGAGATTAAGTGAAAGCACCACTCGTCTATATGGGAATTAAAAGTAAGTAGAAAAGTCACAGAGAAAGCAGTAAAAAGACAACAGTTTTATAGTGGTTCGGCTTCAAGTTAAGCCTACGTCCACTTTAATCTTCTTTATAGCTGAATCAATTACAACTTTACAACAATCTTTGATTACAGCACTGATAGGACAAAAATCTAAAACTCCGATGTGGAAGAATTCTTTAAATCCATGTCGATTGTATTAGATTTCCTCTTGAAGTTCGTTGAGATGTCTTTCGTGTTTGGAGTATCGAGTGAGTCGAGAATTCGGCAGAGTGTCGGCATTCCAGAAATGAGCAAAAAGATCCCTTTCCAGTTGGAGTAGGCGGGGTATTTATAGAGAATTTTCAGAATTAGGTCGTAGGTCGCAAGCGACCTTGGATAGGTCGTAGGTCGTGAGCGACCTAGTTGGAGTGGTTTACGGCTTAACTATGGTATACTTGATCATTCTGAACAAACTAACGAGTCATAGGTCGTGGCCGACCTAGGGAGGAAGCGGCATAAGAAGCTCCTTTGGTATGTTTAGGTCGTGAGCAACTTAGGGAGAATAATTGGCGATTTATGGTTTGGGAGCGGCCTATAAACAAGCGGCTTCATTTTTTGATAACTCGCTAGGTCGCTTAGCTACTAACTCGCTAGATCGCTTACCTACTAACTCGCTAGGTCGCTTAGCTACTAACTCGCTAGGTCGCAGATCTCTTGTATCTTTAGCCCGTTAAGTCGCGAAGCCTCTTTGTTGTGCTATGCTGTTGCCCTGTGTTGATGGTTAGGTCGTTAGGTCGTTGAGAGTTTAGGTCGTTCATTTCCTTAGGTCGCTTAGCCGTGGGATCGTGGAGTTAGCATTTGCCCCTCGAATTATACGCCTATGTCATAGGTCGTGTGCTTCAACTTAACTTTTCTAGGTCGTGAGCGACCTAAGAGATAAGTTAACTCGCATGTCCATTCGTCTTCCTCTATCCCCCCTATATAATCTGCTAATTCGTTCCTTTCTCCTTACTTGCTTTAGCCTTTAGAAATGCCATTGAAGAAACTTCCAACCTGAACTCACCGATCACCGGTCATCCTTGCAACCTCATTACGTAAGTGAATCCGTTCTTTGTTCAATTCACGACCATTATTAAACCACGAGTCCTGGATTCCCACCTCTAACCTCCGATCCAACTTCGTATTTTTTATGTTTCATCGCGAACCATGCCACGATTGATTTCTGATGGAATTGAGGTAGCTCGATTTTTTTTTGGGTGATCTTTGATGATTTGAGGAGGAGGTGATGGATTGTAATGCCTCGAATTAGCTGGTCGGTGAGTTTGGAGGATGGGTTATTGGGTTATTGGTTTCCAAGTTGAATTGTTGCGCTTCTGGTGAATTGGAGGGGATGGACACGCGGCAGTTGATGAGTGGAGAGAAGGTCATAAGAGTTTTGATGGGAGGAGTTTGATATTTCCGAATCGTCTCAGAAACTACCTAGTAACTTTAACCGACCTAAAATCCTTCACGACCTAACTGTTCGTGGTTCGTCCTTTCGCGACCTATCTTCCTACGACTTAAGATGACCTTCATGACCTAACTGCTCGTGGCACCGCCCTTTGCGACCTATCTTCCTGTGACTTAAGCTGTAGGTCGTGTGTGCGCTCGAGCGACTTAAGACTTAGCCAACTTGCGCTGCCTTTTCCATGAAACTTTAAAGCCAAGCGACCTAGGAGATTAATGACTTAACTTCTTGCGGCATAGGTCGTAGGTCGCACATGTGTAGGTCGTAGGTCGCGTATGAATTCGAGCGACCTAGGACTTAGCCTGTTTTGCATTGCCTTGAACTCCTTTCAACTTGAATGAATATGACATTGCTGAATTGAATTCCCAACTTGAACTGTCGAGATAACATTTCTGAACTTGTGGCACTTATTTACAGATCTCATTAACTTTAATGCTAATAACCTGTTAAATACAACATTTGCAGAAAAATGGGACGAATATACTGCCACTGACCGCCCACATCAAATGACAGATTAGTCGATAAAAGATAATCAACTTAAAGAAATTATATGAAATGCTGTGAATCGACAAATTCAAGTGAAGTATTAAAGCAAAGCCATATTAATCAATTAAAACTGACTTGTTTGCATCAACACTACACTTGTATTTGGACTTAAAACAACAAGCCCTGAAACATTAAAATTGGCAATTGCATATTAGTTTATTTTTCAATTACATTTGCTTGTCGTTTTATTAGTTTTGCACAACACTTCACACAATTAGGAAACGTGCACCTTCATATTTGAATATCTAGTGCCTTGTGTAGAATGTCTTCTGAAGAAGAGAAAATAGAGCAAACCGAAGGGGTCTTCTCGATAGCCAATCCATTGGATAATCCTCCAAAAAGAACTCCAACTTCTCTGAGTCAGCGGGCATTCAACCAATTACGTATTCAATTTGGTATTGTTGAAGCAGATGCTATGCTTCCTGGGCCAACCGATACTGCTGATAGGCCACCCCTCAGTTTTATCGCCGTCAACCGTCAAATGTGCCTATGTGGTGCCATTCCTCCTTTCAATGACTTTCTTCAGCAACTCCTTCTCCGACTAACCATCTCTTCCTTTCAACTGCATCCCAATGGCTACGCCATCCTGATGGGATTGTGCGTTCTATTCAGGAGGACACTTAACCGCCTTCCGAGCTTCGAAGAAATTTGCTAGTTATGCACATTCGAAAAGAACAAAGACCACCCCTCCATCATACTCATGAGAAGTGCCCGAAACCGTAAACTTATCACCGATCTTTCCGAAAGTGCTCACGGTTTTTTGAATCAATTCTTCTTCGTTCGCTGCCCCCTAGGGTTTTATGCCATCTTGAGAATAGGAAGTAAGATTGCTCATCCCCGTTCTTTCCGTTTCTGAGTTTTTCGAGATCCAAATTGCCAAGTGCTAATTTCATTCTTTTTCTTTTACAACACTTCCTCCTCCCTCTAGAAATCCCAGTCACAAGACTACTTTTGAAAGATTAAGTGTCGTGCCGGTTGAGGAAAGAAGTATTAAGTTTTTGCTGAAAGATGAACTTCTTCACCAATACGGGCTTCTGCACTCTTCTCGCTCTACTCAACCTCATGAAGTCCCTGATTCTCCAGTAGAGACATCGGATGCCCCAGTTTTCGTCAGAGAACTTACACCGAAAGAACATACCGTTGAGGCTTCACTGGTAAAGTGTTCTACTTCATTTGTTGTTGCGGGGCCATCCAGCAAACTTGCACTTGCCCCGGTCATCGAAGAAGAGGAACCTCCCCAACAATCCAGGAAATCTGGCGACGAAGGAACTGAGAGAACAAGTCCCTCCAGGCACAGCGGTGATGATACTTTTGAGGGGTTGAGCGACCTGATGATTACTTCACAGGAGCTTTTCAAAGATGATCATATCACTGCTAAAGTTACTTCTCCAGCAGTTGAAGCGACATCCATCTTGCAACAAAATCCGTCAGCCCAAGAATTAACACTTGCTGTAAAATCTGCCATCACCCCCCAACCAAGGAGTGGTTCGTAGTTTGATGCGTGTAGTTTGCACGTTACACACACTTAGGACTTTTCGGCACTTATATGCGTTCAACTTCCTTGCTTTGAAGATTTCTAAGTTTATTTTTTCTTCATTTTCAGGCTCTCCAATGGGACGAAGTGGCTCTTACTACGATGATTTCCAATGTTATGGGAAGCGCTGTTCTTATGATCCCAGGAGGTATCTTCCTGCCACTTAGGAAACCGGCGAAGAAAGAGCTGCGAGGAAGGCTCGTGAGAAGCGCGCTTATGAAGAGCGCTACGGGAGATGGGACGAACGACATGATTCTTCCCAGAGAGAGGATGATTCCCACAAGCGAAAATCCCGTGATGACAAGGGAAAAATCCATCTCGTTGAGGACCCGAGTAAACGGGCAAAAATTGGTGAAAAACCGACATCTGAACTCTCTGAAAAGCCCACTGCTCCCGTCTCTTTGGAAATTCCTTCCAGCTCTCCCGCCCTTCAAAGAGCCGATATTCAAACAATCATAAGTAGGCCCCCGTATCAAGTTGGGCAGGGTCCGGCTACTCTTCAAAGTCGGTTTCCACACTGGTGCTTAAAGGGAGTGCGTTTTTATCTCGACTTGGTCTCAATCGATAAACAAGCCATGTTGTGCAATCTTGATGCCATCAAACTCGATATCGAGAGAATGTCTGGTTGGCAGAAACTTGTTGACGAGCTTCAAAGGGTAAATCGTGCAAACTTTGAAGCCATGCTGACTATGGAAAATGACAAATCCGAGTGGCACAAAACACTCGATCAGCATGATGCCAAAATGAAGAGTATTGCCGCTTATAATGAGAAGCTTGAAGGCGAAGGTTGAAAAACTTAAGGAAGAGCTCGCTACTTCTTCCACTTCCTATTCTCAGAGAGAAGAAGTGCTTCAAAAACAAGTGAGAGATGCTCATGCGGAACAGAGAGATGCTGAAGCTAAATTTGAAGCACGGCAACAAGTTGTGGATAACTACCGAGCCGACGTTGCTCATCTACGAGAAAAGACCAACTCCCAAAACTTGGAAATTGAACTGCTAAAAGCTCGACTTTCTAAAGCTGAAAAAGAGCGCGATGAAGCTATTGCAGGCGAAGCAGCAGCCGAGGAATCTCATATGGCAACTAAAGCCGAAGTCAGCTCTACTTTATTCGAGTTTTACATTCACAGTGTTCTGGGGCGCGGTAACCTTAAATTTTTGGGACCGGAGTATGAAATCACTTTGGCCAAAGTGTGGGAAGCCGCACTTGATATGCTTGGACGAGCCGGATATGCCGAAGTAGATTTAATGGCACACTATCTAGATGATGATGCATGTGCCGCTCTTGCCAGGGGAAAGGAGAAACTCGCCAAAGAGAGAGCCGAAATGGCAGAAGGAGAACATTTAGGGAAGGCAACTTCAACCGACCTAGTTCAACCTTTGATTTCAGCCGACATCAATATTGTTGGCTCCAGTTCCCATTCTCCACCTCCTGCTCAAGCTGCTATTAAAAGTGCCACTGCCCGCACTGGAGATGAGGCTCAACAAAGCACTGAAGCACAGGACTTTGAATTTGACATAGTAAAGCCTACTTCTCCAGGTAACCTCAATGTTGATCTAACTCAAGTGGACTGCTTGTTTACTTCACATGAGCTTGATGAACTTTTTGATTATTACTTAAATCTTGACGTGCCACTTTCTCCTCTTTTTATGAGAGATGCTGATTTTAACTTCTCTTCTCCTGGCGCCAAGTGTTGCTCAGCCTTCCCCTCCTCCAGTTGTTTCCTCTCTGCCTCTTCAGATTACTCCCTCTACTGTTTCTCAACCGGGGTCACAAGAGGAGCAGATAGAAGCTCTTCAAGGATTGGATGACCCGGTCGCTTCACAAGAACAGAAGGCCGAGGAACCTGAAGAAGGCGAAAGAACCCCGGAGCAAACTATTTCTGATGACATAAAGTTGTTTGCACTTTTCACTCCGGGCAGTGAGTCTTCTTCAAGGAAGAAGGGGAAGCGTGTAGTTTAAGAAAAGGAGAAAAGCTTTTGTCGGCGAAGAAAAAGCAGAAGAAAGTCTAATTGCACCCCTTCCTCTTTCTTCCTCTACTCTAACAAGCCGGCCCAAAAAGTTAATCATCCGGCCAGGCGAAGGCTCAAAAGGTGGCAGGAAGAAGAAGTGATGGGTTTGGGACTTATGCTTTTCGTCTCGCTTTTTTTCTTTTTTGCTTGTATATATAAAGACTTGTGTTGACTGGAGATTGTGCGGGTACCGGTCTCCGCCTTCTTTTGTTTTGAAACCTGCACATGTATAAAAAATTTATAGTATGGAATAAAATAATTCTTTTACTTGTACAAACATCTGTCTGTATTTGAGAATGCATTTATTCTTCTTTTTCATACAAGTTTCTTTATTTTCTCTGTGTAATGTTGCAGTAAACCTATGGTATGTTGCTTGAGCATTGTTTTTATTTTTGTAACTATATTATATTGGCCCCATACCATGGTTTATTGCAACCTCTTTCACATTGGCAAAATTTTGGAGAACAACTCTTCTATTTCGAGAAGACTTATACTCTTTCTTTAGAGAACAACTTTTTCATTCAAAGGAGGTTTGCATCTGTACTTTATAGAATAATTTTTCCATTTTTAAGGAAAATTTTTCTGATTTAGTAGAATGCACCTCGTATTGGAGACGTTTCTCTTTCTTTCTCTCTTTCTCTCTTTTTTTTTATGGAGAAGTTTTTACACTTCACTTTCGGAGAAAGTCGCTTTTATTTTTGGCAAGTGAATTTTCCTTCGTGGTAGAGTGGGCCTCTAAAAAAGGGCTTTGACCTGTTTGTGCCTCCGAAGAGGGCTTTTGTTTGATTGTGCGTCTGGGAAGAGGGCTTTTTTGTTTGATTGTGCCTCTGGGAAGAGGGCTTTTTTGTGTGTGCCTCTGGGGAAAGGGCTTTTGTTTTTTCGCTGTATGCGGGGAAGCGGGCCTCCGAAGAGGGCTTTTTGTTTCTGCCTCTGGGGAGAGGCTTTTATATTTTCCCTGTTCACTGGCAAGCGGGCCTCCGAAGAGGGCTTTTTGTTTCTGCCTCTGGGGAGAGGCTTTTATTTTTTCCCTGTTCGCTGGGAAGCGGGCCTCTGAAGAGGGCTTTTCACATTTCGACTCGTGTGAAGTTTTATTTCAGATCGTGGTGAAATATGTGCCTCCGAAGAGGTCTTTTAGCATTTCAACTCTGGTGAAATGGGCCTCCGAAGAGGGCTTTTCACATTCCAACACTTGTGAAGTTTTATTTCAGATCTCGGTGAATGCGTGCCTCTGAAGAGGTCTTTTCACCTTTCAACTCGTGTGAAGTTTTATTTTAGATCACGGTGAAATGTGTGCCTTCGAGTAGGGCTTTTGCCTGAAAGTTTCTTTCCCATGGTTGGATGGATTCACGGGGCGGACACAAGTTACTTGGATTGTTTGTTTGCACAAACGTTCTCAGCTAGTTAACAAGTGTCCTGTGCCACCGGTCATTCCACCAATCTTTTTGTTGAGAAAGAGAACTTTCTTTTTCTGGCAAGTCCCATTAGAGGTCTTTATCCTCCGAAGAGTTGTGTAACGACCCGTTAAAATTATGATGTTTAATAGAATAGATTTATATAAGTTCTTATTTGTTTAAGAATAAAATGCAGAGATTTGGTATAGTTGTAGTAATTGCAATTTAGTGTAACTACAATATTTTATAATAATAGAGGTGGACAATGTAAATTGTCACAACTTGATTTGAAGTAATTTTAAGAAACAAATTTAAGTTGAATCTGTAAAAGTTAATATGAATATTTACTTTAATGGTATTCATTAATATAAAGATGTAATTAGTGTAGATAGTAATAATTTATGTCTGTAGTAAAGAAAAAAGAAAACTAATAGTAACATAGAATTTATTTTATGTAAACAAAAGTATAGTGGAACAAATTTATGAAAATTTATAGAAACAGTGTTTGTAATCAGTTTGGGTTATTAATATTTGAAAGATAGAAATGTGTAAATACGTTAATAAATTTATAATGGTAAGAATGAAATATATATAATAATAAGCATTGATTCAATTAAAGGAATTTAACTTTAATAAATGGTCATTTAATAAATTCAACGTTGTAAGAAATCATGATAGTTGTGAAAATGTGTACAAACTTCGATTTTTGGGAATTTATTGGATTTATAACGGTTTTATTATTAAGGGATGAGTTTAAAGGGTTATTCCATTTTGTAAAGTAAAAGAGAAGAATGCATAAAAATATAACAGGACTAAATAGGATTGATACTTAATAAAATAGAATAAATTGCCCATTTATGTAGATATGTATAGTGGACTATAAATGGCCTAAGCAAATTTAAATGGAATAATTATTGAGATTTGTACTATGAAAATAAATAGTAACATTTATTTGCATGTAGTAAAAGCCTATTTAGGTGACTAGAATTTGGAGTAAACGACTATTATATGTTACCTATTCTTGTTTCTTGTAAATTGAGTTGGGAAATTTAGAATGATTTCAAGGTATATAACCTTTATGTTACTTAAACTAGAAAATGCAGTAGCTAAATTTGTGAAATCTAATTTTACGGAACATAGTGTGTAAGATCTTTGCTGAGAAAAATTTACTTTACAGGTAGTGTATATTCCTAATAAAATGAGACTATGGGTTATAGTAAAGTTTTAAAACCAGATTTTATCCATGTGAATAAAAGAATGGAGGTAATTGGATTTCTGCCATTAAGAAAATTTAAACGTTTATGATTACGTTAAATGAATTTAAGTTGAGATTGAAAATATTTATGTATGTTAAATTCATACATTTGGCTATAGTGGATTTAATAAATAAAAGATGAAATGGTGAAATCAAGTGGATATAAAAGTGTCAATTATACATTGAAATCATGTGGATATAAAGTTAATTGAAAACAAGAAGTTAATATAGGAATCAAGCCTTATTGTTTATTTGGATTTGTTGCAATAGTTGAGTCCATAAATTTAAGTTAAGGCTAATTCAAGTTAGTTGGACCATAGTTGATACAACTTTAGAAAGCAAGACTTTATTTATAATCTGAATATTAAATCCAACAAATGGTACTTACTACATATATAAATGGAATTAAACGTAAATTATTACGTTATTAAAGTAAAATGAAAATTTCAAACATTGGAGTGAAATCCTAAACTAATGTTAGTTGACATCAATAACTTTGGATAATAGAAAGGAAGTGAATTTAATAAAATCAATCAACAATTTTAAGGTTGAACTCATTAAGGTTGGAATTGATAATAGTTAAGAAAATAAAGGAAATGGGGATAAAGTTATTAATAATTTGGAATTTTATTTATGGTAAAAAGTTTATTTGAAATCAAATGAATTGGAATGGAAATCAAATCTATTTATCTAATTGGATTTTGATTGAGAGTATAAGATATAAGCTTTAATAAGTGAGTTTAGAATATAATTTATAATTCCCAAATAATAATAAAAAAATGCAGAAATTAACACTTCAAATTGAGACATTTATAGGTTTTAATTCACATCCAAGCTTGGTAAATAATTTGGAATTGATTGAACTATAGAAATAATGAAATTTGGCCAATATTGGGAGTTGAATAATAAAATTTGATTTTTGTGATTTAGTAAATTGATTTAATAAATATTAAAAATAGCCATTTTTGTCACGGACTCGGATTTCGACGAAACCAGTTTCATCGGATCCGTATCGGTGAATTATTATAAGGTTTCAATTTTCGTATCGATCGGACTTGTCGTTTGATCGTACGGACGCGAAACGCCTTGAAATCAATTTTATTAAAATCAATTTGAAATCAATTTGAAAATCTTGTTTTCAGCATAACTTCTTCATACGATCAAATTTGGTCACGAAACTTTTTCCATCGCGTTCAGAATATTTTAAAATACCTATCTCGATATATGGGTTTGACGAATTTCGTTCCGGGGTCAGAACGAGCTTTTTGGGCCTTTGTTTGTTCCGTACGTTCATCTATCTAGCCCATCCATTCTAACCCAGCCCAACCTATATATATGCTATCATAAACCCTAGCCTCCTCCTTATTGTCTTTGTCTGTACGTTCATTGCCTTCAGCCCTCTTTCTTCCTCAATGTATACATCTCAGATCAAATTTCAAATTGCAAAACAAAGTGAAAATTCAAAGTCCTCCTAAAAATCCAAAAAAAATATATGTCAATGTTTTCGATATGCGTAATATTCTGGTGCAATTCGTTTCTGATTTCGAGGCGTCGTTTGTCCAGAATCTGCAGTTCTTTCTCGGCCGTTCGTTTGGAATCTTGGTCGATCCAACGGTGGATCTTTGCCCAATCGTCGATCGGGAGGCATCGTTGCGGAGCTGGTGACGTGCAGGTCTTGGATCTGGTACCAATTCACCTAGATGCTAAGCGAGTTCGCCAGGAATTGGCTCAAGAGGCGCGGCGGTCGCGTAACAGGAGGGGCGACCGGAGGCTTCGCGACTGCTCGAGGTGGGGGCGGCCTGACCTAGGGTTTCGATTGCCGTGCTCTGATCAGCCTGAAGATGGCCGTGGGAGGTGAGCAAATTCGATGATGGTGGCGGCTCAGTCAACTTAGGGTTTGCGTTCGAACAGCCTGAGTCTCACGAGAAGGAGAAACGTGATTGGATCTCAGTGCTGACGTGTTTTGTTTGTTGAGGTGATTATGTTCCTTTTTATTAATTTATATTTGAATTTCAACTCGATAAAACCAAATAACTTTTTCATACGATACCCGTTTTACGAACGGTTTTTTTTGTTAGGTTCGTAATTTAATTCCGGACTTGATGACGCTGGTTTGGACAAATTCTGAGACGGGCGAATTTTTGGGTTTAAATCGAATTTAAATTCGATTTAAATTCAAAAGGTGAGTGTTTTAACCCACTCACGATTACTAGAAGCTTTTATGTTTGTTAAATAAATTTTAGAAATGAATAGAAATTTATTTATGAGCTTTTGGGCATGTTATTTCATCCATATCTGTTGAATTGCATTTTTTGAATTTAGCTGTTAATTTAAATTGATTGATTGCATATTAATTGGCTGTTAGAAATTATTGTTTGCATAAGAACTGCTAGTTAACAGTTATGTAAATTTATATTGAGTAAACTGTTAGATAAATAGTTGATAAATTTAATTTGGAAAAAAACTGACAGTTATTACCTGTTGTATATGTTCATAGATATATACTGTTATTGATTGAAATTGGTTGATGGTTGCGATTGGATGATGGATGTTGTTGATGAATGAATGTTTATTGCATATCATTAAAATTGCAAATTTATCATGCATATTTCATTTTTCGGGATTGTGGTTTGAAATGATAAAACCGCAAAGTTTTATTTTTAAATTGCGGATTGAAATGATAAATATCCGTATCACTTGACCATAGGATAGAAAATTATATACAGGCACCGCGGTCTATATATAACTATTTTAATGTGATTTCTATGGTTTGGATGGAATACGGTTTATAATAATCTTAAATTTTATACTGTATAAATATTTTTCTTCCGTATTTATGTACATGAAAAGTTGGAAATTTTGAAATAAAAAGGTGTATAAATTCCCTTAGTAAAATGGAAGAAAATTTAGAAAATGGAGTTGGATAAATTTATATCATATGTTTAAATGTTAAGTTTGGAAATTTAAGATATGATATTTATAATTGGATTTTTCCCAAGAAAAATTGAAATGAATATTCTAATATGAATTTGAATTGGAAAAATATTCTAATATAATTGGAATCGAAAAATACATATGTTTTATTACTAGAAATTGGAGTTGTTTAAGGATTTATGTGAATATTCAAACTAAATAATAAAACATTTAATTTGTTGAAAGAATATATTCCAATTTTAGTTTTTGAATATTAATACTCCAATGGATTTATATATATGGAAATTGAAATGGTTTTGGAACTTAAGAGTGATATCTAAATTATGGTTTTAACTTTAGATAAAGAAATATTTCCATAAAGCCATATAACTTATTTCTTTACAAAGTGACAGTAAAGTTAAGCCTTTGAAATTCATATACCGTTGAATATCCAAACCATTTGAGTTTTAAAAGTTAGGGTTTGAAATTATGGATTTCCAAAAATATTATGCTTTGAAAATATTCGATTTTCAGATATTATGAAGTTAAAGCCTTTTATTATTGGAAAGGAATTATATTTGGGATAAGTGGTAAAATATGGTTTTGGGTTTTGGAATGATATCGTAATATTATGGTTTTGAAATGGATTATATTCTGGTTTAAAAGTATAAACTATTTTTAAATAACCGCGGTGTTATAATAACGATGGGTTGGCAAAGAGACCGGGATCGGATATGGACATACTCTCTGTCGATACCGAAAACCACTTTGACTAACCGTGTACGCGGTGGAGATTCCAGAATGAAGTAGGTTGGTGGCGACGATTCCTGTAAGGTAAATACGTGGACCCGACTCCCGTGAGTTGGCATAAGGTGGCTAAAACAGGAGCGATCGACGGGTTAATGAGGTCATTCCTCTGATCGGACACTCCTCTTCGATATTATACTATGACTTTGGATTGATTCAGTGGCCACTTCTATTTTTTTGATTTGGGGAGTTGTTTCGAGGTGGGCGGTTGCTGCGGCTTCGCGTTACCATCGGCCCGGAAGCGTAATTGGTATATCTACCCTGGCATTGCCTAGTTGTGCCGTGTCACCTACCCTATCGCGCCTTGTACGAGTTTGGTTTTCTCCCGTAGCCCGTGTGGTATCCTCTAGTGGCTTCCCGATCAGGAGGGACTATGATATTGGATGGACTACTGGGACTATTACGTGTTAAGGGCTATATGGGTAACCCCTTAACGCTATTAAAAAGTAAGTTTATTTTATAAATAGACACTACTATAATAGCGCAATATACTACATAGTAAATAGTTTAACGGATCCTTAGGAGATGTAAATCCCGAGCATCTCTTGAGTTACTGTACTCATATTTATTTTTGTTTATTTAACTCACATAAGATATTCTAGTCTGACTCGAGTGTTTTTGTCTTTTCAAATTCGCTCGGGTCAGTCCGAGCATTTCAGGATAGCAGATTTAGCTTGGAGGACGAAGACGAAGATTCAGCATTATTTATATATAGTATTACACCACATACTCTTTATATTCCGCTGCATTGTTGTATTGGTATGTGTGACTCTGATGTTCATTGTATAAGTGAAATAACTGTTTTGTAAACTGTTTTGAACTGTATATTTATTATTATATTTTATCCTTCCGCTGTGAGATTCTATTTGTTTTATTCCTTCTCTGTTTTTCTTATTTACCCCATAACAATCCGCCCTTGCGTATGCTTTGAATTGGCACGTGTGTCGGTTTAAAGTGTGCAAAAAGGCGGGATGTTACAAGTTGTGCCTCCGAAGAGGGCTTGCGCCTCCGAAGAGGTCTTTTGCTATTTGCTGCCTGCTCGCCCATGTCTTTTCGCCATTTGCTCATATCAGTGGTTCCCTGTTATCGTTTTCAAGCACAGATTCCTTTCTTTTGCAAGTAGCTTATTTTATCCAAAGAAGTGTACTTCATCGTTAAATGAGTTCGCAGGGGCAGACACAGGCTAATTAATCGGATGTTCGTTTGCAAAAACGATCACAATTAGTTAGGAAGGGTCCACCTCTGGCAGAACCACTAACTGTTTTCTTGAAGCACTTCTTATATAGGATTTGAGTCTGGAATTTTTGTGGCTGAACATTCATTTGTTGAGTGATGTCCGGGATCGCTTGGTCTCATGATGGGTAAGCTTTGTTTTAATGGCCTGCAATATTAAATCGACATTTTAGCAATACAATTGAAGTACTTTATATATCGAAATAAAACAGGCAGTTTATAATAGTAGAGAACACAAGATTATAGTGGTTCGGCCAAGAACTGGGCCAACATCCACTTTATAGTTCTTATTATTCACTTGCATTGGCTTTACAATGGCTTTCAATACAAGAATCATACATTCATAATTCTTTTACAGTATTTCAGTAAAGCTTTTAAGTAAAATATGGGCGCAAGTGATTGCTGTTCCAAGCTCTAGGAATTGGATCTCCTTCGACAGTTGTCAGTTTGAAAGTGCCATCAAGAAGTTTTTTGCCTATGACATATGGCCCTTCCCAGTTTGGCGCAAACACTCCTGTTGCTGTCATGACCCTTTTCAAGACTAGATCTCCAATATCAAAGCTGCGTTGGCGAACTTTGGAATTGAAGTGCCTAGTAATTCTTTGCTGATGGGCTGCAATTCTGAGCTGAGCCTCTTCCCTTTTTTCATCAAGGAAGTCAAGTGCTTCAAGTTGCAACTCTTCGTTTTCAGCTTGGTTGAAATGAATTCTTCTATGTGAAGGGACTTCTATTTCCACCGGAATCATTGCTTCTGATCCATATGCCAATGAAAATGGAGTGTGCCCGGTCGCAGTTTTGTGGGTAGTTCTATATGCCCATAGTGCTAGTGGACGCTTATCGACCCAACCACCTTTCGCTTTTTCCAGCTGTTTTTTGATGGTTGATTTGATAATTTTGTTTACTGCTTCCACTTTCCCGTTTGCCTGCGGATGAGCCACTGCTGAGAAGCTTTTTTGGATCTTGAATCGCTTGCAAAAATCTTGGAACTCTTCACTTTCGAATTGGGTTCCATTATCTGTGATTATCTTTTGAGGCACATCATACCTGCAAATGATATTTTTAGTTACAAAGTTTATCATCTTTTTAGAGGTAATAGTAGCTAATGTTTCAGATTCAGCCCATTTAGTAAAATAATCAACACCAACACTAGCATATCTGATTTCAGATTTGGCGGTTTGCAAGGCCCAATGAGATCTATTCCCCAAATAGCAAATGGCCACGGAATGACCATCTGTGTTATCTCGGTGGAAGGTGCTCTTGGGATTTTTGCAAATCTCTGGCATCGGTCACATTTTCGGACATAGCTTGCAACATCACGATTAATATCTAGCCAAAAATACCCATAACGAAGAATTTTCTTTGCTAGAGTTTGACCGCCTGAATGGTCTCCACAATCTCCTCCGTGTACTTCAGCTAGAATTGTCTTAGCTTCTTCCTTGGTCACACATCGGAGTAATGGCATTGAGATTCCCCGCCTATACAATCGGCCATCTTGAATTATATATCCGAAGGCTTTTCTTAGCAACCTCTGTCGTTCTTTTGAATTTTCTGGTAGAGAACCGTTGAGCAGATATTCCATTATCGGGGTCATCCATGATTCTTGCTCTTGATATATAGTCTTGATCCAGTCAATATCCATCTCATCAGTGCTTAGAGATGACAGGACTTCCACAGGAACTAATCCCAATAATTGAGCTTCACCGGTGCTTGCGTACTTTGCGAGAGAATCTGCCTTCATGTTCTCTTCCCGGGGTATAGGATTTATCGTATAATGGTCAAGATCATCAAGAAGTTCCCAGGCTCTTGACAAGTAAGCGGGTAGATTTCCTCCTTTAGTTTGAAACTCTTTCTTGACTTGACATACAATAAGCTGTGAATCACTAAAGATCTGCAACACTTTGACATTCAATTCTTTAGCAATTTTCAAGCCGGCAATAAGAGCTTCATATTCTGCTTCATTGTTTGTTGAAGGGAATTCCAATCTCAATGCATAGCACAATGACCGCCCTACAGGGGTTTCAAGCACAACCCCAGCTCCGGAATAGTAATCGTTTCTTGCGCCATCAACATATAATTACCATCGAGTTGGGGTATTATCAGTCACTTCTTCCTCACTATCACCTTTATCTGTACATTTACGATGAAATCTGCTAAAGCTTGTCCATTAATTGCTCTCCGGGGATGATAAGTGATGTCGTATTAGCTGAGTTTAATATTCCACTTCAAAAGGCAACCCGAAGTCTCAGGGCGAAACAGGACTTGCTTCAGAGGTTGATCGGTGAGGACTTTGATAGGATGAGCTTGGAAATATGGCCTCAATTTTCTTGATGCAATCAGTAGACAATAGGCGAGCTTTTCAAACTTTGAATAATTCATCTCTGCCCCAGTGAATCTTTTGCTAATATAATAGACCGGGCGCTGAATTTTTGCGTCCTCCCGTACCAACGCTGCACTGAGAGCATGAGATGAGATTGCCAAATATACGAAAAGATCTTCACCATTGTCCGCCTTAGAAAGTATTGGAGGCGTTTCCATATGACGAATCAACTCGTCGAAAGCTTTCTGGCATTCAGGAGTCCAGTCAAAAAATTTCCTTCCTTTCTTCAGAGCAACAAAGAATGGAATGCATTTATCGGTAGCTTTGGAAATGAATCGACTTGTAACGACCCGAAAATTTCGATTCCGAAAATTCCAGGTAGTTAGAAAAGAAGAAGAGATAGAAGAAGAAGAAACAGAAACAAGACACAGAAAACCTCACATTCGCATATCTATCACAAGAAATAATTGATAAAAGATTTTTAACTTTTCAAAAGTTCTTGTTTTACTCTCTTGTTTTTTTTTAAAAAACAGAGACCATGCTTCCCCCTTTAATCTGCTTCTTAAAACTAAATTTTTGAGTTGTTTTTAAACTATACTTATAATAAAAAAAAAAATTAAAACACATGCACCCTAAAGATTACATTCTATTTCACAGATCATCACATGCAACTTGAGATATTTCAGAAGTTTAGAGTCACTCACATATTTCCCCGAACAGAGCAGCCTTGCTTCCAAATAAACTGCCGTAAACTTGATTTTTAATTTGCTTGATAAAAGAGGTTACAGCTCTGAAAATAATACTGGATTGCTTAAAACTGGAAAAAGATGATGATCAAGACTTTTGAAGGTGGATCGTTTCTAGGTTGCATTGTACTTGAAACTTGATTCTCAGGCATGCATTTTGTCACAAGCTACAGGCTTGATAAAAGTGTTGCAGATTTTTGTTTCTTTTCGAAAATGATTTACAATATTGCTTTTGAAAGTGAAATACAGGATTTTTTTCTTTTGGAAAGTGGATTGCATTGTTTATTTTGAATTGAGAAAATGATTTACAGGTCTTGTATATGATATGAGGAATGAGGCACAGTTTTTTTTTATCTTTGCTTTACAGTTTTTGCTTCTAGTTTTTTTTTCTTTCTGATCTGAAGCAATTTGGTTTCTTTAGATTTTCATTTTTTTTTCTCTTTTTGTTTCAAAAAGAAGCACATGACCTGCCACTTGTATTTTCAAATAAGGACATGCTTACACTTGTTACTACATGTGCTTATTTGATTTACATTTGTTAAAGATGCAAGAATAAAGTGTTTACATATATTTAATTTATAAGTTATGCCTTCATATGTTTAATACTTAATATATCTTATACACATATTTAAAGAAAATACGAATCTATTTAAATTTCTTATTTATTTTAACATGCTCTCATTATTTTTCAAATAGCCTTCAATGTTTCCAAATACAAATTATTCTTATTAATTATAACTATGCTTAATTCATTGATATGTTTTTAAAATAAGCTATTGTAAAGTTTCTATATTAAATCTAAACAAGTTTTCCAATTTACAATATACATACATATATAAAAATATAAATTTGAAAACATTTCTTACTAGTTTAAATTAAAATCAAACTCCTTATTTACAATGTATACACACATATATACATTATTAAAGAAAATTCTTTCAATTAGCTTAGAAAGATAAATTTTATTATTTAAATATTTTAGCTTTGGAAAGAATAAAATTCCCAAATTAAATTATTATCATTATAGATTTAAAAAGGTAACATTTATCAAATTAAACAATTAGAGATAAATCTTGTTAAATTAGATTATTAAATCAATATTACACATTTTAAAATAAGTGTTAATGGAAATTATTAAATAAACATTGCCTAAATTTCGGGGATATTACACGACTCAAGGCAACGACTTTTCCATTAAGACTTTGCAGTTCCTTCTTCGTTCTAGGGGCTTTGACTTCTCTTAAGCCAGCAATTTGAGCAGGATTAGATTCAATGCCCCAAGCACTCACAATGAAACCCAAAAACTTTCCGGACTCCACCCCAAACGAACATTTCAAAGGATTAAGTTTCATTCCGTACTTTCGGAGGATTGCAAACATTTCTGCCAAGTGATCCATATGGTCTACTGCTTTCTTTGATTTCACCAACATATCGTCAACATAAACTTCCATAGTTTTGCCAATCTGCGGTTTGAACATAGCATTGACGAGTCTTTGATAAGTTGCCCCTGCATTCTTAAGTCCGAAAGGCATGACTCTATAGCAGTAGAGACCAACGTCGGTGATGAAGCTCGTGTCCTCCTGGTCTGGCTCCTGCATCATGATCTGGTTGTATCCGGAGTAAGCATCCATAAAAGATAACAATTCATGCCCCGCTGTTCCATCCACCAACTGATCTATCCCGGGTAACGGGAAGCAGTCTTTGGGGCAAGCTTTGTTTAAATCCGAGAAGTCGATGCATACTCTTCACTTCCCATTAGCTTTCTTAACCAGAACAGGATTTGAAACCCAATTCGGATAAGTAGACTCCCTGATGAAACCATTCTATGAGCTGGTCTACCTCTTCTTTCAATGCTGCTGACCTTTCAAGACCCTGGGTTCTTCTCTTCTGCTTTATCGGTGTAAACTTTGGATCAATATTCAGAGAACGTACTGCAATTTCTGGGGATATTCCACACATATCAGCATGAGTCCAAGCGAATACGTCCAGATTTGCTTTCAAGAACGATATTAAGGAATTTTGAACCGTCACACTAAGTTGCGAACCCACATTCACCACTTTGTTCGGATCTTTCGGGTCAACAGGTACTGGCACCGTTACTTCAACTGGCACCACTCTATTCTCCCCTGCACTAGCTTTTCTGGGATCCATTTCTCTTCATGCCCCGCTATGCTCGCCAGTGCAGGGTCCACCCTGTAATTGCTACAAGGTTGGTTCTTTGATGCGGACTGGGGCTGCCGCATCTTTTCCCATCTCTCTCTTCCTCGCTTCATGCAACTCTATTAGATAACACTCTCGCCCAGCATTCTGATCCCCTTTAATAACTCCAACTCCATTATCCCTGGGGTATTTCATAGTGAGGCACCACGGGGCGAGAATTGCCTTAAAAGCCGTAAGAGTTGGTCGGCCTAGGAAGGCGTTGTAGGAAGAAAATTCATCAACAATTACAAAAGTCTGTTTTCGAACCACCTTTTTTTGCCCCTCTCCAAGCTCGACAAACAAGTCGATAGTTCCAATGGGCTGCTTCAGTTCCCCAGTAAACCCAACGATCTTCTGAGATGAAGCTTGAACGTCAGCCATCAGAATTTTCATCTGGTCGAACGTCTTTTTGAAGAGAATATTGCAAGAAGCGTCGCAATCTACAAGCACTCTTCTCACAAAAGCCGGCCCAATGCCTGCAGAGATGACCAAGGGATCCATGGTTGGAGCTTCATTGCCCATAGAGTCCCTGGCTCTGAAGACAATATCGTCATTAAAAGTTTTCTGCTGCTTCAAAGGTGTAGCATCTTCTAGCACAAAAACACTCTCTTATGTTGGTGCATACTTCAAGGCACGGGCATATCTTTCCATCTCGCCCCAGCTTCTGCCTGCTGGGTGAGGACCTCCTGTAATCACATTAATAACAGGCCTTTCTGATTCATGCACAGTACTTCTCTCACCCAAGCCAGACGGATGAGTAGGAAGTTGATGGCCCTTAGTAGATGAAGTTGGGTCATTTCTACTTCTCTTAACATATTGCTGCAACTTGTTCTCTCTCAGCAGTTCTTCAATCAAACTTTTCAGATGGCGACATTCGTTGGTATCATGACCGGGTTGATTATGAAACCGACAGAATCTGCCACTTTGAGCAGCTTTTATCCCAACTCTCACCTCAGGCGGTTTAGGATATTCTACCGCGTCTTTGGTAGCAAAAAAGATATTCTCCGGGGTGTTAGTCAAAGGAGTGAAATCTGAAGGTTTTGAGAAGCGGGGTTTCTTTATATCTTTCTATTTCTTCCCACCATTATTCTCCCTCTTCTGATTTCCGGATTCCTTTTTGGTAGGAGCAGCAGTATTATCCTTAACCTATGTCAATGCCACTTTAACCGGTGCTTGAAGGCTTTCCAAGCGCATGAATTCATCAGCTTTCTTATAGAATTTCTCAAGCGAATTCGGTTCTTTCATCTTTAGCCACTTCCCAAATTCGCTTGATTTGTCGATTGCCCTCATCAAGTATGTCAAGACCATCCGTGGCTCTGCATTGTCCACTTCAACCAAAGCTATGTTGAAGCGGTTCAGGAAAGATCTAATAGATTCCCCAGGATTCTGTTCCAGGCTTGATGGTGACATAATATCCTTTGCCTTTGAAACATACAACCTGAATTGCTCTTTAAACCTCCGATCAAATCGGCAAACTGGTCTATGGATCGGACCGGAAGCTTTGTGAACCAGATTAGAGCCACTCCTTCCAAGTATACCGGAAAATACCGGCATTTAATCCCATCAGATGCCCTAGCACCAGTCATGTGCCAGTTATACTTATACAGAAATTGATTAGGGTCGCTTGTTCCCTTATAAGCTGGAATGGTAGGAGGAACAAACATTCTTGGAAATTCAGCTTTCAAAATCTTTTCAGTGAACGGAGTCTTGCTCGGAGCGAATCCCCATTCTTTTTCATCTTCATCCCTCTGCATGCTTTCTTTCATGATTTTTCGCACCATGACCAAAAGATATTCCTCATCATTTAAAGGATCTGCAGGACAGACTTCGACCATTTTCTCGGAAGTTTGTATGGACAAACGTTTGCGGAGAGTTGGCTGTTGTCTCGATCCTCTAGCTTGACGAGGTGTTTCTTTAGCGGGGCTAGCTATTCTTTGAGGAATATTCCTCTCTTCAGGAATATGAACATCATCTGCAAGGTTTTCTTCATTATTCACCGGTTGACGGTTAGCTCCGAGCAATGCATTTAACCTTTCAAGCATCAAAGCATTCTGGGTTTCCATCTGTTGGTATAACCCAGATACTGCAGCATCTAACTCCGCTCGTGTAATTCCGGCACATGGTGCTGCTTGACTTGACAAAGGAGAAGTGGCAGTATTCTTATGGACATTACTAGGTCTTGTAGATCCGCGCTTTCTTCCAGGAGCCATTATCTCTGATAGACTTCTGGTTTTGAGAGAGATTTTTTCAACAAACTTTTGCGAAGCAATGACGAAAGTAGCCTGAGTTGGGCTCTCAATGAAAGCACCAAAAATGTTAACGCTTAAAATTGAACGCTAACACCCCGGTGTAAGTAGAGATTAAGTAAAAGCACCGCCCGTCTATACAGGAATTTAAAGTAAGTAGAAAAGTCACAGAGAAAGAAGTAAAAAGACAACAGTTTTATAGTGGTTCGGCTTCAAATTAAGACTACGTCCACTTTAATCTTCTTTATCGTCGAAATAATTACAACTTTACAACAATCTTTGATTACAGCACTGATAGGACAAAAATCTAGAACTCCAATGTGGAAGAATTCTTTAAATTCCATGTCGATTGTGTTAGATTTCTTCTTGAAGTTTGTTGAGATGTCTTTCGTGTTTGGAGTGTCGAGTGAGTCGAGAATTCAGCAGAGTGTCGGCGTTCCAGAAATGAGCCAAAAGATCCCTTTCCAGTTGGAGTAGGCGGGGTATTTATAGAGAGTTTTCTGAATTAGGTCGTAGGTCGCAAGCGATCTTGGATAGGTCGTAGGTCATGAGCGACCTAGTGGGAGTGGTTTACGGCTTAACTATTGTATACTTGATCATTCTGAAAAACTAACAAGTCATAGGTCGTGGCCGACCTAAGGAGGAAGCGGCATAAAAAGCTCCTTTGGTATGTTTAGGTCGTGAGCAACTTAGGGAGAATAATTGGGGACTTATGGTTTGGGAGCGACCTATAAACAAGCGGCTTCATTTTTTGATAACTCGCTTGGTCTCTTAGCTACTAACTCGCTAGGTCGCTCAGCTATTAATTCGCTAGGTCGCTTAGCTACTAACTCATTAGGTCGCTTAGCTACTAACTCGCTAGGTCGCTTAGCTACTAACTCGCTAGGTCGCAGATCTCTTGTATCTTTAGCCCGTTAAGTCGCGAAGCCTCTTTGTTGTGATATGTTGTTGCTCTGTGTTGATAGTTAGGTCGTTAGGTCGTTGAGAGTTTAGGTCGTTCATTTCCTTAGGTCGTTGAGCCGTGGAATCGTGGAATTAACAGCCATCGACTACCTGGCTATAGAAGCTCTTTGGTTCATCACCAAAAACATGATTAAAACATCAAAGTTATTATTTTTAAAGAATTGAACTCAAAACACTAAAAAGTGGAATATTCACCAAATCAATCCAAACCAAAAGCAATTGCACAAGAATAAGTGTTAGGAATTCATACCTAAAAATCGAAGATAATTATAAGCATAGATGTGAGATAAAAATCTCACCTTTAAACCGAAAGAACAAGTAAGAAGAAGCTATAGAGCAAGGCAAGGACAATCACTCTTCAATTCCAACCCAAGAAGCTTCAATCTAGGCTTACAAGTAAAATATATCCTAAGTTAGGTTTAGGAAATTCTGAAATTGAAAGGAGAATCAGTTGGAGAAGAAGGAGGAGATGCTTACTAATGGCTTCTCTTAGAATTTGGAGCAAGAATTTGAGTTTGCAAATGGAAACTAGAGTTTGGAGTTTTAATTTCCCATTCCACTCACCATTAATATCTTTAGAACTGAAAAGTAGAGGAAGAGGAATGGTTCAATTTGGGGTATTAAGTTGGCTAGTGGGCTGAACCCAACCCAAAGCCCTAAGTGAAAAGGTAGCAAAATTCAACTTACTCCAAACATATCGAAGCTCATACTCAAAAAGGGTGCAAACGACATTTTGAACTCAATGGAAGGGGTCTCGAGTCCCAATTCGACTGTTTGCAAAAAGTAGGTTTTCGGACTAAAATCTGACGAACAATGAAATATTTAAATAAAATATTTAAATATACAATTGATAAATATGCGGGTTGTTACAGACTCCCCTCCTTAAAGAAATTGCGTCCTCGCAATACTTAAGAAGAAAATAAAGAGTAACAACCATAAAAGCATATCAACACAAAAGAAATTTGAAATAGGAAATTCACCATAAAGAGCATGAAAGGGTAAGCCTAAACGGGATCGCTCGATGAGTTCCCAGGAATCCCAAGAGAAATCCTTAGGATCTGAGAACCAATGAACTTTCACAAGAATAGCATCTTTATTCCGAAGGTGCTCAACCTCCGAAGCAATGATGCGAATGAAATGTTGCTCATAAGTCAAATCTGGTGAAACTTCAATTTCCTTAATAGCATCGGGCTCAAGAATAAAAATCGGAAACATAAGAGCATTTCCATAGTTAAAAGACGTGGAAAACGTCAAGAATAGCAGAAAGTTGAGCCGGTGCAACGGCGTAGTACAAAAACGGTACGCCCGAGAAACGAGAAACTCGAACAATTTCGAAACACCGACGTAGTACAAAAATGGTACGTCCAATGAACCGATAAACCGGAACAACGATGTAGTATAATAATGGTACATCCATTGATCCAAATAAGACGGAACATCAATGTAGTATAATAACAGTACATCCGATGAACCGAACATCATAAAAGAACATCGGACACTAGTCCATAAAAGGAATGAGATAAAGCTCAATAAAACGAAGTATATCAAAACGTCCGATGAACTTGGTAAAAAGATAATTCCATTCAGACATCATCAAAAAATCAACCACTTGTTGCTTACGACTAAATGCATTAGCAACACGATTTCCCTCCAGGAATAAAAGAATATCGAGATCATAAAATGCCAGGAATTCGAGTCAACATGAAGTTCCTTATGATAAAATAAATATTCCAAAGATTTATGATCGGTGTAGAGAACAGATTTCTCATCCAAAAATGATGATGCCAAACTCTAAAAGTGAAATCAATAGTCGCGAGCACTAGATCATGAGTGGCATATCTAGTCTCGATAAGCTATAATGATTTAGAAGCACAAGTGATAGCACGTTTTCTTTTGCAAGAGAACGGCATCCAAACCAATATGATTAGCATTGGTACAAAAGATAAAGTCTTGGTTCCCTTCGGAAAACACAAGAATAAGAGTACCGGAAAAGAATTCTTTCAAATAATCTTCTTTTCCAAAAAGATAGAATTTTCAAAATTACAATTATCTCAATGTGAAAATCTTTCCAAAAGAATTTACATTTTACAAGTCAAGATATCGTGTCTGATTGTCTCATCAAAGCGTTTAGGAAATTCCTATCGATAACGATGATCAAGCGCATCGACCAGAATTCTTAAAGCACTCAACCGGCAATACAATCACAAAATCATCTTCTATATGGTGAAAATATCTCTTAAAAGTTTTGAGAATGTTCTTTGCTTGTTTAAGATCAAAATCCAATTGTACTTATAAATAAATCTTATGAAAAAATTTTGCAAAATTTTAAATTTCTATTTTCATCCAAAATCAATAAATACAAGAATGGAGTCATCGAGATATTCGTAAAATACTCGATTCATAAAATGGATGAAATAAGCTAGGCAAACCGAATGATATAATAAGTCATTCATAAGAATCATAACGAGTGCGGAATGCGGTAAATGGAATGCTAACTTCCGCAACTCGTAGCAAATAAAAAAAAATCGATGGCAAGGTCGAACTAAAAAGACCTTAACACCACTCAAAAGATTGCTTAGGAGATAATCCTAAGACAAACTCAAAAATACCAAAAAAATTCTCAAACTACATGAATGAGAGAAATAACACTTTCCTCATCATGTGAGCTTAAAGAATAAAATGATGCCATCAAGTTGGAATCGAAATCACAAAGGAAAAATAGAAATCTGCTTAACAGATAAAAAATGTCGAAGATGAATAGTCCACTCGGGACAAAGGATATGGCTTCTTAATAATTAATCCAATCCGTTTAAAAGTCAATTCCAAAGCCTGAGAAAAAAAAACAGCTCGGAAAGAAAAAATCACATAAAATAATTTCGACATTAATAAAAAGCAAATTGAGTGTTGTGGATCCACCAACCGGATTCGCAATTCACGAAGAAGACATCAAGCCCAGAAATGTTTAAAGAAAAAGATTCACAAGTTCTTTTGATATAAAAAATGAGATGAACCCATATCAAAAGGAACTCAAATAAGAAGATCACGGAACAAAACAATGGCATCAAGGATTGAATGTAAAATACCTTGACCAAGAGAAGAGTTCCTAGGAGCTTGCACTACATTGAGCTTTCCCTCCTTCCTACTTTGAAGTATGGGACATGCAGTTATATGGTGACCCGAATTTTTACAATAGCGACAATAAAGAGGTTTCGGACACTCCCTTGCATAGTGGTCCATGGAACCACAATTGTAGCATTGTCCACGACTAGAGGTAGGGGCTTTTGCTACCGGGGTTTCTTTCCTCCCTTTCTTGTTGGGGATGGGGTCTTTGAATTTAATAGGCATCTTCATGTTGTTGTTGAAGTTCTGTTTGGTACCCACAACTTCAACGCTAATCTCTCTGTCGGCCTCTTCAAGACGAAGAGCAATATCAATAAGCTGATCAAATGAAACCTCAAGTTTCAGGAGTAATGGCTTCTTAAGATTCTTATTCAAGCCATAGACAAATCTCTGATTTTTCTTCAATGGGGTATTAATATACTCGAGCCCATACTTAGAGAGAGATTCGAAAGATGTGACGTAATCCGTCATAGAAGATTCACCTTGAACAAGGTCAATAAAACACCGGGCCAAAGTTACTTTTTCAGCCTCCGGCACAAACTTTAGTTCGAATCGTTCCCGGAATTGCTCCCAAGTAAGAGCCGCTTCGATAATCTCCGAAGTCAAGAGCTCATACCAATCTAAAGCTCTTTTCTTGGAGCATGCTAGAAGCCACTTGGACTCAATGTAGATCAATAAGGTTCATGCGAGAAAAGATAAGATCGCATGATTTGAGCCAAGCTTGAATTTCTATAACACTCTCAGATCCCTTGAATGGCCTTCCACCCAAATTGGTATAGTCTCTACACAAGCGTGCCAAACCGGATCTAGGATTAGTAGGCTCTGGATTGGGTCCGGCAGCTTGAGCATTCTTCATGAGATCTAAAAGCTGCTGAGCAGACATAAATACTCCATCGTGGGGAGTAGCACTAGATTGACAGGCGCTGGGACGGCCTGGTCTAACCATTTCTCTTCTTTAAGAAAAGAAGAAGAAAAAGGTTATTCACAAAATGGATGTCAAGCAATCTTGATAGATAAAACGATGAATCATAAAGGAAATAGGATGAATCGGTACGAAGACTCGAATTAAATCCTAAAGCACGACTCCTAAGATGGACTTAGGACGATGATCCTTTTTACATTATTCTACATTGTTCCGATGTTTGGCTTTGGTACCAAGCTGTGACGCCCCACCTCTATACCCATGCTAGCCAAGGACACTACGGTGTAATGCCGTCAACTAGCACGGAGAATAAGGCTGTTGAGGAGCGACCATCTGTATAATTGCTTTGTGCGAGTACCGGTATGCCAGATAAAATATAACTTGCATTCTTTTCAAGAGGAAATCTGACATACCGACACAAACTCAAAGCTATTACACAGTGGCTATAATGTTTTCGGAAACAAATACAGAAATAAACATAACACAAATCGGTCACAGATAATTCATATCACGAAGGGGAAATAGACATGAATATAACACATGAAAGTGTTTACATCAGAGTAATGGTCAAACAAGATCCACAATATCAAAAAGAATAGATACAAGTGCCAGACAAAAGAATACATATACATCAATGAGTCTATATCTCAATAGTATACAACAAAAACTACTAAACTAGAGTAGTTAGCCAAAAGATCAGATGATGGTCCGATAAGGAGTCAGGTAGAAGCACCTGTAAAATCTCAGTCTGACCCGAGTATTATTTAAGAAGAAAATAATAAACGGATCAGTCTAGCTATAATTATCAATTAAATTGAGATATAATAAAAAGACGTATGATAACTAAAAATGTCATACTACGACAAGTATACATTAGAAAATCCACAAAGTCATACAATATCTCAAGAATCTCATAACATCAAAAAGAATGTCATATTCTTTATTTCATTCACCAAGACACAAAAAAATGACATACATATCAATGTCAATCGTAAAAGTTGGTGAAACATAAATTCTAGAAATCATCAATTAGAAATCCAGAAATCACAAGAAAAGGATGGCCAATCCCAAATGGAACGCTATTCCATAAACCGGACATCGACGCACCTAGATAGATACGCCCCATGCACAGTCAAACATCGTCGCACCAAGAAAGGTATGACCCATGCAAAGGCAAACTTCGATGCACCTAAATAGATACGCCCCATGTAATGCCTAGCATCGATGCACCTAGAAAGGTACACCCCATGCATAAATAAACATCGACGTCCCTAGAAAGATACGCCCCATGAATAAATCAACATCGACGTATCTAGAAAGATACGCCCCATGTAATGTCTAACATCGATACACCTAGAAAGATACACCCCATGCAAAGTCGAACATCGACGCACCTAGAAAGATACGTCCCATGCATAGAGGAACATCGACGCACCTAGAAATATACACCCCATGCCCCGACTTATTGAGCCGATTGCTCCACGAAGTAAACAAACATCGACATACCTAAATAGATACGACCCATTGTAAATAAACATCGACGCTCCTAAATAGGTACGACCCATGCAAGAAATGAGACGAAGATCAATAAAACGAGGTACCGTCCCCTCCGTGGACAAAGAAACATAGCATAGCGCTAGTCTAAAACACAAAAAAGATCCTCAGTGGTCATCAACAAAGTGTCAATTGTTCTAAGCTAGTAAATATATGAGCTTAGCTTCATGTCCCATAACCACTAGCTTAACTTAAATATTTATGAACAAATTGTGGATTTCCGCTCGAAAATTGTCACAAGAGATTCAATCGAACAAGTCCAAGAATTAACCGACGAAGCAAACGCAAGCGTTTCATACCACTTGTTTTACTAAGCCGTTTAATTAAATTTCTCATATGAATGAGGTAAAGGTTTGTATATACTAATAGATTGGAAAACAGTTTTATAAACATTCTTGATACTGAAAATAGAGTTGAAATCATTTTGATAAAAGAGTTTTGATATTTACTAGTTGTATTAAAACCTTTACATTTTTAAAGTGACAAATCACAAAAATGATTGTAGAAAAAATCAATCTCTAAAATTCGCATTCGAAGACGTGAATAAAATCCAAAGAAATCGATATCAAATCCATCAAAATGGATATTTCGAAAATTCCAAAGAAAATATCATCAAAATCGATAATAAATGATAGCAACAAAAGGGAAACAACAAGAATCGATTAAAGTTGGAAATTCAACAAAATAGACAACATAGGCAAAATTGGAAAATAGGAGCAGGTCGGTCAACCGGACTCCCTGAGTCGGTTGACTGAACCAAAGGTGGAAGTGCTCGAGTAGCAGGTCGGTCGACCGGACCCTGAGCTCGGTCGGCCGGAGCCTGTAACCTGCACTACCAAAACAGGGGCAGGAAGTGCTCGGGTAGCAGGTCGGTTGGCCGGCTACAGAGCTCGGTCGGCCGGACCCTGTTGCCAGCACTCCCATGCCTATCTAATGAATGCCAATCCCTTCCGAATTGCAATCGATCGAGCAAAGGCGCTAAGGATTTATGCCATCGACTACCCGACCATAGAAGCTCTTTGGTTCATCACCAAAAACATGATCAAAACATCAAAGTTATGATTTTTGAAGAATTGAACTCAAAACACTAAATATTGGAATATTCACCAAATCAATCCAAACCAAAAGCAATTGCACAGGAATAAGCGTTAGGAATTCATACCTAACAATCGAAGATAATAATAAGCATAGATGTGAGATAAAAATCTCACCTTTAAACCCAAAGAACAAGTAAGAAGAAGCTATAGATCAAGGCAAGGACAGTCACTCTTCAATTCCAACCCAAGAAGCTTCAATCTAAGCTTACAAGTAAAATATTTCCTAAGTGTAACGACCCGTTAAATTAATAATATTTAATAAAATGAATTAATATAATTTCTAATTTGGTTAAGAATAAATGTAGAAATTTGGTATAGTGGTTGCAATTTAGTGTAACTATAAAATTTTATGATAATAGATGTTGATAATGTAAATTTTCACAACTTGATTTAAAGTAATTTTGAAGAAACAAATAAATGTTGAATTTGTGAATGTTAGTGTAAATATTAACTTAAATGGTGTTCATTAATACAAAGATGTAATTAGTGTAGATAGTAATAATTTATGCCTGTAGTGAAAGGAAAAGAAAACTAATAGAAACATAAAATTCATTTTATGTAAACAAAAGTATAGTTTTGAACAAACTTATGAAAATTGATAGAAACAGTGTTTGTAATCAGTTTGGTTATTTTATATTTGAAAGATAGAGATGTGTAAATACGTTAATGAATTTAAAATGGGAAGGAATGGTAGAATGAAAAGAATATATATAATAATAAGCATTTGATTCAATTAAGGGAATTAAATTTTAATAAATGGTCATTTAATAAATGCAACGTTTGTGAGAAATCATAATAGTTGTGTAAAATGTGTACAAACTTGGATTTGGAAGTTTATTGGATTTATAACGGTTTTGTTATTAAGTGTATGAGTTTAAAAGTTATTCCCTTTTGTAAAGTAATAGAAGAATGCATAAAGATATAAATAGGGCTTAATAGAATTGACACTTAATGAATTGAATAAATTACCCATTTATGTAGATATGTATAGTGGACTATAAATGGCCTAAGCAAATATAAAATGGAACAATCATTGAGATTTGTACTATGAAAATAAATAGTAACATTTATTTGCAAGGGATAAAAGCCTATTTAGGACTAGAATTTGGAGTAATGACTATTGTATGTTACCTACCCTTGTTTCTTGTTAATTTAGATTTTGGGAATCAAATTCAATTTATCCGCCAATTTACCGCAGTTAAAGTGAAATGAATTGGTGATTGAGAAATGTTAAATACAAATAAGATGTAAACCAAAGAAAATCCCATTTGTAATAAATTATGTAGAATAAAGTAAGGAAACTAGGAAATGAAAATGTGAAAATGTGGATGCAGTGAGATCTTAAGTGATAATAACCTTGTTAGGCAAGTGATAACGGAATTTTGTGTATCTGTAATATTTACTGGTGTGTCAAGTAATAAACACATAGATGCAAGAAAAGGAAAGTTGGTAGCAATCTATATATGTTATTTATCTTACTTAGTATATTAAATAAGGTTTGGAATTCAAATTTTAATTAAAGGAGTTGGTAGCACGTTAGTAGGAAATAATTGTAAGGGTGGGATAACAACTACTATAAACTACCTAATTTAAATGAGTCAATGAACTTATTTGAAATAACGTTCATCTAAATATGAGTAATTAAAATGGCGGGGTCAACAATAAACGTTACTTTAGAATTAATTTATATTTTAACGGAAGTGTGAAAGTAAAGCAATAAAAGCGTAAACTTATCAAGGTAGAATTTAGTAGTGTAATGAAAAAAATGTTAAGAATGTTATAGTATAATGATTGATTGGAAATCAAAATTTACTTGTTTGAATGTAACTTTAGGGAAATTGGATTTAATTAAAATAAAAAGGAAGAAAAAAAATTGGATGAAATTTAATGTTGGAATATTATGTAAATATAAACTTAGATAAAATTTAAGGATATCTACGTAATAGAGTGTAAAACCAATGTAATTTCATCTATTTAATACTAATAGGTTAATAATAGAATGAAGAGTAAATTTAATGTTAAGTTAATATGAATTAAGGTAATATTGGGGAATAATGTGAATTTTCTTCATAATATGATAAGTTGTAGAATACAACGTAAACTTAAGTATAACCTTTGGATTGAAAACATTGTTAAGGGTTACCTGTTAAATTTGGATGGAATTGGCAATAAATGTTACACTTATGGGTAAGGAAATAAAAATGTCCAGAATTTGAGTATATTAAGAAATGGGGATTGAAATTGAAAGCTTGCAACGAATCTAATAATACGTTACATAAGTGTTAAATTAAGGTAACATTTGGAAAATATGATAATGATTTTCAAATTGAACAAGTTGTGGAATTAATAAGGATGGAAGAAAAAAAAAATCAAGATTTATTTTATTTATTGGAATGAAAAATTTATAATTTGATTTATTGCGAATAATTGAAATTTAATTTGGTAATTGGCGAAATGATTTATGATTGGATTAACATAGAACTTGTTGTTAGTTATTAAAATTGTTCAAGAAATCAAAGGAGAGAAATTTTATAAAATTTTAAATTTTGTAATTGGATTGGCTAAAGTGGGAAAGTGGAATTAATCAACGTCGTTACTTTTTATCTCCTTCCCTATTAGATCCTTATGTGATTGCATCCACATTTATTGTTGATTATTCCTATATATTGTCACCAATTAATCGTACTTGATGTATGTTTAGCAATTTTGTCACACAGTTAAAGTATGAATATATATATATGATGTATTCAAATTTTTCTGTATCTAGCACTTAATTAATTTAGAATCAAACTAACGAAACGTGTCATTTATTTTTGTCCCTCCATATTCATTTTTCTTTCTAATTAATAAATACCTCTTTTTAATACCTGCTACTTTAAAAAAAAAAGGACTGTTCATATTTGCTATATTTCAATACCAAGTGTTCATATTCACTTTATTTCTAATTAATAGCAGCCTCTCCTTTCAAATCTATTTGTCCCTAAACCTAACTCTAACCTTATAAATAACCTACTTCTTATTCTTCTATTACATTTTGTTTCTCCTAACTCCAACCCTAGCCTCCATTCTATTCTTCTTCTTCTTCTTCTTCTTCTTCTTCTTCTTTCTTGTTTTTCTCAAAGCTCCTTATTATCTCTCATTTTAATTTTTTTTCTTTCTCTTCAAATATTCTTCTTCTTCTTCTTCAAATTTACTTCTATTTCAAACTTTCTTCTTTTCAAATCTAGATCTTCTCTTCCGTTTTCAGTTCTTATTTTAATCATTTTTTTTCAATTCTTCTTTTTCAAATCCTCTTTTTCTTTCAAACCTTTTAAAATACATACATTCATATAATAAAGAGGAAAATTAAAGTAAATCGAAATAAAAGAAAAAATTACGGAACAAAGTTAGCAATCAAGAAGAAGCATATGCGTTTTTCACGAGGAAAGGTGGATGTGGCACGGTATTTTATTTTTATTTTGTTTATTTTTAATTTTTTTTTATTTCAATTGCAAATCGTTTAATTGTGATAACTTTCACATACGAACTCCGTTTCACACGAAATTTCTTTTGTTAGGATCGTAATTAAATTCTGGATCTGATGACGCTGGTTTGGATAAATTTAGAGACCGTCAAATTTTGGGTTTAAATCGGATTTACATTCGATTTAAATTCAAAAGGTGAGTGTTTTGACCCACTCACAATTACTAGAAGCTTTTATGTTTGTTAAATAAGTTTTAGAAATGAATAGAAATTTATTTATGGGTATCTGGCATGTTTATTTCATTCATATCTGTTGAATTGCATTTTATTAAATTTAACTGTTAATTTAATTGATTTATTGCGCATTGATTGACTATTGGAAATTATTGTTGCATTTGAATTGCTAGTTAACAGTTGTATAAATTATTACTGAATAAACTGTTAGATTAATAGTTGATAAATTTAATTTGAATAAACTGCCAGTTATCACCTGTTATATATGATCACATATATAATTGTTATTGATTGATATTGATCGATGTGTGATTGGATGATGGATGTGTTGTTGAATGAATGTTTTATTTGGATATCTTTAAACTGCAAGTTAGTATGCATTTACATTTCATTCGGGATTGCGGTTTGAAATGATATACAACCGCAGTTTTATTTTTTAAATTGCGGATTGAAATGATAAATATCCGTATCACTTGACCATAGGATAGAAAATTACATACAGGCACCACGGTCTATATATAAAAATTATTTTAAAGGTGATTTCTATGGTTTGGATGTGATACGATTGATAAAAATTAAATTTTGATATTTTATATTCTTCCATTTATATATATATATATATACATATGGAGTAAATTTTTAATATGAAATGTATATGAATCCCTTTAATAAAAATGGAAATTTTAGGAAAATGGTGTTTGATAATTTATACTATATGTTAAATGTTTAAATTTGGAAATTTTAAGATATGATATTTAAAACTGGATTTTTCCAAGATAAGTATAAAATGAATATTCTAAGTATAAATTAAATTGAAGAGATATTTAATTGCTAGAAAATGGGAGTTGTTTATGAATTTATGTGAATATTCAAGACTAAATAATAAACATCAAATTTGTTGAAAAAAAAATTAAATTCCATCTTTAGTTTTGAATATTTATACTCCAAATGATTTATACACATAGAAATTTAAGGGGTTTTAGAACTTAAAGTGATTATGGTTTAAACTTTAATAAAGAACCATATTTGTAAAGCCATGTAAATTATTTTCTTTACAAAGTAACCATAAAGTTAAATCACTTGTTTTATATATTGTTGAATATCCAAACCATTTAGTTTTGAAAGTAATGGTTTTAAAAACTATGGATTTCGAAGTATTAGGTTGAAAGTTAATATTCAAATATTTGGTTACAAGGAATTATAAATTTTAAAAGTGGCATAATTTTTGGAAAAGATTTATATTTGGGAAATGATATCATTGATTTGGGTTTTATAAAATAATATCAAAATGAATCTTTTTGGGTTTTAAAGAAGAAATGATATCGTAATATTATGGTTTTGAAATGGATTATATTCTGGTTTTAAAGTATAAACTATTTTTAAATGACCGCGGTGTTATAATAACGATGGGTTGGCAAAGAGACCGGGATCGGATATGGACATACTCTCTGTCGATACCGAAAACCACTTTGACTAACCGTGTACGCGGTGGAGATTCCAGAATGAAGTAGGTGGTGGCGACGTTTCCTGTAAGGTAAATACGTGGACCCAACTCCCGTGAGTTGGCATAAGGTGGCTAAAACAGGAGCGATTCTCAGGCCAATGAGGTCATTCCTCTGATCGTACGCTCCTCTTCGATATTATACTTTGACTTGGATTTGATTCAGTGGCCACTTCTATATTTTGATTTTGGGGAGTTAGTCCGAGGTGGGCGGTAACTGCGACTACGCGTTTCCACCAGCCTGGATAGCAATTGGTATATCTACCCTGGCATTGCCTAGTTGTGCCGTGTCACCTACCATATCGAGCCTTTACTACGAGTTTCTATTTGTGTCGTACCTATGGAGTATCCTCTGGTAGCTTCCCGATCAGGAGGTATTACGGTACTGTATAGACTATTGGCATTTTACGTGTTAAGGTGGAAAATGTAAAGCCTTAACGCTATTTAAAAGTAGGTTTATTTTATAAATAGACACTATTATAATAGCGCAATATACTACATAGTAAATAGTTTAACGGATCCTTAGGAGATGTAAATCCCGAGCATCTCTTGAGTTACTGTACTCATATTTATTTCTGTTTATTTAACTCACATAAGATATTCTAGTCTGACTCGAGTGTTTTTGTCTTTTCAAATTCGCTCGGGTCAGTCCGAGCATTTCAGGATAGCAGATTTAGCTTGGAGGACGAAGACGAAGATTCAGCATTATTTTATATATAGTATTGCACCACACACTCTTTATATTCCGCTGCATTGTTGTATTGGTATGTGTAACTCTGATGTTCATTGTATAAGTGAAATAACTGTTTTGTAAACTGTTGAACTGTATATTTATTATTATATTTTATCCTTCCGCTGTGAGATTCTGTTTTGTTTTATTTCTTCTCTGTTTTTCTGATCTACCCCATAACACTCCGTCCTTGCGTATGCTTTGAATTGGCACGTGTGTCGTTTTAAAGTGTGCGAAAAGGCGGGATGTTACACTAAGTTAGGTTTAGGAAATTCTGAAATTGAAAGGAGAATGAGTTGGAGAAGAAGAAGGAGATGCTTACTAATGGCTTCTCTTAGAATTTGGAGCAAGAATTTGAGTTTGCAAATGGAAACTAGGGTTTGGAGTCTTAATTTCCCATTCCACTCACCATTAATCTCTTTAGAACTGAAAAGTAGAGGAAGAGGGAGTGAATGAAGAAGAGTGGTTCAGTTTGGGGTATTAAGTTGGCTAGTGGGCTGAACCCAACCCAAAGCCCTAAGTGAAAAGGGAGCAAAATTCAACTTACTCCAAACATCTCGAAGCTTATACTCAAAAAGGTTGCAAACGGCATTTTGAACTCAATAGAAGGGGTCTCGAGTCCCAATTCGACTGTTTGCAAAAAGTAGGTTTTCGGACTAAAATCTGACGAACGATGAAATATTTAAATAAAATATTTAAATATACAATCGATAAATATGTGGGTTGTTACAGTTCATTTTTGAATTTATATCGTTTAAATCGCTATTTAAAAATAGCCTTTCGAGGCACAATCTCGGATTTCAACGAAGCCAGTTTCATTGGATCAATAACATTGTATTATTACTGGATTTCAATTTTCGTAATGTTTGGAATGATCATTTGGCCGTATGGTGGATAAACGAGCTGAATTTGTATCGAAAATTTAATATTTTAACTGGTCCAAAAAGTTATCTTCTTCATACGATCGAATTCGGACTTGGAACCTTTTTCATTGCACTTGAAATTGGGTTATAACCTTATAAACGCCTGGCGGTACACCTCGATAGGAGATCGAGATTTTGAATTGCAGAAAACGAGACGATTTAAATTTGAATTTGAATTTAAAATATAATATTTTTGCATTTAATATTATAACAGACCTTTGAAGACACGTATCTTTTTCCTTACACGTCTCCTACTTTCCCTTACACGTGTTTAACTTTCTCTGTTAAATTTTTACATGCGTTCCCTTCTTTCCCTTTAAAAAAAATTAAATTAATTGAAGGAACGGAGAAACAAAATTCACGGTTGCAAATTTGTATTCAAATTGCCCGTATAAAAAGAAAGGGCAGAGCATTATTCGATTTCGAAAAATAAAAAAGAGACGAGAATTCGATTTTTCTCCTCCCTCCTCTGTTGAACCAAATCGTTCGAACGTTTTCAATCGAAGGCGCCGACGTTTTCTCGATTTGAACCCAAGCTCGAAGGTTCAAGCGAGACATCGCAACGTGGGGGTTTGTGGCAGCGAGGGAGACGGCATCTTGAGTTTGATTTGGGTGAAGCAGCATCGAATTTGGGGATTCGAGTGAGTCGAAATCGTAGAGGGCTAGGGTTTTGGGATGGTCGTCGACACAAGCTCTAGGAGAAGGCAGCGATAATTGGGGGATCGGCAATGGTGCTTGCAAGTGGTTTCTGGGCTTTGATTCGAGATGTCAGTGGCGAGGAGGAGTGTGGCGAGACGTTACTAATCGTCGCGTCGGTCGCGCATAGGTGGTCAGAGGCGTTTTGGCAAAGTTTCGAGCAAGAGAGGTATAACAGTTTTAATTTTTTTTTTGATAATCTCAATTTAGTTTAAATCTGTAAGCATATATGATGAAATCAGAAGAAAAATATTTTGTAATAAAGTATAAATATTTTTATTTTATACATATATAATGATTTGAAAAGAAGAAGAAAAATGTTATGGCTCTGCACTTGATTTTGCAGTAAGCTTTTTAAAAATTCCAGTTTCTAAATTAATATATATAACTTGAAAGGAGTTTTATTTTATTTAAAAAGATTGTATTAAGGATATAAATTAGGGTAATTAACTTATATTAATTATTTTAGTTGCTAAAGTATTTTATTAAAAGGGAAATTAGTTTAAAATCAAATTGTTAGTTAATTAAATTTATTAAAAGGATATTGATTATTCGATTATTTCGAATATTAATAAATTGTATAAATATTTTTACAAGGTTTAATGCTGTGAAGAAGATAAGTCGGGATTGCAATGGATTGTAAAAACAAAAGCAAAGGTGAGATCTTCTCACTCAATCGTATTGCTTTTTTTAATTTAAATAGTTAAATTTAAATTGTTGGATGTGCTTGGGTAAATTTGATGATTTATTTGTTGGGTGTTATTATATATAGTAGTATATATATATATATATATATATATATATATATATATATATATTGGAGTGACTGATTTCCCATATTATATAGCGGATGAGACCCTATCCGCCGCATAATAGCGGATGAGATGATATAACCCCATATACTGCTATATTCCACCATGAAGTGGAATTGGTATTTTATATTATGCTAACATCTATGGAAGCAGGGAAACAGGTTGGAGGGATCCAACTAGATTCCTTACATGTCTAAATTTATTTCATATGTTGTGATATGATTTATTTATAATCTGTGAATGATTATACTGGTGATTAAAATTTATTGAAGGCTATGCCTGGCTGAATATATTCTGGTATTTTAAAATACCAAAATATATAATTGGATTTTTGAAAATTAAAGTAGAAAATTTTATGTAAATTAATTTTAGAGAATTGGATAAATTTAAAAGAAGGAATTTAAAAGTGTAAAAGTTGATTTTCTAAATCCTATTGAATAAATTTCAAGTATGGGGAAAAAGGTTTTAATAAATGGAAATAAAAGGATTAATATTGTTTAAAAGATGAAGAATTTATTTAAAATTTGGATTGTAAATAGTTTGGGAGAAATAAAGGAATTTATTTTAATAGGTAGTAGATTTTGGAAATCAATTTGGAATTTGATTCGATGTTTGAAATTAAATTTTTGGAAATCAATTTGGAATTTGATTTGGTGTTTGAAAGTGAATATTTGGAAACGATTTGAAAATTATATATCAGTGGATATTTGAAAATATAAATTCACGATTGGAATATCTAAAGGAATGGGTATTTTGTTTTAAAAATAAATATTGGTTTATTTTTAAAAGTGTGGAAAGAAAATTTACGAATTTGGGATATAAATTAAGATAAATCAAGAAGGATTTATTAATTGTTTAAATGAACTATTTTGGAATGGATAGTGTAACTTCTCTAGAAAGCTGAGTATGTTTTCAATGTAGCTTTCAAATATAAATTTAAAGTTCTAGCGTTGGTTTTAAAAAGAATGTTGCTGGAGAAATTATTTTCTTAAAAAAAAATTTAAATTTTAAAGTAAATATTTATTAAGTTAATTATAGAAGTGATTATTTTAAAGATTTAATTGGTATTTGATTTAGAAAATGATTATTTAAATAATTACACTCTATTTAATAATTTTATTTTTAAAATTTGTTTCGGGCTTTAATTTTTATATGAAATATTAGTATAAAAATTTCATAACTAATATTTTAAATAAAGTGTTTAAAAACAGTTTTCTTTTTAAGTGTTTCCAAGTATATATTTTTAAGACAAGTGATTTTAATTATTTTAAAGTATTTGGACTTGGCAAATTTTCAGTGGAAATAAATGATATTTGGAAATTTATTCCGCGTGAGGAGAATGACTTGAAATTTGTTTTCAAAAGGTTGAAGTGTGAAAATATATCTTGTGAAGATACTTTAAAATAAATAATTTGTTGGAAATTATTTAAAATTAATGGTTGTTGTGAATGTTGTTTGATAGTTAAATAACCAACTATCAATATTGGCTTTTAAATGACATTTGAATTTCGGTGCGATCGGGGGTCGGGTTCCAAATGTTATCCTAAAACCACATAAAATCTTAGTGATGAATCTTCTATTTAAAAGATCAAAGTGGAAATTTTTTGTGACTTATTTCAAATCTGAATGTAACCACTATTTAAAATAAGCGCTCATTATTCGGATTAGCCGAGAGAGGACATTGAGTCATAAAATCCATTCCGAATAATGATATGACGAAACGGGATCGCATTTGAAGATGGTGTTGAAGACCGGGTGTTTTCGAAAATTAAAGAATTACCTGTCGAAAGTCTCTGCACCGAGTTGCTGCAGTATAGAGAATTATATCACCCTATGTGATGGGGAGTCCGGACGTGATTAGGGAATATTCGGTTTTGCAAGGGCTTCTTTCATTAATTGGAGGAAGTGCCTTCAGTTCCATTCAGATCCAGGATGGACTTGTATCGATGTATGTCTGACGTTACACTTTGAGATGTAAAGCTGGTTTCTATCAAATACATTTCTGTTGGTGACGGAGAATTTATTCTCTTAGCTTAACACCCGCCTCTGAGATGTACGAGCTCAGAGGTTATGTAGTTGATATTTACTAGTGATATATTCCCAATCTGGTAATGTGTCATGCTAAGTGTTGTTCATTGGCCAATCGAAGCATGGCTTTTGTGAAAAGCGTATCTTTGTGGACGAGACTTCGTCAAGCCTCACACCTCGGAAATGGTTGAAATAGGAAAAGATACAGCAAGGTTATCGGGGTCGCACATCTCAGGGTATGTGCATTTCCTTTTGGGTAAAAAGTGGTATCTAGTATGGAGCCCAGATATTTAACTTGTGTGGATAAAAAGAGGTATTCTGGTATGGAGCCTAGATTATTTGCTTATGTGGTTGATGGTTGTGAGGCGCCTCGGTAAAGGTCGGTCTAGATCGGGGGATGGCATACTCGTGATAGTTAGTTACCTAGTTACAGAGGTAACATGGCCTTGTGTTGGCAGAGAGCTAGTTAATTTCTCGGGGCGTCCCTCCATAGGCGCACCATTTTCAAAAAGGAAGTTCCTTAGCCTTGACCATTTGTTGGAAATCCAATCACCAAATACGAGCCTGGTACGGTTTTAGTTATAGAACCTTCCATTTAACATGGTAGCTATAGTAGGCATACTATAATGGTACGTATGTTAGCTAAGATTTATATTATACTTTCAAAATGTTTTTCACACTACGCACTAATAATAATGTCAAAAGGATTTTTGCATATCAAGCATATTTGACTATCATAAGGAGTAATCTCTCCCAAGTGTGCGAATGCATTGTGTGTGTGCCAGGAGGCCTTATGGTAGTTTCATTTTCTAGAAGCATGAACGGATTTCTTTACTTTTTCTTATTGTGCAAATAACTGTTTTAAGATCTCACACCAGTCCCATGATTGACCTGGCGTTTATTGTTCCCTATCTAAACTCTGGGTGCCCATAATTTTCCACATGGGAAGCCTAGAGTCAGGTTATCAGTTTCTGGAGCGAAGTTAGAAAAGTATGCAGTGGAGATCAGGAGACAAGCTGGATGGCGTGACATATCACTTATATTATGTAGTATCTGCTACGTATGAGTTACTGCAAGTTTAGTTTTAATATGGACAAGTTGTCATAAATACCTAGTGTCGTGTTTTGTTGTTGTAATACTCTGATGATGCAACGTAGAAACTGATATAATTCTTTTGTTTAAAGATTATTCATTTATCTATCATATATTGTTCCGCTGCGAATGTGAGATTCTGATATTGTTTCTAATTTCTTCTTTTACCTTCTTCTTCTTTAACCTTAACGGTTCCGTTTTTCGGCATTCGATTATTCGGCATTGGATATAGTGGATGTATTGATGTCGATTTTCGAAATTCAAAAAATTGGGTCGTTACAGTGAATGATGGCCTCGCTAGTTAAAAACAAGGGATGGTTTGACTAAAGTCCATAGTAAGTTTCAATATACACCAAACATCCTTGCCAAAAAAAGGATGTAAATTGGGTCCCTAGAATTAAATTACTGAATAATTGTATATATTTATGCAATTATTCAGTAAGTAATTACAGACATTTATGCAATTATATCCAAAAATTACATACATTTCTGCAATTATTCACTGAAAAATTGCGGACATTTATGCAATTTTTGGATATAATTGCATAAATGTATGCAATTATTCAGTAACTTAATTATAGACACCTAATTTACAATCTTTTTTGGGAAGGAGTTTTTGTTTATTAAGTTTAATTTTAAGGACCTGAGTCTAATATTCACTAGAAATAATATCACCTTCACTTTCATTTCGAAGACACACAATATGTAAAATCTACCACCATATCTTTACTTTTTTATATTGAATCCATTATTATAATATCACATTTCTGCAAATAATATTTATTTAGACTAGTGATACCAATAGTCAATAGAGCGGGTCAAAGTCACCTTAGCATATACTGATCTTTATCTTACCTAATATTTAGAGATAAAATATTCGATTTTAATTTTCATGGATATAACATGAAATCCACTGAATCCAATTGTACAAAGGTGACATCATAGCATGTTTTAAGTCATAAAACTGAATATCATACCAAAATCAGTATACATAAATAGATGAAACAAAGTATACATATTAATAATTATATTCCGATCATGTTTAATGAATGTGGGGACTATAACTAACTTCAAACATGGGCAATTAGCAAAGGGAGCCAATCAGATGAACGTCGTTCCTAGAAAATAAAATTACTCAGAATCCAAACCATATGCATTGAATTTATATGCAAACCATAACATATATCATGGAATATGCACACCAAACTGCATGCACACAGACTAAATGAAATTATTATCATTTTTTTGTTTCTTAACCCAGGTACCTCTCTCGGCATATTATAAGAATGTTATACTTAGACGGTGCAAAAAAAAACTATTATATAAGAGTTAACATGAATCCCTGAGTTGATCTTAAAAAATTACTTTTCTCTCTTTTAGCCTTTAAATCCATAATTTAGTATGTTCTCAAATAAAAAAATTAGAATATCTCAACCAATTCAATAATAGATAGCTCTGATACCACTTGTTATGATTTAATATACTTTAGGATAAATTAATCGTAAAACCCTAGATCTAAATATGTGACCATATTGATATAATTGAGAAGAAACCAAAGGAAGATGAATAAATTAACAAAAGGCATACCCGAATCTATATATGCTGATTGAAAAACAAGAAGAATTAGTTTGATTTTCCAAATTGACACAAACCCTGGATCTGAGTTAATTTCATAGAAGTAATTAGAAGAATAATTAGAATAAATAGAGGCTGTAACCTCTTATTTAAAATATTGACACTTTTTAATTGGACTCTTCAACAAATTAAAATTGCTTGGATATCTACATATTAATACCATGACAATTATATTTCTAAGCTTTTTCACTTTAATTCATAATTTGATCACTTTAATTAGGCTTTACACCAAAATAGCGCAACACATTTTATTTTACATATGTGGCACACATGTTGGAATTTTCAAACATTCATTTCAATGCAAACTTAAGGAGTGCAGAAAATTTAAAGCAACAGAATAAAGTGAGAGTTAATGAAGACACTTGTCTTCTTGAAGCTAAAAAGGATTACAATATGATGCTGGAATTATCTGATCAAGATCCCGAAAATTTGGACATGTATGAATTAAGGTAGCAGGTGAGACAAAGATTTCAAAGTCAACAATAATATAAGTCATGGTGTAATAAACAAAAGGCTAATGCATAGTGACTTCAACTAGGGGATACTACATCAAAAAAATTCCATTCTAAAATGTCCCCGCGAAGGTAATTAAGTAACATACAAGCACTAATTACTGCTGTTGGAGAATGTATACAATCTCGAAGAAATAGAAATAAATCAATACCCTATTACATAAACTTATATAATAGGGAACTTGTGATGACCCGCCCTTCACGACCCTAGAAAATCGACACAAAATACGTCACAGTATAATCTGCCGACGATCAAGTGCCGGAAAAGACATATAGTTTAGGGAAAAGAAAGAAGATAGAACGAAGAAGGAACTAAACAATAACAGAATCTCACAATCGCAGCGGAAAAAAAATATAATAGTTAATATCAGATCTTTACACAAAATGAAGACATATCTGTTTTATGTACATCATCAGAGTAACACATAGACAAAACAGCAATTACCAGTCTGGCAGTTATAACAACTTGCCTCACAACTTGCTGGAAACTCAACAATCACAACAGCGGACCTAAAAAAGTAAGGGTAATACATCTCGGACTCCAGCTACTCTCTTGAGCTCCATAGCATCGTTTCCTGTAATCTATAATACTCAGTCTGACCCGAGCATTATAATAAAATAACACCCGAGTCAGTCTGGAATGCCAGCGTGAGAAATCGCACTCAAATTGGTTATTAAAGTTTTCAAAATCCTTTGAAAAACAAAAGCATCTCGTAAGACCACGCCACAAATAAACATGTCGGGTTTTTACCTTACGATAGCTAAAACATTTCTTATCAAAATCCTCTGATATTATAATAGCGTCTATATACAAATACATATTAAAATAGCCGAAATTGTTACATTAATTAAATTCCAGCTACTAGCCACATTCGTGGGTAATACAAACAAAACCATAAAAGGCGCGTAGGGAGAATGGATTTCCAACTAATGACTAGGCACTGGGGTACAACCTGTCACAGTACCTGGTCTAGATCAGCATACCAAGGAGCCACCCTAACTCCTCTGCAACACAAGACTGGGACTACCCCTTACTGGATAATCTCAAGTAAGACCACCCCGTGGTTGGGATCAGCAACCACCCACTAAGCCGAAATAAAAAGGGACATCTAGACAAGGATGACCTCACCCTAATGGGTGCTGCCCATTTAGCCTTGCTGCATAACCCCTGATTTTCAGTCATTCCCAGTTGATGAGGCTTGTGACGACCCGGAAATTTTTGACATTTGAAATGGAATATTTAATTGATTTTAAATATTTGAAAGTTAGTTTAACTTGAATTTCAAAATTAACTATGAATTTGGCAACTTAATTATTGAATTTAATTTATTGAAGTTGGATAAAAAATTGAATCATGATTTTTAAGCTAATTAAAAATAATTTAAAGGCTTTGAAAATTCATATCGATAATACTGGAAATAATGGAAGCTTCAGAATTTGATTTGGAACTGTTTTGTTCGGCTTTGAATTTTTATCGTTTAATTCGATATTTAAAAATAGCCTTTCGAGGCACAGTCTCGGAATTCGACGAAACTAGTTCCATTGGATCTGTAATATTGTATTATTATGGGATTTCAATTTCCTTAGCATTCGGAGTTGTCGTGTGATCGTACGATAAGCAAACTGCTGAAATTGAAAATTTAATGTTTTAACTAGTTCAAAAGGCTATCTTCCCCATACGATCAAATTTGGACTCTAAACCTTTTCCATTGCGTTCGGAATAGGCGTATAACATTATAAATGCCTGGTAGCACGTCTCGATTGGAGATTGAGATTTTGAATTGTGAAAACCAAGACGATTTGAATTTAAATTTAAATTTAAAAATAAATAAATAAATTCCCATTACTGTAGCAACGAACACGTTGCTTCTACCTTCAACACTTGGCAGAAGCTTTTACACGCGTCTCTTTCCTTCCAAAAATCAAAGCCAAGCATAAGGAAAATGAAAAAAAAAAAAGTAAATACCATTTCCTCGTTCAAAAATAAAATAAGTCGTATCCTCTGAAAGACAAAAATAATGGCCGCTCCTTCCTCTCTTTCAAAATCATAAGGAATGGCAGAACGAGCTGTGACGCCCCACCTCTATGCTCACAATAACAAAGGTTATTGTAAGGAATAACGTCTGCTATTGCGAAGAATAAGGCTTGTTAGAAACGACCATCTGTAAGTTATGCCTTAGACGAGTATTGATTACATCGATAGGAGTTGTGAAAATTATTCCCAAAGATATAAATTCAATCCAAATCTAAAACGAAACTACAGTGGCTAAAGAAAAATCTAGAACAACTCATAATAACAACACTGATAGTATAATCACATCAGAACAGAAATATCAAATATATATATATATAGCGGAAGACAAATCTGGATACATGCTACAACACTCGATGGTTCACAAGGACCAATATACATATACATGTACATCAACATACACGAGTTGAGAGTCAACGCCAATAGTACACCTCGAAGACTAGACAAAAGATGGAGTGAAATCCTAAAAGCTGAAGCTGCAACAGAATAAGAGATAGCGAATATCCTGAAATAACTTGGTCTGACCCGAGTATTATTTAAAAGAAAATAATAAATGAATCAGTCTAAATTAAACTTAGATGTGAATGCATCATAAACAACATCAAGCAAAATAATAATAGTCTCGAATGAAACTATTCAACATAAGAAATCAACATTGTTGAAAATAAAGAACTCTCAATTTAAACCCCATCAAAATCAATAATCTCGAATGAGACTATTCTACATAGATAATCACCATAGTTTAAATGAAGAAGTCTCAATTTAATCTCCATTAAAATCAACTTTTAAATTCCAAATTGAATTCAAAACAGCAATACACAAATTTATACTCTCGGATGAGACTATACACAAAATTATAATCTCGGATGAGACTATACAACATAGTAATCAACATAGTTTAAAGGAAGAAATCTCATTAAACATCATCAAACTAAATTTCCAAATTCACAATTGAATTCGAAACAACAATATACAAAAATCTAGAAATCGGTAAGGATAACTAGAAAATCAGCATTCACAAAATCTGGAAATCAAAATAAGATAACTAAAAAATCAACATAAAAGATGGATCGATCCCAACAAATGGCGAGTTTTAGATATGCCGCATGTACATCGACATTTGGCCAAAGCCTACCAAGCACTATATTTTTACCGCCCAACAAATGACCCGAAGGTCTAGTACTGGTATTGACCCGAAGGTCCAACATATGACCCGAAGGTCCAACAAATGACCCGAAGGTCTAGTACTGGTATTGACCCGAAGGTCCAACATATGACCCGAAGGTCCAACAAATGACCCGAAGGTCCAGCAGAGTGGCTCGAAAGCCCAACAAAATCATCAAAATCATCAAACAGCAGAGGTTTCAATTAACGAGTCCGAAACTAACCGAAATAGTAAAAGTGTGGTTTCATACTCTGCACTTTTGCTAAATCGTTTAAATCTCTTCATCGTTTCCTTGAAAATGCAAAATTATGTATTTTATATAAATAACATTTTACGTTCTCAAACGGACAAGTCCGAAATTAAGCGAATTAGTAAAAGTAAGGGTTCATAGTCCCCAATTTTTCTGAATCGTTTAAATCGCTTCCTCATTCTTTTTGAAAGCGCAAACTGTAAAATTTTTGAAAACAATTTTATTTTAAAACGATTTTTAAAACACGTGATTAAAACAGCAACAACAATAGCATTTTCGACAAGGAAATTGCGCTTCACAAACCAACGTAAAAACGGATATCAAATCAGCGTCGCGGGATAACCGCTTAAAAATTCACTTTAATTTGACAGTTACCGAAGTCGAAATAATAGTAATTTTTATTCGTAAAAAATGTCATCAAAACAACACGCTTCAAAAATACAATATCGCCGTAAAAATTCCGTTATAAAAATAACGGCAACAAAATACGTTATAAAACGTAACACCGGTTCAACGTAAATTTGTAAATAGTGTTCCACAATATTTATATAATATTCAAAATACTGCACTGCCTTGACTTGAAATTAATGTATACTTTGCAAAACATGTCTAATGCAATAATAAAAGGAAATGCATGCACGTAACACTTTTTAGGCCTATATGAAAAAGGTTTGGGCAACATACTTTCGTACTCAACGTGCATCATCAAACATAAATAATGACTCAAGCTCTCTTGTACTACTAGCATACACGTGAATGGATCAAAGAAAAATGAACAAAGTAACCTGGACCCTATAAAGAACGTAAAATTGTTGTAAAAAAATAATGTTTACGTGCACCAAAAAGAGAAAACACGGTATGCATGCATTCAAAAGGCACATAATGGTCTGGACTACTTAACTCTATGCATGCAAGGACAAATAATTGCATACACCTTCATATACTGACATGTTACTATGGGCAAAAGAATACTTGAGTTGAATTTTTGTTCACTTTGGTACATGCACTGCAAGTATACACACGAAGCATTCACAGGAAAAACAATGACCTGAGCCAACAGGGTTGGCGCAGTTGGTTGATGGTCCGGACTGCGTGATCGAAGGTCACGAATTCGAACCCCGAAACTGACAACCCTGTAACAAGTACCCGAAGTATGTGTTTGACAGACACATACTTCCCTAGAGTTTACGAGCCAAGCTTGGTTCTCTAGGTAATTCAAAAAAAAAAAAAAAAAAAAAACAATGACCTGAAACCTGGTTTGTCACGCGTACACAAAAAGGTTAGACTTGGTTTCGTGTGATATATAATACAGTGAATAAACTTCTAAATATAGTGACCTGTTCCCAATTTGAAGAATTTCATTATATCTGAGAAAATATAAAATGAAAGTAACACTATTACATGAGAGCACACACGTAATACCCCTTGCGTGCACACCATCATATGCACTTATGTAAATATAGTATAGACTAACCTGGACCACTTTATTTAAATGCAACTTACCCTACAATGTTAATTCGCACGCAAAGAAGTAATAAACATGATGGCCTGGCAACCCCATATGCACACTCTAATTGAAACAAAACACATACTTGAGCAATGCACTTGTGTACGCATGTGCATCGACCTGGAACCTAAATTTAGCTCTTGCGTTTTACAACTTGTACAAAAATGAAAGGAAACATTTACGCACACACAAATTAAAATGAAAATAAGGGTGACCTGAACCTAGTAATCGTGTAACACAATTTGCATGAACATTTCAAAATAATTAATAATTACTAAGCTCATTAAAATAATGACTCAAGGCTTTGATTTTTTTTTTCTACGTTATAACTTGGAAAAAAGTGAATTACCCATCAGTATCTGGCGCTACACACTATGTATGCGCACAAGTATAAAGTAGATAAAAATAAATGCCTCAGTTTTGTGCTAAATAAGAGAGCCTAACATCAAATAACAACTTGCAATTAACCTTGGCCGTAAGTTTCAAATGATAAAGAATTGTCTGCAAACAATTTTTGGTTAACTAATAAAAGTTGCAAACCCAAAATAAACATCAAAACAGCATATATAAACAGACATCATAGATTTTTAAATTAGATATGTGAGTTTTTCACTCACCTTAATTCGCTTCAAAACCAATGAACCAACCAGATCTGAAAGAGAGCCACTTCATACCGAAACCAACAGGATGCAAGGCAATTGAGGAGTAGCAAGTTGAGGGGAGTTCATATCAATCATAAGACCTAAAAAGGATTACCATCGCTAGACTTAACCAAGGAAGGGTCACACATGTTGACCAGAGCATTGTTACAAGCAATGACAAAAGGAGGCATAGCAGTTACTGACACAGGAGGTACAGGCATTGACGCAGCAATTGGAGGAGACACAAAAGCTCTAATCATCGGAGAACTAAATAAAGCACCAGAGCACGTAAGGGATCCAACCAGATCCGGCATAGCAGATACAGGCATAGTCCTCTTCTTCGGAGGCATAAGTGATAGACGAGGCAGATGTGAGGCAGGGAGAGACTAAGGAAAGGCGAAGAGGAGGAAGGAATGAAGCTGCTCAGACGAATGGTTAAGTGGAAAAAGGAAAAGACGTTGTCGACATTGATTATTTTTTCTTAGCTACTAAAGCTTTCAAAGAAAAGTGAAGGAATTCAAACAAAAGAGTGTGATGGCCTTTACTTTGTACAACATCATTAAATGTGAGACGTGAACAGATAAAAGAAAGGACAAGCTTTGCGTATAAAATGATGATGGAGGAAAGTGTGTTCACCTTGCTTTAATAATATTATGTGATAGCAAGGAAAAATACATATATCCCACTTTGCTTTTGAACCATACCATTCAAATGCAAAGGCATATAATCAATTTCAACCTAGCTTAAATATCTTAACAACAGACTTTGCAAAATGATTTGCCTCATTTTTCTTTCGTATTTTAAAATTTTAAATTTTCCATTTAAAATATTTATTACGAAAATAATTCAAAAATAACGGTCGTTGCACGAAATCTCTTCGCTCGAGCCCCTCCCTCCTCACAATCTATCGATTCATTTCCTCTTCTCTATTAATCAAATTGCAAGGCCGTGGGATGGGGGTTTGATTGCAGTCGAGCTCGAGCATGTGGAATCGGGCGGCGATGATTTGGTGATGCGTGAGTTCGCGATTGACTTGAAGGCGGCTTGGAAATCGTTCGAAGGGGATTCGAGTTCAGGCGCCGGTGCGATGTTGATTGGGTGGTGAAGGTTGTGATTCCAGTATCAGCTAGTGTTTTGAGGGGGGTTGGTCGGTTCTATTAAGCGATGACGAGAATTCGTCGAGTTCGTGCAGGCAGTAAAGGTATTGCATTTATTTAATAAAATAAACGATGGAATGAATTTTTTTTAATAAATTGAAATGAAGTATAAAGAAAATTATTTTCTGTTACTTACAGTGAAGAAAAGATTAGTTTATATGGATAAAATTTGATAATGGAAAGATTATATAAAGATTCGACTTTTAAAATATATATGGACCATTTTATAAATATTATATATATGTAGTTTCTAAATGAAAATACTAATATCCATTCTTAGTAAAGTATTATAGTGATTAACTTGTTTAAACAAATTAATTAATTTATATTTGTTCCTAAAGATAATTTATTATAGGTAATTGGTTGGTATTAAATTATTCATTTAAAAACCAAAATTTAAATTTAAATTAAATTTATCAAAATGGAATTTAATTGTTTAATTGATTTCGAATATTAATAAAAATTCATCAATTGTTTATACAAGGTCTATGAATCGAGAAAACGACTCGGAATGGAAAATGGATTGTATGCATAAGCAAAGGTGAGATCTTCTCACACAGATTATAATAATTAAAAGTTTGAGTTATTGATTGATTGTTGAATTATGAGAGCTAAATTTAAAATTGTTGATTGTGTGTTTGGATGATAAATTATTATCATTTGTTTTGAAAGAGACCCTACGCGCCGCATAATAGCGGATGATATTTTATAAATCCCATATACCGCGATATTCCAACTCGAAGTTGAACTGGTATTTAATTGTTGTGCTAACGTCTGTGGATGCAGGGAAAATAGGTTAGAGGGATCCAACTGGATTCTTCAAATATTTGAATTTGTTTCAATATTGTGTGTTGATTTATTTAAAATCTGTGTGTGATTATATTGTGATTGAAATGGTTGAAGGCTAAAATTTAGCCGAATATATTTTTGGTATCGTAAGATACCAGAAATAAATAAAATTGGATTTTTAAATTTAAGTAGAAAATCTATAGTGAAATCCTATTGAATGAATTCCAAAAAAAAGGAAAAGATTTGATAAAGGAATTCTTTGTAATATTTTTTAAAGTTGAAGGATTTATTTAAAATTTGATTTTTAAATAGTTTTGAAAGAGATAAAGGAATTTATTTTTAAAGGCAATAAATTTGTAAATCAAATTAAAAAATTGATTTGGTGTTTTAAAATAAATCTTTGGGAAATCAATTTGGAATTTTATTTGGTGTTTAAAATAAAATTTGAAATCAAATTGGAAATTGATTTGGTGTTTGTAAATGATTTTTAAAATCGATTTAAAAATCATATATTAGTGAATATTTGAGAATTTGAATTCACAATGGGAATTTAAAAAGGAAAGGGAAATTTGTTTAAAAAACAAATATCGGTTTATTTTTAAGTGTGGAAAGAAATTTACGAATTTGGAATGTAAATTTAAATGAAATCGAGGAAGGTTTATTAATTGACGTAAATGAACCATTTTGTAATGGAAAGAGAATTCTTCCCTGGAAAGCCGAGTATATTTTTAAAATAGCTTTTGAATTATAAATTGATTTGGAAAAATATTGTTGGAGGAATTATTATTTTTGAAATCATTTTAAAACTTTGAAGTAAAGTCGTATTTAAATAATTATAGAAGGGATTATTTTAAAGATTAAACTGATATTTGATTTAGAAAATAGTTATTTAAATATTTATACTCTTTCTACTAATGTTATTTTAAAATTAGTTTGGACTTGAAGTATCATATAAGTTATCAGTATAGTATTTTCATAACTAATATTTAAGCAAGTGTTTTAAATAGTTTTATTTTAAATATTTCCAAGTATATTTTGGATAAGTATTTTAAATTATTTTAAATTATTTGAACTCGGCAGATTTTCAGTGGAAATAAATATTTGGAAATGTATTCCTCGTAAGGAAAAGTGATTTGGAATTTGTTTTCAAAGTATTGAAAGGTGGAGAGGAATTTTTTTATCACCCTTTGTGATGGAGATTCCGGACGTGATTAGTGAATATCCGGATTTGCAAGGGCTTCTTTTGAAGTGCCTTCAATTCCGTTCGATCCCGGAACGGACTTGTATGGATGTGTCTCTGACATTACACTTTGAGATGTAAAGCTGGTTTCTATCAAATACATTTCTGTTGGTAGAGAGAATTTATTCTCTTAGCTTAACACCCTTCTCTGAGACGTACGTGCTCAGCTGTTATGTAGTTGATGGTTACTAGTGATATATTCCCAAACTGGTAATGTGGCATACGAAGTGCTGCTGATCATTTGTTGATCAAAGCATGACTTTGTGAAAAGTGTAGCTTTGTGGACGAGACTTCGTCGGACCTCACACCCCGAAAATGGTCGAAACAGGAAAGATGCGGCAAGGTTATAAGGGTTGCGCCCTTTGGGGTATGTTATTTCCTTCTGGAAAAGGGTAGTATCATGGTATGGAGCCTAGATATTTAACCCATGTGGTTGCTGCAAATCTATTTCACTTTGTGGTTGCTGCTTTGTGGTTGAGGATCCTCAGATAAAGGTCGCAAACGACCGAGGGATAGCATACTCGTGTAGTAGTTACCTAGTTACAGAGGTAACTAGGCTTTGTGTTGGCAGAGAGCTGGTTAAGTTCTCGAGACGTCCCTCCAGAGGCATACCCATGTGGCAGTAGGAAGTTCCTTAGCCTGACCATTTGTTGGAAATCCAAAGAAACAATACGCGCCTTGTATGGTTTTAGTTGTATAACCTGCCATGGAATGTGGCGGTAACCTGCTATTAAACATGGTAGCTATAGTAGGCATAAAATAATGGTTATATGCTGGCTAAGATTAATATTATACTTTCGAAATGTTTTCTGCACTATGCACTAATGATAATATTAAAAAGATTTTTGCATATTAAGCATGTTTGACTATCATAAGGAGAAATCTCCTCCAAGTCTGCGATTGTATTGTGTGTGTGCCGGGAGGCCTTATGGTAGTTTTATTTTCCAAAAAGCATAGTGGATTTCTTTTCCTTTCTTTGTGGAAATAACTGTTTTTAAGATCTCACACCAGTCCCACGACTGACCTTGTTTATCTTTGTGAAACATGATGAGGGGTTCTCGCTTTTTGTTTGGTGGCGAGCAGGAGACTCTTACCCCTACACGTCCTCTTTAAGGGGTTGGTTAGCCGTAAGGCGTGACAGTCGAAAGGCTGGTCGTAAAAGCAAGGGCAGGGTACCATTGTATGCGACCACGGGGCTGGGATGGTTGAAAAGCCTACCAGTCGAGATTGGCCGCTGTCGATGGTTGAAAAGCCTAGACCATTACAATGTGGTATCAGAGCAAATGGTTAAGCGACAACCTTGGCTCTGGTGGGGATTACTCATTAGAGATAGAGTCAGTAGTACTCTAGAATGAGTTTGAGTGTATTAATAGATATAAGCACGTATTTGTTAGTGAATACAAAATTATTTTATATTGTGATGATTGGTTTGTTGAGTGGTATATGGATTCTGGTCGGTATAGTCTATTCAACTCTGTCGATAGGGATCTCTAAACACTTGTACAGAACAATTCTGCATGATATTGTTTTAAAATAGGGTAAATGAAATAATTTTTCCCAAAACTATTTTCGTATATGAAGGAAATAATTTTCCGTAAATTATTGTAATAGTATATAGTTGCTTGTTTGTTAGAAACTGATAATATTGAAGTATTATCATTATTGTTGAATAAGAAATTGAAATGATAAACAAAGAACTAAGAAAATAAAATCCATATACAAATGGGAATTGTAAATGTAAATGTGATTTATAAATTTGAAATGGAATTCCAAAGGAATATTTGGAAATGTTTTTGAAAGAGTTTGAAAGTTTTGAAATTTGGAGATTTGGAAATGTTTAAAATTCCCCTGAGTTTGAAAATGAGTTTCCAAAGGTTTTGGAAAAGGTTTTGAAGGGATGAAAGCACTAAACTCTTTTCGGTCGCTGGAAAATAATTTCGATGATGAACGCGACATCATCGGTGTTTATTTTTGGGTTTGCAGGAGGGGAATTGCAGCCGAATTATTTTAAATGGAAGTTGTTTGCAAACTGGGTTTCGGTTTTGGAATTCAAAAGATAATTTGAATTGAATTTTAAAGATGATTATGAAATGTTGCAAAGATTCTGAAATCTGATAAAAATAGTTTGATCTTGAAAATAATTGATTTGAAAGGTGATTTTGAAATGTTGAGAAATTGTTTAAAAACTCTGGAAGATTTATCAAAAGTGTTTATGAGTTGATAACATATATAATTTGAATTTTGATAAGAATGAACTTAACTTAAAGGATTAAGTTAAATAAAAGTGAATATGAAAAAAAAATATGTTGGGAAAGTAAACTTATTAAATGAAAATAAGTGAGAAAACTTATAGAAGTTCAAAAATTGAATTTGAATTGTGTTGAATAAGGTGAAGGAGAAAATAAAATTAGGAATGAACAAAAGAATAAAACCAGTTTGAATTGTGTGAAATAAAATGAAGTGTAGAATTAGTTCGAAGTGAACTTAAGTTAATAAAGGTAGAAATAAAATAAAAGATGGTTTGAGATAAAATGTATTGGAATTTGTAATGAATTAGTAAATGAAACTAATTTAGAATAGTGCAGTTGTGAGTGAAAGATAATTGATAAAATTCAATATTCAGAAGATAAATTAAATCCAAATAGAATTGAAATTGTGAATTGAATTCAAAGGAAATTGAAAATGCAAGGTTGAATGATAATGGATATATAACTTCGATAGTGAAGTAAAAACGGTATAAGAAGTATATATTGAAACTTTTGTAATGTAATGTGCAAAATGATTTTTGAATATAGAAATTGGATATGATTGTTAAATAGCTTACAGGTGATATGAAGGAAAATGGAATTGGGATTTGATTTTCAAAGATAAATTGAATTGCTCGACAAAAAGGTATGTATTTAAATTTCAGTATGAAATTTGATGATTTTCTTGTCCAGCCGCTTGGCTTTTTGTTTTGTTTTGAAATCTAGGGGCCGTGGTGCCATTTTTGTAGTCGTACCGAGCTAGCCGCGCAAAGGAGACACTGACGAAATTTTTCGAAAATTTAGGGAGCTAGAAAAATTTTGAGAAAATTTTGAAAGTTTAAAATTTGAATTTAAATTTAAATTTGAATTGTTAAAGAAAAAGAGGTTGTTTGGAAACTATGGAAGATCTTGGAAAGTTAGTAGAAGTGAATGAGTCTTAAATAAAAGGATTTATTTTGGCAGTTGATAAAACTATTTGGTTTTGGAAAAATAATAGATGGGTTAAGGATCATTCTTCTTAACTAGTAATTTCGGGACGAAAGTCTTTTAAGGGGGAAAGGATGTGACGACCCTGAAATTTTTAACATTTGAAATAGAATATTTAATTGATTTTAAATATTTGGTAGTTAGTTTAAATTGAATTTCAAAATTAACTATGAATTTGGAAATTTAATTATTGAATTTAATTTATTGAAGTTAGATAAAAATTTGAATCTTGATTTTTAAGCTGATTAAAATAATTTAAAGGCTTCGATAATTCATATCGATAATACTGGAGATAATGGAAGCTTCAGAATTTGATTTGGAACTGTTTTGTTCATTTTTGAATTTTTATCGTTTAATTCGATATTTAAAAATAGCCTTCCGAGGCATAGTCTCGAAATTCACGAAACCTGTTCTATTGGATGCGTTATATTGTATTATTATCGAATTTTAATTTCCATAGCATTTGGAGTTGTCGTGTGATCGTACGATAAGCAAGGGTGCTGAAATTTAAATTGAAAATTTAATGTTTTAACTAGTTCAAAAGGCTATCTTCCCCATACGATCAAATTTGGACTCGAAACCTTTTCCATTGCTTTCGGAATAGGCGTATAACAATATAAATGCCTGACGGCATGTCTCGATTGGAGATCAAGATTTTGAATTGCGAAAACCAAGACGATTTGAATTTGAATTTGAATTTAAAAATAAAAATAAAAATAATATATTCCCATTACTATAGCAACGAACACGTTGCTTCTATCTTCAACACTTGGCAGAAGTTTTTACACGCTTCTCTTTCCTACCAAAAATCAAAGCCAAACATAAGGAAAATGAAAATAAAAAAAAGTAAATGCCATTTTCTCGTTCAAAAATAAAATAAGTCGTATCCTCTGAAAGAAAAAAATATTGGCCGCTCCTTCCTCTCGTTCAAAATCATAAAGAATGGCAGAACGAAATCTCTTCGCTGGAGCACCTCCCTCCTCTCAATCTATCGATTCCTTTCCGCTTCTCTGTTAATCAAATCGCGAGGCCATGGGGGGGCTTGATTGCAGTTGAGGTCGAGCACGTGGAATCGGGCGGCGACGATTTGGTGATGTGTGAGTTCGCGATTGACTTGAAGGCGGGCTGGGAATCGTTCGAATGGGATTCAAGTTCAGTCGCCAGCGCGATGTTGACTGGGTGGTGATGGTCGCGATTCCAGTATCAGCTAGGATTTCGAGGGGAGGTGGTCGGTTCTATTAAGCGATGATGAGGATTCATCATGTTCGTGCAGGCAGTGAAGGTATTGCATTTATTTTATAAAATAAACTAATGAATTTTTTTTAATAAATTGCAGTGAAGTATAAAGAAAATTATTTTCTTTTACTTACAGTAAACAAAAGATTAGTTTATATGGATAAAATTTGATAATGGAAAGATTATATAAAGATTCGACTTTTAAAATCTATATGGACTGTTTTATAAATATTATATATTTATAGTTTCTATATGAAAATACTTATATCCATTCTAAACTTACTAGTTTATTTTTAATTAAAGTACTATAGTGATTAACTTGTTTAAAAAAATTAATTAATTTATATTAGTTCCTAAAGATAATTTATTATAGGTAATTGGTTGAGATTAATTATTCATTTAAATACCAAAATTTAAATTTTAATTAAATTTATCAAATACGAATTTAATTGTTCGATTGATTTCGAATATTAATAAAAATCATCAATTGTTTATACAAGGTCTATGAATCAAGAAAATAAGTCAGAATGGTAAATGGATTGTATGCATAAGTAAAGGTGAGATCTTCTCACTCAAATTGTACTAACTGAAAATTTCAGTTATTGATTGATTGTTGAATTATGAGAGTTAAATTTAAAATTGTTGATTGTGTGCTTGGATGATAAATTATTATCATTTGTTTTGAAATAGACCCTATGCGCCGCATAATAGCGGATGATATTTTATAAATCCCATATATCGCGATATTCCACCTCAAAGTGGAATTGGTATTTAATTGTCGTGCTAACGTCTGTGGATGCAGGGAAAACAGGTTGGAGGGATCCAACTGGATTCCTCAGATATTAGAATTTGTTTCAATATTGTGTGTTGATTTATTTAAAATATGTGTGTGATTATATTGTGATTGAAATGGTTGAAGGCTAAAATTTAGTCGAATATATTTTTGGTATCGTACGATACTAGAAAAAAATAAAATTGGATTTTTAAATCTAGGTAGAAAATCTATAGTGAAATCCTATTGAATGAATTCCAAAAAAAAAGGGAAAAGATTTAATAAAGGAATTCTTAGTAATATTGTTTAAAGTTGAAGGATTTATTTAAAATTCGATTTTTAATTAGTTTTGAAAGAGATAAATGAATTTATTTTTAAAGGCAATAAATTTGTAAATCAAATTAAAAAATTGATTTGGTGTTTTAAAATAAATATTTCGGAAATCGATTTGCAATTTGATTTGGTGTTTAAAATAAAATTTGAAATCAAACTGGAAATTGATTTGGTGTTTGTAAATGATTTTTAAAATCGAGTTAAAAATCATATATCAGTGAATATTTAGGAATTTGAATTCACAATGGGAATTTAAAAAGGAAAGGGAAATTTGTTTAAAAAATAAATATCGGTTTATTTTCATGTGTGGAAAGAAATTTACGGATTTGGAATGTAAATTTAAATTAAATCGAGGAAGGTTTATTAATTGACGTAAATGAACCATTTTGTAACGGAAAGAGAATTCTTCCCTGGAAAGCCGAGTATATTTTTAAAATAGCTTTTGAAGTATAAATTGATTTGGAAAAATATTGTTGGAGGAATTTTTTTTTTTGAATTCATTTTAAACCTTTGAAGTAAAGATATATTTAAATAATTATTGAATGGATTATTTTAAAGATTAAATTGATATTTGTTTTAGAAAATAGTTATTTAAATATTTGTACTCTATCTGCTAATGTTATTTTGAAATTAGTTTGGACTTGAAGTATCATATAAGGTATCAGTATAGTATTTCCATAACTAATATTTAAGCAAGTGTTTTAAATAGTTTTATTTTAAATATTTCCAAGTATATTTTGGATAAGCATTTTAGATTATTTTAACTCGGTAGATTTTCAATGGAAATAAATATTTGGAAATGTATTCTGCGTAAGGAAAAGTGATTTGGAATTTGTTTTCAAAGTATTGAAATGTGGAAAGTAATTTGAAATTTGTTTTCAAATGGTTGTAGTGTGAAATATATCCTGCGAAGATATTTTGAAAATAAATAATTGGAGAAAAATTATTTAAATCTGGTAATTGTTGTGAATGTTGATTGATTGTTAAATAACCGACTATCATTATATGCCTTTAAACAACATTTGAATTTCGATGCGACCGGGGGTCGGATTCCAAGTGGATATCTGAAAACCACATTGAACATTTATGATTGTGATGGATCTTTTATTTAAAAGATCAAAGTAGAAATTTGTTGTGATTTGTTTGAAATCTGATTGAACGCTTATTTTAAAAAAAATAAGCGCTCATTATTCGGATTAGCCGGGAGAGGACTTTGTGTCATAAAACCCATTCCGAATAATGATACGACGAAATGGGTTGCATTTGAAGATGGTGTTGAAGACAGGGTATTTTCGAAAACGAAAGGATTACCTGTCGAATGTCTCTGCACCGGGTTACTCCGGTATAGAGATTTTATCACCCTTTGTTATGGGGATTCCGGACGTGATTAGTGAATGTCTGGATTTGCAAGGGCTTCTTTTGAAGTGCCTTCGGTTCCGTTCCATCTCGGAATGGACTTATATGGATGTGTATCTGACATAACACTTTGAGATGTAAAGTTGGTTCCTATCAAATACATTTCTGTTGGTGGCGGAGAATATATTCTCTTAGCTTAATACCCTTCTCTGAAACGTACGAGCTCAGAGGTTATGTAATTGATGGTTACTAGTGATATATTCCCAAATTGGTAATGTGGCATACGAAGTGCTGCTAATCATTTGTTGATCAAAGCATGACTTTGTGAAAAGTGTAGCTTTGTGGACGAGACTTCGTCGGACCTCACACCCCGGAAATGGTCGAAACAGGAAAGATGCAGCAAGGTTATGAGGTCGCGCCCTTTAGGGTATGTCATTTCCTTCTGGAAAAGGGCAGTATCATGGTATGGAGCCCAGATATTTAACACATGTGGTTGCAGCAAATCTATTACACTTCGTGGTTGTTGCTTTGTGGTTGAGGATCCTCAGATAAAGGTCGCAAACGATCGGGGATGGCATACTCGTATAGTAGTTACATAGTTACAGAGGTAACCCGGCCTTGTGTTGGTAGAGAGCTGGTTAAGTTCTCGGGACGTCCCTCCAGGGGCGTACCCATGTGGCGGTAGGAATTTCCTTACCCTGACCATTTATTGGAAATCCAAAGAAACAATGCGCGCCCTGTACGGTTTTAGTTGTATAACCTGCCATGGAATGTGGCGGTAACCTGCTATTGAACATGGTAGCTATAGTAGGCATACAATAATGGTTGTATGCTGGCTAAGATTAATATTATACTTTTGAAATGTTTTCTGCACTATGCACTAATGATAATATTAAAAATATTTTTCCATATTAAGCATGTTTGACTATCATAAGGAGAAATCTCCTCCAAGTCTACGATTGCATTGTGTGTGCGCCGGGAGGCCTTATGGTAGTTTCATTTCCCAAAAATCATAGCGGATTCTTTTCTTTTCTATGTGGAAATAACTGTTTTTAAGATCTCACACCAGTCCCATGACTGACCTAGAGTTTATTGTTCCCTTTCTAAACTCTGGGTGCCTATAATTTTCCACACGGGCAGCCTAGAGTCAGGTAATCATTATTCTGGAGCGTAGTCGAAAAAGAGATGCTGTGGAGATCAGGAGCAAGCTGGATGGCCAAGAGTATCACTACTTTATGTTATATTCTTTTCCGCTGTTTGTTGTTGTAACACTCTGATAATGTAATGTGATGTAATGTAAAAACTGATATAGCGTTTTTGTTTTAAAGATTATTCATTTATATATTATATGTTGTTCCGCTATGAAATGTGAGATTCTGTTATTGTTTCTGTTCTTCTTCTATCTTCTTCTTCTTTAACCCTAACGGTTCGGTTTTCCAGCATTCGACTGTGCGACATTTGATGCAGTGGACGTGTTAATGTCGACTTGCGAGCGTCGAAAATTGGACCGTTACAAGGCTTCAGGCTAAGCGTTACCTTTTTAGAACGTTTCACTTAGAATGCCCATCGTCCACCTGACGATGTTCCGAAAGCATTCATCCATACAAGTCCGTCCCGAGTTCGAACGGAACCGAAGGCGCTACTCCTACTACATCCATTTCGGAATCATCCTCAGGATTAGTAGCGACTAGCCCTTGCACTTCACTTCTCCATCTTCGATTCCTAACTCGTCTTCCTCGCGAAAATGTACAAACCGGATCGAAGTGGTTTTCGAGGAATTAATACCGATCCCGGTCCCTTCGAAATGATCAACGCATTGACCAATATTGATAGTCGGTGATTTAACTATCAATTAACATTCACAAACATCCATCAAACAATAAATAATTCCCCAAATTATTTATTATCCTCAAAATATCTTCGCAAAATATATTACCATTTTCAATCCCCTGAAAATAGTTTCAAACCACACACACCTTATGGAATGAATTTCCAAATATTGATTTCCACTGAAAACATCCAAACCAAATACTTTAGATTTATAATAATTTAACTTAAAGCTATTTACACACTTTAATTTAAATATATACATACTTTTTAAATGTTTCAAATAAAACTGCTTTATAAAATATAAATATTAATGATATTCTTTTAAAGCATATACCAATTAACCCTTTAAAATAATTACTACTATAATTAATTTATTAAATATTTACTCTTAAAATTTTTACAACTTAAACAATAATTTCTTAAAACATTATTTTAAAAACAAATTTAAAACTTTGATTTTTACTAAAAATATCTGTTTGAAACGTTTTATGCTTTTCAAGGAACTACACTTCCATTTTCAGAATAAACCAAAGAATCTTTTTATAAGTCCTACACGATTTACCTCAATTAGAATTTATGTTTAAATCCCGTAAAATCCTTTCCACACTTTAAAAAATAAACTCCTTTTATTTTTAGACACATTTTTAGTTCGTGGAAATCACTCCCAAAATATACTTAAAATATTTAAAATATGATTACTAAATTCTTTATCCAAATTAAACTTTTGAAATCTATAAAAGTTTCTTGAGTAACTTAAATAAAAAATTTCCTTTTTATATGAAGTTATTATATCAGATATTTATATTAAAATTTCCTTTTGAAAACTTAATACTACTTTACCTTTAAGATAATTAAATACCATAATTACTTAAATAAATGTTTACTTACAGTTTAAATTATTAAAATAATATTTTCTTTCTAAAATATTCTAAAACACATTTTAAACTGCCCATTTATATTTTGAAAGCTTTTCTTTAAAACATACTAAATTTACAGGAAAAAGTACACTTCCCATCCTTTAAAAACAATCTTAGTATTATTTTGAAGCAATTTGCACTTCTTATAGAAATTCCCTTCGGAAACCTATATTTTCAATACTTATCCCCAATAAATATCCCACTTCATTTATAAACCCAGTTTATAAATTTTCGTTTCACATTTCCTTTTAAATCAAAATTTCAAAAACACTTTAACAGACTCCAAACAAATTTTCGAATTTAATTCCTTTAAATTCTTTACTTAAAAATTTCTTTTATTTCCTTTTAAACCAAATTTATTTTATTTATATTTTAAATTCCCAGATTGTATTCATCCAATCATAGCACAACACAATTTAATTTTCAAATTAATCTATCATGGTATATAAATAAAACACATCATCAATCATGAAAATAATTTCTATATTTTGAGGAATCTAGTTGGACCCCTCCAACATGTTTTCCCTACATCCACATACGTTAGTATAACAGATAAAATGTCATATCCAGACTAATAATAATATTCACATTCAACCAATCAATCATTCATTTAACTTTTAACTATTTAAATTAACAGGAAATTCAAGATGTGAGTGAGACTAACTCACCTTGCATCGGCGTTTCAAATTTTAAATTAAATCGAGCTCGTTCGATTTAGTTTAAAATTTCCGCTTGCTCAAAACAATTCTAGGCCTACATCATAGCGTGCTGCTCGTCGCTGTAAATTCCGGCGCCACCAAATTCGTCGAAATCCGATCACACATGCTTGAGATATTCAGTTTTAAAGGTTTGTATATAAATTTAAAACAAATTCTAATTTTATATTACTACCATCAACCGTTCATCTCCAGGCTCGAAATCAAGGCCGCACACATCTTTTTCCCAGCCTTACACGAAACGCACGATCCCAACATCGACGATTAGGGTTTGCCACCGCTCTCCATACGAACACCGAGAGCCCATCAAACCACCACCACACGAAACGCCTCGGCCAACTCCACCCATGCCCAGAAAATCACGAAGCTCGGCTACCCATAAATCTCGAATTTCGTGCACGAACAATGCACAAAAGCGGGCTCAAAACTTCCTCTTCGGTTTACGAAAATCAATCTCCACCGTATGGATGCTTAGATCTCGAGGCCCTCTTTGATCTTTCAATAGGAAGTTTTTGGTATAAGTGAGTGGATGGAGAGAAAATTGGAGGAGAAGGCAAGATTTTCTCGGCCATTGAAATAAGATAAGTGGCGGCCGGTGAAAATAGGGCTAGGTTTTTCAACTTGCGCGTATGTATATATGTGTAATCCAATTATTTTATTATTATTTTTTCAAAATTACAAGTTTTACAAACGAACTCCAAATCACACGTGCCGCCAGGCGTTTGTAAGGTTTTACCCGCATTTTGAACACAATGGAATGTGTTTCGGAGGCTAATTTGATCATATGTGGAAGATTGCTTTTTGAATCGAGTTTAAATATTAAATTATCAATTTTAATTCCCACGTGTTTCTCGTTCGTGCGAGCAAACGGTAACTCCAAACGCTACGAAAATTGAAATTCGATAATAACTAACTATTACGGATCCAATGGAACTGGTTTCATCGAATTTCGAGACTGTGCCTTGAAAGGCTATTTTAACTCGTCGATTAATTCGAGCGATTTCCAAATTCATCGAAATCTTTAAAAATTTCACGTTTAAAATTTTACCGACTTAATTATAAATCATATAAAATTTATATTCACACTAGAAATCATTCTGTTTCACTTCGAATCAAAATCTGATTATTTGCATTATTATTATTAAATTCCTTTATTAAATTAATATAAAAATTCCAAATTTGACTAATCGAGTTTTGATTCCATCCAAAAGTCCAATATCATTATTTAAATCGAAATAGACTTAAAATAAACCTTAGGAACCATTTTCATAACCTTTTACATCCAGATTCACTAATTATCCCAATTCCAAATTTTTAATTATTATTATTCAAATCCAATTGAATTTCCATACTCGATGTTGTAACTAGTTATATTGATTTAACCAAAATCTTCTTACTTCAAAATCAATTCAAAGTCCATATTTAACATTTAAAATGAATTAAATGTTCAAAATCTAACGACCAAAATTCTGTGTCGTTACATTCCTTCCCCCTTGTAAAACTTTCGTCCTCGAAATTTGCTAAGGTAGGAAAAATGCTTCCAAACTTATTTACTTTCCCCATAATACACTTAATTAAAACTCACATTCACTTCTCAAAAACTTTTAGCTTAATCCAAAACCATTTGCTTTATTTATACACAAAAGCCTTGTTAACAACACCATTTCAAAATGCAACTTTATAGTTAACCCAAAATTTTCAAAACTTTCAAAAAAATTCTAACCCCCAAATTTTAGAATTTTTTTTTTACAGCGTCTCCTTTGTACGGAGAGCGTTTCACAATTTCACAATAGACATAAATATATATACATCGACCCACACGGTCAGAAAACAAAATATGCCACAATATATATATATATATATATATATATATATATATATATATATATATCATTTCCCAATTTGATTGCATAGGCGTACCTTTTGATTAGCATTTTAAAGGTAAGCGCATAGTTCAAAAAAAACAAATTTCATAATTCAACCTGTTAACCATATATTATAAGCAAATCCCAAGATTTCAATCACCATTTTAATTTCCTAACAAATCTAAACTTCATCTTATTCCACTCGAATGATTTACAATCAAGTTTAATATTTTCAATTCATATTTACCATAACCAATTCATTTTCTCTTCAATATGATTAACCTATGCATTACTTACGTTAATTTACTTCAATTCAATTCCAAATTGATTCGCAATCTATTTTTTTAAAAAATTTGATATACTTGCATTTCATTTATGATTCACTTGCATTTATATACAATTCCACTTACTACGATTTCAATCCATTCCAATTGATTCAAAAACCAACCTCATATTGCTTCTTTAAGCCAATTCAATTTCCGTTTACAACAAACAACCAATTTCCATGCAAATTTTAAAGTTACCCATACAAGTAACCATCACTTAAGCTTATAACCATTTAAAATTAATTCCATCTCAATCTATATCAATTTTATTTCGTTCGGAATTATTCATAACCCAAACAATATTACTTCATAACAATTATTAAATCAAGTCCATATTCTCATTTCAAGTTCATCATCCAACTTAATTTTATGTTAATATCACTCCATTCTGGATTATTTACAACTCATACATTCTTATTTCAGCACGATAAGAAATTAAAATTCTTTCACTTGCATTAAAATTTTATTATCTAAACAAATTTCACTCTAGATCCCATATAAAGCCCGACCACAATCATTTTCCAATTTGCTTAAGTTATTTCAATTCCAAAATATCTCAATTTCTTCTTGCATCAAATTTGTTTTTATTTTAATTTGATTCTTATCCAATCAAATTCCAATCCATTTACAAATTTAATCCAATTAGTTTATTTACTCAATCTATTTTAATCAAATTTTATTCACCTTCTCAATTCATTTCTGAATTTATTAATAACGTGACCATTCCCATTATTCTATACCAGAACTGGGTTTTATTTTGTTTTTTTACAAGCTACCAAAATTTTATTCATCCCGTAACTCTTTTTAGTTAATTTAGCTTACACTAAATTCATCTACAAATAATTCTTTGAATTTAGTTGAGTGAGAATTTAATTATTCAGTATCATTTCAACTTAATTAAATTTCCTTTCTTTTAATCCTTTGCCAATTTAATTCAAGTTCAACTAAATTTTATTAGCCAACTTAAATTCATTTCATTTCTTTTAATATTTTAAATAAGAATTTAATTCCATTCAATATTATTTATAACACAACTGAGTTTTGATTTTTACTTCAATCCAAATTTAACTCAATTTCTCTTATCTAAGTCAAATTCAATTCGATCCAATTTTATTTCTTCTTTTATATAAGTTCAAGCCTTATTTACTGACTTAAATCCATTCACCTTTTATATTTCACTTGCCTTATCTCAATTTACATTTCATTTAGAATTCAATTCTTAAACTTTCCATTCTTTTTATCATAACATTCAACCATTTCTATTTAGGTTTTACAATTCATCTCCTATTCTTATGTTCACCAACTTATTTATGTAAAAGCTTATATTGCCCATTTTAATCCATTTACATCTTACAATCACAATTCTAGATTATGTATATATATACCACTTAATAGCTTAAGGATATAAATTTTCATTACACAATTATAGTCATTTTACATTTCAACTTTATATCCAATTTAATTCAATCCCAATTCCAATTTATTTAACTTATCCTGCGTTAAATTCAAATATATTGTACTCACTGCCGTTCATTCAAGTTAAACTTTAATTCCAGGACTAAATTTTCATTGGTCCTTTCTTATTTAAATCAACTACACTTACAGGTTCAACAGTTGATTCATTTTGACCTTCACATTTATATTTTTAAATAGGATTCCCAGAATTCAATTGCCTGGTTTTATTTCAGAACCATCTTGCAATAACAATCAACACATACTTACTTGGTATAAAAAATCAAATCTCCGGATTCCAAAACAATCTGTTTTTACCAAAGCAATTTCCCTTTTTGAAATTTCTAAACCACTTGTATCTCAAACAATTCCAACAAATATCATAATCACTCAACATGGTAGCCACCCATCACTTTAGAAACTCGAAAATGAATTCTGATGATGTAGCCATCATTATCAGGATTATTTTCCAGCGACTAAAGTGAGTTCAGTGCTACCTTACTTCCACAAATTCCTTTCAAAAAAATTTCCATTCCAAAATATTTCCCAAAATAATACTCCATTATTTCCTTCAAACACTTTGGAAAACATTTCAAACATTCCCAAGATTTTATATTCCCAAACTTTTTATTTAAATTCATTTTAAATGCTTTTCAAAATTTTCGAGATTTAAATTCTGGTCTAAATCAAATTTTAGTTATACTTCTTTAGATAAGTCATACTTATTGAATTTTATTTGGTTATAAATCATTTCAAATTTTAGATTCTTATATTTGATTAAAATATTAACAACCAAACATCCGAATATATATAATAATTTCAAAAAATTATTTCTTTTACATCAAAATATAATTTTGGATAAAATTATTTCATTTAGCCACTTTAAAAACAATACTATGTCGGTTTATCTTGTTTAAAAGTTTAGAAATCCCTATCGATACGGTTGTACTTCCTATACCAACTAGAATTCATAGACACTCAACCGATAAGTCAACAAAGTATAAAAACAGTTTTTATATTCACTAACAAGTACGCTCTCATATCTATTATTACACTCAACTCATTCTAGAGTACTATGGACTCTATTAATTGAGTAATTCCCCACCAGAGCCAAGGTTATCGCCAACCTGGCTCTGATACCACGTGTGACGACCCACCCTTCACGACCCTCAAAAATCGACACAAAATATGCCACAGTGTAATATGCCGATGATCAAGTGCCGGAAAAGACAGATAGTTTAGGGAAAAGAAAGAAGATAGAAGGAAGAAGGAACTAAACAATAACAGAATCTCATAATCGCAACGGAACAAAATATAATAGTTAATATCAAATCTTCAGACAAAATGAAAACATATCTGTTTAATATACATCATCAGAGTAACACACAGACAAAATAGCAATTACCAGCCCGACAGTTATAACAACCTGTGTTAACTCCCATTTCTTCCGCGACCTAAAACTCTACGACCTAAAACTCCGCGACCTATAACTCAGCAGCCCAACGACCTAAGAGTACCTGACGACCTAATAGTCTCAATGACCTAACGGCATAATTGTCTTAGCGACCTAACGTCACAAAGCACTCAGCGACCTAAAGTTTTTAGCGACCTAGTGACTTCATTCCTCAATGACCTAAAGCTATTCGCGACCTAAAGACTTCTGCAATTTCACGACCTAGCAAGGTAGCGACTTAGCAAGTTAAAGCAAAGAAAAGTTTCACCTACTATCATAGGTCGCTCACGATCTACTAACTCGTTCATACACGACTCATTTAACAAGCAACCTAAAAAGCCAACGACCTACCGACCTGAGAGAATTTAAGACTTAGCGACCTAACGAGTTAACGACTTAGCATAGGTCGCTACATTGAATGCCTCAGCGTTCTAAGATCGCCAACTACTCTCATAAGTCGTCTACGACCTACAACTTACTAACCCGTAACCCGTTCCAGAGTTGAGTACGACCTTGCCCCACCACAACTTAAAACTGCTCGTGACCTACGACCTATGGTAAGTCGCACACGACCTAAGCAGATAAAGACAAGTTCAAGAAGCAACAGATACGAGAGATTCCTTAGGTCATCGCCGACCTACGACCTACGACCTAACTTAGGTCGTCCACATCCTAAGACTTGGAAAGAAAATCATGCTCAGAATGACTCCTATAAATACAGCCCTAACTCCAACTAGCAAAGGACTTTTGGCCGACCAAGCACCGATACTCTGCAGAATTCTCGACTCACTCAACACTTCAAGTATTCCAAACACCAAGGACATTACGACAATCTCCAAGAGAAAATCTACATCATTCAACATGAATTGAGAAGATTATTCTCTATCAAAGTTTGATCTACTGGTCTAAAGTGTGTTGTAATTGAGGATTGTTGTAAGGTTGTTATCAAATTCAGTAATAAAGAGAGTTAAAGTGGACGTAGGCTTACTCTAAGCCGAACCACTATAAAAATTGTTGTCTTTTCTGCTTTTTTCTGTATTTTCTCTACTTGCTTGTAGTTCCCGTGTACACAGGTGGTGCTTTCATCCAACTTCAATTGACACCGGGGTTTTAGCGTCCGATTTTCACGTTAACATTTTTGGTGCTTTCACTGAGAACATCGATCTCAGGGTATTTACATCATTGCTTCACCAAACTTTGAGGGAAGAATCTCCGTTAAGACCAGAAGTCTAACAGAAATTATTGCTCCAGGAAGGAAACGTAGATCTGCCAGATCTGATGATGTTCAAGAGAACACCGCCACTTCTCCTCCTCTAAGTCAGACAACTCCAACTGTGGTAGTTACGCGAGCGGAATTGTACGCTGTGGTTTTGGGATTGAATCAACAGTTAAATGCTCAGAATGCACAATTAGAGGCTCAGAATGCTCAGAATACCTTGATATTGAATAAGCTAAATGATCTGCTCGAGGCTAATCGTCAGCCAACAAATAAAGAAGGAAACTCTGCTGATAGAGCTCAGGATGTTAGAGGGAATACTTCTCAAAGGGCGGTAAGCCACGTTGAAAGGCCACTTCCTCAGGATGGAGGATCGGGACCTCAACCGACCCTTCGTGAATGACTGTCAAGGCAGAACTCTGAAAGAATGGCTGACGTTTTCCCCGCAGGGCCTGTGGATGATGAAGAGTATTTTTCAGGGATGGTCCGTCAAATCATGAAAGAAAGTATGCGAAAGGACGAGGATGAGAAAGAGTGGGGCTTTGCTCCAAGCAAAACTCCATTCACCGAGAGGAGCTGAATTCCCGAGAAAATTTGTTCCGCCCACTATTCCAGCTTACAAAGGAACAAGTGATCCTAACGAATTTCTGTATAAGTATGACTGGCATATGACTGGCGCTAGGGCATCCGATGAGATTAAGTGCCGATACTTCCCAGTGTATTTGGAAGGAGTAGCTTTATTATAGTTTACCAAGCTGGTAGTTAGATCCATTGATCAGTTCTCGGACTTAACTAAGAAGTTCAAGGAGCAGTTTCGGTTGTATGCCTCTAAAGCAAAGGACATAATGTCGCTGTCAAGTCTAGAGCAAAATCCGGGAGAATCTATCAGGTCGTTCTTGAATCGCTTTAACATAGCGTTGGCTGAGGTGGATAATGCTGAGCCACACATGGTCTTGACGTACTTGATGAGGGCAATTGACAAGTCAAGCGAATTTGGAAAATGGTTGAAAATGAAAGAACCAAACTCACTTGACAAATTCTACAAGAAAGCGGATGAATTCATGCGCTTGGAGAGCCTCCAAGCACCAGCTAAGGTGGTATCAGTACAAGCCGGGAACAATGGTGCTGCTACGAACAAGAAGGAACCAAACACTCAGAAAAGGGGAAACGATGGTGGAAAGAAACAAGGAGACGCTAAGAAAGGTCATTCTTTCAATTTCACACCCTTGACCGATACCCCTGAAAACATCTACTTTGCAACTAAAGATGATGTCAATTATCCGGCCCCACCTAAAATGAGAGTTGCGGTTAAGATGGAAAAAAGTGGAAAGTACTGCCGGTTCCACAACCGGCCCGGACATGATACCATCGAATGCCGCCAATTGAAAGAGGTAATTGAACAACTCTTAAAGGAAAATAAGCTCCAGCAGTATGTGAAAAGGAACAGAAATGCCTCAGCTCCATCAACTCAAGAACAGCAAGTTCCCGCTCACCGTCCTAGCTCAAGTGAGAAGGTCGTGGAACATGAATCGGAAAGGCCTGTCATCAATATAATAACTGGAGGACCTCACCCAGCAGGCAGAAGCTGGGGCGAGATGGAAAGGTATGCCCGGGCCTTGAAGCATGTACCAGCTGAAGAGAATGTTTTTGTTTTAGAGAATGATGCGCCTTTAAAGCAACAAAAGACTTCCACAGATGATATTGTGTTCAATGCCAGGGATTCTTTGGGTATCGAAGCTCCGACCATAGATCCTTTTGTCATATCCGCAGGTATTGGGCCAGCAACTGTGAGAAGAGTTCTAGTTGATTGTGGAGCCTCATGCAACATCCTCTTCTAGAAGACCTTTGATCAAATGAAAATTCCAATGGCTGACGTTCAAGCTTCATCACTTAAGATTGCTGGGTTTGCTGGAGAACCCAAACAGCCAATTGGGACCATAGATTTGTTTGTAGAACTCGGGAGGGGACTAAGGAAGGTGTCTCGAAAGCAAACCTTTATAATTGTTGAAGAATTCTCTGCTTACAACGCCTTTTTGGGCCGTCCAACTCTTGCTGCATTCAAAGCTGTTCTTGCTCCATGGTGCTTGACTCTAAAATTCCCCACAGATAATGGAGTTGGTGTGGTTAAGGGAGACCAAGATGCACGGCGAGAATGTTATTTTGCAGAATTGCGAGAATCCAGGAAGAGAGAGATGGGAAAAAGAGCGGAGGCTCCAGTCCGCATCAAAGAACCAACCTTGTAGCAATTACAAGGTGGACCCTGCACCGGTGAACGTAGTGGGGCACGAAGAGAGATGGATCCAAGGAAAGCCAGTGTAGGGGAAAATAGAGTGGTACCAGTAGAGGTAACAGTACTGGTGCCTGTTGATTCAAATGACCCAAACAAAGTGCTTAATGTGGGTTCACAACTCAATCCGACAGTCCAGAATGTTCTGATTTCATTTTTAAAGGCTAATTTGGATGTGTTCGCTTGGACTCATGCTGACATGTGCGGAATATCCCTGGAGATTGCAGTACATACTCTGAACATTGATCCAAAGTTTACACCTGTGAAACAGAAGAGAAGGACTCAGGGTCCTGAAAGAACTGCAGCGTTAAAAGAAGAAGTGGATCGGCTCATGGAGAACGGTTTCATTAGAGAATCTACTTATCCAAATTGGGTCTCAAATCCAGTGTTGGTAAAAAAGGCTAATGGAAGGTGGAGGGTGTGCATTGATTTTTCAGATCTGAACAAAGCCTGCTCCAAAGACTGTTTCCCGCCGCCCAGGATCGATCAGTTGGTGGATGGGACAGCGGGACATGAATTGTTATCTTTTATGGATGCATACTCCGGATATAACCAGATTATGATGCATGAGCCGGATCAAGTGGATATAAGCTTCATCACAGATGTTGGACTCTACTGCTACAAGGTCATGCCTTTCGGACTCAAGAATGCAGGGGCAACTTACCAGAGGCTTGTTAATGCCATGTTTAAACCACAGATTGGCAAGATAATGGAAGTTTATGTCGATGATATGCTAGTAAAGTCTAAGAAAGCAGTGGACCACATGGATCATTTGGCAAAGATGTTTGCAGTACTCCGAAAGTATAGAATGAAGCTTAATCCCCTGAAATGTTCATTTGGAGTGGAGTCCGGAAAGTTTTTGGGTTTCGTTGTGAGCGCTAGGGGCATTGAGGCCAATCCTACTCAAATCACTGCCCTGAGAGAGGTCAAGGCTCCTAGAACAAAGAAGGAATTGCAAAGTCTCAATGGAAAGGTTGCTGCTTTGAGTAGGTTCATTTCCAAAGCAACCGACAAATGCATTCCATTCTTTGATGCTCTGAAGAAAGGAAAGAAAAACTTCGAGTGGACTCCTGAATGTCAAAAAGCGTTTGATGAGTTGATTCGTCATATGGAAGTGCCTCCGATACTTTCAAAGCCTGACAGTGGTGAAGATCTCTTCATATACTTGGCAATTTCGTCTCATGCTCTCAGTGTAGTGTTGGTACGGGAAGATGCAAGGATTCAACGCCCAGTCTATTATATCAGCAAAAGGTTCACTGGGGCAGAGATGAACTATTCCAGATTAGAAAAGCTCGCCTATTGTTTGTTGATCGCATCAAGAAAATTGAGGCCTTATTTCCAAGCTCATCCTATCAAAGTCCTCACCGATCAGCCTCTAAAGCAAGTCCTATTCCGTCCTGAGACTTCCGGCCGTCTTTTGAAATGGAATATCGAACTCAGCCAGTATGACATCACTTATCATCCCCGGAAAGCAATCAATGGACAAGCTTTAGCAGATTTCATCGCAGAATGTACGAATAAGGGTGATAGTGAGGAAGAAGTCATTAATAGCATCCCAATCCAATGGAAATTGTATGTCGATGGCGCAAGGAATGATTACTGTTTCGGAGCAGGGGTTGTTCTTGAAACCCCAGAAGGTCGATCACTATGTTATGCACTGAGGTTGGAATTCCCTTCGACAAATAATGAAGCTGAATACGAAGCTCTCATCGCCGGTTTAAGGATCGCTAAAGAACTAAACATCAAGGCATTGCATATCTTCAGTGATTCTCAACTTATTGTTTGTCAAGTCAAGAAGGAATTTCAAGCTAAAGGAGGAAATTTACCAGCCTATTTGTCAAAGGCCTGGGAGCTACTTCAAAATTTTGACCGTTATTCAATAAACCATATTCCCCGAGAAGAAAATATGAAGGCGGATTCTCTCGCAAAGTATTCGAGTACTGGTGAAGCTCAACTGTTGGGGTTAGTCCCCGTTGAAGTCTTATCAGCTCCAAGCACAGATGAAATGGATGTTGATTGGATTATGAACATATCCCAAGAGCAAGAATCATGGATGACTCTGATACTTGAATATTTACTCAGTGGTTCTTTGCCAAAAAGTTCAAAAGAACGACAGAAACTGATGAGGAAAGCCTCCAGATATATAGTTCAAGATGGTCGTTTGTACAGACGAGGATTTTCAATGCCATTACTCCGATGTGTGACAAAGGAAGAAGCTAAGACGATTCTAACTGAAGTACACGGAGGGGAATGTGGAGATCATACATGTGGTCAAACTTTGGCAAAGAAAATCCTCCGTTATGGATACTTTTGGCCAGAAATGAATCAGGATGCTGCTGACTATTCCTGGAAGTGTGACAAATGCCAGAGATTCGCTAAAATTCCTAGAGCACCTTCTACTGAGCTAACACAAATGGTCAGTCCATGGCCGTTTGCCATCTGGGGAATAGATCTCATTCGGCCTTTGCCGACTGCCAAATCCGGGATTAAATATGCTATCGTTGCTGTTGATTATTTTACTAAATGGGCTGAGGCCGAACCTTTGGCCACTATTAGCTCTAAGAAAATGATAAGTTTTGTGACTAAGAATATCATTTGCAGGTATGGTGTGCCTCAGAAGATAATCACAGACAATGGTACTCAATTTGAAAGTGAAGAATTCCAAGATTTTTGCAAACGATTCAAAATCGAAAAAAGCTTCTCAGCAGTGGCTCACCCGCAAGCAAACGGGCAAGTGGAAGCAGTAAACAAAATCATCAAATCAACCATCAAAAAACTGAAGTCCGCTCACACAGAAGAATCCATTTTGATCAAGATGAGAATGAAAAACTGCAATTGGAAGCACTTGACCTCCTTGATGAAAGAAGAGAAGAGGCTAGACTTAGAATTGCAGCTCATCAACAAAGAATAGCCAGACACTTCAATTCCAAAGTTCGTCAGCGCAACTTTGAAGTTGGGGACCTAGTTCTGAAAAGAATCATGACAGCTACAGGTGTGTATGGGCCAAACTGGGAAGGGCCATATGTTATAGGCACGAAGCTTCTTGACGGCACATTCAAACTCACAACTGTCGAAGGAGAACCAATCCCAAGAGCTTGGAACAGCAATCATTTGCGTCCTTATTTTACTTGAAAGCTTTGCTGAAATGTTGTAAAAGAATTGCATATATATGATTCTTGTATTGAAAACAATTGTAAAGCAAGTAAATAATGAAAAGCTATAAAGTGGATGTAGGCCCAATTTTTGGCCGAACCACTATAAATCTTGTGTTCTCTACTATTATAAACTGCTTTGTTTTATTTCGACATAGAAAATACATTAATTGTGTCATTAAAATGTCGATTTAATAATGCAGGTCATAAAAGCAAAGCTTACCCATCGCAAGAACAAGCAATCCCCGACATCACTCAGCAAACAAACACTAAACCATTCAAAATTTCCATACTCAAATCCTACAAAAGAATTGCTTCAAATAAAAGTTGGCAATGTGGATGGAAGTGGACCATTTCTAACTAACTGCAAATGTTTGAACAAACAAACAGCCAGTTAAATAAACTGTGTCTACCACCACCAACTCACTCAACTATGAAGTATATTTCTTTGGATAAGGGAAATTATTGGCAACTAGAAAGTGAAAACACTTGCAAAGGACAACGGGGGTCGCCAACGTGAATCGATGGCAAAGAGACGTGGGCGAGCAAGCATCAATCAGCAAAAGACCTCTTCAGAGGCACAAGCCCTCTTCGGAGGCACAACTCTTCGGAGGATAAAGACCTCGAGCAAGCCTAGCCAGAAAAAGAGAGGTCTTTCTCGTTACAAAGTTGCGGAATGATCGGTCGATACACTCCCGTGAATCCGTCCAACCGAGAGAAAGAAACTCCAAAATTCCAGGCAAAAGCCGTACTCAGAGGCACACGTTTCACCGAGATTGAAATAAAACTTCCAGGTGTTGAAACGTGAAAAGCCCTCTTCGGAGGCCCATTTCACCACAGTTGAAATGCTAAAAGACCTCGAGCGGGCCAACCAGAAAAAGAGAGATCTTTCTCGTTACAAAGTTGCGGAATGATCGGTTGATACACTCCCGTGAATCCGTCCAACCGAGAGAAAGAAACTCCAAACTTCCAGGCAGTAACCCTACTCAGAGGCACACATTTCACCGAGATTGAAATAAAACTTCCAAGTGTTGAAATGTGGAAAGCCCTCTTCGGAGGCCCGCTTCCCAGCGAACAGGGAAAAATAAAAGCCTCTCCCAAGGGGCAGAAACAAAAAGACCTCTTCCCAGAGGCACAACAAGACAGAAAGACCTCTTCCCAGAGGCACAACAAGACAGAAAGACCTCTTCCCAGAGGCAGAAATGAAAAGACCTCCTCCCGAGCCACAAGCAAGCAGAAAGACCTCTACGGAGGCACACGTTTCACCGAGATTGAAATAAAACTTCCAGGTGTTGAAACGTGAAAAAGCCCTCCTCGGAGGCACAACTCTTCGGAGGCACACGTTTCACCGAGATTGAAATAAAACTTCCGAGTGTTGAAACGTGAGAAAGCCCTCCTCAGAGGTGCAACTTCTCAAAGAAGAAAAAATCAAAAAGCCCTTTACTGTGGCACAAAAAAAAGAAGCCATCTTCAAAGGAACACTTTAACTCTCAAAGGAAGAACGATCCACCTGTTCTGGAAAATTCTCTTCCTCAAAAAGAAGTTAAAGTACCCTTCAGATACCCGCTTTACGACATAGAAGAGTTCACTTGGTAAAATGTGTATATGCACAAAAGAAAAAGTGATATCTTCGAAGGATGAAGCATAAAAATTTATTTGGAGGAAGTTGTACTTTGTTTTTTAACGAAATAATATTCCTCCAAGTATGAAATAATTATTCTCTAAAAAATAAAAGCACAAGTCCCCTCAAAACATAAAATATTGCAACAAGCTTATGGTATAGGGGCAACATGGTATAACTACATCGGTAAAATTGCGCTCGAACAGTATACCACAAGCTCACTGCAATATCGTGCAAAGAAACTTGTACAAAAGTGAATAATAAATGCATTCTCAAATACAAACAAGAAGTTTGTACAAATAAAGTATCATTTTTTTCAATTCTATTACAATTTCTTACAGATACAAGTTTCGAGATAAAGAAAGCGGGGGCCGGTACCCGCACAATCCCCGACCAGTTCGTGCAGAAAACAAAAAGCTAAAAACTGGAACCTTCATTTCTTCTTGCCACCTTTGGACCCTTCACCCGGCCGGATGGTTAGCTTTTTGGGTCGATCTTTAGGCATGAGGGAAGAAGGAGAGGGAGGTACAACTGGTTCAACTTCCGGTTCCTCTTCAGTAGCAATGATGCTCTTCCTCCTCTTCTTTGATATTCTGCGTTTCTTTTTCCTCTTTGAAGAAGATTCACTTCCTGGAGTAAACAAGTTTAGACAAATTTATGCCATCAGAAGGAGTCCGCTCCGGAGATATCTCATCTCCCTCAAGTCCTTCGTCCTTTTGCTCTTACGAAGCAGCTGGGTCATCCAAGCCTCGAAGGGCACCTATTATTTCTTCCTGTGATCCCAGATGAGGAGTAGGAGTGATTGGGGGAGGCAGAGGAACAGTAACTGGAGGTGGAGAAGTTTGAATGACGCTCGGCGCTTTCTCTACAAAGGAAAAGTTAAAAGTGTCAGTATTTCCCGAAAAAAGAGGAGACAATGGCTCGTCGAGATTCAAGAAATAATCAAGAAGCTCGTCAAATCTGTAAGAAACTAGCAAGTTGTCCCCCTGAGCATTATTAGGGTTACCTGGAGAAGTTGGTGGTATCACATCAACTTCGTAGTCTAGAGCTTCAACACTCTCTTGTGGCTCATCTACGGCTTGTGTAATTATGGCTCCGGTATCAGCTTTAGTAGGAATCGGTGTATGAGAGCTAGAACCAGCAATGTCAACATCGACTGAAGTTGAAGGAGGGACAGGGGCAGTCAAAGTTGTTTCTTTTTCTTGATGCTCTTCCCCCATCATTTCAACTCGCGATCTAGCAAGTTGCTCCTTCCCTCTAGCAAGAGCTACGCGAACTTCGAAGTCTAAATAGTGCGCCTCTAGCTCCTCTTCAGTGTACCCGGTGCCTTTAAACATATCAAGCGCGGCTTCCCATACTTCAGCTAGGGTAACCTCATATTTGGGACCCAGAAATGCAAGACTGCCACTCCCTAACACACTTTGCAAATAGAATTCAAATAATGTCGAGCCGATGTCAGCTTTGGTAGCTTCATGAGCTTCTTCAGCTGCAATTCTACCAGCAATAGCCTCATCTCGCTCTCTTTCGACTTTAGATAGTTGAGCTTTCAATTTTTCAATTTCCGCAACCTGAAAGTTAGTTTGCCCTCGTAACTGAGTAATATCAGTACGGTGGCCCTCTACAATTTGCTCCAACCCATCAGCCTTGGCCTCGGCATCCCTTTGCGCAGCATGAGCATCCCGCACCTGCTGATGGAGCACACTCTCCCTTTGAGAATAAGAAGTGGAGGAAGTGGCAAGCTCCTCTTTGAGTTTCCCAACTTCCGCTTCGAGTTTTTCATTATAATCGGCAATGCTCCTCATTTCTGCATCATGCTGCTTAAGGGTCTTTTGCCATTCGATTTTGTCATTCTCCATGGTCAGCATAGCTTCGAGATTGGCCCGATTCACCCTTTGGAGCTCATCAACAAGTTTTTGCCAATTTGAAATCCTCTCAATGTCAAATTTAAAGGCATCAAGGTTCCGTAACATGGCATTTTTATCTATGGGAACCAGGTCAAGGTCAAAGCGAACTCCATTTAAGCACCAATTTGGAAATCGACTTTGGAGAGTGGCTGGACCTGGTCCAACTTGGTAAGAAGGCATGTTAATGATTTCCTGGATATCAGTACGGGAAGGGGAAGGAGACTGAGAAGGAATAGGAGCGGTAATCTTTTCAAAAGTTGCAGGCATTGGTTGCTCACTGACTTTAGCCTGCTTACTTGGGTCATCAGTTATGCGACTCTTCCCTCTGTCATCGTGAGATTTGCGTTTGTGGGAGTCACCCTCTTTGTGGGAAGAATCGTATCGGTCATCCGGTCTTCCATAACGTTCTTCATGGGCACGTCTCTCCCGAGCCTTCCGAGCGGCCCTCTCTTCATCAGTCTCTCTGCGAACAGGAAGATAACGCTTATAGTCATACTGGCCGCGTCTCCCGTATCCCTGGAAGTCATCATAATACGAGCCACCTCGCTTCATTGAAGAACCTGAAATTGGAAAAAACACAACTTTAGAATTCTTCGAAGTACAAAGAGTCAGAAGCATAAAAGTGCCGAAAGATTCTAAGTGTGTGTGATGTGCAAGCTACGCGTGGCAAACTACGAACCACTCTTTAATTGTGGAGTAGTTGTGGGTGTAGTAATTAGCGTCAACTCTTGAGTCGACGGAGTCTGTTGCAGAGTAGAAGTCGCCTCGACCACTGAAGAAGAAACCCCGGTAGTGATAGGATCATCTTTAAAGATCTCTTGTGAGGTGGCAAAGAGGTCGCTCAGCCCTTCGAAAGTGTCGTCCCTGCTCTGCTTGACAGGGCTGGTTTTCTCGGCTTCTTCACCGGATTTCTGTGAACGTTGGGGAGATCCCTGAGGCTCTTCTTCCTAAATAACCGGGGCAAGTTCGTCAGATGGCCCCGCAACATCAACAGAAGTGGAGCATTTCACTAGTGAAGCCTCGGGAGCAGGTCCTTTTGGTATGGATGTATCGGTATAAACTGGGGCATCCGTGCTCTAGCCGGGGAGTCCAGGACTTCATGAGGATGTGTGGAGCGAGAAGTATGCAAAAGTCCATACTGATGCAAAAATTCATCTTTCAGCAGAAATTGAATGCCTCTCTCCTCAACTGGCACAGCCTTCAGCCTTAAGCATCTCGAAAGTTGGTATATGACTGGAAACCCTAGAAGGAGGAGGAAGCACTGAAAAGTAAAAGGCGAAGTTAACAACATTTGACAACTCAGGCTACGAAAAGCTTAGAGAAAAACATCAGGAACAAAGATAAATGCTCTCACTTCTTACTCTCCAGGTAGCATAGAATCCTGGAGGACAACGAACGAAGAAAAATTGGCTTAGGAAACCGTGAGCACTTTCGGGAAGGCCAATTATTAATTTGCGGTTCCTAGCGCTTCTCACAAGAATGATGGAAGGGTGATCTTTATTTTTGGCAAATGTGCACAAATAGCAAACTTCATCAAAACTCGAAAGGCAATCCAGCGTCCTTCCGAATAGCACACATAACCCCATCAGAATAGCATAGCCATTGGGGTGCAGCTGGAAGGGGGAGATAGCTAGTCGGAGAAGAAGCCGTTGGAGAAAGTCGTTAAAAGGAGGGATAGCTCCACTCATGCACATTTGACGATTAACTGCTACAAAACCCGAAGGTGGTATATCGGCAGTGTCCTTCTCTCAGGAAGAATGGCATCTGCTTCAGCAATGCCAAACAGAGTGCATAGTTGGCGGAAAACTTTGTATGTCAGCGTGGTTGAAATTCTCTCTGGAGGATTAACCAATGGAGTAGCGATTGGGAAGGTCTCTTCAGCCGATTTTGTTTCTTCTTGTTGAGAAGTCATTCTATACAAGGAACTGGACGTTCAAATAAGAAGGTGCACGTTTCCTAAAAAGTGTAAAGTGTTGTGCAGAACTAACAAAAATAGAAAGCAAACATAACTGAAATTAAACTAGTTGACAATTGGTCGATTATGAGATTTCAGGACTTGTTAATTTAAAACTCAAGTGTAGTGTTAATGCAAACGAATCAGCTTAGTTGACTATTTTAGTTTTTCTTTAATACTTCACTTGGATTGGTTGGTCTACAACATTTCGTTCGCACAGTTCATTTAAGATTGATTATTCTTTATAGACTAATCTGTCATTCGATGTGGGCAGTCAATGGCAGTATATTCGTCCCAATTCTCTGCAGATATTGTGTCTTACAGGTTATTAGCATTAAAGTTAAAACTATCTGTAAAGAGATGCAACAAAGTCCAGGTGGTTCAATGTTCAAAGTTCAAAATCAAGTTCAGTCAAATTTTCCCAATTACAAGTCCTAGGTCGTCCAGCGACCTAACATAGGTCGGAGTTATCTTAAGTCGCACTGTGCAAGTTAAAAATTTCAAGCCAATGCAAATTTGTCAAGTCCTAACTCAGTTGCGACCTAGAACCTTGCCGCAAAAGATAGGTCGTTGATATATTAAGTCGCTATGCAGTCATTCAAGAAAGTTAGGTCGTTAAATTGTTAAGTCGTTCTGCTTAAAGTTCATGTGCAAATCTGCTGAGTCCTAGGTCGTTCAAATCCCAACGCGACCTAAAAGTTAGGTCGCGAGTTTGAAGGTCATCTAGCTTCCCTTAGGTCGTGAGTTATCTTAGAACGCTCAGATCCACTAATTCGCTGACTTCCTATTCACGCAAAAACTCACCAGACCCGATAACCCGTTAACGCCAACACCACGAAATCCATCATCCTATTCGTGAAGTTCATCATCTTTTCATACCACCAAATCATTCAAAAACCGATTCAACATATCTCCGATCTATCATAAATCTAACTCACTACTGTACGTTCGTGAATCACAACAACAACAATAAACAGTGACGATCAAAAATCGATCACAACACGACTCAAAGTGAAGCACGACGTACAAAATTGGTTGGGGTTCGGAGGTTAGAGTTCGTGGTTCGATGGTGGTCGTGGAATGGATAAAGATCGAAGATACTTACGTAATTTGATAGCAAGGACGAATTGCTGAATGATTAACTTGAATTCGACTTTAAAATCGTGGAATTCTGTTAATGGCAGCGCGGGAAATCGAAGCAGGTGAGTAAGGAGGGAGTAGCGACCTAACAAAATTATATGGGGCTGAAAGAAGAAGACGAGTAGATGCGCGAGTTAGTATATGTTTTAGGTCGCTCACGACCTAGCAAAGTTAAGTCGAAGCACACGACCTATGACATAGGCCTGTACTTCGAGGGGCAAATGTTAACTCCCATTTCTGCCGCGACCTAAAATTCTACGACCTAAAACTCCACGACCTATAACTCAGCAGCCCAACGACCTAAGAGTACCTGACAACTTAATAGTCTCAACAACCTAACGGCATAATTGTCTTAGCGACCTAACGTCACAAAGCACTCAACGACCTAAAGTTTTTAGTGACCTAGTGACTTCATTCCTCAACGACCTAAAGCTATTCGCGACCTAAAGACTTCTGTAATTTCACGACCTAGCAAGGTAGCGACTTAGCAAGTTAAAGCAAAGAAAAGTTTCACCTACTATCATAGGTCGCTCACCATCTACTAACTCGTTCATACACGACTCATTTATCAAGCGACCTAAAAAGCCAACGACCTACCGACCTGAGAGAATTTAAGACTTAGCGACCTAACGAGTTAACGACTTAGCCTAGGTCGCTACATTGAATGCCTCAGCGTTCTAAGATCGCCAACTACTCTCATAAGTCATCTACGACCTACAACTTACTAACCCGTAAGCCGTTCCAGAGTTGAGTACGACCTTTCCCCACCACAACTTAAAACCGCTCGCGACCTACGACCTATGGTAAGTCGCACACGACCTAAGCAGATAAAGACAAGTTCAAGAAGCAACAGATACGAGAGATTCCTTAGGTCATCGCCGACCTACGACCTACGACCTACGACCTAACTTAGGTCGTCCACAACCTAAGACTTGGAAAGAATCATGCTCAGAATCACTCCTATAAATACAGCCCTAACTCCAACTAGCAAAGGACTTTTGGCCGACCATTTCAAGCACCGATACTCTGCAGAATTCTCGACTCACTCAACACTTCAAGTACTCCAAACACCAAGGACATTACGACGATCTCCAAGAGAAAATCAACATCATTCAACATGAATTGAGAAGATTATTCTCTATCAAAGTTTGATCTACTGGTCTAAAGTGTGTTGTAATTGAGGATTGTTGTAAGGTTGTAATCAAATTCAGTAATAAAGAGAGTTAAAGTGGACGTAGGCTTACTCTAAGCCGAACCACTATAAAAATTGTTGTCTTTTCTGCTTTTTTCTGTATTTTCTCTACTTGCTTGTAGTTCCCGTGTACACGTGTGGTGCTTTCATCCAACTTTAATTGACACCGGGGTGTTAGCGTCCGATTTTCACGTTAACAACCTGCCTCACAACTTGCTGGCAACTCAACAATCACAACCGCGGACATAAACAAGTACGGGTAATACGTCTCGGACTCCAGCTCCTCTCTTGGGCTCCACAACATCCTTTCCTGTAGTCTATAATACTCGGTCTGACCCGAGCATTATAATAAAATAACACCAGAGTCAGTCTAGAATACCAGCGTGAGAAATCACACTCAAATTGATTACTAAATTTTTCAAAATCCTTTGAAAAACAAAAGCATCTCATAAGACCACACCACAAATAAACATGTCGGGTTTTTACCTTACGATAGCTAAAACTTTTCTTATCAAAATCCTCTGATATTATAATAGTGTCTATATAAAAATACTTATTAAAATAGCCGTAATTGTTACATTAATTAAATTCCAGCTACTAGCCACAATCGTGGGTAATACAAACAAAACCGTAAAAGGCACGTAGGGAGAATGAATTTCCAACTAATGACTAGGCACTGGGGTACCACCGGTCACGGTACCTGGTCTAGATCAGCATACTGAGGAGCCACCCTAACTCCCCTGCAACACAAGACCGGGACTACCCCTTACTGGATAATCCCGAGTAAGATCACCCCGCGGTTGGGATCAGCAACCGCCCTCTAAGCCGAAATAAAAAGGGACATCTAGACAGGGATGACCTCGCCCTAATGTATGCTACCCACTTAGCCTTGCTACATAACCCCTGATTTTCAGTCATTCCCGGTTGATGAGGCTTGGGGCTAAGCGTTACCTTTTTAGAACGTTTCACTTAGAATGCCCATCGTCCACCTGACGATGTTCCGAAAGCATTCATCCATACAAGTCCATCCCGGGTTCGAACGAAACCGAAGGCACTACTCCTACTACATCCATTTCGGAATCATCCTCAGGATTAGTAGAGACTAGCCCTTGCACTTCACTGCTCCATCTTCGACTTTGAAGTCGTCTTCCTCATGAAAATGTACAAATCGGATCGAAATGGTTTTCGAGAAATTTATCCAGATCTCGGTCTCTTCGAAACGATCAATGCATTGGCCAATATTGATAGTCGATGATTTAACTATCAATTAACATTCACAAACATCCATAAAACAATAAATAATTGCCTAAATTATTTATTATCCTCAAAATATCTTCGCAAAATATATTACCATTTTCAATCCCATGAAAACAGTTTCAAACCACACACTCCTTATGGAATAAATTTCCAAATATTGATTTCCACTGAAAACATCAAAGCCAAATACTTTAGATTTATAATAATTTAAATTAAAGTAATTTACCTACATTAATTTAAATATATACATGCTTTTTAAATGTTTCAAATAAAACTGGTTTATAAAATATAAATACTAATTATATTCTTTTAAAGCATATACCAATTAACCCTTTAAAATAATTACTACTATAACTAATTTATTAAATATTTACTCTTAAAATTTTTACAACTAAAACAATAATTTCTTAAAACATTCTTCTAAACACAAATTTAAAACTTTGATTTTTACTAAAAAAATCTATTTGAAATGTACTTGGCTTTTCAAGGAACTACATTTCCATTTTCAGAATAAACCAAAGAATCTTTTTATAAATCCTACACAATTTACCTCAATTCAAATTTACGTTTAAATCCCGTAAATTCCTTTCCACACTTTAAAAATAAACTCCTTTTATTTTTAAACACGTTTCTATTTCCTGGAAATCACTCAAAATATACTCAAAATATTTAAAATATGATTACTAAATTCATTATCCAAATTATACTTTTCAAATCTATAAAAGTTTCTTGAGTAGCTTAAAACAAAAATTTCCTTTTTATATGAAGTTATTACTACTTTACCTTTAAGATAATTAAATACCATAATTACTTAAATAAATGTTTACTTACACTTTAAACAATTAAAATTTTATTTTCTTTCTAAAATATTCTAAAACACATTTTAAACTGCCCTTTTATATTTTGAAAGCTTTTCTTTAAAACATACTAAATTTCCAGGAAAAAGTACTCTTCCCATCCTTTAAAAACAATCTTAGTATTATCTTTAAGAAATTTGCACTTCTTATAGAAATTCCCACCGGAAACCTATACTTTAAATATTTATCCCCGATAAATATCCCACTTCATTTATAAACCCAGTTTATAAATTTTCATTTCACATGTCCTTTTAAATCGAAATTTCAAAAACACTTTAACAGACTTCAAACCAATTTTCGAATTTAATTCCTTTAAATTCTTTACTTAAAAATTTCTTTTATTTCCTTTTAAAGCCAATTTATTTTATTTATATTTTAAATTCCCAGATTGTATTCATCCAATCATAGCACAACACAATTTAATTTTCAAATTAATCTATCACAGTATATAAATAAAACACATCATCAATTATGAAAATAATTTCCATATTGTGAGGAATCCATTTGGATCCCTCCAACCTGTTTTCCCTACATCCACAGACGTTAGCATAACAGATAAAATATCATATCCAGACTGATAATAATATTCACATTCAACCAATCAATCATTCATTCAAATTTTAACTATTTAAATTAACTTGAAATTCCAAATGTGAGTGGGATTAACTCACCTTGCTTCGGCATTTCAAATTTTAAATTAAATCGAGCTCGTTCGATTTAATCTAAAATTTCCACTTGCTCAAAACGATTCCAGGCCTACATCACAGCGTGCTGCTCGTCGCTGTGATTCCGGCGCCACCAAATTTGTCGAAATCTGATCATGCATGCTTGTGATATTCAGTTTTAAAGGTTTGTATATAAATTTAAAACAAATTCTATTTTTATATTACTACCATCAACCGTTCATCTCCAGGCTCGAAATCAAGGCCGCATGCATCTTCTTCCCAGCCTTACATGAAACGCATGAACCCAACATTGCCGATTAGGGTTTGCCACCGCTCTCCGTACGAACGCCGAGAGCCCATCAAACCACCACCACACAAAATGCCTCGGCCACCTCCACCCATACCTAGAAAATCACGAAGCTCAGCTACCTATAAATGTTGAATTTCGTGCACAAACAACGCACAAACGTGGGCTCAAAGCTTCCTCTTTGGCCGACGAAAATCTATCTCCACCGTACTTATGCTAAGATCTCGAGGCCCTCTTCGATCTTTCAGTAGGAAGTTTTTGGTATAGGTGAGTGGATGGAGAGAAATTTGGAGGAGAAAGCAAGATTTTCTCGGCCATTGAAATAAGAGAAGTGGCGGCCGGTGAAAATAGGGCTAGGGTTTTCAACTTGCACGTGTGTGTGTCTAAATATATATATATATATATATATATATATAGACACACACATACGTGTAATCCAATTATTTTATTATTATTTTTCCAAAATGACAAGTTTTACAAACGAACTCCAAATTGCACGTGGCGCAAGGCGTTTATATGGTTTTACCTGCATTTCGAACACAATGGAACGTTTTTCGGAGGCTAATTTGATCATTTGTGGAAGATAGGTTTTTGAATCGAGTTTAAATATTAAATTATCAATTTTAATTCCCACGCGTTTCTCGCCCGTACGAGCAAACGGTAACTCCAAACGCTATGAAAATTGAAATCTGATAATAACTAACTATTATGGATCCAATGGAACTGGTTTCGTCGAATTCCGAGACTGCACCCCGGAAGGCGATTTTAACTCCTTGATTAATTCGAGCGATTTCCAAAATCGTCGAAATCTTTAAAAATTTCACTTTTAAATTTTGTTAACTTAATTATAAATCATATAGAATTTATATTCACACTAGAAATCATTCTGTTTCACTTCGAACCGAAATCTAATTGTTTGCATTATTGTATTATTAAATTCCATTATTAAATTAATATAAAAATTCCAAATTTGACTTATTGACTTTTGATTCCATCCAAAAGTCCAATATCATTATTTAAATTTGAATAAACTTAAAATAAACCTTAGGAACCATTTTCATAAGCATTTACATCCAGATTCACTAATTATCCCAATTCCAAATATTTAATTATTATTATTCAAATCCAACTGAATTGCCGTACTCGATATTGTAACTAATTATATTGATTTAACCAAAATCTTCTTACTTCAAAATCAATTCAAAGTCCACATTTAACATTTAAAATGAATTAGATGTTCAAAATCTAATGACCAAAATTCTTGGTCGTTACAGAACTGAAAGAGTTGCTCCCTAAAATGTAGCATACATCGCATGTCTATGAAGATGGGAAAAGGATACTGCTCCAGCTTATACAAATGGAGGAAATAAAGGAAATAATGTTTTCCATCACAATGGTAAAAGCCCAAGGCCCGATGGTATTGACTCCAAATTTACGAAATTACATTGGGATGCTATTAAGTTTAATTTAGTCAATGATGTTACTGATATTTTCCAACTTCCAAAAATTCCAAAGGTATAAATCACACATTTATATCCTTAATCCCCAAAACTGATAGACCTACTAATATGGTGGATTATAGACTAATGTCATATTGTATCAAGTATCATAAAGTCCTAAGTAAGGTGTCATGCAATAGGATTAAGAAGTATATGCCAATTTTGATTGCTTCAAATCAATCGGCATTTATATATGGTATACATATTTGAAAGAATATTTATTAGCACATCAAATACTAAGAGACCTTAGCAAACCAGGCATATAAAAAGTTTGTCATAAAAGTTGACTTACAAAAGGCCTGCGACCAAATTAGCAGGTAGTTCATTTGTATTGTGATAATCAAAATGGGTTTCCTTACACTTTTGTCAATATTGTTTATGAATGCGCAAGTAGACTAAGCTTTCTAATATTCCTATAAGGGATGCACAATGGGTTTATTATGAGTAATTGGAGAAATAGGCAACGGGATCCACTATTCCTTTGTCTTTTTATAAAGGTAATGGAATATTTTACAAATTTAATGATGGTGAAAATTTTAATTAGGAAATCTTACCTGCATTTGATGTTAGAACTATTGTGACACACTAGATATATGTCAATGAGTTAATTATTTTTGGTAACTCAACCATTTAGAATGCAACAATCATTAAGAGAGTGCGAAATAAAGTAAATCTTTAACTAAGGAGTCAATATCGATATCAGTACATACACTACTAGAAACACTGTTAATTATGACATCATTTTCCAAAGGCTCGTTGACTTTTTATGACGACAAGCAATTGCCGTGGCATAATTGAACATAAAATAAACTAGCTAGCAGTAGCTGTTGAAAGTTGTCGCAAATGTGGCCGTTGGAAGTTGTCGCAAAGTCACGAATATCTTAGCCCCCGGCCGACAGTTTCGTTCATTATCATTTCCTCCCCAAATCTGAAATCAGCTCCTCCAACCCCTCCTCCATGCCATCAGCAAGCTTCCATGCCGTCAGCAAGTCTCCATCTTCAATTTTCAACCCTCTTCATTAGCTACTTCTCGGTAAGAAAGTTTAATTTATAAACCCTGTTTAATTTTGATTTTGTAAACTAGGATTAATTTGTTGTTACAGTTGTTTATAATACAACATTAATTGTTTATTATAGCATATTGAATGTTAATTAGGTTGCTATTATAATCATTTATCATTTAAATATGGAGAAAAATAAGTTTTTTAGTGTATATGTGCGTTAATTGTTGTATATGTATTGATGAATTAGTGCACATATGCATTAAGGCTAGTTTGGATTAATTAGAGTCGATGCTCAGGATTTAGTGTATATGTTTTTAAGGTGATGAAAATGACGATTTACTGTATGTTTTTCTTAGATTGTAAATAAATTATTGTAAAATTTATTTTATAATACACTTTATTTTTTATAAATCTCTTAGATAGTTTTTGGCCCCATCCGACAAGTATTTTATATGATCATTATATGGATATTCATTTTGTTCACAGAATGGACATTTATATTCATCCGATACAATATTTATCAGATTATATCCCTGTATTGGACAAGTTAAAAACACAATAAAGTAATTATATTTTGCAAATCATTTCATTTTAAATGATTCAAAAAATTTCGACTGAACTTTCTTTTTGTTCCTTGTGTACACGCATATGTGTATGATACAGGGAAGAAAGGGGAAATGCTGCAAAAATTTTGTTGAAAAATGATTTACAAAATATAGTTACTATTGTGTTTGCAATGGGAAGTATGATGTCCAACCATCATAGTGTAAAACAATAGCCTAAAAATTGTAGATTATATTCATATAATTTGTGTAAATCCGTTCGAAAATAAAATTAAATGGAATAAAATTATATATTTGCAAAAATTTAAATGTATGATTTAATTGAAAAACAAAATGTCAATACGTAAATGATTAATACCTTTTTTATGTTTTAAAGTAAGAAAAATGGTCAATTATTTTATCGATCACAGTTGGATGTACCAAAAAAGAAGAGAAGTTGGAGGCTCAATAAGTGAAAATTTTCAAAATGATCTATACATCTTTATTGAATTTTCTTTAAGCTATAATGGAACGATGAAGAAATTTGTTGCCATGTAATAGATGCAAATTATTCAAGCATTTGATACCGGATACAGTAGACTTCATTTGTGCCAATACTCTTTTGTGCCGAATTATTGGGTGTGGGATCATCGTGGAGAACTTATAGCACATAATCCCATATATTCGAAGGAGGAGGTGGATACTGAAATTTTTTCGACGAATGTCATAGAAGATATGGTTGAAGATGTAGCACATTCAATGTGGTTGCTATTGAAATTGATGGTAACGATGTTAATGTCGAAGAAGAACCGAGTGTTGGAGCAAAAAAATTTATGGTTTATCGGATGCTGCTATGAAGCCCCTTTAGGATGGTTGTACAAGAAGTATTCAATTATCGGTAACTGTAGAATACATTGCAATGAAATCAAATTACAACTTCAGAGAAGCTGGGTTTACAGCTATAGTACAAGCTGTAGTACGGCATATGCTACTCGATAATTTAATGTGCAAAAATCATTATGAAGTAAAAAAAAACTTACGTCTGCTTTTGGTTTGCCGTATCAACAAATAGATACATGTTTAAATGGTAGCATGTTGTTTTGAAAAGAAGACATCAACCTTAGGAATTGAAAAATATGTAATCAGGAAAGATATAAACCAATAAAAAAAAGAAGGGAAAGAAAGTTCCGTACAAGCGTATGCGTTACTTTCCATTACTCCTAGGCTTCAAAGATTATACGCATCTTCTTTAACCGTGCATCATATGAGATGGCACTGCGTGAGAACACAGGAAGAAGGTACGTTAACACACCAAGCTGATGGAGAAGCATAGAAGCATTTTGATAAGACATACCCCGCTTTCGCATTGGAGAGCCGTAATGTTAGACTTGGGTTATGTACGAATGGATTTTCACCATTCTCTCAATTTGGTTTAAAAAATTCATTTTGGACTATGATCGTTACACCTTGCAATTTACCTCCCTGGATATGTATGAAAACTCTGTATATATTTCTCACTATTGTCATTTCTGACCCTGATGATGCGACATAAGGAATCGATATATAATTTCAACCATTGATTGAAGAGTTGAAAACATTGTGGTATGATGGTGTTGAAACATACAACATTTCAAAAAAATTGTATGCTCACTTTTCTGCTATGGATTATAAGCGATTTTCCTACGTATGCAATGCTTTCGGATTGGAGTATGACAAGATTTATGTTTGATGGAAAGAATATTCCAAACGAACAAGCATACCAAGCGGATATCTAAAAAATGGCAAAATTACAATAATAGATGATCAAACAGATTTTGGACCTCTACATAATGAATAAATGCATTAGTAGAAGCACTAGAGACCACAGAGGAAAAAAATATAGAATACGAGACCGAGTCTGAATCAGAAAATGATGAGGATAGATTTAGTAGTATACATGACGAAAAAAGGTAATTTATGGGTCCACCATTGCAAGGACCTGGTAAATTGATTAATTGCAATTACGAACAGTTATTACATAAATTTGTATGAATAAGGACAATATACACCAATTATTGCAAGAAAGAGCACCTGGGGCTCCTATCTTGTATATGGACATATTTGCGCACACCCATGCCGTCAGGCAGATCGATGACAAGGGATCAGTGTTGTAACGACCTGTTAAATTAATAATATTAAATGAATTGAACTAGTATAATTTCTAATCTAATTTAGAATAAATGTAGAAATTTGGTATAGTAGTTGTAATTTAGTGTAACAATAAAATTTTATGACAATAGATTTGGATAATGTAGATTGTCACAATTTGATTTAAAGTTAAATATAAGAAACTTATATAAGGGTTGAATTAGTGAATATCAATAAAAAGATTAAGTAGAATGGAATTCATTTAATATAAAATAAATAGTGGAAGACTTACATTGGATTGTAAAATGGATAGTAACTAAATAAAAGGTGACCGCTGAATAAATCAATGCAATAAGTGTTGATAAGAAGATTTAATGAATGTTGTCAATAATAAATGGACTTAAGATAGTAATAAAATTTGTTTTGCCTATGTAAATTTTATGTATTGATAAGCAATAATTAAATTTGAAATTTGGTAGTAAATAGGGGATAAGTTGACTAAGGCAATTAGTAATTTAATAAATGAATGCATAGTAAGTAAGTGGAAATGTATGTATAAAAATATTTTCATATATGGGATAATTACAAAAGTTACCCATTTATCTAATGTATATAATTGAATCTAAATTTAGGGCAACATTTTGTTATTGATGGTATAAGTGAATTTGAATAAAAGGGGTAGAAAAAAATTATTTAGATTTAACATGTATTGACTATATAGCTAAGAAGGGCATTCGATGTAAATGAATCTAAATTAATGTGTCTAGTCAATAAAGGAGAACTTTAAGGGAATAAATATAAATGAATGTATTTGGGGAATGGAGTCCTTTAATATGTTGAATGGTATAACGTTGTTATTAAGAATGAACGTTACTTTAGTAATTATTAATATGGTAACGGAAGAGTGTATAAATTTATAGTAACGTAAAAACGTATTGTAAGATAATAATCAAGTGTAGACTTATAAAATATATTTATGACAACAAATTTTGTAAGTTATTTATTCTATTAGTTGTTAAGTTTTATTTATGTGTAAGTTAACAATATTACAATTCAATTGAATACAGTAATTTATGCAAACAAAAGATGAACATTTGGAAGTATTACTGTAGTGATATATATATATATATATAAGAAACGGTAACTTTGTAGTTGGGGAATAATTGATTTATTTGTGAGTTGTAATCAAATAGAGTCAAATTTATTAGAATTTATTGCAATTTAGGGGATTAATTGCAGTAATCTTTGAAGATTTATTCACTAAAATAATTGACGATGGAAATTATATGTAAATTTGCTTTTAGTTAATATAAAATATCCAGAGGGCTAGAAATGACACAAATCTACTAGTTTAGAAATTTACAATAAAAAGTGGTAAGTAATTTTTCTAAATATTTAGATAGTAGGAAGATGTAGATTTAGATGGAATTTATTATTTAACTATTTCATAAGTTGAGATCTAAGTTTAGAATTGAGATTTTTAAAGTATAGATATTGAGCCAATGTTAGTTTCATTAAATTGACATTAATAACCTTGAATAATAGAAAGAAAGCGAATTTAATAAATTTAATCAAACTTATAATGTTGAATTTATTAAAATTGGAATTAATATTGAAGTTAAGAATTTACATTTGAATTGATGAATAGAACAACTATTGACACTTAAATTGTTTAGGATTGGAGTAAATAGTTAAGAAAATTTAAAGGGAGAAAATTTGGTCAATTTTTGAATTTAGATGTAAAAATTGGATTTTTATAATTTATTTAGTTTATTTAATGAATATTAAAAATAGCCATTTTGGCCACGGACTCGGATTTTGACGAAACCAGTTTCATCGGATCCGTATCGGTGAATTATTATAGGGTTTCAAGTTTCGTATCGATCGGACTTGTCGTTTGATCGTACGGGCGTGAAACGCCTTGAAATCAATTTTAATAAAATCAATTTGAAATCAATTTGGAAATTTTGTTTTCAGCATAACTTCTTCATACGATCAAATTTGGACGTGAAACTTTTTCCATCGCGTTCAGAATATCTTAAAATACCTATTTGGATATATAGATTTAATAAAATCGGTTCCGGAGGCATAGCGGGCTTTTTGGGCCATAGTTTGTTCCGTACGTTCGCTTATCCGATCCATCTACTCTATCTCTAGTCTACCTATATAAGCACGGTTATAAACCCTAGCCCCATTTTATTTTCCCTTTTGCTGTACGTTCATTTCTTCATCTCCTTCTCCTCCTCAACCTAGATCTACCCCAATCCAAATTTCAGTGAAAATCCAAACTCTCCAGAAAAATTCCACAAAAGTATATGTTAATATTCTCGAAACACGTAATCCCATGGTGAAATTCGTTTTTCAGTTGGAGTTACCGTTTACCCAGAATAAATTCAAACAGTTAGTGGCCGTTCATCAGCGTCGCACCAAAGTTCGCCTGATCGAAATTCTGTTTCTGGGTATTGTAGTATGGACGATGGGGAGTACATCCGTATTATTCGTTTGTCAATCTGACGGTTAGATTGGCGTCAAAGTTTGCTTAGGGTTGTGATAATTGGTGGCGGCTGGTCCCTGTTGGGCTCGTTCGATGATGGTTCTGGGTGTTCTGGGGCATGGAGGCGCTGGCGAACTTGGCTAGGCTGTCGGCGGGGATGGAAACGCGTGTGGAGGCGGAAGTAGGTGGCGGCGCTGGGCGTTGCGTGCTAAATGAAGGTCGCATTCATGCAGATGGCTCGCAGGAAGGACTCTAGGCTTCGGTCTGAATATATTGAATATATGCTTGTTGACGTGGCACATATATTTGTAAGTGATGAATGTGTGTCGTTTTATTTATTTTCAATTTTGAATTAAATCATCATTTTTCGCCATAACTTTCTCATACGAAGTCGGATTCACACGAAATTTCTTTTGTTAGGATCGTAATTTAATTCCGGACTTGATGACGCTGGTTTGGACGAATTCCGAGAAGGGCGAATTTTTGGGTTTAAATCGAATTTAAATTCGATTTAAATTCAAAAGGTGAGTGTTTTAACCCACTCACAACTACTAGAAGCTTTTATGTTTGTTAGATTAATTTTAGAAATGAATAGAAATTTATTTATGAGTATTTGGCATGTTTATTTTATTCATATCTGTTGAATTGCATTTATTAAAGTTAACTGTTAATTTAATTAATTTATTGCGTATAAATTTACAGTTAAAATTTATTTTTTTGGATATGAACTGCTAGTTAACAGTTATATAGATTATTGCTGAACATAAACTGTTAGATTAATAGTTGTTAAATTTAATCTGAATAAAATTGCCAGTTATTACCTGTTATATATTATCAAATATAAATTGTTATTGATTGATATTGCTTGATGATTGTGATTGGATGATGGGTGATGTTGATGGATGTTTTATTGTATATCATTAAATTGCAAATTATCATGCATATTTCCTTTCATTCGGGATTGTGGTTTGAAATGATATATAACCGCAAAAATTTTATATCTTTTAAATTGCGGATTGAAATGATAAATATCCGTATCACTTGACCATAGGATAGAAAATTATATACAGGCACCGCGGTATATATATAACTATTTAAATGTGATTTCTATGGTTTGGATGGAATACGGTTTATAATAATCTTAAATTTTATATTGTATAAATATTATTCTTCCATATATATACATTTGAAGTTGAAAATTTTGAAATTAAAAGGTGTATAAATCTCATTATTAAAAAGGGAAATTTTTAAGAAAAAGGAGTTTGATAATTTATATCATATGTTTAAATGTTAAGTTTGGAAATTTTAAGATATGATATTTATAATTGGATTTTTCCCAAGATAAATTGAAATGAATATTCTAGTATAATTTGAATTGAAAAAAAAAAGATATTTTATTACTAGAAATTGGAGTTTTTATCTATTTATGGATTTTATGTGAATATTCAAGACTAATTAATAGAACATTCGATTTGTTGAAAGAATAAAATCCAACTTTAGTTTGAAATATTAATACTCCAAATGGATATACGTATATATATATAAATTGAAGTGGTTTTGGAACTTGAGAGAGATAATACAAATTTTGGTTTAGACTTTAATAAAGAAATGTATTTGTAAAGCCATGAGAACTATTTTCTTTACAAAGTAACATTTAAGTTAAACCTTTTAATTCATATACCATGAATATCCAAACCATTCAAGTTTTAAAAGTTATGGTTTTAAATTATGAATTTCGAAATATTATGCTTTGAAAGGATATTTGGCTTTCAGACGTTATAAATTTTAAAGCATTTGGATTTTTGAAAAGGTTTATATTTGGGATAAAGGATATCATATTGTTTTGGGTTTTAAAATGATATCGTATTCATAATTTTAAAATGGAAATGTTTATTCTGGTTTTAAAGTATGAGCTATTTTTAAATGACCGCGGTGTTATAATAACGATGGGTTGGCAAAGAGACCGGGATCGGATATGGACATACTCTCTGTCGATACCGAAAACCACTTTGACTAACCGTGTACACGGTGGAGATTCCAGAATGAAGTAGGTGGTGGCGACGTTTCCTGTAAGGTAAATACGTGGACCCGACTCCCGTGAGTTGGCATAAGGTGGCTAAAACAGGAGCGATTCTCAGGCCAATGAGGTCATTCCTCTGATCGGACCCTCCTCTTCGATATTATACTTTGACTTGGACTGATTCAGTGGCCACTTCTATATTTTGATTTTGGGGAGTTAGTCCGAGGTGGGCGGTAACTGCGGCTACGCGTTTCCACCAGCCTGGATAGCAATTGGTATATCTACCCTGGCATTGCCTAGTTGTGCCGTGTCACCTACCATACCGAGCCTTTACTACGAGTTTCTATTTGTGTCGTACCTATGGAGTATCCTCTGGTAGCTTCCCGATCAGGAGGTATTACGGTACTGTATAGACTATTGGCATTATACGTGTTAAGGTGGAAAATGTAAAGCCTTAACGCTATTTAAAAGTAAGTTTATTTTATAAATAGACACTATTATAATAGCGCAATATACTACATAGTAAATAGTTTAACGGATCCTTAGGAGATGTAAATCCCGAACATCTCTTGAGTTACTGTATTCATATTTATTTCTGTTAATTTAACTCACATAAGATCTTTTAGTCTGACTCGAGTGTTTTTGTCCTTTCAAATTCGCTCGGGTCAGTCCGAGCGTTTGAGGATCGAATATTTTAGCTTTGGAGGACGAAGACGAAGAATCCGTATTATATTATTTATAGTATTGCACCACACTCTAAATTTCCGCTGCATTGTTTGTATTGGTATGTGTAACTCTGATATTCATTGTATAAGTAAAATAACTATTTTGTAAACAGTTATCATGAACTGTATATTGATTATTATATTTTATCCTTCCGCTGTGAGATTATGTTTTGTTTTATTTCTTCTCTGTTTTTCTTATTTACCCCATAACAATCCGCCCTTCCGTATGGTTTGAACTGGCACGTGTGTCGGTTTAAAGTGTGCGAAAAGGCGGGACGTTACAGTTGGTATCAGAGCTTTGGTTTAGCGATAAACTTGGCTTTGTGGGGTTTGACTCTTTGTTAATAGGGTAGTAATACCCTATGGGAGTCGCTGAGTGTATATATATGAGAGAGCGTATTTGTTAGTGTTAATAAAGATTTTGATATTGTGTTAATCTGTTCCGCTTTGTATTTATAAATTCTGGTTGATGCATGGGACGCTATGACATCAATAGGGATTTCTAAACACTTAATAGGACAGACCGACATAATATTTGTTTTAACATGGGTGAATGAAATAATTTTGCCTATTATATTTTCTATATATAAAAATATTTTTATAAAGATATATATATATATATCTGGTTGCTATAGATTGGGTGTTAGGTAATATAAAAATATTTGTAATAAATTGAAGCTAAGTTGAAATTATAATAAATCAAATTGGAGATTTTAGAACTTAAGTCCGGGATTTTTGAAAATCTTCTTTCAAAGGATTTGTGAAATATAATGATTTGGTTTATAGGTAATTTCTTATATAAATATTTAGTATAATTTGGAAGAATTGTTTTAAAAGAGGATTTTGGAAAAAATAAATTTTGTACTTTCCCCTCTGTCGCTGGAAAATAATTTTGGTGATGACGGCCGCATCATCGACTTTCATTTTCGAGTTTCGAAGGGAAAGGCCACTGTAGTAAATTCTACTGCAGATTTGTTTTGAAATTATTTAAAATTTTAATTGTTTAAAGGTAATTAGAGATATAAAAGTTGTAAGAAATTAATTATCTATTATTTTAAAGAAATTTTGGAATTTGACCCGGTATTAATTCTTGAATTTCCATTAATTAGTTGTAAAAATTTAGGTTAGTGAAATAAAAGAAGTAATCAATGAATTAAAATAGTTGAGATTAAACTTGCATAAGTTCTTTTGCTTTTTCTTTAACATAAATAACTTACCAAGTATAAAGAGTTGAAATGTAATTAAGAGTGGAAGAGAATATTATGCAAGTAGAATTTTGGAAAAAATTGAAGTATTCAATAAATTACTGTTATAAATAAGAATTTAATGGTATTAACTTAAGTGATGATTGGAATTTTACTAAAATTAAAGGTTGTATTATTAATAGGTGATTTTAACCTTAAGAAAGTAAAAATGAAATTCCTTAATTTATAAAGTTTGATTGTAGGGTTATTAACTTAAGTACGCCTTAATTTCCCCTATTCTAATATAATGGAAAGTAGGAAAAATATAAATGACTGCAATCCATAGTTAATGAATGAGTAAAATCTTTCACTTATAGGAATGCAAGTTATAAGGTTAATAAATTAAGTGTAAGTAGAGGGTTACTGTAATTAAATATAATGGAAACTTCAACATTAAATAAATGAATGAGATTAAAGGTAAGTTGAAATTGTAATTTATAAAACAAATATATGTTAATTAAAGGAATGGAGAAGAAACTTGTAAATTTTCACTTACATTCTTAAAACATACATAACTTACCATATAATAAAAAGTTGCAATGTTAGTAGGAAAATGTAAGGGGAAATCTTACAAGTGAAGAGTAAGGTAATAAAGGTATTCTATTAATTTGCTATTATTAATGAGAATTAATTGTATAGACTTAAGTTAAATTGGAAATTTTACTAAAGTAAAGGTAAGTAGTATAAATAGATGATAGAAACTTTAGTAAATAAATTGGAATACAAATATAATGAATTTTGTGATAAATGGAAAATGAAAATTTGTAAGAAATAAAGAAATCACTCCATAAATGAAAGAAAGAAAATCAAACCATTGAAGCATGAGATAAATGTATAATAAATAAATTTGGGTGTTGGTTTGAATTGTGTTGTTTGATTTATGTTGTTGGGTAAGAAATTTGAAGTGGTTAAATGAATAAGTATCTATCTTTGTTCCATCTAAGACTGTTGAGTAAAGGATGCACTTGATAGTTAATTTCATATCATACAAATTTCAAGTTTGAACCCAAGCAACTATTTGTTTGATGGATTAAATGGTTGCTTTGTTTGTGTATGTATGTTGTTTGTAAGGTTGATGGTTGTTGAATTGTTTGGTTGATTAATGATTGAATCCACTTGAATAGTTCACTTTAAAATAAATATTTAACCTTTTAGATTATATAAGTGAATACAGGTGATGGAAGCAACTGCTACTGCTTTTGGTTCCAAAATAATAAGCGTATATTGCCCGACAAATAGGTACGTTTTCGGATTACGTTTAAAGCGCTATTTTTCCCGTGTTGGGATATAATATTTTGATAATATATGTAATATATTTGTATATTTTGATATTATATTTTTTCCCGAGCCTCACCGTACAAAGGAGACTCTGCCAAAAAATTTCGTAAATTTTGGACTTAGAATTTTGTTGAATATTTTCCAAACTTTAATGATTTAAGTATAAAAGGTTGTAATGATTATAAACGGGTATATTTCATTAAAGGAAATTAATCCAGTAAATTATTGTTTATAAGTTAATATTTGAAATAAGATGTACTGTTTATTCTTCCTTCTCCCTTCTTTTTCCTTTTCGGGGACGAAAAGTTTTGAGTGGGGGAGATTGTAACGACCCGTTAAATTAATAATATTAAATGAATTGAATTAGTATAATTTCTAATCTAATTTAGAATAAATGTAGAAATTTGGTATAGTAGTTGTAATTTAGTGTAACAATAAAATTTTATGACAATAGATTTGGATATGTAGATTGTCAAAATTTGAATTAAAGTTAAATATAAGAAACTGATATAAGGGTTGAATTAGTGAATATCAATAAAAAGATTAAGTAGAATGGAATTAATTTAATATAAAATAAATAGTGGAAGACTTACATTGGATTGTAAAATGGATAGTAACTAAATAAAAGGTGACCGCTGAATAAATCAATGCAATAAGTGTTGATAAGGAGATTTAATGAATGTTGTCAATAATAAATGGACTTAAGATAGTAATAAAATTTGTTTTGCCTATGTAAATTTTATGTATTGATAAGCTATAATTAAATTTGAAATTTGGTAGTAAATAGGGGATAAGTTGACTAAGGCAATTAGTAATTTAATAAATGAATGCATAGTAAGTAAGTGGAAATGTATGTATAAAAATATTTCCATATATGGGATAATTACAAAAGTTACCCATTTATCTAATGTATATAATTGAATCTAAATTTAGGGCAACATTTTGTTATTGATGGTATAAGTGAATTTGAATAAAAGGGGTAGAAAAAAATTATTTAGATTTAACATGTATTGAGTATATAGCTAAGAAGGGCATTCGATGTAAATGAATCTAAATTAATGTGTCTAGTCAATAAAGGAGAACTTTAAGGGAATAAATATAAATGAATGTATTTGGGGAATGGAGTCCTTTTATATGTTGAATGGTATAACGTTGTTATTAAGAATGAACGTTACTTTAGTAATTATTAATATGGTAACGGAAGAGTGTATAAATTTATAGTAACGTAAAAACGTATTGTAAGATAATAATCAAGTGTAGACTTATAAAATATATTTATGACAACAAATTTTGTAAGTTATTTATTCTATTAGTTGTTAAGTTTTATTTATATGTAAGTTAACAATATTACAATTCAATTGAATACAGTAATTTATGCGAACAAAAGATGAACATTTGGAAGTATTACTGTAGTGATATATATATAAGAAACGGTAACTTTGTAGTTGGGGAATAATTGATTTATTTGTGAGTTGTAATCAAATAGAGTCAAATTTATTAGAATTTATTGCAATTTAGGGGATTAATTGCAGTAACCTTTGAAGATTTATTCACTAAAATAATTGACGATGGAAATTATATGTAAATTTGCTTTTAGTTAATATAAAATATCCAGAGGGCTAGAAATGACACAAATCTACTAGTTTAGAAATTTATAATAAAAAGTGGTAAGTAATTTTTATAAATATTTAGATAGTAGGAAGATGTAGATTTAGATGGAATTTATTATTTAACTATTTCATAAGTTGAGATCTAAGTTTAGAATTGAGATTTTTAATGTATAGATATTGAGCCAATGTTAGTTTCATTAAATTGACATCAATAACCTTGAATAATAGAAAGAAAGTGAATTTAATAAATTTAATCAAACTTATAATGTTGAATTTATTAAAATTGGAATTAATATTGAAGTTAAGAATTTACATTTGAATTGATGAATAGAACAACTATTGACACTTAAATTGTTTAGGATTGGAGTAAATAGTTAAGAAAATTTAAAGGGAGAAAATTTGGTCAATTTTTGAATTTAGATGTAAAAATTGGATTTTTATAATTTATTTAATTTATTTAATGAATATTAAAAATAGCCATTTTGGCCACGGACTCGGATTTCGACGAAACTAGTTTCATCGGATCCGTATCGGTGAATTATTATAGGGTTTCAAGTTTCGCATCGATCGGACTTGTCGTTTGATCGTACGGGCGTGAAACGCCTTGAAATCAATTTTAATAAAATCAATTTGAAATCAATTTGGAAATTTTGTTTTCAGCATAACTTCTTCATACGATCAAATTTGGACGTGAAACTTTTTCCATCGCGTTCAGAATATCTTAAAATACCTATTTGGATATATAGATTTAATAAATTCGGTTCCGCAGGCATAGCGGGCTTTTTGGGCCATAGTTTGTTCCGTACGTTCGCTTATCCGATCCATCTACGCTATCTCTAGTCTACCTATATAAGCACGGTTATAAACCCTAACCCCATTTTATTTTCCCTTTTGCTGTACGCTCGTTTCTTCATCTCCTTCTCCTCCTCAACCTAGATCTACCCCAATCCAAATTTCAGTGAAAATCCAAACTCTCTAGAAAAATTCCACAAAAGTATATGTTAATCTTCTCGAAACACGTAATCCCATGGTGAAATTCGTTTTTCAGTTGGAGTTACCGTTTACCCAGAATAAATTCAAACAGTTAGTGGCCGTTCATCAGCGTCGCATCAAAGTTCGCCTGATCGAAATTCTGTTTCTGGGTATTGTAGTATGGACGATGGGGAGTACATCCGTATTATTCGTTTGTCAATCTGACGGTTAGATTGGCGTCAAAGTTTGCTTAGGGTTGTGATAATTGGTGGCGGCTGGTCCCTGTTGGGCTCATTCGATGATGGTTCTGGGTGTTCTGGGGCATGGAGGCGCTGGCGAACTTGGCTAGGCTGTCGGCGGGGATGGAAACGCGTGTGGAGGCGGAAGTAGGTGGCGGCGCTGGGCGTTGCGTGCTAAATGAAGGTCGCGTTCATGCAGATGGCTCGCAGGAAGGACTCTAGGCTTCGGCCTGAATATATTGAATATATGCTTGCTGACATGGCACATATATTTGTAAGTGATGAATGTGTGTCGTTTTATTTATTTTCAATTTTGAATTCAATCATCATTTTTCGCCATAACTTTCTCATACGAAGTCGGATTCACACGAAATTTCTTTTGTTAGGATCGTAATTTAATCCCGGACTTGTTGACGCTGGTTTGGACGAATTCCGAGAAGGGCGAATTTTTGGGTTTAAATCGAATTTAAATTCGATTTAAACTCAAAAGGTGAGTGTTTTAACCCACTCACAACTACTAGAAGCTTTTATGTTTGTTAAATTAATTTTAGAAATGAATAGAAATTTATTTATGAGTATTTGGCATGTTTATTTTATTCATATCTGTTGAATTGCATTTATTAAATTTAACTGTTAATTTAATTAATTTATTGCGTATAAATTTACAGTTAAAATTTATTTGTTTGGATATGAACTGCTAGTTAACAGTTATATAGATTATTACTGAATATAAACTGTTAGATTAATAGTTGTTAAATTTAATCTGAATAAAATTGCTAGTTATTACCTGTTATATATTATCAAATATAAATTGTTATTGATTGATATTGCTTGATGATTGTGATTGGATGATGGGTGATGTTGATGGATGTTTTATTGTATATCATTAAATTGCAAATTATCATGCATATTTCCTTTCATTCGGGATTGTGGTTTGAAATGATATATAACCGCAAAAATTTTATATCTTTTAAATTGCGGATTGAAATGATAAATATCCGTATCACTTGACCATAGGATAGAAAATTATATACACCGCGGTATATATATAACTATTTAAATGTGATTTCTATGGTTTGGATGGAATACGGTTTATAATAATCTTAAATTTTATATTGTATAAATATTATTCTTCCATATATATACATATGAAGTTGAAAATTTTGAAATTAAAAGGTTTATAAATCTCTTTATTAAAAAGGGAAAATTTTTAATAAAATGGAGTTTGATAATTTATATCATATGTTTAAATGTTAAGTTTGGAAATTTTAAGATATGATATTTATAATTGGATTTTTCCCAAGATAAATTGAAATGAATATTCTAGTATAATTTGAATTGAAAAAAAAAATATTTTATTACTAGAAATTGGAGTTTTTATTTATTTATGGATTTTATGTGAATATTCAAGACTAATTAATAGAACATTCGATTTGTTGAAAGAATAAAATCCAACTTTAGTTTGAAATATTAATACTCCAAATGGATATACGTATATATAATTGAAGTGGTTTTGGAACTTGAGAGAGATAATACAAATTTTGGTTTAGACTTTAATAAAGAAATGTATTTGTAAAGCCATGAGAACTATTTTCTTTACAAAGTAACATTTAAGTTAAACCTTTTAATTCATATACCGTGAATATCCAAACCATTCAAGTTTTAAAAGTTATGGTTTTAAATTATGAATTTCGAAATATTATGCTTTGAAAGGATATTTGGCTTTCAGACGTTATAAATTTTAAAGCATTTGGATTTTTGAAAAGTTTTATACTTGGGATAAAGGATATCATATTGTTTTGGGTTTTAAAATGATATCGTATTCATAATTTTAAAATGGAAATGTTTATTCTGGTTTTAAAGTATGAGCTATTTTTAAATGACCGCGGTGTTATAATAACGATGGGTTGGCAAAGAGACCGGGATCGGATATAGACATACTCTCTGTCGATACCGAAAACCACTTTGACTAACCGTGTACGCGGTGGAGATTCCAGAATGAAGTAGGTGGTGGCGACGTTTCCTGTAAGGTAAATACGTGGACCCGACTCTCGTGAGTTGGCATAAGGTGGCTAAAACAGGAGCGATTCTCAGGCCAATGAGGTCATTCCTCTGATCGGACCCTCCTCTTCGATATTATACTTTGACTTGGATTGATTCAGTGGCCACTTTTATGTTTTGATTTTGGGGAGTTAGTCCGAGGTGGGCGGTAACTGCGGCTACGCGTTTCCACCAGCCTGGATAGCAATTGGTATATCTACCCTGGCATTGCCTAGTTGTGCCGTGTCACCTACCATACCGAGCCTTTACTACGAGTTTCTATTTGTGTCGTACCTATGGAGTATCCTCTGGTAGCTTCCCGATCAGGAGGTATTACGGTACTGTATAGACTATTGGCATTATACGTGTTAAGGTGGAAAATGTAAAGCCTTAACGCTATTTAAAAGTAAGTTTATTTTATAAATAGACACTATTATAATAGCGCAATATACTACATAGTAAATAGTTTAACGGATCCTTAGGAGATGTAAATCCCGAACATCTCTTGAGTTACTGTATTCATATTTATTTCTGTTAATTTAACTCACATAAGATCTTTTAGTCTGACTCGAGTGTTTTTGTCATTTCAAATTCGCTCGGGTCAGTCCGAGCGTTTCAGGATCGAAGATTTTAGCTTTGGAGGACGAAGACGAAGAATCCGTATTATATTATTTATAGTATTGCACCACACTCTAAATTTCCGCTGCATTGTTTGTATTGGTATGTGTAACTCTGATATTCATTGTATAAGTAAAATAACTATTTTGTAAACAGTTATCATGAACTGTATATTGATTATTATATTTTATCCTTCCGCTGTGAGATTCTGTTTTGTTTTATTTCTTCTCTGTTTTTCTTATTTACCCCATAACAATCCGCCCTTCCGTATGGTTTGAACTGGCACGTGTGTCGGTTTAAAGTGTGTGAAAAGGCGGGATGTTACAAGTGTCGTATTCTTGGCATGAGGATTATAAAGCATACGCCGCACATGTAAGTATATATTAAGTTATAAGTTATTAATAATGATCATTTTAATTAATTAGTTAAACAATATATTATAATAATGTCATGTAATATTTAATTTTGTGTTGCAGGAAAGATCTATGCAGGTGCAGTGCTTGAGCATTCAGGACGGGAGCAGTTGACCACTAATGAGGAGGACGCTATCTTCGACTCTGTTATGGACCCGACATAAAGAAATAGGCGATATGGCTATGACAATCAATTGGTAATTTAAAATTAACTTAGTTGTAAAAATTGCCTATTTCTTTTATAAAAGTTACGCAATAACTTAAACATATTTTGACTTGTTTTATAGGCTCGAGCCTTACAAAACGCTTATCAAAAGGCTCGAGACAATGCTGAGATTAATGTGCTTCGACGGCAGATTGCACAGCTGTAGGAGTAAGACCACCTCCAAGCAACGCAAATAGAGCGATTGAACTAGCATTTGGTCGAGTATGTGGAGCATCATGGAGCATTTCCTTTGTCTGGTGATTTAGGAACCGATGATGAGTCATGAGGTACCTTTTGCAGTTTTTGTTTTTGAAACCGGTGTATTTATACTATGAGAGATGGTGAGGTTGCTTTATGGACATGTGATGTTTGATATTAATTTGTGAGCTTGATTTGTGGGGTTTGATGTTGGATGTTGGATGTATATGTTGTACATTGATTTGGGATGTAGATGTTGTAGTTGGATGTGTGAGACTGATGATGAGAGGCTCGTTTTGTACTAATTGGAAATGTTTGCGTTTGAGATGATAATATTTGAGTTTTATATTATTATTGATATTTATATTGATATTGATTTCAGCTTATATATTTGATATATATCTATATATCTATATATATATATATATTGATTTTGATGTCTTGCGATATATATTGATATGGAAGTGCTATTTGGCAAGTTTTCAATCCACGTGGACATAGGCACCATCAGAAAAACCATTGGAACTTCTTTCGTAAAAGCCGTCGGAAGCCGTCGTAATTTCGTCGCCAATGCCGTTGGAAATGGACAAAATCCATGTTCTATATTCCGACGGGATTTCTGACGGCTCGCGATGGCTACGAACCGTTGGAAATCACTATGTTCCTTGTATGGTATCGGTCAAATATCAATATGAGATATTTTAAAATATCTTGATAATATCGGATATTTTCGGTGATATATCGGACATGCGTGGAGCATGTTATAAACCATATTATACTATTTTATAATATATAATAAGTTTATATTTTTAAATATTTGGATCAATATTTCCAAATTACTATTAAAGGGTAGTTACATATAGTTTATAGATTATTATATTTTAACCAGAATAATCTATTAAACACAAGTCACAGATAAGCTTATAAACATTGAAAAATTCGTATAATGTTTATCTTTTTTATTTTATTCGTTTTTATACTATATTCTTTTTTTCATCTATTCATCTATATTGATTTGCAATTTTTTTCACATTTATAATTTCTTCATTTTCATTTTTACTTAGTTCATCAAATTAGAAATATTGATTTGACATCGATTACAACTTCTAACCTGTTCTTTATTAATTTTTTTCAGATACATAACTTTACTACTCTTTGAAGTTTTAGTTCTAGCAACATGATAATAACTAATAAAATCAATTTTCATATCTTGACTTACTAATTAGAAATGATGAACCAAAATATAACTAAAACAGATGTAGCTCTTAAACGATCTAGTTTTAAGTGGTAAAATCTTCATACGAAATATAACAAATAAAATAATGAAATAAATAGATTTTTCTTTGTTAAAGGATGAATGAAAAAGACTAAAAAAGTTATTATCAAAACTTAAAAAAACATTGCATTGGCATTTCTATGTATTTTCAGTTACCATATACAAAAAACAATTATTGAGAATGTGCAAAAAAATTATTTGTAAATTTATTTTCCCTAAGAGATACGATAATAAATGATATTCTTAAGGAATATCTAGATTTTACAGTAAATATTGGTGTGATATATCAACTAATACCGGGCGATATATCGATAACGATATTTTAGATGATATTTTGAAAAAAAAATTATTAAGGAGTGATATGAAATTTATCGGTGTTATATTGTGACGAATAGACCGGTCAAAATCGCCGAAAACACATTCGTTCTGAAATTAAGAATAAAAACTACCAATTAAACATATAAAAAATGTGATAAATATAAAACACTATTAAATGAACATAGGATATAGTTTCAATAATACAGCTTATCAGAGTAATCATTTATTCAACTAAATGTGCTTTAACACATATGAAAAAATCTATAAATCTACTGCTACACAACTCTGACGGAAGAGATAGCAATAGTCATTCCTGCAAACTCAATAAACATGTCAATGGAGAATAAATGGGTAAGCTGGAAAGATATAGCAGATATGATATATAGCAAACAATAAACAGGAAAAAGATATATTATTATTGGGGCTAAGTTCATTACCACTTATGACAACCTACGTACCCCTATCTAATTCGGTACTAAATACATACAGGATTAAGCCACCTTAGTTCTCCTAACACAAATAGGATGCAAGAGGACCCCATGATGCATAAACAAAGATGCAATTCCTAAACTACTCCTTAGGATTACTGTTGACATTTAGATTTATGAAATTTGATTAAATTTATTATTCTCAAAATATAATCCATTTAGAAAATTGTCTCTTCTAACTAAATTCTAGTTTCTTTCAAATTCTTTTGTAATATTAATATGTCTTTTGTAACAAATCATAATTTTAAGTTTAATTCAAAACCTATAATTAGTATAAATCTATTTTCCAGATATTCTTCTATCAAAATACATGTATAAAAGTGTATTAAAATAAATTAGGAAATACCACTCAAGGTAGATGCCAAAAAAGGAAAATGCTCACTAAAATAATAAACATCCCTTAGGGTAATACCCCTCTTGGATATATAATCATTGTTACTGTCAATCGCTGCATGAAAGGAGAAAAATCATAGATACCAGCTGACGACAGATCCCATTTAAACAACATACCCAAATATCAATAAATATGAACATACTTTCACTAACAAATTCAAATTTCACAATAATGATATCTCATAAATACTTCCAATCATACTATCATTATGTTTCCAAAAATCTTTTCGAAATCAATCTCCAACCACTGGGATTTAAATTTTCGAAACAATACTTTTTAAATCCTTTTTGATCTAAAATATTTGACCCAACATTTGCTCCCAAAATATCTTTTATATAAAAATATAGGAGAATGCTTTTATATATATGTGTGTGTGTGTGTGTGTGTGTGTGTGTGTGTGTTGGGTAAACATTTCATTCAAAAGATAAATATCTTTTTATATAATAAACTACTTTTATTATAACTAATTCCTTAACCAATATTATAATCAAACATCTTATAGTAAAATTATGAGATTATATTCATAAGATGTTTATTCTTACTTCGTATGTAACTATGGTCTACCCAACCCATGCATGAAAAAAATAATTAACGGCTCGTAAGCTGGCCGAGCATAATCAAACCAACCAACAACACTAAAAATAAACATATTATTATCAACAATTAACCATTAATAACTAACACATAATTTATTAATTAATTAAAATATTAATAAACTTCCAAATTAATATAATAGGAGGACGAGGATTTATTCCGCTAAACAGATATCGTACGTGAAGAATAAATTATTTCACTACAATAAATGTAATTCAATATCTAACATTTTAAATTTTATCAAATGTGTCAATAACTTGTACTAATGTCTGCTCGTTTATAAGAATCTAGTGTAGAAGACCACGGGTTTCTTCTATACAAATCCAGTGCTAAAGACTATGGGTTAAACGGGCTCCTTGGGTGAGTTAAAAAAAATTATATTAACTATTTTAATCAAACGACTCAAAATTTTAGTCACTTGAATTTGAAATGTTTAGTTGATTTTAAATATTGAAAAGTTAATTTTCTAAGTTAAATAGATTAAATTTCAAATATAAAGGTTATTTGAATAATTTGAATTGTATGGATTATTGAATTTATAATTTAATATTAATAAAAATAATGGACTATTATGCTGAACATATAGAACGCTATGCAGTATATATCATTGGAGTACGGAAATTTAACGCATGAATAGTGTTTTATAAAATTTCTATAAAAGGAACTAACCTCCACACTCTTTCTGAAACGCTAAAAAGAAAGTTCAGCCACCATTTTTAGCTCCTCTATGTCCAATGATCCACAATCAAAAGCGCTACTCCTTCCACTTTTAGGCTCGACCTCAACTAATGAAATATATAACTGGATTGTATGAAGTTATTCAAAGATCATGATCATCATCGACGAAGCACGATAATGATAGGGTCGTCTGATGTTGCAGTAGTTTTGGGAGGTTTTATCGGTGATAGAGGTGGTCAAGGTGGTCCGTGGTGGTGATAATTGGAGCTGGAAGGTCGGGGGCTACATTTCGATGGGACATAATAGAGGTTGGTGGACGAAGGGTGGTCAACAGCTCGGTGAAGTCGCGTGCATTGGTTATGATTTGGGTGCGACCTGGAAGCGATGCTAATCGGAGGGAGTATGGTAGTTAATTTCGGTAATTAATGTAATTGTTCGTAATTAAATTAAAATAGTTATATTGTTTAATTTGTGAATATTGTATAATCAATAACCCTTTCATACGAGGTTGGATTTGAACATGATGAGTTGCGTTGCGATTGTATTAGCAAATACTGCGTTATAGCATTGGATTGGATGGATTTGAAGCTAGTAGGAATTTGGGTTAAAATTGATTGTCTGTTCAATTTTAATTAAAACCGCAGCGGTCATTGGAATTTCGGTGTGTTAAACTCATCTCTCTAGCCCCACTTATATTTTATATAAGTGTGGATAATTTTATTGTTGCTATTTGTTGCTTGTTTGGGTGGTTTACTGTTTATCAGTTGGTTTGGATATATTCCCGCCATTGGAGCGAATGAGACCCTATTACGTTCCTATGTAAGAGCGAATGGCCCTTTGCAAATGATCCCACCTCGAAACAGTTGATTTATATTATTTGATTACATGATATATGTGATACAGGGGAACATGTTGGAGTGATCCATCAGGATTTCTTATCATTGTTGATTTATTATTAACATATATTTATATATATGTTATAACGTATGATTTGTGATGAAGGGAGATAGGTTGGAGGGATCCAACAGGATTCCTCACCCTAGTGGTTTTACTTCTCATATACCATGTTAAATGATGTGTTGAATACCATAGTCGATGACATGGATGATTTCCCCTATTTAGTGCTATAGTAGCACTGGGCTTTATTTTTAGTATTTTGAAATACTGTAAAATAATGATTTTGAATTGAAACAGTTTTTAAACGATTTTGGAATTTTATTTGTTTTTAATAATTATTATCGAGTTATTAAAAGGAATAAACTTATTTTAAATAAATAAAAATATATGATTTTTGATATTATGAATTATAGTTTTGAGAAATATTTAAAATACAGATTTTTGAATGGTTTATAAAAATAATTTATGAAATTGATATTCTGTAAACAAATAAATTGATAAACATAATTTATAAATATATACAAAATGGATTTGTAATCAATATTTTGTAAATGAATTTAGAAATAGAATTTTACAAATAACAGATATTTATAAAAAAATGAATTTATTAATAGAAATTTATAAACAAAGAAATTTTATGAAAAGAAGTTTTATAAAATTGGAAGGAGATTTATAAACATAGTTTTATAAATATAGAAATAATTTATGTTGAGATTTAGAAATAGAGTTAATCGCTTTAAAAGTGGTCCAACTTTTAAACAAATGTTTTGAAAGTGATATTTCCAAATGAAGTTTAAATTTTAAAAGCGATTTAAAATTTGTTAAGTTACAAAACATGAATTTCAACATTTATTGTTGTAATAAACGTTTTCAAGGAAAGTATGGAAGGCATAGACTATAACGCCATTGTTATAGTAAATGATTTCCGAAAGAAAATGTTATATATATATATATATATATATATATATATATATATATATATATATATATATATATAGGGCTTATTATATATACACATAAACACACACACACACTATAATTGATGTTAATATTTGAGATGTGTAACTTCTATTTAATTAGAAGTTAAGAATGTTGTTTAATCAAAGTCTGAGAGGTAGTGATACCCCAACTTTAATAACTTCAATGTTAACTAATAAATAGTTGAAGTTCGACATTAAAGATTAATGTTAAGTATTATCGAATACTATGATTTAGAGTTGGATTGGATAGATTTGGAGCTAGTAGAATTGTAGGTTAATTTGAACGCCCATTCAATTTTAATTTTATTTGGAACGCTTCAGCGATTACTAGATTTTGGTGAGTTAAAATCTCCTCTTTGACCCACTTATATTTTATATAAGTGTGGCTATTTTTATTTTTGCTATTTTTGCTTGTTTGGATGATTTACTGTTGATTAGTTGTAACGACCCAGGATTTTGAACAATTTAATTTGAGAATATTTAATTTATTTTAAATATTTGAATGATGGTTTGAATTGAATTTTCAATATAACTTTGAATTTGGCGATTAAATTATAGAATTTAATCTATTGAAAGTGAATAAAAAATTGAATCTTCAATTTTAAGCTAATTAAAAATATTTCAAGGGCTTGTAAAATTCATATTGATAATATTGAAGATAATAGAAGCTTCAGAATTGAATTTGAAAGTGAATTGTTCAGTTTTGAAATTTATATCGTTCGAATCGAATTTAAAATAGCCGTCCGAGGCACAGTCTCGGAATTCGACGAAACCAGTTCCATTGGGTCCGTAATATTGAATTATTCTCGGATCTCAAATTTCGTATTTTTCGGAGTTGATATGTGAGCATACGACGAATAAACGCGTTGAAATTTAATCAAATTCAATTTGAAATTTAAATATAAATTTGGTCAAACACAACACTGTAGCTTCCTAGATTCCTGCCTAAAATCGCGTTATCTCCTAACATCACGCCTTCGATCGTGCAGCCCATGTTCTTTTCATTTTTAAATACGTCCTCCCCCCTTTCCTTCTTCAATTCAAAATCACGCAGAATAAAAAAAAAAGGGCCGAAGCCGTTTCTCTCGTATCCTTCTTCCCCCTCTTCTATTCTTCTTCCCCAAAATAAAGGCCGCTATTTTTAATCCCTCTTCCTCTCTTCAGTAAATCACGAATTCAAATCAAGGCAAATTAAAAAAAAAAAAAATAGAGCCGCGATTGTAAGGCGAGATTCGAGGTGGTTCATGGGTTCGTCGCGATGGCAAGCGGCATCGGCTAGGGCTCAGGGCAGATGGTAGCACGCGGTGACTTGAGTGGAGCTGTAGTCGCGAGTCACGAGGGGTTAGCGCGATTCGAGGGGTCGGGGTCTCGATACTGGGTACGATTCGCGGCAATGGAGGTGGCGACTCGTGCGCGTGATTTGGGGAGGGCTCGGCGGCAACGCGAGGTGGAGGCGTCGGCATGTAAGGTGCGCGCTCGTGTGGGCTTATCCTTGCTGTGATTTGGGGCATGGCGGTCGAGGGTCGCAGGCGCGACTCGAGGAGGAGCTGCGATGGGGATAGCCTGCATGTGAGGTAATTGTAGATTTTTAATTCAATTTAAATATTTAAGCAGTTTCATTTATAAACTTACAGTAAATAAAAAAAAAGAGTTTAAACCTATACGAGTTATTTTTACAAGTAGATATATGTGTATTTGAAAAAGAAAAAAAAATATATAGCTTCAAATAGGTTTATTAAATGATAATTGATTTTTCGATTTATAAAAGAAAAAAAAATTTATATAAGCAAGATGTTAGAATTATTTTAAAAAGAAAATCAGTTTGAATCTTTAATTTTTAGTTTAAAATAGAAATCATTAACTTGAGATTGAAATAATTAGTTGAATAAATTCAATTTAAGGATAAGTTAATTAAATCTATTTAAGAAGAAAATTTAGTTTTAAGATTAAATTGTAGTTGAATAGAATTATTTAAAAGGAAAATTTATTTATAACAAATTTAATAGTTAAAACCAAAAATGTGTTAGTTGATTTAATTTATAAAAGGAAATTTAAATTTTAGTTAAATAAAATTTTAAAGAAGAAATTGGTTTAAATAAAACTATCAGTAATTTAACTATTAAAAATGAAATCACCGATGAATTTAAATTATCTAATGAAAATTTATTATTCGATTGATTCGAATATTAATAAATTGTGTATAATATTTATACAAGGTATAAATGAAGAAAACAAGTTGAATTGGAAGTGGATTGCAAACGGGAATAAAGGTGAGAACTTCTCACTCAAAAGGAATTTTTATTGTTTATTTAAATTTTAAATAGATAGATTTAAAATTTGCTTGACTGTGTTGATTGAATGATTGAATGATGATTGTTATATATATATATTGGATGTGAATAGACCCTATACGCCGTTATTAAGCGGAGGTTATTTATTACACACATATACCGCGATATTCCACCTCGAAGTGGAATTGGTATTATATTATATATAGCAATATATATATATTGGCATATGTATATATTGCAGTTGATTGATTTCCTGCATTTTCTTTTAGCGGCTGAGACCCTATACGCCGCTAGTAAGCGGATATATATTTATAAAATCCCATGTACCGCGATATTCCGTCTTGAAACGGAATGGTATTGTGCTAATGTCTGTGGATGCAGGGAAACAGGTTGGAGGGATCCAACTGGATTCCTCACAAATATTTATTTGATTTCATATATTGTGATATTTGATTGTTATCATGGATGATATATGATGTTTGAAAGTTGTGATTGAATATTGATGTGTTGCATCATCGGATCCAATTTTTGAAGTTAAAACAACAATTTTAATTTCTAAAGTGATTTTTGGAAATATACGTTTATAAAATATTTTTGGAATTGATTCATCTTAAATAAATAAACGTTATAATTTTAATATTATAAAAATTATGATTTTTGAGAAATACAGTTAAAAGTTGATTTTTGAAAATATGGGATTAGTGATTTTTTAAAATAGTTTGAACTGGGACTTCTGAATTTATTATAAGAAGTTTAGAAATAGGATTTATAAAATTTTTATTTTATAAATCAGAATGATGAAATTATAAAAGAGTTTAAAGATGTTTAAAGTAATAATATAAATTGATTTATATTAAAAGATTTATAAGTTGATATTTATAAATTTAGAATATCTTGAATTATTAAACGAGCTTTTATAAATGATAGGATGATTTGTAAATGGATTTCATAAAGGAATGAAATCTATAGAATTTATCAAATTTGATTATTTTATAAATCAAAATGATAAATTATAAAGGAGTTGAAAGACGTTTTAAAATAGTAATATAAATTGTTTTATATTAAAAAGATTTATAAATTGATATTTATAAATTAAAAATATTGGAATTATAAAATGAGCTTTTATAAGTATTAGAAAGAATTGTGAATGAATTTCACTAATGAATGAAATTTATAGAATTATAACGGTGAAGTTATAAATAGAATTTTATAAATAAAAATTTATAAAGTTATTTAGGAAATAGATGTGGATAAATAAATGAATCTTAGAAGTTATAAGATTTATAGATTTAGGAAGTTTGAAGGAATGATTTTGTAAATAAATAAATTATAAGTATTTGACTTATAATATGAATTTTAGTATATCATTAAGATATGAAATTGAATAGATTTATAAAGGAAATTTATAAAAGGAAATTGTTATAAAATAAATAGAAATAGAATTTATAAACATTGTTTTATAAATCCGCAACGACTTATTTTGATAAGGAATTGTTGTAATTTATTTATGGAGTTATATTCATGTTTTAGACAGTGAATAATTCTTTAAAATAAAATGAATAGAAGTGATGAAATTTATTAACAAGTGTATTCACGTTTTTGAATAGTGAATATTATGTTAAAGAAATTATTTTAGATGGGATGTTTTAAATAGAATTAAAACGATCTAAAGATGTTTTAAACTGTATTGAGATTCGAAACCATAGATTTCAACATTTATTGTTGAAATAGATGCTTTCGAGAAATAAAAGGAAATGGTGGACTATAACACTGTTGTTATATTAAATGATTTCCGAAAGGAAATGTTTTTTGTATAGTATTGGGATTTATATATCTATTTTAATTTCGAATCCCTATACTAGTGATTTTGGGTTGTCGTAACGATGTTTTACGCGACATTCGTTTTGACCCAAATAATTATGATTAAGTGAATGATTTCCTTAAAAGAATGAAATATATACTTAATTTCGATTAGGGTATATTAAATATTTTCTCAGTATAGAAAATAAAAAGATCTGTGAATTACTTATTTTCAATAAGTATAGAAATGCTTTTCCAATATTAAGTGAATATTTGGAATTTATCTTTTTGAAGATAAATTGAAAATGAATATTAAAAATTAAAAGGAAATCGTATATTCATAAATATTTTGGGAATGTAAATTCCTTATGGAATTTATAAATGAAAAGGGGATTTGTTTGAAAATAAATGTTGATTTATTTTTGAAGTGTGAAAACTATATATCTTATAAAGATATTTTTGTGAAATAAATAATTTGGAAAATTATTTGGAATCTGGTGATGTTGGCATATCTATTGATAGTTCAATGACCGACTATCAATATTTACCTTTAAATAGGTATTTGTTGTGAATTGTTTGAAATTGAATGCCACACTTATTTTTAAAAAAAAATAAGCGCTCACTATTTGGGTTAACCGGGAAAGGACCTTGGGGTCGTATAACCCATTCCGAATATGTGATACGTCGTTATGAATTGCATTCGAAGATCGGTGTTGAAGACCGGATATTTTCGAAAGCGAAAGGATTTCTTGTTGATTGTCTCTGCACTGGCTGATCCCTGGTATTGAGATCTCCATATGTGATGGGAAATCCGAACGTGATTAGAGATTATTCGGATTGCAAGGACTTCTTTGTAAGTGCCTTCGGTTCTGTTCGAGCCCGGAACAGACTTGTATGGATTGTGTGTCAGACATTACAAGTTGAGAATGTAAAGCCGATTTCTTTCAAATATATTTCTGTGGTGGCGGAGAACTTATTCTTTTAGCTTAACACCCTTCTCTGAGACGTACGAGCTCAGAGGTTATATAGTTGAAGTTATCAGCGATATATTCCCAATTTGGTAATGTGACATGCTGAGTGTTGCTGTAAATGATCATTGTGTTGATTATTGGGATAGGATCGTTTATTTGATCGTCTATCTTGGTGATCATTGTGTTGATCATTTGTTGACCCAAAGCATGGCTTTTGTATAAAGTATGTTTTTGTGGACGTGACTTCGTCGAACCTCACACCCCGGAAATGGTCAAAACAGGAAAGATGCGGCAAGGTTATGAGGGGTAGCTCCCTTTAGGGTATGTACATTTCCTTCTGGATAGAGGTGGTATCATGGTATGGAGCCCAGATATTTAACCTATGTGGTTACTGCGAATTTATTACTTTGTGGTTGTTGGCTATCGGGATCCCGTGAGAAAGGTCGTTTACGATCGGGGAATGGCGTGCTCGTGTCAGTAGTTACCCAGTTAGGGGTAACCCGGCCTTGTGTTGGCAGAGTTCCGGTTTGGTTCTCGGGGATGTCTTTCCAGAGGCATTCTCATGTGGCAATGGGAAGTTCCTTGGCCTGACCATTTGTTGGAAATCCAAAGAAACAATACGTGACTTGTACGGTTTTAGTTGTAGAACCTGCTTCCTCAGGAGGTAGCTATAGTAGGCATAATATAATGGTACCTATGCTGGCTAAGATTTATATTCTACTTTCGAAATCGTTTTATACACTATGCACTAATAATAATATCAAAATTGATTTGACTTTAATGCGTATCAAGCATGTTTGGCTATCATAAGGAGAAATCTTCTCCAAGTCTGCGTTTGCATTGTGTGTGTGGCAGGAGATCTTATGGTAGTCTCATTTTTAAAAGCATTGCGAATACAATTTAAAAATATTCCTCTATTTTGATTTTAAAGATAAATAAACTGTTTTGAGTTCTCACACCAGTCACATGACTGACTCGGAGTTTATTGTTTTCCTTCCTAAACTCTGGGTGCCCACCAATTTTCACACGAGCGGTCAAGAGTTAAGGTTTATCAGGATATTCTGGATATTCGGGAATTGCTGGAGGCAAGCTGGATGGCATGGCGTATTACTAGTATATAGTATTTCTTTTCCGCTGTTTGTTGTTTGTTGTTGTACACTCTGATGATATGATGTAATGAAATGAAATGTAATGTAATAACTGATATAGTTCTTTGTTTAAAGATTATTCATTTATTATTATATGTTATTCCGCTGCGAATTGTGAGATTCAGATGTTGTTCTGTTGTTTTCTATTCCGTTCCATTTTCTATTCTCTTTTTCTTCTATTTTAAAATTTTCTATTTTCTTTATGTTCTATTTTCTTTTCCCTCTATTTTCTCTTTTCTATCTTTCTCTTGTTTCTTCTTTCTTCTTCTTTTCTTTTTCTTAAACCCATAACATTCCGGGTTTCCGGCAACGAAAAATCGCGAAACGTTACATTTGGTATTAGAGCTTATGGTTAAGCGACAACCATGGTTCTGTTGGGTATTACTCGTTAGAGATAGAGTCAGCAGTACTCTAGAATGAGTTTGAGTGTAATAATAGCTATGAGAGCGTATTTGTTAGTGAATATAAAATTGTTTTTGAATCGGGTAAATAAGATAATTTTGCCCAAAACTATTTTTGTATAGAAAAAAAAATGATTTTCTATGAATTATTATAGTATATGGTTGCATGATTGTTAAGAAGTGATAATATTGAATTATTATCATTAGTATATGGAATTAAATAAGATAGATTGGATTCAAGTAAATTAACTCGATAATTTATTCATTTGTGAAATAATTTCAAATGGAATTGAATTCAAATAGAATTGAAATTGTGAATTGAATTGAAGAGTAAAATTGAATGAAATGAATATGTAACTTCAATAGTGAAGTAAAATTATATAAGAAACATATATCGAAATTTTGCAATAGAATTGGCAAATTGGTTTGAATATTGTATTTGGATTTGTATGCTACTACTACTAGCAGGTTATACAGGTGTATAAAGGAATTTGGATTTTGATTTCAAAGATAAAATTGAATGGCTCGACAAAAAGGTACGTATTTGAATTTCAGTATGAAATTTGATGACTTTCTTCTCTAGCCACTTGGCTTTTCTCTTTTCTTTTTGATTCTGAGGGGCCGTGGTGCCATTTTGTAGTCGTACCGAGCTAGCCGCGCAAAGGAGACGCTGGGGAAATTTTTCGAAATTTTAGGGTGTTAGAAAAATTTTGAGAAAATTTTGAAAGTTTGAAATTTGAATTTGAATTTAAATTTGAATTGTTATGAGAACAATGTTGTTTGAAACCTATAATTGAAGTTGGAAAGCTAGTTGAAATGATAATGAAACTCTAGTAAAAAGATTTAGGCTAGTAAGTTGATAAAACTATTTGGATTGTGAAAAATAATAAATGGGATAAGGGCATTCTTCTTAACTTGTAATTTCGGGACGAAATTCTTTTAAGGGGGAAAGATTGTAACGACCCAGGATTTTGAACAATTTAATTTGAGAATATTTAATTTATTTTAAATATTTGAATGATGGTTTGAATTGAATTTTCAATATAACTTTGAATTTGGCGATTAAATTATAGAATTTAATCTATTGAAAGTGAATAAAAAATTGAATCTTCAATTTTAAGCTAATTAAAAATATTTCAAGGGCTTGTAAAATTCATATTGATAATATTGAAGATAATAGAAGCTTCAGAATTGAATTTGAAAGTGAATTGTTCAGTTTTGAAATTTATATCGTTCGAATCGAATTTAAAATAGCCGTCCGAGGCACAGTCTCGGAATTCGACGAAACCAGTTCCATTGGGTCCGTAATATTGAATTATTCTCGGATCTCAAATTTCGTATTTTTCGGAGTTGATATGTGAGCATACGACGAATAAACGCGTTGAAATTTAATCAAATTCAATTTGAAATTTAAATATAAATTTGGTCAAACACAACACTGTAGCTTCCTAGATTCCTGCCTAAAATCGCGTTATCTCCTAACATCACGCCTTCGATCGTGCAGCCCATGTTCTTTTCATTTTTAAATACGTCCTCCCCCCTTTCCTTCTTCAATTCAAAATCACGTAGAATTAAAAAAAAAATGGCCGAAGCCGTTTCTCTCGTATCCTTCTTCCCCCTCTTCTATTCTTCTTCCCCAAAATAAAGGCCGCTATTTTTAATCCCTCTTCCTCTCTTCAGTAAATCACGAATTCAAATCAAGGCAAATTAAAAAAAAAAAATGGAGCCGCGATTGTAAGGCGAGATTCGAGGTGGTTCGAGGGTTCGTCGCGATGGCAAGCGGCATCGGCTAGGGCTCAGGGCAGATGGTAGCACGCGGTGACTTGAGTGGAGCTGTAGTCGTGAGTCACGAGGGGTTAGCGCGATTCGAGGGGTCGGGGTCTCAATACTGGGTACGATTCGCGGCAATGGAGGCGGCGACTCGTGCGCGTGATTTGGGGAGGGCTCGGCGGCAACGCGAGGTGGAGGCGGCGGCATGTAAGGTGCGCGCTCGTGTGGGCTTATCCTTGCCATGATTTGGGGCATGGCGGACGAGGGTCGCAGGCGCGACTCGAGGAGGAGCTGCGATGGGGATAGCCTGCGTGTGAGGTAATTGTAGATTTTTAATTCAATTTAAATATTTAAGCAGTTTCATTTATAAACTTACAGTAAATAAAAAAAAAGAGTTTAAACCTATACGAGTTATTTTTACAAGTAGATATATGTGTATTTGAAAAAGAAAAAAAAAATAGCTTCAAATAGGTTTATTAAATGATAATTGATTTTTCGATTTATAAAAGAAAATTTTTTTTATATAAGCAAGATGTTAGAATTATTTTAAAAAGAAAATCAGTTTGAATCTTTAATTTTTAGTTTAAAATAGAAATCATTAACTTGAGATTGAAATAATTAGTTGAATAAATTCAATTTAAGGATAAGTTAATTAAATCTATTTAAGAAGAAAATTTAGTTTTAAGATTAAATTGTAGTTGAATAGAATTATTTAAAAGGAAAATTTATTTATAACAAATTTAATAGTTAAAACCAAAAATGTGTTAGTTGATTTAATTTATAAAAGGAAATTTAAATTTTAGTTAAATAAAATTTTAAAGAAGAAATTGGTTTAAATAAAACTATCAGTAATTTAACTATTAAAAATGAAATCACCGATGAATTTAAATTATCTAATGAAAATTTATTATTCGATTGATTCGAATATTAATAAATTGTGTATAATATTTATACAAGGTATAAATGAAGAAAACAAGTTGAATTGGAAGTGGATTGCAAACGGGAATAAAGGTGAGAACTTCTCACTCAAAAGGAATTTTTATTGTTTATTTAAATTTTAAATAGATAGATTTAAAATTTGCTTGACTGTGTTGATTGAATGATTGAATGATGATTGTTATATATATATATATATTGGATGTGAATAGACCCTATACGCCGTTAGTAAGCGGAGGTTATTTATTACACACATATACCGCGATATTCCACCTCGAAGTGGAATTGGTATTATATTATATATAGCAATATATATATATTGGCATATGTATATATTGCAGTTGATTGATTTCCCGCATTTTCTTTTAGCGGATGAGACCCTATACGCCGTTAGTAAGCGGATATATATTTATAAAATCCCATGTATCGCGATATTCCGTCTTGAAACGGAATGGTATTGTGCTAATGTCTGTGGATGCAGGGAAACAGGTTGGAGGGATCCAACTGGATTCCTCACAAATATTTATTTGATTTCATATATTGTGATATTTGATTGTTATCATGGATGATATATGATGTTTGAAAGTTGTGATTGAATATTGATGTGTTGCATCATCGGATCCAATTTTTGAAGTTAAAACAACAATTTTAATTTCTAAAGTGATTTTTGGAAATATACGTTTATAAAATATTTTTGGAATTGATTCATCTTAAATAAATAAACGTTATAATTTTAATATTATAAAAATTATGATTTTTGAGAAATACAGTTAAAAGTTGATTTTTGAAAATATGGGATTAGTGATTTTTTAAAATAGTTTGAACTGGGACTTCTGAATTTATTATAAGAAGTTTAGAAATAGGATTTATAAAATTTTTATTTTATAAATCAGAATAATGAAATTATAAAAGAGTTTAAAGATGTTTAAAGTAATAATATAAATTGATTTATATTAAAAGATTTATAAGTTGATATTTATAAATTTAGAATATCTTGAATTATTAAACGAGCTTTTATAAATGATAGGATGATTTGTAAATGGATTTCATAAAGGAATGAAATCTATAGAATTTATCAAATTTGATTATTTTATAAATCAAAATGATAAATTATAAAGGAGTTGAAAGACGTTTTAAAATAGTAATATAAATTGTTTTATATTAAAAAGATTTATAAATTAAAAATATTGGAATTATAAAATGAGCTTTTATAAGTATTAGAAAGAATTGTGAATGAATTTCACTAATGAATGAAATTTATAGAATTATAACGGTGAAGTTATAAATAGAATTTTATAAATAAAAATTTATAAAGTTATTTAGGAAATAGATGTGGATAAATAAATGAATCTTAGAAGTTATAAGATTTATAGATTTAGGAAGTTTGAAGGAATGATTTTGTAAATAAATAAATTATAAGTATTTGACTTATAATATGAATTTTAGTATATCATTAAGATATGAAATTGAATAGATTTATAAAGGAAATTTATAAAAGGAAATTGTTATAAAATAAATAGAAATAGAATTTATAAACATTGTTTTATAAATCCGCAACGACTTATTTTGATAAGGAATTGTTGTAATTTATTTATGGAGTTATATTCATGTTTTAGACAGTGAATAATTCTTTAAAATAAAATGAATAGAAGTGATGAAATTTATTAACAAGTGTATTCACGTTTTTGAATAGTGAATATTATGTTAAAGAAATTATTTTAGATGGGATGTTTTAAATAGAATTAAAACGATCTAAAGATGTTTTAAACTGTATTGAGATTCGAAACCATAGATTTCAACATTTATTGTTGAAATAGATGCTTTCGAGAAATAAAAGGAAATGGTGGACTATAACACTGTTGTTATATTAAATGATTTCCGAAAGGAAATGTTTTTTGTATAGTATTGGGATTTATATATCTATTTTAATTTCGAATCCCTATACTAGTGATTTTGGGTTGTCGTAACGATGTTTTACGCGACATTCGTTTTGACCCAAATAATTATGATTAAGTGAATGATTTCCTTAAAAGAATGAAATATATACTTAATTTCGATTAGGGTATATTAAATATTTTCTTAGTATAGAAAATAAAAAGATCTGTGAATTACTTATTTTCAATAAGTATAGAAATGCTTTTCCAATATTAAGTGAATATTTGGAATTTATCTTTTTGAAGATAAATTGAAAATGAATATTAAAAATTAAAAGGAAATCGTATATTCATAAATATTTTGGGAATGTAAATTCCTTATGGAATTTATAAATGAAAAGGGGATTTGTTTGAAAATAAATGTTGATTTATTTTTGAAGTGTGAAAACTATATATCTTATAAAGATATTTTTGTGAAATAAATAATTTGGAAAATTATTTGGAATCTGGTGATGTTGGCATATCTATTGATAGTTCAATGACCGACTATCAATATTTACCTTTAAATAGGTATTTGTTGTGAATTGTTTGAAATTGAATGCCACACTTATTTTTTAAAAAAAATAAGCGCTCACTATTTGGGTTAACCGGGAAAGGACCTTGGGGTCGTATAACCCATTCCGAATATGTGATACGTCGTTATGAATTGCATTCGAAGATCGGTGTTGAAGACCGGATATTTTCGAAAGTGAAAGGATTTCTTGTTGATTGTCTCTGCACTGGCTGATCCCTGGTATTGAGATCTCCATATGTGATGGGAAATCCGAACGTGATTAGAGATTATTCGGATTGCAAGGACTTCTTTGTAAGTGCCTTCGGTTCTGTTCGAGCCCGGAACAGACTTGTATGGATTGTGTGTCAGACATTACAAGTTGAGAATGTAAAGCCGATTTCTTTCAAATATATTTCTGTGGTGGCGGAGAATTTATTCTTTTAGCTTAACACCCTTCTCTGAGACGTACGAGCTCAGAGGTTATATAGTTGAAGTTATCAGCGATATATTCCCAATTTGGTAATGTGACATGCTAAGTGTTGCTGTAAATGATCATTGTGTTGATTATTGGGATAGGATCGTTTATTTGATCGTCTATCTTGGTGATCATTGTGTTGATCATTTGTTGACCCAAAGCATGGCTTTTGTATAAAGTATGTTTTTGTGGACGTGACTTCGTCGAACCTCACACCCCGGAAATGGTCAAAACAGGAAAGATGCGGCAAGGTTATGAGGGGTAGCTCCCTTTAGGGTATGTACATTTCCTTCTGGATAGAGGTGGTATCATGGTATGGAGCCCAGATATTTAACCTATGTGGTTACTGCGAATTTATTACTTTGTGGTTGTTGGCTATCGGGATCCCGTGAGAAAGGTCGTTTACGATCGGGGAATGGCGTGCTCGTGTCAGTAGTTACCCAGTTAGGGGTAACCCGGCCTTGTGTTGGCAGAGTTCCGGTTTGGTTCTCGGGGATGTCTTTCCAGAGGCATTCTCATGTGGCAATGGGAAGTTCCTTGGTCTGACCATTTGTTGGAAATCCAAAGAAACAGTACGTGACTTGTACGGTTTTAGTTGTAGAACCTGCTTCCTCAGGAGGTAGCTATAGTAGGCATAATATAATGGTACCTATGCTGGCTAAGATTTATATTCTACTTTCGAAATCGTTTTATACACTATGCACTAATAATAATATCAAAATTGATTTGACTTTAATGTGTATCAAGCATGTTTGGCTATCATAAGGAGAAATCTTCTCCAAGTCTGCGTTTGCATTGTGTGTGTGGTAGGAGGTCTTATGGTAGTCTCATTTTTAAAAGCGTTGCGAATAAAATTTAAAAATATTCCTCTATTTTGATTTTAAAGATAAATAAACTGTTTTGAGTTCTCACACCAGTCACATGACTGACTCGGAGTTTATTGTTTTCCTTCCTAAACTCTGGGTGCCCACCAATTTTCACACGGGCAGTCAAGAGTTAAGGTTTATCAGGATATTCTGGATATTCAGGAATTGCTGGAGGCAAGCTGGATGGCATGGCGTATTACTAGTATATAGTATTTCTTTTCCGCTGTTTGTTGTTTGTTGTTGTACACTCTGATGATATGATGTAATGAAATGAAATGTAATGTAATAACTGATATAGTTCTTTGTTTAAAGATTATTCATTTATTATTATATGTTATTCCGCTGCGAATTGTGAGATTCAGATGTTGTTCTGTTGTTTTCTATTCCGTTCCATTTTCTATTCTCTTTTTCTTCTATTTTAAAATTTTCTATTTTCTTTATGTTCTATTTTCTTTTCCCTCTATTTTCTCTTTTCTACCTTTCTCTTGTTTCTTCTTTCTTCTTCTTTTCTTTTTCTTAAACCCATAACATTCCGGGTTTCCGGCCTTCGATTTCTCGGCAGTCGATAAAGTGAGTGTCGATGTTGAATCTTCGAAAGTCGAAAAATCCCGATTGTTACATTAGTTGGATTGGATACATTCTCGCCACTGAAGAGGTTGAGACCCTATTACATTCCCATATAAGAGCGGATGACCTTTTGTATACAATACTACCTCTAGGCGGTTTATTTATATTATTTGATTATATACTATATATGATGTAGGGTAACAGGTTGGAGGGATCTAACAAAATTCCTCACCATTGTTGATTTTTTATTTATTTATACATATTTATATGAATGTTGTAGCATGTGATTTGTGATGTAAGGGAGACAAGGTTGGAGGGATCTAATTGGATTTTCTCCCCTATTGATTTTACTTTTCATATATTACGATATATGACGTGTTGGGTGCCATATTTGATGGCATAGATGATGTCCCCTATTTAATGCTATAGTAGCACTAGGCCTTATTTTTAGTATTTTGAAATACTATAAATAACAATTTTGAATTGAAATGATTTTGAAATTTTATATGTTTTTAATAATTACTATCGAATTACTAAAAACGAATTTATTTTAAATAAAAAAAAGTATTATATTTGATGTTATAAATTCATAGTTTTGAGAAATACATTAAATAGAGATTTTTAAATGGTTTACATTTTTTTTATGAAATTGATATTTTGTAAATAAAGAAATAGATTCATAAATAGAATTTATAAATATTTAAAAAACGGATTTGTAATCGATATTTTGTAAATGGATAGATAAATGGGATTTTATAAATAAAAGAGATTTATAAAGAATTGCATTTATAAATAGAATTTATAAATAAAGAGATATTATAAAATGAAGTTTCATAGATTTAAAAGGAGATTAATAAACAGAGTTTTATAAATATAGAAATGATTTATGTTAGATTTAAATTTGGAGTTAATAGTCTTAAAAGTGGTTTATCTTTTAAATGAATATTTTGAATGTGATATTTTCAAATGGAGTTTGAATGGTTTTTAAAATTGATTTAAAATTTATTAAGTGACAAAAACATGGATTTCAACATTTATTGTTGTAATAAACATTTTCAAGGAAAGTAAGGAAGGCATGGACTATAACACTATTATTATAATAAATGATTTCCAAAAGGAAATGTTTTATATAATATATGGGGTTTATACACACACACTCTCATATATATATATATATACATACATACATATATATATATATATATATATATATATACACACACATACATACATACATACATATATATAATTGCTGTTAATTTTTAGGGTGTGTAACTTCTACAAATTAGAAGTTAAGAATGTTGTTCAATCAAGGTCTAAGAGGTAATGATACATCAACTCAATTGGCTTCGTTGTTAACTATAAATTGTTGAAGTTCGACATCTAAAATTAATGTTAATTTTAATTAGCCAAATCCCTATGCTACTGTTTTTGGGTTGTCATAAAGAAGTTTTATGCCACACTCGTTTTTATCCAATAAATTATGTTTTGACCTTCCATTGTGAAATACACGAATTAGTTCTTATTATCGTACTAAAGGCTTAGTGGTATATGAAGCATTGTTTCTTATATTTAACACTCGTTCTAAGGCATATGTAATCAGGGGTTATGTGATTATAAAAAAATAATTTAGTGTGTCTCCGAAATGGTAGCGTTATTAAATATACTTATGCCATTGATATAAGTATATGGAAAGTTTTCCAATATCGAAAGATTTAAGTGGTTTTGAGAATATATCTTTTTAAAGACAATTTGAAGTAAATATTTGGAAAGTGATTTAGTTAATAAAAGACTAATTATATGGGCCCCGTGACAACTTATGTGCTAGATTTTATTTGTTCTTTGATAGTTAAATAACCGACTACAAAATTTGGCCAATTTTAGTTTCTTCACTTGATGTGGGAACTGATTAGTCATGCACTTAGCACAAACTGACTGAGTAGGCTTGATTATCTTTAATGTTAAGAATGATGATTCGAGTAGGGCTGCAACGACCTACCTTTTTGGACAGTTTAAATCGACGATAAACCACACATGTCACACCTTCTAGCTTGCATCCCTAGCCAAGCGAACCACTCCGATGCTCCCCAGTTGCCGCAACAACCTAGACACCCCGATGATCCAAAACCATTTAAAACCCTACCTTGATCCACCGCAATCACCACGCTTATCAAAAAAATTCGTGAATATTTTTCCATGAATCCTCGTCACCCAAGCTACCCTTCGCCATGACCACGACCACCCTTACTTCGTTGATTGCCAGTAATTCATGAAAACTCAAAATCCGTTCATCTAAGAAATTCACTATATTTTCTTACTTAAAAATCACGAAATTTCCACTAAAAATCATTACTTTGCAATACAAATGTGATTATCAATCAGATTTCAAAACTAACATGTTTGATTTTACTGATGTATTTATTTATCTACTGCAAACTGTCATCTTCAAATTATTTATTTAATTTTGATACCTAATACTATTTTTAAAACTGACTTTACATGATTGTGAACAAATTTCATTCAAACACCATGATCTAAATGTCATTATTCAAAGAAACATGAATTTTCTTGGGTGAGCCAGAGCCTATAACACCACAGAGAAGTATATCTTTGTACATATACATTAGTGCACATTATACTCACAGCAGAACTTCAACAATCATCACAGGCAAACTATATATATCAAATTTTAAGGATTTATGGTTTGCTCACCTGGAAATAGAGAAAAAACAGAGGATACTTGTTGTCTGAAAACTGCAGTTGAATCCTGTTTTAAACTTTCTTAGTTTTCTTTGAAAAAATGTTTCGAGTTTTGTAGATAGTAATGTTTCTTTTTCTTTCATCTTACTAAGTATTTTTCTTTACTGAACGAATTAGGATAGAACACCTTGCATATATATAGAAAAAATGTTTGTATAAGGGGAAGGTAATAACTGGTAAGGCCTCTTTTGTTGACTACAGATTTTTCTTTTCTTTTTGTTTCAGTAAAGATATTTGTTTCAATTTGTTTACTGATATGATCCTAACATATTTTCGGCTGAAATGATTTGTTTTGGTGTGCTTGAGAAGGATGTTATTAAATGCATGTCTCTATTTTTGTTTACAACAAATCTATTTGCCTTGTACTGCTTTGTTTTGTTTTATATATAATTTTTTTCCTTTTGTTTGTTTCTTCTTTTGTTAATTTCATTACATAGATATTTTTTATCTATCTTCTTGCATGCATACACAACTCACATCAAATATAAATGTACTTCATATGTTTACTTAAGTATTAATATTTTATTTTTACTAAAATAATCTTGAATTTTATTTTTATTTAAAGTTTAACTTTCAAACATTTAATTTATATCCTCATATTTGTATACATATATTTATATTTATAGAATTGAATTTTATTTTAAACATTAGTATCTATATTGCATTCAATAAATAATCATACATATAATTTTCCAAGTATAATCTTTAAATCTAATTCATTTTGAATTTATATTGAATTTCCAAACCAAAATGTTATTTAGAATCCAATTCAATTAAAAATATTTATTTTAAGTTTCAATCCAAAATTTTAAAATAAATAAGTGTATATATATCTTACTAATTTGAAAAATTCAAACAAGTCCACAATTTAACCAAAAATTAAATTTAATTACAAATTTAAATTCGTCTTTAAACCAGGATATTTACAATATATATGTAGTATATATATATATGTATATTCGAGGATGTATATGTATATTCAAGGATGTATTTGCATATGCAAAAACCTTAGGGAACACAACAATTAATGCACATCCTCTCAAGCATATATTATATAAAATCCTCCTTTTAGTTAATAAAATCACTTTTTTTAAATCAGGTCATAAAATCTCAAAGCAAAAGAAAATCAAAAGAAAATAAAAATGAAAACTTACTGTACTGTATAAGAAGCTACAGCCTATTTTCTATCTATATGTACCACTGTCCTGTTTCATATTCTAGCATCGAACAAAAATAAAAAGTAATACAAGCTGCCATTAAGAGTTAGTGAAAACTTAAAACGAAAACACTCAAGCTCGAAGTAGAAAAAAGGGAAGAAAGCAGGCTTCTTTCGTTCAAAGAGAAGAAGAAAAAACGGTGAGTAAAACTAAACTCTTTCATACTGGTAATGTATATTATTAGCTTGATCATGGAAATTGTGGCGTTGGTTATATGTATGCTTGTACAGGAACATATATATACTCATAAATGAATATATGTAAGTGTTATAACCAAAGAAGCTTAGGCATGTACATTCCTTTCTTTTACCTCTGCTTTGTATATTTAAAATAATGTCATGCCTAGCTTCGAAAATATCTTTCTCTCAATTTAATTAGTTTTAGGTTATGATGGTAAAAAAAAGTTGTTTGTTTTCGATTATAATTTATTTTAAAATTTGTACTAATGAATATTATGAAGCATAGAGGTTGCAAAGGGTATTTTACAGTAGGAAACCAAAAATTTGTAAGAAATCGAACATCATGTTTTAGGATTTTACTTTTATGAACGTGATCATCATTGAAAATGATGAATTTTGATGGCTGTTTCATGATTTTTAATCACATATGTGATGAGATAAAAGAAGATGACCAGTTTTTGGCCTTTGATCAAATTCCGGCAAGGAAATCAATAGTGGAGATTAAGGTTTGGTCAGAAGGAAGCTTGGAGGAGAGGGACTCGGGAAAATGGCATTGGATTTTATAGTGTGGCATGGTGGTCGGTCTGAGTCGATGTTGGGTTTGAGGGAGGTTCCCGGTCGTGGCCGGTTTTGAGTTTATAGTGGCGTGGCGGTGGAGTTCTAGGGCTACGATGTATGGGGAAAAGGAGAAGGGAAGTGTAGCAAGGCTTCTGGCAAAGTTCGGTGGACGCTAGTGGTTGGAGGTGGCTGGACGAGGTGGGAAAAGGTGGTCGATTCGTTCCTGGTTTTGGAGTCGTGTTCGATTTTTCAAACTAGGGCTGCGTCGTGGAAAACTGGGTGACCAGTGTTTTCTGGAGGTCGAAGGTGACGGGGGGAAATGACCAAAGGAGGACGGTGAGTTTTCGTCAGCGTATGCACGTGCACATCGAGTTATACGTACAGTTAAAAGGAAAAGGGATGAAAAGATGAAGAAGGAAAGAGCAGTAGTTAAAGAAAAGAGAAGAAGAGGAGAATTATGTTTGGGTTTGGGCTGATGGGCCGTTTCTTGTTTTTAAAAAAAAAATGTGTTCACCCAAAAACCTATTAACTTTTAAACATCCATTTTCTTTAATTTAAAAACAATATAGGAAGTTATAATTATCCTATCACCTGAATATATTTGCCTAATACACATGATTAGGTTTTGGAAATTTATTTATTTATTTTTTTAAATAATTTAAAGTAAATAATGAATTTAAACTTATAAATTGATTAAATCCTATGTTAATTTATATAAGATAATTATTAGTGAAATTTCTAAATTTAATTAAATAAAAAAATAATTAGTTTTAATACCAGTTTAATTTAAGTAAGTAGAGTTAAAAATATAATTAATTTTGGGGTATTTAAATTTAACTAGATTGTGGTTGTGTTAAGTTAATCTTGGATGTGAGTCTTTGAAATAGTTTAACAAAATGTGATTGGCTTGATTACTCATAAATATTTATTAGTTTATTCAGTTCCTGTGATGCAAAGTGGCCAAATGAATCGAATGATTGAAATTGAAACGTTGAGATGTTTCATTGGAAATAGATATCTGTAGTGGAATTTCCATTTGTAATTGTGACATTCCAAATTTGAATTGTTTTGTTTTAAATAACTTGGCGTTTACAAATCTGTCATTTGGATTCGATGAGACCGGGATGGGATATCAGTATTATCTGAAATCCACATCGATCCAAAATAAACGATCAGGTCGTGAAGATTCCAAGGAAAGATCTGGAATGAAGTTTCAGAGTGCAAGGGCTATTTGTTGCTAACTCTGCGGGAGATTCCAATACGAGTGCAGTGGTAATAGGCAAGAGAGGATCCAGAATGAAGTTTCAGAGTGCAAGGGCTATTTGTCGCTAACTCTAAGGGTGATTCCGATACTTCTCCTCATTCCAGTCCTTTTCAACGATCCACACACGTACAAGTCATCAAATTGCAAGAGAGGATGAAAGATTTACTTCAAATGATGATAGAGATTCAAGTGAGTCAATTGTGAATGGCTAGAGAACAAGATAGGCAGGGCAAAATTCTTAAGAATTAACAGAAATTCCTTATGGATAATCATGCCAATCCCATTGTTATTGAAGAATCATCACAAGCCACGGATTCTGAAGAAGAAGAGCCTCAAGAAGAACCATAAGAAGATCAAGAAGAAGAACATCCTTTGCCGAATTCGGATGTCCATATGGATGAAGACGATGGCATGATTTGCATTGGAGAGGTCCTTTTTGACGCTAATGGGAACTTGGTTGAACAACGTGGAAACTTTTGTCTCCACTATCCAAATTGTTCTGTCCATAAATCACCAATGGTTAAGGGTCCTCGTTAAGCGTTTTTCATTTTTCTCTTTCGTGATTGTATATTATAGTGTTAATTTGTATATAAGTGTTATCTTAAGGTTCTTCTAAAAACAATCTTTGATTTATAGAAATATGAATTGCAGTTCATATGTTTGTTTATTAAGTTCAAAGTTTTTAGGTTAATTTTTGTTGATGACAAAGGGGGAGAAGTTATATAAAATAATAGGCTTGGAGTAAGGAGGAGTTGTTGGTGCAAGGGGAGGTTATGGTACGATCGAAGTGGTAAGTAATATTTTATAAGGTTGTCATCATCAAAAAGCGGGAGATTGTTAGGAACTGGAGATAGTGGTTTTGATGATAACAACCTTTGTAACTTATTTTATTATAACTCATATACTAACACTATTGTCTATATATATATATATGAATATTATTATGCTGGATATATATAAGGCAGGTACTGAGTATTGAAGACTGTACAATATAAAGATCAAGAATGGAGAAATCAAGTTTGAAGACTCATGAGTATCAAGATCAATTTCAAGATATATGTCTACTTTTTGTTAAAACTTCATAATAGCATGGAAATCTTCATTCCGAATTTTATTTGGGATGGAACTCATTTCTACCTTCTTAGTGCTTATAAACCCGCTATAAGTAGCTTCCAAACCTACGACAAGTGGCTTACAAACCACGAACATCCTGGTTTTGTACAAGTTCTCGAGTCCTGATGTGATGAGATATTCTGCAGGAAGAAGCTTGCAAAACTACTTCAAAATAGTTTTTCAAAATGATTTTCAAAACTGTTTTTAAAAATGTTTTAGCCATAAAAATTATCTTTTCAGATTACTTTCAAAAAGATGTTTTAGCCTTAAAGTATTCTTTGTTTTTGTTTTTGAATAAACTCTCGTTTTAAACTTCATTTTTACTCCATAATTATTTTATCTTGTTTTCCTTTCAATACCATTTACAAAACATATTTTACATTATTTTCAGCATAGGGATGTCGTCGTCATGGGATATCACACGTCGACATGGTGGCCGTTGAATTCAAAAGTTTCAATTTTCAAAAGAAGTGTCTATTCATTTAAATCTCTTCACGAATGGTTATGACCGTGGGTGCTTTATAAATAGCCTTCATAAATGAATTTTTTATCCAACTAATTTCATACTTTCTTAACTTCTTCTTCTCCACAAATCCATATTCCAAAAAAATTATATTTTTAAAATCGTGCTGAAATTCTGCCGAATTCTTAAGTGAATCAAATTAGAATCTCATTCTTGTTTTATTCTCTTTTCTCTCTCGAAGATCAAAGTGCTATTCATAGTTGTAGGATCAATTTGTAATCAAAAGTTTATCGAGTCTCTCTATAAGGTGTGGTTGTGCCTGGAAATCAATTGGATAATCTTGTGGACGTAAATCAAGAGAGTTTGCCCCAGACTCATGAGACGGGAGGGTACCTCAAGGTCTTTAGAAATTGAGGAATGTAATCTCAACATTGTGTGTAATAAAAATCTGTATGTGGTGATTTTCCTTGGTACAGGTCCGGATGTAGGGTAACCCTGAACTAGTATAAAATTTGGTATGTTCTTTCCTTTTACTACTTTTTATTTACTTTCCTCATCTGTGTTTGATTCTACAATTGTTCTGTGATTAAGTTCTGCATTTTGTGTGTGTCATAATTGTTAAGTTAGTTCACACAAGTCTTAGAATCCATTAAAAACTATTCACCCTCCCTCTAGCGTCAAATTAGCCTTAAAATCCTTAATCCGATGTCCCTTTCAACTGGTATCAGATCATCGGTTTTTATAGTTTTCGTAATTTGAAAATTTAAAAATGGCATTTTAGGAAATTTTGTTAATACGAGTTTGAATTTATGCATTTCATCAAAGTATCATAAGTCTGCATATAGTTTTTATGAAAAATCCAGTTATCTACCGAATTGGTTTGTTATGCAGGAACAGACATGTTACATGGCTTTTGAAGAATCAACAACCAATGGACAAACTGCGAAAATTGAGAAAGATAAATGGATACTTTATAGTGGCTGTCCAAGGCATAAGACTGGAAATTCCGAGATACTCATTGACATTATATATCTAGATAGTGGATTGTTCAACTTTAGAGACAACTCAAAAGGATATGTGATTGACATCGGAAATGTCGGTAATTCTATAACTCCTCTTATTTCTGATATTTTGCTAGCTAGGAATTTAAAAAATAATTTTCTTAGTATAAGTCAACTATGTGATAAAGATTTAAAATTAAATTTGGAAACTATAAATGTTAGTTCAAAGATAATAAGTCAAATATTATCTTTGAAGGAATTAGGATGAAAAACATTTACATCCTTAGTATGAATGTTTCAAATGATAACTTATGTCTTTTGGCTAATACAAGTGACTCTTGGATTTGGCGTAAAAGATTTGGTCATTTGAATTTCAAACTGTTATCTAGGTTATCAAAACTTGACATAGTTAGTGGTCTTTCCAAATTAAACTTTAAAGTAGATAGTATATGTGATGCTTTCCAATTAGGAAAACTTAAGAAAAGTTCATTTAAATTAAAAGATATGATTTCTACTTCTAAACCTCTAGAATTACTTCACTTAGATTTATTCGTTCCATCTCAAGTTCAATCAATTAATCACAATAAATATGTTTTTGTATTTGTAGATGATTATTCTAGATATAGTTGGATAATTTTTCTTAAACATAAAAGTGATGCTTTTGAATTATTTAAAAAATTTGCTAAAAGAATTCAAAATCAACTTTCTTTAAAACTAAAAACTATTCGTAGTGATCACGGTGGTGAATTTGAAAATGAAAATTTTGAGAATTTCTGTAATCAAAAAGGAATTACTCATAATTTCTCTTTTCCAGAAACTCCACAACAAAATGGAGTAGTAGAACGTAAGAATAGAACGATTAAAGAGTGTGCTAGAACAATGCTTCTGATAGTAACTTACCTAAAAACATTTGGGCTGAAGCAATCGCCACAGCATGTTATATATAAATAGGATTAATTAGACCATTAACTAATAAAACACCATATGAATTGCTTTACAATAAGAAACCCGCAGTAGCTTGTTTTGAAGTTTTTGGTAGTAAGTGTTTTATTCTTTAATACAAAAGATAATTTAGATAAATTTGAACCTAAATCCCATAAAGGTATCTTCATCGGATATTCTCATAGAAGTGAAGCATTTAGAGTTTATAATTTAAGAACTAACACTATTAAAGAAACAATGCACGTATCTTTTGATGAAAATTTTAAAGATATTATATAAATAGAAGATGAAGAAGATTTTCTAACTTTAAATAATAACCTAATGAAACTAATTGTGAAATCATTCAACCTAATAAAAGAATTAGGCTATTAGAAGATCATCCTATAGAAAATATACTAGGAAATATTGAATCTATAGTTAAAACAAGAAATCAACTAAATAGTATGAGTAATGTAGCTTTTATATCAACTATTGAACCTAAAAATCCAAATGAAGCATCATCTGATGATTCATGGATACTTGCTATGCAAGAAGAATTGAATCAGTTCACCAGAAATTGTGTCCCTAGACCTAAGGATAAAAGCATAATTGGAATAAAACGGGTTTATAAAAATAAAATGAATGAACTTGGTGAGGTAATGAGAAATAAAGCACATTTAATCGCGCAAGGTTATTGTAAAGAATAAGGAATTGATTATGACGAAACCTTTGCACCCGTAGCACGACTAGAAGCTATCAGGATTCTACTTGCTTTCGCAAACTACAAAAAAAATTAAGTTATATCAAATGGATGTTAAAAGTGCTTTTCTAAATGGTTTCGTAAAAGAAGATGTTTATGTTGAACAACCTCCACTTTTTAAACATAATAAATTTGCAAATCATGTATATGAATTAAAGAAAGCTTTATATGGTGTGAAACAAGCTCCTAGAGCCTAGTATGAAAGACTAAGATCTTATTTACTACAGTCTGGTTTTGAAATTGGAAAAATAGGTACAACTCTTTTTATTAAAAGAAACAAAAATGGTATTCAGTTAGTACAAATATATGTAGATGATATAATATTTGGATCAACTAGTAACATACTAAACAAAGAATTTTCAGATATAGTGACTAAAGAATTTGAAATGAGTCATATAGAAGAACTAAGTTTCTTCTTAGGACTTCAAATCAAACAATTAGATAAAGGAATTTTCATTAGTCAAGAAAAATATGCCAAGGATTTAATTAATAAATTTGGATTGACCACTTCTGGTGGGAAACTAAATCCAATGACAACTAATGTAGCTTTAAGTAAATAAGATAAATCAAAATATGTTGATCAAAAATTATATAGGGGAATGATTGGTTCGTTGTTTATATAATAGCAAGCCGTCCTGACATCATGCGTAGTGTCTATCTCTGTGCAAGATACCAACCTCAACCTAAGGAAACTCACTTAAAAGCTGTTAAAAGAATTTTAAGATATCTAAAACATACTTTAGATTATGGTTTGTTTTATCCTAAAAATGATGTATTTGATTTAATTTCATATTGTGATGCTGATTACGCTGGTTGTAAATCAGACAGAAAAAGTACAAGTGGAACTTGTCACTTTCTAGGACATTCTCTGGTTTCCTAGTTTACTAAGAAAAAAAACACTATCTTTGTCAATAACTGAAGCAGAATATATATATCTGCTGCTTTGTGTAACAACCCTGGTTTTTACAACAATTAATTATCGTTGTTTGACGATTAATATTGGTTGTTAATTGCTGTTGGAGTTTTTAAAATCAATTTTAAATTCTTTTAAATATTGTTAAGAATATGCGGGCTTTATTCTTGGCCCAAGTTTTTTTTTGTTTTTTTACTTTTACTTGGCCTTAGAAAAATTAAAGACCGGTTCCTCATTTTTGTTGTTGTTTGGTGTTCATTCGAGAAACCCTAAAACTAATCACGCGAAGAAACAATGGCGACTCTCGTGCAAAAATTAGGGTTTCTGGGTATTCAAGGTGCTGACATCGATCGCTCGTCGCTCGCTTCGGCTGCCAAATTTGGATCGTGCTCTTCGGTGTCAAGGTGAGTAATTTTATTACTCACATCTAGTTAATCTTAGGTTTGTAAGGTTTGAGTTATATGATTTTTGTTCGTATTCCATTATTTGAAGTCGTTAGTCTTTTATTTCGGCAGTTCGATTTCAATTTGTTGTTGATGATTTCTTGATGTTTTCAATCCATGGTTTTGATTCTGTTTTCTGTGTGTTCGATTCCTTGTTACCTTCGGCTTGAATTGCCTTACTCATCTGGGTTTCGACTTTGTTGGTTCGACTTTAGCACTGATTGTTTAGTGTCGGACTTGCCATTTTTGTTGACCTTATTGAAACTGCTATGGTTAAAAATGTTTGACCTTGACACTGTTTTGATTTCCATTGTTCACCACGGTTTCGAAGTCGCTGTATGTCGACTTCGGCCATCACCATTAACTTGATATTGAACTGTATTCAGTAGACTTTGACCATTTGTGTCCGCCTGGAATTTATTTGATTTTGTTAAAACACGGCTATGGTTACTCTGTTGCTACTGACTTGATACACTTGTAGCATGGTCGTGGTTGAACCTACTGCTGTATATTTTGTGACTTCGGTCCTCTGACTTTGGGTATGATAAACCCTGACATGCCATCTCTGGTCATCACCTTGGGTTGGCATCAATCTGTAGTTGTTTACTTGTTAAATTACTGTTTTGAACTGCAGTAACTTCACTGATTTGAACTATGGCTTGTCTGGTTCATTATATTGCAATTGCTGATTTCTTACTTCATTCTATGATTTTATGAAATTTTGATGACTTTGGCAGTATTTATGATTTTGAATCTCACCCTTTAATTTTGTTCACGGTTCGGTGGTAATATCAAAGGTTTTCTACTTCACTTGATAGCGTGAAAATGCGTTTCACTGTTTGATATGGTTTTACATTCTTTGGAATATTAGTACCACTCTTGTTTATGCAAGTTTGGTCGTACTACATACATATGCAGTACGTTATTCGACTTCGTATACTTGGTCCTTGACCTTTTCTGAGTTTGTTTCTTTTGAACTATTTTCTGCAATAATTGTTTCTAATTGCAATTGTTGGAGATATGCTCCACTTGTTCAATTTCATGTCTGCACTTAGGTGTAACTTGTCAATGCGTGCATGTTTCTTGTTGCCACCTCTGTTTCACCTTTGTTCAGGTTGTAATTATTAATTTGCTGCATTGCTTGGGAAGCCCTGTCTATGTATGTTTGTCACCTGATCTGGTATATCTGATGTCGTTGTCTTCATTTGGCATTTGGAATTGTTTGTGTACTTCACAGCTATATGTTCTTATTGTATATATTGGCTGCCGTGCACTGCTTGCATTTGGTTTCTTGTCCACTGGTGCATTATGTTGTACCTGTTTTTGCCAGTTTGAGTTTTGCATTGCCTTCATGTAAATGCATCGAAATCTGGGGCTACCCTGACCTGTAGTATGCATTGACACTCTGGGTATCCACTTGACTTTGTCGAGATTTCCTCTGTTGCCTCTTTGACCTGGAGCCTGTATTGATGCTGCCATTGTCTTCAAGTTCTATGCTCTATTCTTCGAGGCATGTAGTTACGTGTGTAGTTGTAATTGCTGTCTCATGTACCTATATACATGTCGTGGCTGTGCATTTGTAGTTGAATTGTATTTGTACCACTGCCTTTGTGCACTTGGTCATTTGAGTTGAGTTGCTTAGTCGTTGTGTTGCGTCAAGGACTCGACCACTACAGTTTCGGTTTTCTGTCACAACTGGGTCTGCACTTTGATATCGTGTAGCTAGTCGGGGTACGTGCGCTTCATGTAGTCTTCTTTTGACTTCATGTAGCATTTTCTGTTATCAGTTGGCTTATGTTTGAGCATCACAGTTATGATATACTTTGGAATTGTTCTTGAATTCACTTGAGTTGAATCCAGCCTAAGCGCTCGGATTTGACCTTGTGCTAATTCCTATTTCATCACTGTAGTGGCAAGGCAGCGCACGCAAGCGTGAACTGCAGCCACACGGTATTGCTTTTATTGATATTTCAATTACTTTTGATCCATTGATCTTTTGCGTATTTCATATGCCGTATTGGCGAGGCAGTACACGTTAGCGTGTACTGCAGCCAATTAGAATTAATGTTTTTAAGTGATATTTCAATGGTTTGAATTGATTTAGTTTCATTTGATCATTTTGTTGTTATCTAATTATCTATTTGATAATTAGATTATGATTTTTTAGTTATTTATTAATAATTAGATTTTGATGTTAATTGCCGATTAGGCAATTCTGATGTTTTTCTAAATTATCTTCTTTAATAATCCTTTCATCTATCTTTGTTGATAATTTGAGTTTGCTGAATTGTTGTTTAACACTATACGTGTTATATTCACCGTTATCCGATTTTCTTAAAGGATCGGATAGGTGAATTTATTTTGACTGTTGCCTAATTGTTAATTAATTATTACTGCTTCTGTGAATTAATAACTGAGTTTGAATTAGACTGTCCCGTGTATTATTTTCTTTTGAATGTAATACTCGGGTCAGACCGAGTATTTACAGGTTGTTGATATCTTACTTGGGTTGTTGCTTGAGCTATGAAGTCACTTCATATCTTTTGGAGTAGTCGTCGTCATTTATAGTAGTCGGTTTATTTGTATAGAAAGATGTGTACTCATGTATATTATATACGATAATGTACTTGTATATGTAACTTCCAGAGTTGACAGTTGTAGTTGTATCATATGTACTGTATCACATGTATTGTAACTGACATCAGTTATTATATATATGAGACTTTTGTTTTATCTGTGTTCCGCATTTATATTATCTGTGTTATTATTATATCTATTGTCCTTATGAACCATCGTAGATTGTTTCATACTAGAATTGGGTATGTCGATGGGAGTAAATAAATAAGAGATGAAAAATTAAAAATATATATCACTCCTATCGAAATAACCAATACTAGTGTAAGGCCTAACTACGGATGGCCGCTCCTATCCAGCCTTATTCTTTGTGACAACAGACAGTATTTCTTTTAATACTCTTTGTTATTGCGAGCATAGAGGTGGGGCGTGACAGTTGGTATCAGAGCTTGGGGTTTATGGACATAATATAAAACATAACTTAGATGGAACAAGTGTTACAACTATTTGTCGATGTTTTAGTTGTGTTTTGAGTCAAAACTAAAGTTTTGAAATTTTGATGAAATTTTTAAATAGTTTTATTTAAAATAAAAGTGAATTTGTGTTTTGATGGTTGATTGAATTGTGTTTTGTTTATCAGAGTGCGCAGCGGAAACAGTAAGACTACTTCGCTGAGTACAGCTGATAATTATTTTGATTTAAAAATCAAAATATGAAAATGAATTTAATTTCATTATGATTGTTTAACCAGTGATTCTGATTTATTGAAATTCTTGCTGGTTTTCTTTGATGCTAATCATATCTGATTAGATTTCTGCTGTTTTAAAATATCTTCATCGAAGATATATTTGAGTAATTTCTTTGTTTATTTTGTAGTGTGCGTGCAAACATGAGTTGCACGTTACTACATTAATTTTACGTTGAACCGATGCTTGGTTATGAAACGTATTTTGTTGTCGTTATTTTTATAACGGGATTTTAACACTTGTGCTAAAATTTTGAAGTACGGTGTTTTGTTGACATTTTAATGAATGAAAATTCACTGATATGAAATTTTGATGCAAATTATTTTGATGAGATTTTGACGTTTAAAAATTACTGTCGCTTTGACTTCAGTAACCGTCAAAATTTTAAAGTGGATTATTCAAGCGGGTATCCCGCAATGCTGATTTTGAGATCCGTTTCTACGGTGTTTTGAGAAGTACAATTTTCTTATTGAAATTGTCACTAATGTTGCTGTTTTTATCACGGATTTGCAAATCGTTTTAAAAATATAATTGTTTCTCAAAATTTTTATAGTTTATGCTTTCAAAAGAATGAGGAAGCGATTTAAACGATTCAGCAAAATCGAGGACTATGAACCCTTTCTTTTACTGATTCGCTTAATTCCGGACTTGTTCGTTTGAGAATGTAGATTATTTACTTTTATAAAATAAATGAAATTGTTTTCAGAATTTTTACAGTTTGCATTTTCAGAAGAATGAGAAAGTGACTTAAACGTTTCAGAAAAATCGAGGATTATGACCCCTTTCTTTTACTGATTCGCTTAATTCTGGACTTGTCCGTTTGAGAATGTGAAATGTTATTTTTGGAATACACAATTTTGCACGTTCAAGGAAACGATGAAGAGAATCAAACGATTTAGTAAAACACGTGGTATGGGACATGTGCGTTTGCTATTTGGGTTAACTCCGGACTCGTTAATTGAATATATGATGATTTTCGTGTGCTTTCGAGCCACTATGAGGACCTTCGGGTCATATGTTGGACCTTCGGGTCAATACCAGTACTGGACCTTCGGGTTATTTGTTGGACCTTCGGGTCATTTGTTGGGCGCCAAAATTATGTTGGGTACTTGGTAGGCTTCGGCCATATGAGATGCACGTGCGGCGTAGCTAAAACTCGCCATTTGTTGGGATCGATCCACCTTTTATGTTGATTTTCTAGTTATCTTAATTGATTCTAGATATTTGTTGTTTCCAATTACCTGCAGGTAATTGGATATTTGTTGATATGAGTTCTGATTATCGCTTGTGATAATTAGATATTTGATGTTATGAGTTCTGATTATCGTTTTTGATAATCAGATATTTGTTGATTTGATTATCGTTTTTGATAATCGAATATTTGTTGATTTTGATGATCGTTTTTGATAATCGAATATTTGTTGTTTCTAATTATCGTTTTTGATAATCAGATATTTATTGATTTGATTATCGTTTTTGATAATCAAATATTTGTTGTTTCTAATTATCGTTTTTGATAATCGGATATTTGTTGATTTGATTATCGTTTTTGATAATCGAATATTTGTTGATTTGAGATTTGATTATCGTTTTTGATAATCGAATATTTGTTGTTTCTAATTATCGTTTTTGATAATCAGATATTTGTTGATTTGATTATCATTTTTGATAATCGAATATTTGTTGATTTGAGATTTGATTATCGTTTTTGATAATCGAATATTTGTTGTTTCTAATTATCGTTTTTGATAATCGGATATTTGTTGATTTGATTATCGTTTTTGATAATCGAATATTTGTTAATTTTGATTATCGTTTTTGATAATCGAATATTTGTTAATTTTGATTATCGTTTTTGATAATCGAATATTTGTTGATTTGAGATTTGATTATCGTTTTTGATAATCGAATATTTGTTGATTTTGATTATCGTTTTTGATAATCGAATATTTGTTGTTTCTAATTATCGTTTTTGATAATCGGATATTTGTTGATTTGATTATCGTTTTTGATAATCGAATATTTGTTGATATTGATTATCGTTTTTGATAATCGAATATTTGTTGTTTCTAATTATCGTTTTTGATAATCGAATATTTGTTGATTTGATTATCGTTTTTGATATATGAATAATTATTGATTTGAATTCTGATAATCTTTGTTGATAATTAGACCTTTGTTGTTTTTTGACTATCTATTTGGTAATTATATTTGGCTGGGAATATGTGAATTTCTTTTATGAAATTAAAAGATTTCTTTGGTGTTTATATTCTCGACGTTTATTTTTCCAGCTTAACCAGTTTATGTTAGAAAAATAATTGTTACTGACGCCTTTAATTATGAGAATTGCGGGGACGCGATTTTTATAAGGAGGGGAGTCTGTAACAACCCTGGTTTTTACAACAATTAATTATCGTTGTTTGATGATTAATATTGGTTGTTAATTGTTGTTGGAGTTTTTAAAATCAAGTTTAATTCTTTTAAATATTGTTAAGAATATACGGCTTTATTCTTGGCCCAAATTTTTTTTTATTTTTTTACTACTTGGCCTTAGAAAAATTAAAGACTGGTTCCTCATTTTTTTGTTGTTTGGTGTTCATTCGAGAAACCCTAAAACTAATCACGCGAAGAAACAATGGCGGCTCTCGTGCAAAAATTAGGGTTTCTGGGTATTCAAGGTGCTGACATCGATCGCTCGTCGCTCGGTTCGGCTGCCAAATTTGAATCGTGCTCTTCGGTGTCAAGGTGAGTAATTTTATTACTCACATCTAGTTTAATCTTAGGTTTGTAAGGTTTGAATTATATGATTTTTGTTCGTATTCCATTATTTGAAGTAGTTAGTCTTTTATTTCGGCAGTTCGATTTCATTTTGTTGTTGATGATTTCTTGATGTTTTCAATCCACGGTTTTGATTTTGTTTTCTGTGTGTTCGATTCCTTGTTACCTACGGCTTGAATTGATTTACTCATCAGGGTTTCGACTTTGTTGGTTTGACTTTAGCACTGATTGTTTAGTGTCGGACTTGCCATTTTTGTTGACCTTATTGAAACTGCTACGGTTAAAAATGTTTGACCTTGACACTGTTTTGATTTCCATTGTTCACCACGGTTTCGAAGTCGCTGTATGTCGACTTCGGCCATCACCATTAACTTGATATTGAACTGTATTCAGTAGACTTTGACCATTTGTGTCCACCTGGAATTTATTTGATTTTGTTAAAACACGGCTATGGTTACTCGGTTGCTACTGACTTGATACACTTGTAGCATGGTCGTGGTTGAACCTACTGCTGTATATTTTGTGACGTCGGTCCTCTGACTTTGGGTATGATAAACCCTGACATGCCATCTCTGGTCATCACCTTGGGTTGTCATCGATCTGTAGTTGTTTACTTGTTAAATTACTGTTTTGAACTGCAGTAACTTCACTGATTTGAACTATGGCTTGTCTGGTTCATTATATTGCAATTGGTGATTTCTTACTTCATTCTTTGATTTTATGAAATTTTGATGACTTCGGCAGTATTTATGATTTTGAATCTCACCCTTTAATTTTGTTCACGGTTCGGTGGTAATATCAAGCATTTTCTGCTTCACTTGATAGCGTGAAAATGCGTTTCACTGTTTGATATGGTTTTACATTCTTTGGAATATTAGCACCACTCTTTTTTATGCAAGTTTGGTCGTACTACATACATATGCAGTACGTTGTTCGACTTCGTATACTTGGTCCTTGACCTTTTCTGAGTTTGTTTCTTTTGAACTATTTTCTGCAATAATTGTTTCTAATTGCAATTGTTGGAGATATGCTTCACTTGTTCAATTGCATGTCTACACTTAGGTGTAACTTGTCAATGCGTGCATGTTTCTTTTTTCCACCTCTGTTTCACCTTTGTTCAGGTTGTAATTATTAATTTGCTGCATTGCTTGGGAAACCCTGTCTATGTATGTTTGTCACCTGATCTGGTATATCTGATGTCGTTGTCTTCATTTGGCATTTGGAATTGTTTATGTACTTCACAGCTATATGTTCTTATTGTGTATATTGGCTGCCGTGCACTGCTTGCATTTGGTTTCTTGTCCACTGGTGCATTATGTTGTACCTGTTTTTGCCAGTTTGAGTTTTGCATTGCCTTCATGTAAATGCATCGAAATCTGGGGCTACCCTGACCTGTAGTATGCATTGACACTCTAGGTATCCACTTGACTTTCTCGAGATTCCCTCTGTTGCCTCTTTGACCTGGAGCCTGTAGTGATGTTGCCATTGTCTTCAAGTTCTGTGCTCTATTCTTCGAGGCATGTTGTTACGTGTGTAGATGTAATTGCTGTCTCATGTACCTGTATATATGTCATGACTGTGCATTTGTAGTTGAATTGTATTTGTACCACCGCCTTTGTGCACTTGGTCATTTGAGTTGAGTTGCTTAGCCGTTGTGTTGCGTCAAGGACTCGACCACTACCGTTTCGGTTTTCTGTCACAACTGGGTCTGCGCTTTGATATCGTGTAGCCAGCCGGGGCACGTGCGCTTCATGTAGTCTTCTTTTGACTTCATGTAGCATTTTCTGTTATCAGTTGGCTTATGTTTGAGCATCACAGTTCTAATATACTTTGGAATTGTTCTTGAATTCACTTGAGTTGAATCCAGCCTAAGCGCTCGGATTTGACCTTGTGCTAATTCTTATTTCATCACTGTAGTGGCAAGGCAGTGCACGCAAGCGTGAACTGCAGCCACACGGTATTGCTTTTATTGATATTTCAATTACTTTTGATCCATTGGTCTTTTGCGTATTTCATATGCCGTATTGGTGAGGCAGTACACGTTAGCGTGTACTGCAGCCAATTAGAATTAATGTTTTTAAGTGATATTTCAATGGTTTGAATTGATTTAGTTTCATTTGATCATTTTGTTGTTATCTAATTATCTATTTGATAATTAGATTATGAGTTTCTAGTTATTTATTAATATTTAGATTTTGATGTTAATTGCCGATTAGGCAACTCTGATGTTTTTCTAAATTATCTTCTTTAATAATCCTTTCATCTATCTTCGTTGATAATTTGAGTTTGCTGAATTGTTGTTTAACACTATACGTGTTATATTCACCGTTATCCGATTTTCTTAAAGGATCGGATAGGTGAATTTATTTTGACTGTTGCCTAATTGTTAATTATTACTGCTTCTGTGAATTAATAACTGAGTTTGAATTAGACTGACCCGTGTATTATTTTCTTTTGAATGTAATACTCGGGTCAGACCGAGTATTTACAGGTTGTTGATATCTTACTTGGGTTGCTGCTTGAGCTATGAAGTCACTTCATATCTTTTGGAGTAGTCGTCGTCATTTATAGTAGTCGGTTTATTTGTATAGAAAGATATGTACTCATGTATATTATATACGATAATGTACTTGTATATGTAACTTCCAGAGTTGACATTTGTAGTTGTATCATACGTACTGGATCACATGTATTGTAACTGACATCAGTTATTATATATATGAGACTTTTGTTTTATCTGTGTTCTGCATTTATATTATCTGTGTTATTATTATATCTATTGTCCTAAACTATTATGAACCATCGTAGATCGTTTTATACTGGAATTGGGTATGTCGATGGGAGTAAATAAATAAGTGATGAAAAATTAAAAATATATATCACTTCTATCGAAATAACCAATACTAGTGTAAGGCCTAACTACGGATGGCCGTTCCTATCCAGCCTTATTCTTCGTGATAACAGACAGTATTTCTTTTAATACTCTTTGTTATTGCGAGCATAGAGGTGGGGCGTGACACTTTGGCTTTTTCTCAAGTTATATATATGCAACAAACTTTAAAAGATTTTGGATTAACTATAACTAAATCACCAATTTATTGTGATAATACTAGTGTGATAAACCTATCTAAGAATCCAAAAATCATCATGCTAGAACAAAACATATTGATATTAGACATCATTTTTCTAGAGATAATGTAAGTAAAGAAGTCATAACTCTTGAATATATTAATACTGAAAAACGAATTGCTGATATGTTAATCAACCCATTAAATGAACAAAACTTTACTAAATTTTGAAGAGAATTAGGTGTATGTTCATTAACTGGGATATAAATTATAAATAATACAAGTATAATTAATAATTAATATAAATAAAAATAAAATTTTCTTAAAAATTACATTAGGCAAGTTGACATGACCCATCCCACTATGTCGACATACCAGCCGAGATTTTCAAATTTGAATTTCCCTCTAAAATTAGTTATTAAGTTATATATTTATATGTTTCAACTTTTACTCCTTTTCTTTGCTCTATTCTCTATAATAAACTTACGAAACAGTACATTAATGGCTTTCTCTTCTAATAATGAACCTGCTTCACCCACTTCTTATTCTAGACCCTTTCAACGATCCACGCACATACAAGATATCAAATTGCAAGAGATGATGAAAGATTTACTTCAAATGACGATAGAGATTAGAGTGAGTCAACTGCGAATGGATAGAGAATAAGATAGGCAAGGCAAAATTCTTAGGAATTTATAAAAATTCCTTATGGATAATCATGCCAATCCTATTGTTATCGAAGAATCATCACAAGCCATGGATTCTGAAGAAGAAAAGCCTCCAGAAGAACCACAAGAGGATCAAAAAGATGAACATTCTCCACCGAATTCGGATTTTCATATAGACGAAAATGATGGCGTGATTTGCGTTAGGGAGGTCCTTTTTGACGCTAATGGGAACTTGGTTGAACAACGTGGAAACTTTTGTCTCCACTATCCAAATTGTTCAGTCCATAAATCACTAATAATTAAGGGTCCTCGTTAAGCGTTATTCCTTTTTCTCTTTCGTGATTGTATATTATTTTGTTATTTTATATATAAGTGTTATCTCATGTTTCTTCTAAAAATAATCTTCCATGTCTAGAAACATGAATTCCAGTTCATATGTTTGTTTATTGATTTCAAAGTTTTTAGGTTAATTTTTGTTGAAGACAAAAGGGGAGAAGTTATATAAAATAATAGGCTTGGAGTGAGGGGAGTTTTTGGTGTAAGGGGGAGTTATGGTACGATCGAAGTGGTAAGTAATATTTTATAAGGTTGTCATCGTCAAAAAAGGGGAAGATTGTTAGGAACTGGAGATAGTAGTTTTAATGACAACAGCCTTTGTAACTTATTTTACTATAACGTATGCACTAACACAATTGTCTAGGTATATATTAATTTTATTATGCAGAATATATATAAGGCAGGTATTGATTATTGAAGACTGTACAGTATAAAGATCAAGAATGAAGAAATCAAGTTTGAAGACTCATGAGTATCAAGGTTAAGATTTCAAGATATGTGTCTATTTTTTGTTAAAACTTCATAATAGCATGGAAATCTTCATTCCTAATTTTATGGGATGGAGCCCATTTCTACCTTCTTAGTGGCTTACAAACCCATGACAAGTAGCTTACAAACCTACAACAAGTGGCTTACAAACCCACGAACATCTTGGTTTTGTACAAGTTCTCGAGTCCTGATGTGATGAGATATTCTGCAGGAAGAAGCTTGCAAAACTACTTTAAAATGGTTTTTCAAAATGATTTTCAAAACTATTTTTCAAAACGTTTTAGCCTTAAAAATTATCTTTTCAAATGTTTTCCAAAAAGATATTTAACCTTAAAATATTCTTTGTTTTTGTTTTTGAATAAACTCTTGTTTTGAACTTCGTTTTTTACTCCATAATCATTTTATCTTGTTTTCCTTTCAATACCATTTACAAAACAAATTTTACATTGCTTTTAACGTAGGGATGTCGACATCATGGGATACCCCATGTCGACATGGTGGCCGTTGAATTCAAAAGTTTCAATTTTCAAAAGAAGTGTCTATTTGTTTAAATCTCTTCACGAATGGTTATGACCATTGGTGCTTTATAAATAGCCTTCACAAACTAATTTTTTATCCAACTAATTTCATATTTTCTTCACTTCTTCTTCTCCACAAATCCATATCCTATAATTTTCATATTTTTAAGATTGTGCCAAAATTCTGCCGAATTCATAAGTGAATCAAATTAGAATCTCATTCTTGTTTGATTCTCTGTCCTCACTCGAAGATCAAAGTGCTATTCAAAGTTATAGGATCAATTTGTAATCAAAAGTTTATCGAGTCTCTCTATAAGGTGTGGTTGTGCCTGGAAATCAATTGGGTAATCTTGTGGCCCGTAAATCAAGAGAGTTTGTCCCGGACTCGTGAGACAGGAGGGTACCTCAGGGCCTTTAGAAATTGAGGAATGTAATCTCGACATTGTACAATAAAAATCAATATTAGGTGGTTTGCCTTGGTACAGGACTGGCTGTAGGGTAACTCCAAACAAGTATAAAATCCGATGTGTTCTTTCCTGTTGCGACTTTTTATTTACTTTCTACATCTTTGTTTGATTCCGTAATTGTTCTGTGATTAAGTTCTGCATTTGTTTTTGTCATAATTATTAAGTTAGTTCACATAAGTCTTAGAATCCATTAAACACCTTTTACCCCCCTCTAGTGTTAAATTAGCCTTAAGATCCTTAATCCACTGTCCATTTCAACCCTATCATTGTATGGGACCCAATCTTCAATAAGCGTTGTATGTTTTGATTGTGCCCATATATGTTGGAACGTGGGATGCAAGCAACCAGTTATTTTATAATTTATTTTGAAAACCTTAGACACTATTATAATATCATTGGATTTTCTTTGAAAGTGTTTTGGTTATCGTAAGGAAAAACCCGTCCGTGTTTATATGCGGCAAGTCTTACTTCAAATGGTTTTCAATTTAAAGTAATTTAGTCGTTTTACTCACACCAGACCAATATCTGACCCGGAGTTTATTTTTCTATTTTCCAAACTCTTGGGTACTCGAATTTTTATGAGTAGCCAAGTGATTCCATGTTTTCTCTCAACGTATTTTGAAGGAGGGGTTGGAGCAGGTGGCTTCCACATATCTAGCTATATCTATATTTCGTTGTATTAGTATCTATGTCTACTTTTGGCCTGTAATGAATAGATTGGTCATTACGACTGTTTTGGTATGATGTACGTATAATTATGATTCTGATGTATTGTACTAGTGACTATATGTATGTGTTATGTAATATATATTATCCTTTCCACAGTGAGATTCTGTGATTTGTTTTTAGTTCTTTCTATCTATTTTTTTCTACCTATTTCTTTCTATATTATGACTCGTCTTTCGAAGGAACGGAAGGCGGTGCATCACATTTGGTATCAGAGCACTTGGTTGGGTGAATACCTAGGCTTTTGGGTTAATATCAATCTTGAGAGAGCATTATTTGTAAATTTATACATACACACATCCCTGACTGTTAGATCGCCTTTGATAAGATGTTATCAATGCCATCTTTGGAATTTATTTCGTTCCAGTGTTAAGTATCCTCTTACCATGTCCAAGTAGTCAATAATGAGTACAAGGGGAAGGTGAGGCAATGGAACCATTTGCACAACCACCACTAATGGAAGAACCCTTAATGTTGGAGGTGGCGGAGTAGCTTTTGCGGTCATAGCTCCAGTACAGCCTCGAGTAAACTTTGCAACTCTGTGCAAGGACTTTATGAATCTAGGAGGGAAACCCTTTAAAGGTACTGAATCTATTATCGAGGTGGAAGCATGGTTATGCTCTTGCGGGAGAATTTTGAAGAGTTTGGATCTTTCTGATGAACAGAAATTAGTTCTGGCATCATGGAAGTTATAGGAAGGAGCAGCCGCATTGTGGGACTCGGTCAAGGCGAATGTCCTCGAGGATGAATTTTCATGGAGTAAATTTGAAGATATGTTTGAGGAGCAGTTCATGTCGACTGCGGGTAAGACCTGATTGTATAGGAGTTTCCTAGACCTCAAGCATGAAGATATGTTAGTGGCGTAGTACGAATCCAAGTTCAACGAGTTATCCCGTTATGGCCCTAGACTCATAGACACCCCTCTTAAGAAAACTGAAATGTTTATATTAGGAATGAGGGCCAAATTCCATGAGAAGATGACTGCTTAACTTAAGGGATGATTTGTAGAACTTGTGGATTTGGCTTTGAGATACGAAGAACTTTTAGAAACGAAACCCTCAGCAGCAGTTGCACCACAAAGTGGTGGCGCTACAAATCAGAATAAGAGGAAGTTTAACCCGAATTGGAAGAAACAAGATAAAGGAAAACAAGGAGGCAACCATGGGATCAAGAAATGTTATAATTGCAAACAGGAAGGACATCTGGCCAGATTCTGTCTAAGAGGTGAAGCCCCGAAGCACCAGAGCGGACCTATTTCTCGAAGGTTCAGAAGACCCTGTGCTTCAGTTGCCATCATCTTGGGCATATAGTGAATGCCTGCCCACTCCTACTGAAGGCGCAGCCAAACAAGGTGTTTGCTATCCTGAAAGGACCATCAGCTTCAACAAATGTGAACGGTAGAAGTGTCCTCGAAGGTAGTTTTCTTTTAAATGGTACTTATGTTAAAGTGTTGTTTGATTCTCGTGCTTCTCTTAGCTTTATCTCTTTGGAAACGGTAGAGAAATTTCATCTTATCCTTAGTATCGTAGACAACTCTATTTATGTATCCAATCCCATAGAGTGAGTGACCCAACTGAATATGATTTGTGAAGGCTTGAATCTTTCTTATCATTCCTATATCTTTTCATATGATCCCCATATAAAGTTGTTCTTGAATGAGAGGAAAGAATCGTATCTTTGGAAACCGTGTTAGGAAGGACTGCAAGGGTGGCTAATGATAGCCCTGAGATTCATATGTGTATTCTTTTGCATGTGCTCGAAGCATCTCAAGAAGGATTAGGATCCATTGAAGTTGTTAAGAACTTCCCTGACATTTTTGAAGAAGTTAAAGGTTTACCCCCTCATCGAGATATCGAATTCCGTATAGATTTATTTCCAAGAGCAAGACCTATACTCCAACCAAAAAGGAGGATGGCTCTAAGAGAGGGGGAAGAGTGGGTGAGTCAGACTTAGTATTTCTTAAGAAGAGGGTTGATCAGACCCAGTTGTTCGAGCTGGGGTTCTGCGGCGGTGTTTGCATCCAAATCGGATGGATCGATAAGGCTTTATGTAGACTATAGGGAGTTAAATAAGCTGAACATTAGGAATAAGTACCCTTTACCTCGCATCGACGATCTTTTTGACCATTCATGGGACTACCATATTATCCCAAATGGATTTAGTTTTAGGATTTCACCAATTGAGAGTTGTTGAAGATAGTATACCGTTTACTGCATTCAAAGGCCTGATTGTTTCTTTGAGTGGCTGGTTATGCCTTTTGGGCTAACCAATGCAACGACTTATTTTGTGGATCAAATGAAAGCCTTTTTTGAGATGTTCTGAACAATTTCATACTGGTGTTCATCGACGACATTATAGTCTACTCCAAATCAATGGAGGAGCATAAACATCATCTAGAGGTGCTATTGGAAACCTTGAGAAGGCATGTCCTAAAAGTAATGTTTTCAAAGTGCCATTTCTGGCAATCGGAGGTAAAATTTTTAGGACACATTGTATCGGGAGATGTTATTTCTGTGGATCCAGTAAAGGTGACGGCTATTCAGGAGTGGATGCAACCATGGACTCCTATGGAGGTTCGAGGTTTTCTTGGTTTGGTAGGATATTACAGGAGATTTATCCAGGATTACTATAATATTTCCTCACATTTGACCAGCTGACTAAGAAGGGAGTGACATTTGAATGGACTCCAGAGTGCGAAGAGGCGTTTCAAGAATTGAAGGTGAGATTAACCAGTGCACCCGTTTTGGCTCTTCAAGATGGGAACAGCGAATTCGGATTGTACACTGATGCTTATTGAGTAGGGCTAGGAGCTGTTTTAATGCAGCGAGGAAGAGTGATTGCATATGCGAGCAGGTAGTTGAAGCCTCATTAGAAGAACTATGCTACGCATGACCTGCAGTTGCTGGCTGTTGCCTTTGCATTGAAGATGTAGAGGCACTATCTGTTGGGTAAGGATCCCTCTTTTTCTTCTTAACCATTGGAGATTTAAGAGTGAACTTCTTTCTTATATTAGGTGAAAAATTGGAGCTCTTTATATATCATAAGCCCCTAAAGTATATTTTCATCCAGAAGGACTTGAACCAGAGGCAACAAAGGTGGGTGGAATTTCTGGCATCCTACGATTTGGAAGTTCTCTATACACCGGGGAAGGCAAATGTGGTGGTAGACGCCTTGAGTAGAAATGCAGCCTTGGCTCTTTTGGATGTTAACCCGACTCTTCAGGAAAGGATTGTGAGAAATCAAAGGAAGGACGAAACTCTAGGAGAATTAATTCAAGGAGTTGAGGAGGGTCGGTATTCGGATTTTGAGATAGACAATCGAGGTGCGTTAAGGATAAATTTGCGGTTGTGCGTTCTAGATGTGAATGAACTGAGTCAAGAGGTTTTGTTAGAAGGCCAAAAATCTAGGTTAATTATCCACCTAGGAGTGAATAAGATGTATAAGGATATGAAAAGATTTTTCGGATGGTCGAGAATGAAGAAATTGATCTCTACTTTTGTCAATAAGCTTGCAAGCTGCCAAAAAATAAAGGTTGGTCAACAGAAGGCTGTTGGATTGTTACAACCTCTGGAGATCCTAAAGTGGAATTGGAAGATGATATCAATGGATTTCATCGATGGGTTGCCCAGGACAAGGAAGGGAAATGAGGGAGTGTGGGTAATTGTAGACAGGCTAACCAAGAGTGCCCACTTTATCCCAGTTAAATCAACTAGAACTGCAGCTTCCTTGGTGGAGATTCCATGAGAGAAATTGTAAGATTACACGGAGTTTCCATAAGCATAGTAAGTGATCGTGACCAAATTTTTACCAGTAAATTTTGGGAGGCTCTGCAAATAGCCCTTGGGACGAAGTTAAGTTTAAGCACTACTTATCATCCTCAAACAAATGGGCAAACTGAGAGGCTGAATTGCATTCTAGAATATATGTTGATGGCCTGCATTCTTGACTTCAGTGGATCAAGGGAAGATCATCTACTCCTGGTGGAATTTTGCTACAATAATAGTTACTAGGCAAGCATAGAGATGGCACCCTATGAAGCTCTATACGGAAGACCATGCAGATCACCAGCTTGTTGATTGGAGTCAGGGAATGTTTAATCCTTGATACGGACATGATTCGGGAAGCATATGAGAAGGTCGAGTTGATTATGAAAAGAATGAAGGCAGCCTAGGATCATTAGAAGAGCTACACTGATAAAAGACAATGGGATCTGGAGTTTGCAGTTGGGGACTTAGTGTTCCTTAAGATTTCCCCGATCGGAGGAGCAATCAGATTTGGTAAGACTGGAAAGTTGGCTCTAAGATATAGAGGACCCTTTCGCGTTCTTGAAAGGATTAGTGCTGTAGCACATAGGATTAGATTACCAAAAAGGATGGCTGGGATTCACAATGTATTCCACGTATCTCATCGAAGGAAATACGTGCATGACCCATCATTGGTTGTTGAACCATCGGGTTCAGGAAGATTTGGAGGTTGAACCAAACTTAACCATGGTCAGGCTTTCGGTTCAGATTGTGGATCAAGATGAAAAGAAGCACTGAAACAAGGTGGTGAAGTTAGTATAGATAAAATGGAGCGAGGATCCCAGAGATTGTATCTGGGAAACTCTGGATAGTGTTTAGGAAGCTTATCTAGAATTGTTGTTAGGGTAGTTAGGTTGTTTGTTCTGTGTATGACTTTTTGCTATGGTTGTTAGGATATGAATGATGTGTATGTTTTTCTATGTGAATATAAAAACTTTTTGTTAAAAGTTGAATTATCTCTTGCTTTTAAATTTCGGGGACGGAATTCTATTAAGGTGGGAGGAATGTAACAACCCAGGTTTTTGACACTTATTATTGCAATATTTTACTAATTTTAATAACTAACAATATAAATTTTTACCAGCCAAGTAATAAATTCTGGTTATTTTATATATATATATATATATATATGTATGTATGTATGTATGTATGTATGTATGTATGTATGTATATGTATGGGAAGCTATGATTTAAAAATCTAAAATTTTAATCTCTCAAAAATGTTTAAATAAAACTCCACCTTTCTATTACAAGATATAATTATATATAGAAATATAATTGTGCGTATATGCATAACTTCGATATACAAAATCAAAAATAAAAAATATATATAAAAATAGGAAGAAATACACATAAGTGGCTAATATTTGTTTGTTTATAAAAGGTATAAGTAAAAACTTTATAAATAACACATGGCTTAGGTAAGTAAGTATATATGTTTGTGTGGGTAAAAATGTGTTCATACGGTAAAAACAAAACTATGTTCATAAAAATGTAGTATGTATATGTATATTCAAATATGTATATGCACATGTAAACACCTTAGAGAACAAGGGAGTTAATGCACATCCTCTCAAGCATGTTTTGTATCAAATCCTCCTTTCAATTAATAAAATCGCTTTTTTTTAAATTAGGTCATAAAAATCTCAAACCAAAATAAAATAAAATAAATAAAAATGAAAACTTATTGTGCCGGATAAGAAGCTACAACCTATTTTCTATCTATAAGTACTACTACTCTGTTTCATATTCTAGCATTAGAACAAAAATAAAAAGTAATACAAGTTGCCAATAAGACTTAGAAAAAACTTAAAACCAAAACCCTAAAGCTCAAAATAGAGAAAAAAGGGAAGAAAGCAGGCTTCTTTTGTTCAAAGAGAAGAAGAAAAAACGGTGAGTACAACTAAACTCTTTCATACTGGTAATATATGTTATAGGCTTTGTCATGGAAATTGAAGTGCTGTTTGATATGTATGCTTGTACATGAACATATATATATACACTCATATATGAATATATGTAAGTGTTATAACTAGAGAAGCTCTGGCCTGTACATTCCTTTCTTTTACCTCAGCTCTGTATATTTAAAATAATGTCATGCCTAGCTTCAAAAATCTCTATCTCCCAACTTAATTAGTTTTAGGTTATGACGTTAAAAGAAAAGTTGTTCGTTTTCGATTATAATTTATTTTAAAATTGGTGCTAATGAATTTTAAGAAGCATAGAGGTTGAAAAGGATATTTTACAGTAAGGAACCCAAAATTTGTAAGAAAATTGAACATTATGTTTCAGGCTTTAACTTATATGAACGTGATCGTCATTGAAAATGATGAATTTTGATGGCTGTTTCATAATTTTTAATCATCTATGTAATGAGATAAAAGAAGATGACCAGTTTTTGGTCTTGGATCAAATTCCATCAAGGCAGTCAATGGTGGGGATCGGGCTTTGGTCAGAAGGAAGCTCGAAGAAGGAGGAACTCGGGAAAAATGGTGTTGGATTTATAGTGTGGCATGGTGGTCGGTCGGAGTTGATGTAGGGTTTGAGGGAGGTTCTCGGTCGTGGTCGGTTTTGAGTCGATAGTTGCGTCCGGTGGAGTTCTAGGGCTGCGATATGGGGGAAAAGGAGGAGGGAAGTGTTGCAAGGCTTCTGGCGAAGTTCGGTGGACGCCAGTGGTCGGAGGTGGGTGGACAAGGTGGGAAAAGGTGTTCCTGGTTTTGAAATCGAGTTCAATTTTTCAAACTAGGAATGTGTCGTGGAAAACTGGGTGACCAGTGTTTTGTGGATGTCGGAGGTGACGTGGGGAAATGACCGGAGGAGGATGGTGAGTTGTCGTCGGCATGTGCACGTGCACCTCGATTTATATGTGCAGGTAAAAGGGAAAGGGAAGAAAAGATGAAGAAGGAAAGAGCAGTAGTTAAAGAGAAGAGAAGAAGAGGGGAATTATGTTTGGATTTGGGTCGATGTGTCGTTTCTTGTTTTAAAAAAAAATATATAATGTTTTCACTCAAAAACCTATTAACTTTTAAACATCTATTTTCTTTAATTTAAAAACAATTTAGGAACCTGTAATTATCCTATCACTTAAACATATTCGCATAATACACATGATTAAGTTATGGAAATTTATTTTATTTATTTATTTTAGATAATTTAATGTAAATAAACAATTTGAACTTATAAATTGATTAAATCCTATGTTAATTTATTTAAGATAGTTATTAATGGAATTTTTAAATTTAATTAAATAAAAAATAATAATTAGTTTTATAACCAATTTAATTTTAAGTAAGCAGAGTTAAAAATGTAATTAATTTTGGGTTATTTAAATTTAACTGGGTGATAGTTGTGATATGTTAATCTTGACTGTGAATCATTGAAATAGTTCAACGAAATGTGATTGGCTTGGTTACTCGTAAATATTTATTAGTTTACTCAGTGCCTGTGATGCAAAGTCACCAAATGAATCGAATGATTGAAATTGAAATGTTGAGACGTTATATTGGAAATAGATATCTATAGTGTAATTTCCATTTATAACTGTGACATTTCGAATTTGGTTTGCTTTATTTTAAACAACTTGGCCTTTAAAAATATGTCATTTGGATTCGATGAGACTGGGATCGAATATCAGTATTATCTGAAAACCACATCGATCCAAAATAAATGATTAGGTCATGAAGATTCCAAGGAAAGATCCGGAATGAAGTTTCAAAGTGCAAGGGCTATTTTTCACTAACTCTAAGGGTGATTCTAATATGAGTGTAGTGGAAATAGTGCCTTCAGTTCCGTTCGGACCTGGAGTGGACTTGTATAGATGAATGCTATCAGAACATTTTCATCCGAGGACGATGATCATCCTAAGTGGATGTGTTCATAAAAGGTTATTGTACCCTCAAGCCTCATCAACCGAAAATGACTAAAACATAGGAGATACAGCAAGGCTAAGTAGGTCACCCCCAAGTAGGGTAAGGTTAACACCATCTAGAGTTCCTTTTATCCGGCTGTGTGATGCGGTTGCTGATCCGAACCGAAAGGTAATCTTATTCGGCACTATCTAAGTTAGGGGTTGTCCAGTCTTATGTAGAAGGGGATCTCAGAGTGGTCCTCGATGTTATTTTTCCAGAGATGCACTGTAACGGGCGGTACCCCAGTAGCCTTGTCATTGTATGGAACCAAATCTCCAATAAGCGTTGTACGTCTTAATTGTGCCTAAATATGTTGGAATGTGAGATGCAAGCATTCCAGCTATTTTATAATTTATTTTGAAAACCCTAGACACTATTATAATATCACTGGGTTTCCTATGTAAGTGTTTTGGTTATCATAAGGGAAAATCCTGTCCATGTTTATATGCGACGAGTCTTACGAGATACCCTTGATTTCAAATGGTTCTCAATTTAAAGTAATTTAACCGTTTTACTCACACCAGACCCAAATCTGACCCGGAGTTTATTTTTCTGTTTTTCTAAACTCTTGGGTACTCAAATTTTATGAGTAGCCAAGTGTTCCAAGTTCGCTGTCGATGTATTTTAGAGGAGTAGTTGGAGCAGGTGGCTTCCACATGCCTAGCTATATCTATATTCCGCTTTATTGGTATCTATGACTACATTTTGGCTTGTAATGAATAGATAGGTCACTACGACTGTCTGGGTATGAGCTATGTATAGTTATGATCTGATGTATTGTACTAGTGACTACATGATATATGCTATGTAATATATATTATATGTTTCGCTGTGAAATTCTATGATTTGTTTTTAGTTCTTTCTTTCTATTTATTTCTTTTCTACTTATTTATTTCCATATTACGACTCGTCTTTCGATGGAACGAAAGGCGGTTCGTCACAACTACCTTGACTTGGCCGGTATTATTGTTAACCAAGAAGAAGTGAAAGTTTGAATTAAACGAGTGTTGATAAGTGTAGAAGACTTAATTTTCATATACGATCGTTTTATAACCTCGATAGTTGATATCTCCGCTATCGGTAACTTTAACTTCTTTATTATTGTCATTCTAAGAAGATTTATAGCACAGTTGAGCTTTGTTATCCTTTATCGAAAATGACTAAAACCAAAAGCGTGAAAAAGGGGGTACACCCTCTAAGTCATTATTATGCCTCGTCATTCTAAGACATTTTATCGCTCGTTTCGAGCACTGATATCCTACACCGGAAAAACTAAAACCAAGGTGCAAGTGGGAGACAAGCCATGTGGGTCGCACTTATTATGGTATGTTCACATCAACTAGAGAGGTTTCAGTGTGCATGCATTGATGTTAAATATTTAGATACTCGTGTGAAGCGGATTTTAGCTTGGAAGTTCCCGATAGTGACGTGTGTGCTCCAAAGTATATTTTGTCAAGAGGTATATTTTCGTGGAAGGGGGAGTACTCTCCTAGTTACATGGGATAAATTCAATTACTAATTTGATTCGAACCTTTGAATCAGTTTTTTCTGTAATTGCAGTGGGAAGAGTCAACCACTCTTCACGATGTTTGATTATAGTTTTTCAGTCCAGTCTATCAACTTTTGATTGTTACATTATTTAGTCATTCTATCAAGTTGCACAGTTTTCCTTTTTCTATACATTCTATCTAGTTTGGATTTTACTGGGTTTATTTCCAGTCTTTCAAGTCTGGTTTTCATGTCAATTATTCCCATTTCTTTTTTCATTTGTTTCTTGATGTTTATTTCTACTCTTGCTTGTAGATATTATTCTTGTAAGGTAAAACCCGTTTCGTGTTAGCGGCATGGTCTCACATTACTTTTATATGTTCTCCATTATTTTAGGTATCTCAGTCCGGTATTTCCAGACTGATACGAGTTTTATTTATTTATAATGCTCGGGTCAGATCGAGTATTTTCTTAGGTTGTCTTTGAAGTTTTGGAGATCATGAAGGGTATCTAAAGATTCATCTATCGTAGTATTTTATTTTTCACTATATTATATGATATACCTATCGGCATTTGTAAGGTCGGGATTTTATAACTGTTCAACTGATCAGGTTTGTTTTTAACTCTAATATACTCTGTATGTTTGGAGTGACGGTTTCTATTGTCCTTGTTATATTATATGTGTTCGGTTCCATTGTGAGATTCTTTTATTCTCTGTTCTCTGTTCTTTTATTTTTATTTACCCTAGCAAATTTCCCTTTTGAAGATTGGACGCATGACATTGGAACTCTGTTTTAGTGTTTAATGTCGTCTTTCGATGGTCAAAAAGGCGGGTCGTTACAGCATGGCATCAAAGTGCGAGAACCTTGCTTTAGTAGGGCTTGGCTCCTTAAAGATAAGGTAAGCGACACCCTAGAATGAGTTTGGGAGTATTATATATTCGAGAGCGTACTTGATAATGTTATAAAAATATATTATGTTAATTGGTCTATTGAGTTTTTATGAATTTTGGTCGAGACGTGGGACACCACGGTATCGATAGAGATTTCTAAACACTTGATCAAGGCCAACAGACATGGTATTGAAATTTTTGAAATTTTTGGCAAATTTAATATTTTGCCTAGGATTATATTTCGTATATACAAAGCAATAATTTTAAAAAAATTATATAGCTATAAAGTGTGTTGGTTTAAAAAATGATAATGCTTATTTATTATCACTATTGTTTGTTCGGTTATGCTTAATTTAAATTAGAAGCATTAATTGATGCTTGTTAGTTGTTAAATTATGCTCAATTTATTTGGAAGCATTTATAACTTTAATTCAAAATGATGTGAATTAATTTTCACGATTTGGTTATAAGGTGTTTGTAGAATATGATTAAGTTAAAAACTCACCATTTAATAAAAGTGAGTTAGGGATTTGAACTTGAATAAAAAGTTACAAATAGAGTCTAAATGGTAAGATAAAACATTTATATAATAAACATTTAAGAAAATTTGATTATAATAAAGAAGAATTATTATAATATGAAATGATTTTTGTATAAATAAAATTTTATATAAATTTAGTCTATAAAACGTGGTTTAAAAAGAATTTATGAATTTATATCTGGAATTTTTGAAAATTTTTAAATGTAAAAATATGTTGGAAGGTAAAATTTTGAATGGAATGCATTTTCTTTGGGATAATTAGGAGGAAATCGTTTCGATTAGTTTTGTGGTAATCTGAATAATTTCTAAGTAATGGTCAGATGCTTACTTTGGCGAACGTTGTGGAATACATAGTAAATTATTCTCATTATCATTGTGCGATTGAAATGAGTTCAAATCCAAATAAACCCAAAGCGAGTTTTAATAAATAAATTGTTTGAAGTTATTATATGTAAAAATATATGCAATATTCTTTCAAAGTTGAGTTTTGAAATTAAAGCCGAGCATCTAAATTTTAAGTTCCCTAAAAGGGAATAAGTTTCAAAACAAAAGGTACTACCAATAAGAGATTATTTCAATAAATAAGGTTTTTCCCTTAGATAAGATACGGGAGAATTTAACGTAGATTTAAATTGGGTTAAGTTAAATAAGAAGGTTTTGATAAACATTATTTTTATTAAAACCATATATTTGTTTAAAACATCCATGTAGTATGAACTATTTGCTGATTGGGTTAACCCATAAATATTATTCATTTTAACACTCTATGTTAAAAAGGCTAACAGGTTGACTCGGTTTTAAGAAACCATAGGTGATTTGATCTCTATCAAGATCTTTGAAAAGGTAAAATAAAATTTGTATGCACTCTTGGGATGTAGAAGAGTATGAAAGAAGTATATAAAGTGGAATAAGTTATGATTTGATGTTTTAATAAAAAATGACTTTATAAAATATTTTTAAACTTGGGTGATAAATTATGAAATAATTCATAAATAATTTTAATATTTAATAAAATACTGAGTGGAAAATATAAGTGAATTAGAAAAAATTTAATGCAATTAAGAAACTAATAAAATTTAGAATATAGCTTTCCATTTTGTCCGAGTGAGTTTGGATAATCTTCTAATAAATAATAAAAGGTTAATGAGCAAAACGGTACACCTAGATAATTATCTATATTTTTGGACAATTAAGAAAGTTTTGAACCTAAGTTAAAAATTGTTAGTCATTTGACATTCTAAAACAATGTTAAGTGATAAGTTTTCCCTTATGGAATGTGATTGACTATTAATGTTAGTTTATTCTTTCATAGAGTATGATTGATTTGATTTGACTGAATTGAATTGATTTGTTGTTTGATTATTATGCCATTGTCTATAAATCTACAGACAAAGGATTTTGAATTGTTGTTATTAGGATCAAAATTCAGGTGATTTTGAAAAAGGTGGTTTTGAAGATTTTGGGAAAGGAATGATACTTATTCACCATAGTTGATGTTTATGGAGGAACCAGAATACCACTGGATGCTCTACGTTGTTTGATTCTAGAGTTTTACCATACTTTATCAGGAGGAGTTCCCTTCTTGTCACTTTTATTTTGATCTTTGATTTTTCTCGTCTGATAAATTTGAAAATAAATTTTTGAATTGAAAAACCCGAGTATTTATATCTAAATTGTCATTTGAAATTATTGGGTGCATAGCATCTATTTCATAATATCCTCTATATTTTGTCGCATATAATTGAGATATGGTTTTTAGTTGCATGTAGATTTATATCAGACTAGTTTTTGCATGTAGAGTTACATCACAATTGCTTTTATTAGCATGATTTCTTTTATATTATGTAAGTACAGGTATCAAGAGAGCCAATTGGTTCTTGTGTACCTGCATTTCATAGAAGTTAATAAATTACTTGTAAAAATACAAGTCAAATGCAAAAAGGTACGTAATAAATTTAGAAAATTTGAATTGGTTGATGATTCTATGCCCCAGATATGGGAGGCTATTTTGCTTTTGTTTTCATTGATTGGTTTGGAGCCCGTAGAGGCAATTTGTAGTTGTTTCGATTGACCCACGCTAAGGAGACGCTAAAGAAATTTCTGTAAATTTAAGAGTTAGAAATTTGTTTGAGAATTTTTGGAAAATTTTCGATAACTAAAATTTGATTTTCAAGTTATATCTTGGAATAAATGAGTAGACGAGAATTAGTAGGTATAGGTGAATGGATTTAATATATTTGAAAATTTTGGAATCCATTCCAACTAATTTGTTTTGAAACGTTAATAAGTTTAATAATGCATTTTAAATTAATAGTTTTAAACTTAAGGGTTTTATAATATTTTCTTCTTAGAAATTTCAGAATGAAATTCATTTAAGGGGGAGAATGTAACAACCCAAAATTCTGGTCATATGATTTTGAATGTTTATTTAATTTAAATATCTAAATAATTGAATTTTAGAATTTAATAATTTATAATTCATATATAGGGAATAATTATATATTTGAATTGTGAATTAAATGTTAATTGAATGGATTTAATAGTTTATTTAACTCCTTCTAACCAATAAACAAAATTGGTGAATTCAATTTGTAAATTTGTTTATAAATATAAATAGACCGGATAAATATTGATAATTATATATTTAAATCCATGAAAATGTCGTTCCAAGGCACAGTCTCGGATTTCGAAAAAATCAATTTCATTGGATCCGTAATAGTGAATTATTATACGCCATTAAGTTTCGTAACGATTGGACGTATCGTGTGGTCGTGCGAGATCGAAACATGCTGAAATTTATATTTGGAATTTATTATAATAACTGGGTCTAAAACATATCTTCTACATATGATCCAATTAGGTTCGAAACAAGTTCCATTGCGTTCAAAATACGGGTATAATGTATAAAACGCTAGGTGGCATGCCTCGTTTGGAGCTTGAGATTTTTAGGTATGTTGGGTCGGATATTTTAACATAAAATAAAATAATATATGTCTATATTCAAGACCATACCTGCCGATCTTAGCCCATACCCCCAGCATACCTTCCCATGTCCAAGCCCATGCCCTCCTTCTCTTATAAAACAATGCATGTGAATCAAGAATGGGGTTTTTCTTGTAAGTTGAAAGTTTAAAAATCAAAATCTAATCCTATGAGCAACTAAAAATCATGTCGTTGGATCTGGCGAGCTCGTATGCTTGAGGGCTTCGATCCTATAACCTTCATATAGCTTGCATCCATGATTGGCCAAGAGTGATTTGGGGGTAGGCGAGCTAGGGTTAAAGCATTCTTGATTTTTAGAAGGAAATGGAGCAACATGACCTTGGATTTGCATTCGTGGTGGAAAATAGCACCTCCGGGCAAACTTTACTTACGTTCAGAAATCTAAGGCTGAGTGCGTCATTTTGGGCTGCTATTGGACCCTACAGGTTGGATCTTGAGGGAGGGGAGTGAACATGGCATCGAAGTGATGTGCATGTGTATTCGAGGAGAGAAAGACATTGGTGGAATCAGTTCGTCAAATAGAGGTCTATAGCTCCGTATCAGTGCATATATGTGCATGGCAAGGGTGGATTGTGCTTTCCTGTGCACGTTTGTTTTGGGAAGAAGGAGTTTAGGATAATTGTATAATTAATGATAATTTTGTGATTACTTTATTAAGCTATTTAATTAGTTAAATTGATTCGTTAACTTATACAGGCTATAAATTTTTGCGTACGAAGCCGGATACGAACGTTGCTTTTTGCGTTGGAATAGCGTCGTCGAGATATTCACGATGGAGTTGGTTTGGATGGATTCGGAGCAAGTGAAAATTCAGGCTAAAATCGGATGACCGCTCGATTTTAGTCCAAATTGGGACGTTTTGGCGAAAACGAAAACTAATATGAGTTTAACTCACATTAAATTTTATTATATCATATCTGTTATATTAAAAATGTTTATTGATTTTCATAGATATTAATTAATTGTTTGGTTGATTGTTTTGTTGAATTTCCATTTGGAAAATGGATGACATATTAATTTGATCATTATAAACCCATATGATTGTCTATATATTTTCTATAGCCATTGTTTTGCAGGAAAAATCTATATAGAGACCCAAAGCAGGTTTCTTGCTTGTAAATTATTTATTTACATCTCTATGCTATTATTGATGGTTAATTGAACATTAATTCCTGATATTCCATTCGGTAGTTTAAATATTGGTATAGCGATTTTCTCCATACCTTCATATATCAAATTTCGTTCCCAAAAACCTATCATATGAACTTGAGCTTGTGTTTCTGCTAAAAAGAATATAGCAAATTCATTAATCATTTGATTAATGATAATTTAAATCAATTAATCATTTGAAATAATGATTTTGAAATTAATTAACCAATTTTAATAGACAATGTTTTAAAGTAGGTTTATCTTTAGATTTAATTAATCATTTTTGCTAATGATGTTTTATGCTTACTTAATCATTTTAATTAATGATTATTTGAGCTAATGATAATTGAGTATAATTAATTCTTTTAATTAATTTTTTGAACTTAATTAGTTATTTCAATTAAGGATAGTTGAAATTAATAATCATTTTAGTCAATGATATTGAAAAGTAACAAATCATTTAAATAATGATACTTGAATTTTATTAATCATTTTATTTAATAATTATTTTAAATCTACTTAATTGTTTTAACCAATGATATTTGGAGTTTAGTTAAACCGTTTTAATTGATGATGCTGTATAATTAAATAAATCACTTTAACAAATGGTGTTTAATTAATCGTTTTTGCTAATGAAGTTTGAATTTAATTAATCCAATTAATCCAATTAATTTATTATTGTTTTAAATTTAATTAATTGTTTTAATTATGGAATTTAAAATTACTTATCGTTTTAACAAATGATATTTGAGATTACTTATTCATTTTTATTAATGATTATTTGAATTTAATAATCATTATAATTAGGCTTTGCCAAAATAATCATTGTAATTAATAATATTTAAAATTAATTAAATGACTTAAGTAGAAGTGAATTAAAGTAAATTAACAGATATAATAAGATTACTTTAACTGACCAATTTAAAGTGAATAAACTGATTTAAAGTTAATAGACTGATTAAATAAAGATTCTAAAGTTAATTTGCCGATGTTATATATGTTTGGAAATAATTACCTATCTTATTAAAGGTAATGAATTTGTTTATTTAAAAGCAAATTTAAATGTGATTAATTATCTTTTGGGATAATTAATATTGTTTTAAAAGTTATAAAAAGGAATTGTAAAAGTTATATAATCTTCTGGATGTTCGGTCTGATGTTGATTTAGGCTTCGGGTCACGCACTTGGAAAAATTATTCTCTTAACGTTTTAATAAGCGGGAACTAATTATAAAAGTGTTTTACCAATATGGAAATATGGAAATCAATCATGAGTTTAGTTCATTTTTAAAAGAAAATGTTTGATTCATTTATGGAAATGAATTAATTTCCGTAAAGCGAATCACGTATATGGAAATGATTTATTTGTATTTTTAACCCTAAACATCGAAGAAGTAAACTTGTCGCTGTTACAAACGTTAAGAATAATCGTTGGACATGACTTTGAGGTAACACTACCTTGACTTGGCTGGTATTATTGTTAACCAAGAAAAAGTACAAATTTGAATTCAATGAGTGGCGGTAAGTATACAAGAATTAATTTCTATATACGATTGTTTTATATCCTCGATAGTTCATATCTCAGTAATTGGTTGCTTTAGCTTCTTTATTATTGTAATTCTAAGATGATTTATAGCTCCATTAAGCTTTGTTATCCTTTATCGATAATGACTAAAACCAAGGCACGAAAAAGGGCGGCGCACCCTCCAAATCATTATTGCGATTCGTCATTCTAAGGCAATTTATCCATCGTTTTGAGCACAATATCCAACACTAGAAAAACTAAAACCAGAGCATAAGTGGAATCCAAGCCATGTGGGTCATACCCATCAAGGTATGTTCACGTCATCTAGAGAAGTTTTGGCATGCATGCATTGATGAACATTCGGATGCTTGTGTGAAGCGGGGTCTAGCTTGGAAGTTCTCGATAGTGACCTGTGTGCTCTCAAGTATATTTTATCTAGAGATATACTTTCATGGAAGGGGGAGACCTCCTAGTTACGTTGGACAAATTTAATGCCAGATTTGATTCGAACATTTGAATTAGTTTTTTTCTGTAATTATAATGGGAAGACTCAACCACTCTTCATGAAGTTTGATTATAGTTTTTCAGTCCATTCAATCAAGTTTGGATTGTTACCTTATTTAGTCCATTCTATCAAGTTGGACTGTTTTCCTTATTCTGTCCATTCTATCCAGTTTGGAAGTGACTAAGGATCGTATAATATGGAATATTAACTAAGTTATCTACTAGTGCAGAATTTAAATATAAAAGTAGATAATAAATAAAATGACATCGGTGATTTTTATACTGGTTCGAACTTTCAATTCTACGTTTAGTCCTAGACTCCTTTTGAAATTCAACTATCAACCGTCACTTAACCCGAAGCTATAGGTATTACACCGCCTGAGCAACTGAACAGGACTTTAGGCTCCTAAGCAATGGAATAAGACTTCAACCGCATGATCAACTGAACAAGACTTCTAATACAAACAGTAATATTGCTTCTGAGTGAATATGCTTTTAAGTAGCACTGATAAGTCAATAATGTACACCCTTCTTACAATATTTTCCTTTGTGTTATATTGTGTAATTTGAAAGTGAGGAAGTTTAATAAAACACTAATGAAATTTTCTTGAATGTACAAGTGATTTGAGCGAGATATTGGATGCAAATGGCAAGATATTTTAGACAATAAGAATGAGAATTAGAATAAGAATTCATGATTAAAACAGTTGATTTCATTGCTGTATATAGTGTTTAAGAGTTGCAATTTCTAGTGAAAGGTGGTCGTGAAAGAATATGGAAGAAACTCTTGAATCAAGAGTTGGTTCTCTTTACTGAAATGAAGTGCCTTTTCAAAATATAACTGCTATCAAGATTCAGTCGACTGAATGGAATAACTCTACCGACTAAATCGATTAAAAATCGAATCAACAAGAAAACATTGCAAAAGCGACCAGATTCAGCCAGTTGAATACACCAGGGAAGCTGACTGAATATTCAATGTAAATTGTGCATATGCACAGAATTTAGTAAGTTGAATGACCTTGTTCAGTCGGCTGAATTCTGTTAATGAAAAAAATTGCCTTAGCTCAACTAATTAGAACGTTTGCTTTCTAAACTAGTGACCCGGGTTCGTGTCTTGCTTCATGCATTTTTGAAAACTTGATTTGTTTTTAAAAAAGCTTTTATAAAATGCTTTGAATGTCTATGTATATGTATGTATACCACTTTGAGAAGATTTTAGCATTTGTATACTCTAAACATGACACTCTAGGACTAATGATACTTTGTTTGTCACCTTCGTTTTGTCTCTATTGGTTATATTTATTCATGTATCTCCGTATATATACCTTTATTCTCTTTTGTACTTTGTATCTTCATGTTGAACTTATTTGTTTATCTCTTTTTGATAATCATGTACTTGCAAGTTAGCTTGGAAGTTCTTTAGCATAATTGTATAGTTGTCATTAAAATCCAACAATAGAGGTTATAACATAGTTTTGATTTTACTCGGTTTATTTCCATTCTTTAAAGTTTATTTTTAATGTCAATTATGCCCATTTCTATTTGCATTTGTTTCCTGATATTTATTTCTGCACTTGCCTGTATGGATGTTATTCTTGTGAGGGAAAACCCATTGCGCATTATGTCAATAATGCTCGAATCGGACCGCGTATTTTCCCAGGCTGTCTTTGAAGTTTTGGAGATCATAAAGGAGAGCAGAGGATTCGTCTATCATAGTATTTTATTTTCCACCGTATAATATAGTATACTTATTGGCATTTGTAAAGTCGGGATTTTATAACTGTTCAGCTGATAAGGTTTGTTTTTAACTCTGATATACTCTATATGTTTGGAGTGACAGTTTCTACCATACTTGTTATATTATATATTGTCGATTCCGCTACGAGATTCTGTTATTTCACATTCTCTATTCTTTTCTTTTTATTTACCCTAACAATCTACCCTTATGTCGATTGGAAGCACGACATTGGAATTCTGTGGTAGTGTTCGGTGTCGACTTTCTATAGTCAAAAAGGCAGGTCTACATGCACACACAATGCAAACTAATCAAGGACAAACAAAAAAATGGAAAAGGAGATACATGCGCATATAAGGTAGTTAAAGTTATGGGCAAAAAGGTACGTGTGTGCACGTATATTTTTGGAAAAGTTAGTTTTAAAATGTTTTAGGTGCCTTTACACAATATTCTGTTTATATACAGGCAGCGAATGACAAAAATAAAAATATGATCGCGCACAATAATGTGAGACGATCATAAAATAATAATAAAATGCACTAATTATCCTAATCTGTGAAGTTTCGGAAATACTGACGTTTGACATGAGATATGTCAAATAAAAATTTAATTATTTTTCGAATTAAAAATTATAAAAAAGTCTAATAAAGTAAATAAATATGCGTTATCAAAAATCCAATAATTATTCGAAACAAATATTTATTATATTTAAATTCAAATTCGAATATTTAAATAAATTAAACATTCAAATTCATAGATTCAAAAATTATGGGCGGTTATAGGATTTATTAAAAGTCATTGGACAGCTGTGGATTCAATTATTTTAGTTGATGTATTAAAATAAATTCATTATTTGCTACACGGTTTTTCGTTGAATTATGTTTTTGAACACTATAGATTATTCAAATGTATAATTTGTAATGTTTTCTTTAACATTACATTGATAAGATCATCAAATTAACGTCATTTCACAACCATCTGCACAGTTAAATTCCTATTATTAGATGTTATATATTCTATACTTATATTACCCTAGTTTACAAACTGTTAGATAAAACTTTACAATGTTGTTACTAGATGGTCTCTATACATTACAACACTTTATGCTTTCTACTATTATATATTTCTACTATTGTATAAAACTTCAATTCTACCAGTCACATGTTATGATTCTAAAACCGCACAATATGTATGATAAATAACCGTTAAAAGTTATCATTGAACTCTCACAAATAACACAACGTTATCCCTACTTGATTCAAAAATCGTATGCTATATATTTAAACAATGTCCACAACAATAACTACATTTTATTTCAAAATGTAAGCACCACAATTTTAAAACGACCTAACCACAATTAAGTCTCATTTATGCTACGAGTCCCATAACTGTCCATGTATGAAGCAGGGGTTCCATCGTAGTTTTATATATATTAATAGATACTTAATATGGAATAAAAAATGTAATTTCTATTACAACCATATTTATATATATAGAAAAATTATTTCATTTGAAAATTATTTCTTTGAGGTCAACATATTTGATCTAAAACCCTCGATTGTAAACTGGTTACATAAATGAAGTAAAATATCTTAATAAGTCGTTGGATGGACCTTCATATTTCACATGCTATTATAATATTGACAAAAATAGTGCGACCATACCATATAACACCTATTATTGAGCGCACTAAGATAAAAAGATTATTTTCCTAAAATACAGAGTATTATCTATTAAATAACAACTATTTTTAATATTGACTGAAATAAGACAGTTTTATTTTAAGATGAATATTACGAATATTCGTTATAAGAAAAGTATATAATAAGTGTATTTGTTTTTATAATAAAAGTGATGGTTAGTTGTGGAAAATACAGTAGTATCTAAAATTTTGCAATTATTTTGGAGTTTTGGACTAAGAATCAAATTGATATGTGTGTATGTGTATATATATATGCAGCTAAGGTCCAATAATACCAAAAACGATCCACTTTGTTTAATGCACCAATGAATTATCATAAGCACAAACATTTGTATTTGATACACAAGTAATATGTTTATGATAATTACATAGAATATAAAATGAAAGTAGGAAACATAATATGCAAAGGAAATAAAAGAATTTGATCTGATCTTGTAGGCGAGTGTACTGAAAAAGATTCCAAAATTACCTAAAAATGAATAAGGTTTAATCTCAATAGTCACTCCTTCCTATGAAACATAATGATGTTTCGATAAGGTGTAATAGAGCTTTGTTGAACAAAGTATGATTGATATTGAGTAAGGCTAAGTTAACTTCTTTATTTAAGGACTTGCATTTCAGAGCAAGTACATAGGTCAAATTTAATTTCAATCAAGGCATAGTTCATGAGATCATAAAAGATATGAGTTGATAAGAAACCCTTATATATCCTTGTTTAAGGAGTTGGTAGGTTTCATGAGTCGAAAGACTATAATACTCATGAGGGACCTTGTGAGGATTACCCCTAAGGAGTTTGGGTCGACCAATGTTGATTGACCAATTTATGTTATGAACATAAGTTTCATAAACTCAAAATATAAATCAGTTTTATATGCATATAAAAGCAATTCATAATATGTTTCTAAATTCCTATTCTGTCATATCGAGAATTTCATGATGAAAAAAATATCTTTTACAAATTATAAGTAGTAAAATTAATTCCAAAAATAAAAATATTTATGTAAGATGAAGTGAAACTAACCAATCCTAAATGAACACAACACATTAGAATGTCTAGTATGAATTCTTGCACATTAAAGAGAAACTATGGGTTTCTAATCAATGTCGAGAAAAGGATTTGCTCAGTTATTAATAAGCCATAATGAGTATTAACTCTACTATATAGCACGATGCACAAATCCGGAATGGATTTCAAGTACTTTATCAAATTATGATTTTTATAATTGTACCCAAAGGGATATCATCCATCTGCTGCAAATGATTCTTTAAGAAGAAGACCAATGCAGTTAAAATATAATAAGCAATATTGATGAGAATAATATCAAAAATTTCAATTATTAAGGTTAATGTTACGAAATTCATCATTCAATGTTCTTAAGTTAATTTGGATTTTACTTGCAAAATTATTGTCAGATAGGTTTTTGAGTATTGGGAAAATTATTTTCAAACAAATTTCTAAATACTTATTTAGAATATACTATTTGCATACAATAACCAAAGTATCTCGAAGTCAGTGGGAGTGATACCAGAGTTGTGGGTTTCAAATAAGATCTAAGAACTGATATAAAAGTATCATTTGGCAAGCATCAAAGTTGAGCAAATATTTTGATAAAAAATCAAATAGTTTGATTTCTAGTTAGAATACAAAGAAGTGTATGTGAAAGAAAAAAATTAAAATGTACCAAGATATTTTCGAACTCTGAGTAAACAATATACTACTATTGATTGTGTAACACCCAATTAAATTTACATTAATTAGTAACTAATTATTAAGACTCAAAAATAGAATTTGAGAAAACGTCGAAATTTGACAACGAAATTTACGCTATTGCATTCATAATGATTTTCTAAGCAAGTTTCATGTTTGGAATTTCACGATCGAAGTTCGAACAAAAAAATTCTAGGCATTTAAGTTTCCGAAACGAAAATAATTAAAAAAAATACAAATAAATAATTATTAAATATCTACCGGTCGATCCCCTTTATTGGTCGACAAAACGACATAGTAGTTATGGCTAGAATTTAAACCTTGGCCAACTGCCAGAGTTTAAGCCTTGGCCAATAGCCCGGATTTAATCATTTTAATCTGACGAATACGTTATATTCAAACATCAATAAATACAGGCCTAAACCCTTACTCCTCTTCTCATATTTTCTGATCAAAGCAGTGAAGCTCTACCATTTTTCTTCTCCACTATTCCTCTTAATTATAAAATATTTTGTGCAAAGAACAGCACAAAATGAAAAAGAAAAAAGAGATGATACTGTGGAAAAAGGTAAATTTCTATATTTATAAGTCTATATACCCTTAACCTTCCCAGATCTGTCATTTAATAGTATGCATATACCCACATATACATATATTTTTTATTTAAGGAGGAGGTGGAGTTGAATCAAAGGAATAGATTCAGATTTAGGAGATTTGGAAATATTGAAAGGTAAGTGGGAAATTATATGATTTATTTATAACATTGAAGCTTATCTTATTACATTTTTATTTAATTTATATGCCTAGGCCTAAAATGAACATATAACAATATCACATGCCTATTCAATAAGGTAGGAAATTGGAATAGGAATACTATGTACAACCTGATCTGAAAATTTGAAATCAGTCTCAAATATTTATTTATAGAATATTTATAAATCATAAAGTTATTCCAGATTTATTATTGGGTTGTAAATTAGGATACCCTAATTGACTTGGAGTATGAATTTATGTATTTTAGTTTATTTACAGTGTGGTATAGTTTAATTATATCTATTTCTACGTAATTTCTATAAATTATCAAATTCCAAAATATGTATAAAAGTACGTCGTTTGAATTAACAAGGAATATACCAAAAGGAAAGAGATGTGTAAAGTATGCATATCTTTCTCTACATTTTTTATTATTTATTTCAATAAAAGAAAGGAGATATTTCCTTGTAATTTCAAACGAAGTAAGAGTCACATTTTGGGTAATTTGTGGAAAATTATAATGGAATCATTTTTGGAAAGATAACTCTAATATATTAAAATATGGAAAGGAATGTTCTAATTTAGAATTTAATTATTAGAAATAATAAATATATATATATAGACACACACATACGTATAACTGCATTTACCGAATTAAAAATAAAAATATATTCATAATGAAATTTATGATGATATTCGCATTAGCTATTAATAGTATGTTAAGTTATAAGACTAGGAGGTTGAAAAGGGAAGGGATAGGAATTCCAAAATTCATAGACATTAATTACAATTTTAATGGGAAATAAATTTATAGTTAATAAAGAGCTAAATGAATTAAATAAGGACTAAATAGAGTATTTAATATAACAAATATGGGAAATTGAATAGTTAGGATATGTAGAATTAGAATGAATAAATGAGTATTATTAGACATGGTCCAATTAGAATCATAATAATCATTTATTGTGGACAATTGATATTTATTAGACATAAGAAGGAAATAAGAAAACGAAGCCTAACAGTATGAAATAGGAATAATTACGCAGCTAACTGGTAAGTATTAATACTAATGTAAAATGCAACATAATTTTCATAGCAGAAAATCATATAGCTTCAGTTATACTTTAAAATGAGTGCAAAATAATGTGCGAGCCCAACTAAGGCTTTGGGTGATTTATTTGGTTTAGTAAGGGTTGGGATGCAAGGTCAATAGAATTACACAACAGAAGTCTACCCTTCACCTAGAAGCTACCAGCAGTTGTGTACATCTCCAATCATAGGACCCATGGGGAAAGGATATGCATGCAGATAAGTGGTGGAAAATATACCAAGGGTTTGCCTCTGATCTGAAGTGTTAAGTGGCTTAATACTTTTAAGGAAATGGGGTTTTCTTTATTTCTAATAAATGGTATTAAGTAACCAAAAGAGGCATTTTATTTGACTTACTTAGATTAGTCTAAAAGGGATGTCAGCTATGGAAGGTTGGCAGGCTATACTAGTATTTTTGTACAAGTATTTGGTAGTAGGTTTAGCATGTAGGCTATGACCACCAATGATCCCGAGCGAGCGGTATTAAAGGCTTGGGTTATGCCCAGATGGATTTCACTTCCTATTAGTGTATAATTTGTATGGGAGATGCATAGATCTCAAAGTAGACGGTTAGACGAAAATTATTTTTTCGGAGGTAGGCTAGTTAACCCTTAGATGAGCCTTTGAGATTCATTACTATTACGGCAATTAGATTATAAACTATAGAGCCATATATAAGGGTCATTGGTCATTGTGGCTAGAATCGATTGATTAGCATTTGCGTTGCAGAGGGCTCGCTTCAGGGATTAAGGTATTAAATAGCCATTAGGTGTGTCTCCTCCATATTAAAGAAGTATTAAGTGGAAGAGATTTGGCTAGTGAGCAATTATAGTTACACCTTAGAGAAGGTTGAGTTAGGTATATTGTACGTGCACATAAGATTAAATTGAATGGTGATGATTACAAAACATAATACTTAAATGGAAATAAATCGATATAATTAATGTTATGAATAAAGTATGTAGTTTTCTAGTAACCAGAACAATGATCTGACCCATCCTCTTTAAAAACCATAGAACGGATTAGAGAGTTAGGTTACTTAAGCAATGCAGAAATAGCAGATGGAGAAGTCTTCTCTTTCAATCTCGGTACTGACAAGGCAGTTAGATATTTAAGATATATTATTGGTTCCATAGTAGTAGCCTCGGTAGGTGTTTGTGTTATTTTTCAATTCCACTATGATTTTTTATTGATTGATCTCTGATATGCTTATGTTTGTTACAGGTTACCAAAACCAACGATCCGTACCCTAATGGATTTAGGTTTTGATTTAGTTGAAATACGAGCCCATAAAGGTGCAGGTTATTACAAATTGTTAATAATGTAACCATGTTAAAACAAATTTTCGTATGGTTTTTAAACCCCAGATATTGGATTTGAAAATGATATCTTTTGTGATCGGCATAAAAGGATGTTGGGTTTATCCCAAACGATATATATAGAAACCATAGTAAATGTTTAATATGAAGCATATAAGGTAGATTCCTTATGCATCAGAAATGTGAATCATCATATGTTCTATATTGTCTATTATACCATGATTCACTTATATACCTTATACATTGAGCGAGTATCAAATTCGAATAAAGATCACTAAACGGTAATAAGGAGCATTCATTAGTATATACGAAATATAATTAAATTGTTTAATAGAAACAACAAACTCCTTATGAAGGAATATTCAAACTCGAACCTTATAAGTGATATTGAGCATAGTATATCGATCATGAATTCTTGTTCAATGTTAGCTATAGAGTTTTAAGTTGGAATAGTTCCAAACAAAAAGTTGTGGTTGATTTAACCTAAAGGCTAAGTACATTGCCTTTAATAAAGCCGCAATAAAAGGCGCATACACAATGAACAAATTTATAACTGAACTAGGGATGATTCCAAATGTTAAGAATCTCATGATATTTTTATATGATAATAATGTTGCGATATATATATATATATATATATATATATATATAAATAAATAACCTAAAGCTCCATATGATAAAGATACTCCGAAAATTCAACATGATAAAGATAAGTTATCAATAATGGAGAGCTATTGATTGACAGAGTTGATAATTAAGACAATATAACGTACTCGTTCACTAAGGGACTAGCTTGATTAGTTTGGAGAAGAAAGATCTAAAGGATAGCATTAAGATTCCATAATTAACCCCAACTGCAAGTTGGAGATTGAGAGAGTTAGGGGTATGTCCTTAGAGGCAATTATGTTAATTGTTACATAAATCTAACTCTGTGACCAGTCTTGTTCAAAGTAAAGGAATTTGATTTCTATTTATAATTTGTTATATAGTGTACTATTAGTTAAGTATTTAATTTACAGTATATAAGTAGAAAATCCTTAAATTATATGTTATGTAATAATTGGTTAAATTGTTGTAATCATGAGAAAGTTGTCGACATAGAATAACATACTGTTTTAAATATTCATGGGCAAGGTATTTCAAGAAAGCATTACATCCGTTGAGACGTGAGTATTTAATGCTCTCCAAATGATGTGCAGTGTTTTACTCATGACTGTTGGAGGCACTAAGGAATTAAATACTAGTAGTTTTTGGATAACTATGCAATGACTCACCCAAGAGTATCCTGTTGGTTAATAGCAATTAAGTCAAATAGGAAATTTGAAAGAGATGATGTTACACAGTTCTTTCGACTTGAGAATACTATTGAGCTTCAATGTGAATACTCTATTTTGATTATACTTAGTTCATCGAAAGGCAACCATTGGTACCTATAGTAACGTCTAAGTTGAACAATTATAAGTGAAACACTATCCAATAGAGAATTCGCCTCCTCGTTGTATGAGGTTGGTATTACGGTCATTTGTAGTCAACTCAAAGTCAAAATTTAGGGCCAAAGTAGTACGGTTAATAACAAATATCATTATGAACAAAGGGATTTGCCTATGGACTAACAAAGATAAATATGGATCATATTGGAATTTTGACAAAATAAAACTCCATACATCTTACAGTGATATAATGGTGATGAAGAGAACTAGTGTAAATAATCGTTACAAAAACGTACCGATTATATTATAAAACTGGATTTTACCGATGAAGAATTAAAAGCGATAAATTCAATGACATCGCATCACTAGCTTAAATGATGTGTGAACATTAATATTTGAATTATTCAATTTTAATTTGACTAAACTTACACATACAAGTCACACAAGTGCATTGTTGATTTCTTTGAAACACCATATGATTTTACTGATTTACATTTTTATAAATTAATTAAAATAATTAATATTTATGAAATATTAATCAATTGTTTATTTGATATATAGAGGCTATTAGTATTTTTTAGGTGTCATTAGTAATTGATTGGATGCGTATATAAAATTATATATGTACATATCCATATACAATATTGATACGTACAATTTAGATTATATTAATTACTAAACGGGTTTGGAGTTTTTGTTGACCCATGTAGCCAATGTATGGCAGACCTTGACTTAGGAAGGAAGGAGATATTTTTTTATCTAAATCCTTGATCTGGATCTTAAAATAAGGTAAGAGAAGAAAGAGTAATATGAGGAGATTTTATCTCCTCCTCCTTCTCTATTTAGGCCAACCATCCCCTCATTTTTTCTCTCTTGAAACTCCCTTCCCCTTGGCTTCCATACCCAAGAAACTTACCTCTTATAGCCATGCATTACTGTACCCCTAAATACATTAAATCAAAACAAATTGTGGTACAATAGATCATTGTAAGGTCTAATGATCGATTCAAGCTAAATCTTTAAGATCTCACCAAACAAGGAGCATTCAAAGGCTGATGTTCAAAAAGTATAATTCCTTTTTAATTTTAATCAAATACATCTTATGAAAAGTAAATTATACAACAATTTGTATTGACATCGGCTATCTTCCTTTTTTATCTGTTATTAAATCACACTAAATTATCTATATTAATTAATATTGTCATTTAGATTTTTATATAAAAAATTTGTTCAATTCAGTCATGAATATTTATCTATATTTTTTATATATACGCACACACATATTATTTTTAAGATTATTTTTAATAATTTAAAACATTATGTCAAGGCCCGTTTTTTGTACCCTTTTGACAATAAACCACACATGTCCAACTCAAATTGCACGAAAAGACAGAACATGAAAGGTATTAAAGAAAATAGACAGAACAGAATCTCATACGAATGAAATAATATATAATATTGAATAATATCTTTACAACAGGAAACTTTTAAAATACATGTATCAGAGTCTAACCTAAATTCAGCTTGGACAGTTATAAACATTTGTCCTTACAATTACTGATAAACATCAAAACAAACAGACAGCAACGAATTATAGAATATGTCATACGTAGATGAATATCTCCATATCTCCACCGAAAACTTCAAATGTTTTCGACTAAACCTGAAACTACTCGGATCTGACCCGAGTATTGAAAATACTAGGATCAAGATTGATAAACCAGCGTGAGAAAAACTCAATAATAAATGACGGTGTCATACATTAGCATTTGAATAAAATCCTTTGAAAAGAAAGAGTATGTCATAAGACCACACCCACCATAAACGCGGATGGGTTTTACCTTATGATAACTAAAACACTTTTATATCAAAACATTTGATATTATTTTTAATGACATCTCTTTGAAAACATTTGCAAATAAACTAATTAATCTTAGCCAAAATTGTTACATTAATTAAATTCCAACGTAATAAGTATACAAACAAAACCGTAAGTTCTTATTGGGGAATGGATTTCCATACAAATGACCTACTGAAGTGACTACCTTTCGGCAGTACATCTCTAGAGAAATGTACCGAGGACCATCATAAAGGATACTTTACCAACACAAGACTGATGTAATGACCCATAAATTTTCAATAATTAAAATAGTTAATTTAATTAAATTTTGTGATTCAATATTGAGAGAAATAAAAAAATTGAGATATATTAATGAAATAATAGCCAGAATAAAATGTAATAGTGTTAATCTATGTTAATTATTAATAAATTGAATGAAATTCCAATTAATTGAAGTAATATAAATGTTATACTTGAATATGAATCGAATATAAGAAAACAAATGAAAATATTGAGTTAACCAATGAAATAATGGATAGTTAATGGTAACTGAATAAAAATAGTCTTATAAAAGAAATTGTAACATTTATTGGTAAGTGATAAACTTATAAATGTAATTAAAAGTAAATGGTAACAATTGTTATAAGTTGCCTATTTATTTAGTTCATTAGATTTAATTTAAAATCAATTGCAATTAATTCACTTAATTATTGCAGTAAATGTAGATTAAATGGGTAAGTGAAGAATGTTAATTCAATAAGATGTAACCAATGTAAATTCTACTCATAATATGATAATTGAGTGAATAAAAAGAATTGAAAATCAAATTATTGGAATTTAGGCTATAATTAATGGATTTATTGCAATTAAATGAAACTAAATATAACGTGAATTGAAATTAAGATGAAATGGGAAAGTATAAATGTACTAAGACATAAACCAATGTTAATTATATCCATAAGATGATAATTGATTTAATAACAGGACTGAAAATCAAATAAACGAATTTATTAGAAATTTAGTTTATAAGCACTGAACTTATTGAAATTGAAATTTAACACTGGAAATATGCAATATTCAATAATAAATTGATATAGAAACTTGTTATAAAGGATTATAAATTACCAAGTAAGCCAAAATGATAGAAATTGTGATTTATTAAATTTGAACTGAAAAATGATTTAATTAATTAAATATTGAATTATTGAATTAACAGAGATATAGCCATTTTGGCAATTGACTCGGATTTCGACAAAACTAGTTTCGTCGGATCCATAACAGTGAATTATTATAGGATTTCATGTTTCATAACGATCGGACTTGTCGTTTGATCGTACGGGCTCGAAACGCCTAGAAATCAATTTAATTGAAATCAATTTGAAATAAGCTGATTTTAATTTAACTTCTTCATACGATGGAATTTGAACTTGAAACATGTTCCATTAGGTTTAAAAACATTGAACACGTCTATTTTGATATATGGGATGACCCATTTTCGTTTCAAGAACGAAATGGGCTTTTCGAGTCGTTTATCATTCAACTCCCAATTCGATCTGGTCCATTCTTTTCTATTTCAGCTATACCTATAAACAGCCTATTATTAACCCTAGTTATTCCTTATTCTATTTGTCTATACATACATTCCCTTCTCAACTCCTTTCCAATGGCAGAACATATCCAAAATTCCGAACCATTCATTCAATTTCAAATTCAATTCAAAAATTAATACTCCTCAAACCCTATCGAATTATATATTGATATAAAGCTCTCGATGAGAACATGTCAAATTTGTTGTTTTTTTTTCAATCTGGATTGCTGAATGGCTAGACTGGGCGACTTAATCATGGCCTTTCATTGGGATTTGATCAACTTTGACAGATCGCCAATTCGAAGGTGCAGTTTTGTCGAGGAGGCCGACTGGATTGCATCCAGGTGATTGGGAGGGTGAATTGATGGTTCGAACGCCGGGTTTAATTTGAACTAGGGTTTGATAAGTTGGCGGCGGCTAGGTTTTTGGGCAACGTCGATCGAGATTCGAAGGCGCCAGCCACGTGTAGGCCTTTGGGGAGGATCGGCGAGCTAAGGTGAGCGGCCGCGACGTGGAGGCGGTTTGGCTAGAGGCGCGCTACCTGGGTTCGAAGGCGGTGGCTTCTTCGTGTTCACATATGCATACTAGGGCTTGGGATGAAGATGGCTACGTGGCAGGTAGCGATTTGCCATTTAAAACTAATTTGTATATTTTATAATTAAAACCTATTAATGTTCTAACGCGTATAACTTTTGCATAAGAGGTCCAAATCATGCGTGGTTTCTTGCATTGGGATCGTATAAAAATTTTGGATATTTTGATGCTAATTTGGATGAATTCTGAGACCGTTTGAATTTTGGGCTCAAACTGAATTTTAATTCGATTTAAATTCAAAGGTGAATTATTTGACTCACTCACAACTTCTAAGATTTCTTATGTTAGTTAAATTTAACTGATGATGTGTTTAAAATTTGTTGATTGCAGTTTGGTTTGTTAAATTGTTATTTCTGGTTAAATTTGACTTTTATCGCATTTAATTATCGTTTAATTTAATATTGAATTTTAATTGTCAAATTTAATATCTGTATTGATTACCTGTTATCTATTGATGCTTATTGATTGGATTGTATTGGATGATGATTGTGATGCATGTTTGATCGTTGATATTGGATGACTGGATGTTGTATGTTGTTATAATACTACAAGTACACTATGGGTTGAAATGATACATACCCGAACGATCTATAGATTAGGGAAAAATCATTATGGGATGAAATGATAGACTCGAGCTGTTTTATGGATTTTTAATATTAATTCGAAATTATGGTTTGAAATGATATACAACCATAAAATTTTAAAATGCGGATTGAAATGATAATTATCCATATCACTTGACCCTAGGGTAGAGAATTATATACGGACACCGGATTGTTAAATTAAATGATTTTAAAACCTTGATTTCGAATCCAGTTAAACGATATTTTGAAATAAAATTTGATTTATAAAATTTGAATTATTATTGGAAATCAAATTTTATGCTGAAATGTGAATTGATTTAAAGGAACTACTTTAAGAAATTAAATTGAAAGTTTAAAGTTGAATTTCATGTTTAAATGAAATTTATCAAAATCAAGTTATTGAATTTGGTTTGAAATATAACATTGAAATGTATTGAAATTGGAATTATTTAAGTTGATATTTCAAATAGGGATTGGAAAGAATTTGGATTGAAGATTTCAAAACTGGGTCCTATTGATTTGGAATTGTAATGTCCAGATATATTGGAATAAAATAAATAGTTAAATTGACATTAGTTTCAAATTCATATTTTAATATAAACTGTTTTAAAAATATATTATTTTAAAGACTTTAATTATTAAGATTTTCAAACTGTTAAACTTTTATGACCTATAAATAACTATACTAAAATCAGTTTAACCTATTTTAAACCATTTAATCTATATTAAAACTAATTTACACATTTTAACTTATTTTAAATCTAACTAATCTATTTTAAAGCTATTTAATCTATTTTAATTATATTTAATATAATTTAAATCTATTTCACTATCTTAAATCAATTTAACAATATCTTTAATCTATAATTAAACCACTTTAGAGTATTTAGCTTTTTATAAGTATTTTAACTATGTATAACTATGTAACTGTTTAAAACTATTTAAACTATCATTCTAAATTTCAAACTAAATAAAGTATATGTGTATATTTTAAATTCTCGATTTAAAGTGAATAGGGTTAAGTAATATTATAACCTAAGTTGGGATTTAAATTACATATTTGATTTTGAATATGAGGTTTTGAAATGAGGGTTTAACTATTTTGAAAATATGAATTCGAAAATGAATATAATCTCGAAAGCAATATGGTTTGAATTGAATATGATATTTTGATATCAACTATGAAATGGTTCTGAAAATATAAAAGAACCATCCGGTATGTAATAAGCGATTAGTTGTTAAAGAGACCGAAAATGAAGTAGGATGGTTTGGCGAGCGATTCTATATAAGGTATTTACGTGACCCTGACTCCTATGAGTCAGCTTGATGCGGCTAAAATCAGGAGCCACGCTGGGCCAAGTGAGGTCATTCCTTCTATCGGACATACTTCTTCGATATTATATTCTGACATTGTGATTTGATTTAGTGGCCACCCTTGATTTTGATTTGGGAGTGTGTTCCGAGGTAGGCGATAGTAACTGCTATGCATTACCACCAGTCCGAATAAACAAATGGTATATCTACCCTGGCATTTCCTCGTGTGTCGTGGCGCACGCCCTATCATGCCTTCTACGAGTTTGTTTTGTACCATACCTATGGAGTGCCCTCTGATGGCCCTCCAGTTTATCGAGGAATTACTATACTGTATAGACTATGGGAATATATAAAACGTGTTGAGGGGGATATGTGTAACGCCTTAACGCTATTTTAATACTTTACATTACTGTAGACACTATTATAGTAGCGTATTGTACTAAATAGTAGATAGTTTAATGGATCTTTAGGAGATGTCAATTCCGAACATCTCTTAAGTTATTGCACTTATGTTAAACACTGGATAGGAGATGTATAACCTCGTAAACATCTTTGACGTCGTTCCACTCATATTTATTTACCGCTGATTTAACTCATATAAGAACTTATAGTTCTGACTCGACTATTTTGCCTTTTTAATTCACTTGGGTCAGCCTGAGCATTTTAGGATTTGAAGACCTTATTAAGGATGACGACGAAGATTTGTGCTACTATTATTTACTATATTTATTGCAATGCATTCATACTGTTCCATTGCATTATTTATTTATCTCTGATATGTGTAACACTGATTCAATGTTATATAATTATAATCAAATGTTTTGTAAACAGCTTCACGAACTGTTGTTTGGTTATTAAATTTTGTCATTCCGCTGTGATATTCTATTTTATTTTTTTCTTTCTCTGCTTTTTCTGGTTTACCCCAATAACAATATGCCCTTTTGTATGGTATATGTATGATGTGTGTGTCTGCTTAAAACATCCAAAAAGGCAGGTCGTTACAACCTGCCTATCTTTGTAACTAAATAGTACAGAATATATCATCCCCTGGTCGTTACCGACTTTTAACTGAGCACTCTCTAGCGTACAAACCACATAATTTACATATTGAACGTAATAGCGGGAATAAATATATCTAAAAGGGATGATTATACCCTAATTAGGAATGATTCACTTAGTCTTGCTGCATCTAACCCTGTTTCGGTCATTTCCGGTTGATGAGGTCGAGGCTACGATTAACTTTTCACATAGCACATCTTCTTTCACTTTGAATGTCGCATTGCAATTCCACATTCAAACGGCTGATTTCTATAAACGTATAACTTCCTGAGCTCGTATGTCTCAGGAAAGGGTGTTAAGCTAAGAGAAGGTGCCTTCTTCGCCACCGACTAATATACTTTTATAGAGATCGCCCATTGTGATTTGGAATGCAAGGTCGGACATTTTTCAAAACAATTTCATTTTGGGACCGAACGAAATCGAAGGTACTTTCCTCGGCCATTACTATGCAAGAAGTCCTCGTGGTTTTGAGAACTTTCATAACAAAGAGACCACTGCTACAATATAGTAAACCGGGGGTTTGTCCCCAATTAATCAATAAGTAGTCCCTCGTTATTATTCATCTCAATATCTCAATCTGCAAAACATCTTCATTCTTCGAACACGTAAATTTGTTCGAAGTGGTTTCGGATTGGAATCACCCAAATCCAACCCTCGTTCCTTCGAAATCCAATTTTCGATAAAAAATGAATATGAGTATATAGGATTTATTAAATCTCTTTTCACTTTAATTCTTCTCGAATGATTTCAAAATCTCTTCCTTTTGTCCTAGAGTAATTCTAATTTAATTCATTCTTTTTCTTTGGATAATATTTCAAATTTCCTCACTTAACACTTGATCCTAATTCCTTAACTTTTAGACGGGTCAAAAACAATGTTATTTAAGACATTATTTACTGTAAAACCTAAAATCAATCTTAGCAAACATTATCGACTAAATAGGATCATAGAAATCATTTTAATTTTAATCAATATCAATTTCTGTATTCAAAAAGTGCTATGGGTGGAATAACGGTGAAATCACCTTTTTAAATTCCATGAATAGGATGAGTTCCCTCTTTGGATTTTAATACCAAGTATAAGAAGTTGATCTCCATGCAATCCAAGTTATAGTTTATTCATTTTGGAGATTGCTTAAATTTTGGTTAATACCAATCTTCTTTTATTTTAGAAACTTAATACCATCTTTTTAGAGCATCTGTGCTTTCCTTTCAATCTATTCCTCCCTTTCCTAAAAAGAGAAAACAGAGGCCAGGTGAGTTCAGGGCACTGGTTTTTCCATCCCTAACCTTAGCAAAACACCTTGTTTTATCTTCCTAGACATCATAAGTGGGACAAATGTATTAGTCATTTCCGCATACTCAGTTATCAACTTTATTTTGGAATTGATTTTAGGATTCCAAATTATCTTTTAAATGCTTAACTATCCTTTTAAAAACATTCATAATCAATTCTAGGAAAAATTGTTACATTTAAACCCATATTCCAAAAGTTATAGAATTTGCAGCATAAAAATGCTACAAAAAGTGCTATATAAGCTTATTTGACTTAAACAACTTTTTAATATTTGAAAATTCATATTTTTCGCTTCAAATATATACTAAATTATTTAAATTGATTTATCAAATTTATTCCATATTTTTCCATAATTAAAAATGTTCATATAAACAGATTTCTCGTTATGGTCACTTAACTACACTAGTGCGATTTTTCTAAGAAATTGATTTGGATATATTTTAAGATATACTGAATGAAATCTTGATTTTCTATCTTTGTTTAGAAGGTATGGATATAATAGTCCGAAATTTTCTTATCTCGAAGAATTACGAGCTATATTTCACTCTATATGCTTGTTTGAACTTTTCGGCGCGAAATCGCGAACTACCGTTGCACGACGCGCCTAGTTTTAACTTATTTTTTCAATACTTGCAATAATTTATCCAAATTAAATTTATTTACTTATAAAATCATTAAAAATCATTTTAAATCAATATTTTCACTTTTTAAAGTATTAAAAATGCATTTTCACTATTTCCATGTTATAATATTACTATATTCCTACTATTTTAATATTAGTTTTAAATTCCAATTTCAATTCAATATCAACTCTAACTTCAAATTAAACTTAGTTAAAACTTATATTCGAATCTAATTCCAATTCCAATTTAGATTTCAACCTTAATCTCATTTTCAAATTTCAAAATCGATTTCAATTTCAATTTCGCTATTTTTTTTACGTCTAGTTTTACTTCAATTTCAAATTCTCTTTTATTTCCACTTTAATTTCAGTTCCAATTAAAATGAGACTTATTTTTCCAAAAGTATATCCACCAAATTAGGGTCTTATTTAATAAAGGGAATACTTAATCAAAATGAGCATAGACAAGTTTAACATTGATCACTAAGGTAATTATGGTCCATACACAAAATAATATGATAAATAATTACAATCATAAACACTTGCAACTATTCAAACATAACACAAGCACATCCAAACATCCATAACAACATTTCAAAGGGTGTATACTTGCATGTAATAAGATGATTATTATAACAAAATCAAAATACGATCTTTTAAAAGCGGTGAGAATTTTCTCACCTTTATTTCTACTCCGTCAATCTTTTATGTAAGCTAGCGCCTCTCGAACTAACGTGCTATTTTTTGAACACTCGAATTTTGTCGTTTTCCTTTGCTTCTCCTTTTTTCTTTTCTTTTTCTTCTTTTCTCTTTTTTTTTTTTTTTAAAATGGAGTGTGGAAGTTCGATCTTGGGTGTGTCGGAGGGTGCGGACTTGGAGATGAAGGGTGTGGGGGTACGTAAGTGTGGGAAGGGGTAGAGCTTGGATAGGTTGGTGTAGGCCTCGGGTTCGGGCTTGTGGCCGTGGGTAGGTGGTGTGGAGGGTGGGTACAACCTTGGCGCGGTGGATTTTAGCTTGGGTATGGGTGGATGTGCATTTGGCAGAGGTGGATGTGGTTGTAGGTGGTGGTGGAGCTTGGTGGAGGTAGTGGACGAGAATGGAGAGGTGTGAAGCCATGGAAATGAAGGAAGAAGGAGGAAATGAAAAGGATGGAGAATGATTTTTTGGTAAGGAAGTGAAGATATGCATGCTTATTTATACATGTAGTTTCTTGCCAAATGACTATAATGCTCTTCTCTACTTTTTTGACTTTTAAACCATACTTAAACACTTTCTCCAAGATGAGAAAGAATGTGCATTAATGAGAAGAGAAAGTTGGATGTGATCTTAAGTCCTTAAGTAATGATTTTGCCTCTTTTTCTTAAATTTTAAACGTTCAATTATTCATTTTCTTAATTTCCATACAATACAAGAATTGGCATTAATGGGAAGAGATGGTTTAGTAATGATGTTGTTTAGTATAGATTTATTTATAGGTTTATGTCAAATCATGTTACTTTTTGAATTATTTATTTAATTTAACTTTTCAAAAGAAAACCTCTTTTGTCTTTTAGTGCTAAATATAATGTGTTTTAAAAGTATGTAAAGTTGTATATACGTGTTAGAAAACATATCATGTTGCAACAACTTGACGACAACTTGTTTTGGTTGAAAATGGTGTTTTTGTTGACATATTTTTACAGTCAAATTTTGACGTTTTCGTTAAACTATATATTCAAGTAAACCAAACTTAAAATGAACTTTTTACTTCTTTTAAATAAATTAAAACATGTCTATTCATATTATAAAAAAAATTAAATAATATTAAAATCTATATTTTTACAATGTATGTAAAATTGAAAAAATGTGACAAATTTTGGTTATTTTTGTAAAACGATTAGTAATATACTTTTAAATCTTTTAATATGCTTTTATTATTTTTATTATATGTTTCTAATAATATTTATCTTTTTAAATAAATATTTAAACATATTTATTTAAGCCTTTGTTTATTTTTATCAAAACTTAACATTTGCTGATTGGTTCTAAGATCCAAATTTATACTTTTTAATTAGTAGTTAAAATAACAAATAATTTCTCTATTATTATTTTTATTTTTAACTTATTTAATTAGTAGTGGCGTAGTGGTAAGATACTTGCTTCCTGGTAAGCAGGTCGTAGGTTCTATTCCCGTCTGCCCTACTCCCAATTTCAAGGCGCGGAGGTGGGTCCCCGTTAATCCTATAAATATGGTTGGGGGCATCAAATCTCTATGCTGGGCTGGCTAACCTCCCTCATGTCTGTGGTCAGACCAGGCAGGTTGGGGGCTCTTCCTATCCCTTCCATTTCATCAGGGCTCTGGGTTGATTTTTTTTTTTTAAAAAAAATCTCATTTTTGAAGAAGTGAAATTACGGGTCGTTGCATTCTCTCCTACTAAAAGCATTTCGTCCTCGAAATGAAAGTTAGATTAAGGAATCGATCTCATACTCGTATCCTCAAACATTTTTACTTATTTATGCTGATGATAGAAAAAATGCATATATAAAAGGAGGTTAACACTATAACAACACTAAAACAAATGATACCAAAATACATACAGAGATTCCCCGCACTAACATGAGTATTTATCATGTACTTAAGGTTATATATACATACATCAAGTAAGACATCTATCTATTCATCCTATTGCACTCTGCACACTTAAGATAACATATACAACAACCCAACAAGACTATACATCCAAAAACAACCAAACTTATACTATATTAACATAACTGATACATCCTACATAACCCATCCCCTGACATGGGCATGAGCTACATGCTTGAGGTCCATATACACATACATACCAAAACATAAGTCTAACCCCTATATCAATGCCTACTATTTAGGGTAACTATCCAACTATATGTAAATAGACCCAAAACATCATACTATATGTGATATTTGATTTGATCTAGTATTTGAATCCACAACTTTACTTCCGAACTAGTATTGATCCCCCGAATTTCTAGTGTAGACTTTGATCAGGTTTCTTGATCATAAACCCTTGTTTTTCTTGCATAGCTCTCAACTATGATAGAAGACTTGAATGCATAATCACAAACCCTCATCGATGTTCGCCGTTGAGAATCGAGTGATAAATCCTTTCTTGGATTGGTGTAAACACTCAAAGTTCTGTACTAAAATCTTAGTTCAAAAATTTATGTGCCAAAATGATCTATGCATAACTTACGTATTTATTCACATTCATTTTTACCTAATATATTTCTTTAAAATTCCTATTAATTCAAGTTTATTTCACAACCTTTTACGTTTTACTAAACCCATTGTTACTTAAGCATACAAATGTTAGTTAACTTGTATAATATACCTTTACTTCCAAAGAGTATATGTACATATCCCCAAATGTCAAACCGTCATTACTTCAATTAGGGTGTGTAACAAATGTGGAATTTTACTATTCTTCCAAATTAATAAGTTATGAAACCTAATCCTTAGTTTTATTTATCTAAGGTCTTAATTTAGCTAATATTATTTATCTAATCCATATATTATATGACAACTTTACTACATGTTCATCCTTTTCTTACTAATTCTATGATTATCTACTTAGTTTATTTACCTATCAATTTTCTAAACAAACTTTTAACCATAAATCCATCAAATACCTTATAGTTAATTCATATGGTATTTGTTTATTTAAACATTTTCGTCCCATACTTAACCAACTAACCATATTATTCGAAAATATCCACTTCTAATCTTACTTCATTACAAATGTTACCCTAAATATATCACTAATTCAAAGTTTTTATATTAGGATGTTATTTCTTATATCTCTTATTCCTAAATTTCACTTTAATTCTAACTTAATCAAAGTGTCTAAATTTCTAATTACCTTATCTCCTTTATACATTTTAGAACTTATCCTTTTATATTATATTTACCCAAAGTCTCAATTTAGGCTTGTCATTTTCTATCTTATTGATAAGAAATTTTCTAATTGTTCATTTTCTTTTTACTTCTTTAATTACAACTTCTAACTGCAATATTATCATCAAATATCTTATAGTCAAATTGTGAAATTTACTTCACAAGATATTTGTACTTAGCTTTTAAATCAACCAAATTTGATGATCATTAAACCATTAACCAAAAGTTTAATGGTATATGAATAAAATTCTAAATTCTAGCTTTCAACTAATTGATTCTTATCTTTATAGTTAAATTGTGCAATTCTAATCAGAAGATATTCATATTTTAGTTTTACTAAGCCAAATTTCAAACAATCCTTAATTTCTAACCCAAAAATAATAGGGGGTTTTTGGCTCGAGGAAAAAGTTAGGGAAAATTTTAGTTTCAGGGATAAGAAGTTTGTTTTTTAGGATGAAGGACACTTTTTGGAGTAAATCATAGAATGATAGTTGTAACTATCATTTTCAGTTTACACTAAAAAGTGTCACTCGGACTAAAAAGCAAACTTGTTGTGCCTGAGACTAAATTTTTTTGCAACTTCTTCCTTGTGCCTATTTACCTGAAAATAATACCTTTTATATATAAAATATATACCCAAGGTAAAATTATTTGATTTACCAACTTTTAAAATAAAACATTTTTATAAAATTAAAAAATACACGCTCATAAATAATACTCTCAAAACTCATTCTAGGGTGTTACTAACACTATCTATAATGAGTTACTCATCCTAGTATATTACTAATCCTATCTCTGATGAGTCTTTACCTATACTAAAGCCAAGGTTCTCCCTTAACCTTCGGCTTTGATACCAAACGTTAAGGCCCTTTTTGTACCATTTGAATCGAAAATAAACCACACATGTCCAACTTAAATTGCATGAAAAGATGGAACATGAAGGGTAATAAAGAAAATAGACAAAATAGAAGTTCGCACGAATGGAATAATATACAATATTGAATAATATCTTTATAGCAGAAAACATTTAAAATACATATATCAGAGTCTAACCTAAATTCAGCTTGGATAGTTATGGACATCTGTCCTTACAAATTGCTGACATACATCAAAACAAACAGACAGCAGCGGATAATAGAATATATCATACGTAGATGAATATATCCATCTCTCCTCTGGAAACTTCAACCGTCTTCGACTAAATCTGAAACTACTTGGATATGACCGAGTATTGAAAATACCCGAATCAGGCTTGGTAAACCAATGTGAGAAAAACTCGATAATAAATGACAGTGTCATATATCAGCCTTTGAATAAAATCCTTTGAAAAGAAAAGAGTATCTCATATGACCACACCCACATATAAGCACAGACCATTTTTTACCTTATGCTAACTAGAACACTTTTATATCAAAACATTTGATATTATTTGTAATGACATATCTTTGAAAACATTTGCAAATAAACTAATTAATCTTAGCCAAAAAATTTACATTGATTAAATTCTAGCATAATAGGTTTACAAATAAAACGTAAGTTATTATTGGGGAATGGATTTTCATACAAATGACCAGGTGAATGGACTACCTTTTGGCAATACATCTCTAGAGGAATGTACCGAGGACCATCACAAAGGATCCTCTACCAACACAAGACCGACCTATCTTTGTAACTAGATAGTACCGAATATATCATCCCTCGATCGTTACAGACATTTAACGAGCACACTCTAGCGTACAAATCACATTAATTTACATCCTGAACGCCATAAGGAGAAGAAATATATCTAGAAGGGTATGATCATACCATAATTGGGAATGACCCACTTAGCCTTGCTGCATCTAATCATGTTTCGATCATTTTAGGTTGATGAGGCTTGAGGCTACGATTACCTTTTCACATTGCACATCTTCTTTCACCCCTGACCAGTTTGAATCTTTTGAAAATAGTTTGAATAGTTTTAAAATAGTTTGAATTATTAAAATAGCTAAAACAGTTTGAATGGTCAAAATAGTTAAAATAGTTTAAAACGGTTAAAATAGTTTCAAAGTCAAACCGGTCCAATTCCAACTTCCCAATTCAAATCAATTCAAATTTCCATTCATTCGATTCAATTTCGATTTTTAATTCAAATCGATTTGAATTCGATTTCAAATTAATTCAATTCCACTTTCAAACCCAATTAATTCAACTTCAATCTATATCAGGTTTCGAGCTCGATTTTCAAAGTATCGATTCAAAACATTTAAACCAAATTATCCTTCAATATTCAGTTTAAAATCCCAATCCTCAAATAAATTCAATTCCGAGCTCAATTTCGAAATATCATTTTTATATCACTTTCACTTAGTAATATTCAAAGTTCGAGTAAAAGTTCAATCTTTTAAAACAAATCAATTTATGAAATTCAATCATATTCCGATTCTAAGTCCAAAATCTCAACTTCAATTATTTAACAATTTCTTTTAACCAAAAATTTGTTTCAACATTTCAAACTTCTATTCATGGTTAATTCAAACTTCATAAATTCAATTTTCATTTCTTTAATTTCAAAACCATTGAATACTTTCAAAACCAAACTTTTAAAATTATTTAATTTAGCCAGTCCGGTGTTCGTATATAATTTTCTAACCTATGGCCAAGTGATCGGTTATTTCAATTTAATTTCGAGGATGGATATATATCATTTCAATCCAAATTATGGTGTCAGAGGTATGTATCATTTCAACCTATTTCTTAATTCATTCGAAATAATTCAATTTATAGTTTATATACTGTAAATAATATACGGGGTGATAACAGGCCATATCAAAAAAATTAACATCCAAATCTTCCAAAATATCAACCAATAGCTTCCATCACCATCAATTATCCAAACAATCATATAATCCACAGCAATTTCATAGTTGTAAATTTCAGGTAATTTACTGATAATTAAATCCCAATTTCAAGTTGACTGTCGATTTTAATTTTTAAGATTTAATTCAATGACAATCTAGATGACAATTAAATTCATCAAACAATGACAAATAAAATTTACATCACTTCATAATATCAAATTTAACTAACACAAAATACTCCGGTACGTTGTGAGCATTATAAAACACTCTCCTTAGGTTTACGTTGACAAACGTTCAAATTTTAAATTGAATCGAGCGCGTTCGATTTAACCTAAAAATTTAAAGAACTCCAAACATCTCCAAATCTGCGCTGCAGCATAGACCTTGTCTTCGCGTTTCCAGCATCGCCAGTTTCGTCCTATTTCAACCTCGTATGGATGAGATATGAACTTTTTAAAGTTTGCATATAACTTTATATAATAAAATTCCCATCTTTTTTTATTTTTTTAATACCATCAAAATCTGGCCATTGATCCACCCTTTAACAAATCAAGGCCGCAGCTTGCAATCCCTTCTTCTCCTTGCTCAAGTTCGTATTCTCTAGGGTCACGCATGCAACCCATCTCGTCTTTGTTCAACCCAATGTCGCGACCACCACGTTCAACTTGAGATCGATCAGGTGCCTCCATCTCAAAGCCCTCCACACAAGGCACCACCACCTGGAACTTGGTTGAACTCGGCTTCGCCTACGTATCGCTATTCACGTACAAATTCCCGTACTTTTCGACCAATTTCTGATCATCTTATCGAGCTTCGCGATCATCCACCGTACAGATGTGCAGCTTTCACTGAGATCTACAATTGCCTAGTTGATGATTTTAGCTAATTATTGAAGGATTTTGAATAATTAAGGAAAGAAGCACGAAGCCTTTCGGCCATTGAACTTTTAAGTGGCGGCTATGAAAGAAATGGTTAGGGTTTCAGCTATTATTCCTATATATATATATATATATACATATATATATATATATAAACGAATTTTTATTTTATTTTATTATCATTTTCTCCAAAATTTCATGCTTTTTCAAACTAACTCCAAACAACACATTCTTCCTGGCGTTCATAATGTTTTACCTATATTCCGAACATAATGGAACATGTTTTAGGACCTAATTCGATCGTACGTGGAAGATATCTTTTTTGAATCGAATTAAAATATTAAATTTTCGATATTTATTTCAACGCGTTTATATCTCGTACGATCAAATGATAACTCCAAAAGCTACAAAATTTGAAATCCGATAATAATACATTATTACAAATCCAATGGAATTGGTTTCGTCGAATTCCAAGACTGTGCTCCGGAAGGCTATTTTTTTTGCTCGTCGATTTAACCGAGTGATTTTCAAAATCGTCGAAATCATTTAAAATTTCGATTTTAAGACTTTACTAAATTTGTTATAATTCAAATAGAGTTTATATTCATATTAGGAATCATTTCGATTTATTTTAAATCAAAATTCGATTATTACGTTATTATCCTATATTAAATTCCATTATTAATTTAATTATGAAATTCTCAATTTATAACTTGTCGACTTTTTATTTCCACTCAAAAGTCAAATATTATAATTCCAACCCAAATAGGATTAATTAAATTTTTAGAAATCATTTTCATGTTCATTTATTCCATATTCACAAATTATCCCAATTTCAAATATTAAATTACTATTTACCCAAATCCAATTAAATCGTTGTATTTGAAATTATAAATTAGTTTACGAATTCTTCCAAATTCTTCATGTCATTATCTTCAATGCCTATTATTACTAAAATATTTCAAATTATTTTATTCCAAGATTTATTTCTATTTAAATAGTTCACAATTATTATTCAACTTCAGTTATCGATTATAAATCTAGCTAATAAATAATTTCATTCCAAATCCTATTATCGCCAAAGCCTCAAATAAGTTTATTCCAAAAAATTTATTCAAGTTCATATCAAATACCAACATTCAAAAGTCATTAAATTTTTATTTTTAACCATATTAATTTGATAATTACATTAAATCTACTAACTTAAAATAGATAAAATACGGGTTGTTATAGTTTGTTTCATCCCTAACCCTAGTTATACAGCTTGTTTTATCTTCTCAGATCTCACAGGCGGGACAAATGTACTAGTCGTTTCTTCATACTCAGTTATCAACTTTATTTTGGAATTGATTTTAATTCTCTAAATTATATTTTAAATGCTTAATTATCCTTTTAAAAACATGGATAATCGATTCTAGGAATAATAGTTACATTTAAACCCATATTCCAAAAGTTATATAATTCGCGGCATAAAAGTGTTGTAGATAGTGTTATATAAGCTTATTTGATTGGTAAATGCCCGCAAATCCGTACCTATTTGAGTCTACAATATTTCACCACAGTTCAACTCAAATTGGGCGGAAATACGAATCTTTAGGGTAAAGAAGAAAAAAGGTAAAAGAAAATAGACAACAATACAGATCTCACAATCACAGCGGAACAAAATATAAATATAACAACAAATTTTTATACAAAGGAATCTGTAACAGTTTATATATTTACAATCATCAGAGTACGACAATCAATACATCAATTTGGGTAGTTATAATAACCTGTCCTCACACGGCAGAATAAACGTTGTATATGTCTGAAAATCTTGAAGCTCGTCTTTTGAGCTCCATAGCATCCTAACCTGAATTTGTAATACTCGGTCTAACCCGAACATTGTAATAAAATAACACTTGAGTCGGTCTAGAAAACTAATGTGAGAAAACACACTCAATTTGATTCATTAGAGTTATCAAAATCCTTTGAAAACAAAGGTATCTCGTAAGGCCGCGTAACACATAAACATGATGGGTTTTACCTTACAATAACCGAAATATTTTATAGAAAATCTAGTGATATTATAATAGTGTCCAAATACAAATACTTATTCAAATAGATGAAAATTTTACATTAATTAAATTCCAGGATACTTGGCTCTACAATCAAAACCGTAAGCTCGTATTGGAGAATGGATTCCAACGAATGACTGGGCCACTAGGGTACCGCCTGCCATAGTACACCTTTAGAACAATGTTCTAAGGACCATGTCGGGATCCCCTGCTACACAAGACCGGCCTACCCTTAACCTGGATAGATCGAATATGTAATCACTCCGGGTGTTCCCGCCCTTACTATCAAGTGCTCCTTCTTTCATGCACAATCATATCCATAAATAATAGGTTTCCGAGGACATCTAGAAAGGTGATAACATATCCTACTTGGGTGCGAACCACTTAGCCTTGCTGTATCTCCTCTGTTTTAGTCATTCCCAGTTGATGAGGTTCGAGGCAAAGTGTTACCTTTCAAGAACAATTTTACTTAGAATGCTCATCGTCCTCCAATGAGGATGTACTGATATCATTCGTCCATACAAGTTTTCCAAGGTCTGGACAAACCGAATCACTATCTTCATCATCTTCATGGTATTCATTCGTAAAGTTCAAACTGGATTGAAGTGGTTTTCAGATAATTAAATCTGATCCCGATCTCTTCGAAACGATTAAACGAAATTGGCTAATATTGATAGTAGGTTACTTAACCATCAAATAACATCCAAAGCAACACTAGGCCTTATTTTACAAATCTCTAAAATATTTATTTCAAACATCTTCACCAAGGTATACATATTCAATCTCTTCAACATTCTGTATTTGAAAACAATTTCAACACTTGTATCCAAATAGGACATTTCACCATTTCAATACTTAGAAATATTTCCAACTTCCTTTTTCACACCTAGAAAATATTTCTATTCCAAACCATTTTCCACTATAAATATTTCCAAAACCTTTCTTCCAATACTCAAAAATATTTAAATGTATAATTTCCTAAAATCATTTTAATATTAACTTGGAAATATTTCATAATTTATCTCATAAGTCTTTGGAATTTTTAATAAATTCTTTCTTACAGTTTCTAAACCTATTATACTTATTTATAATCCTATCTAACCATTTATAACTTCTTTAAATGAATTCAAATTCTTTTCCGAAGTTATCGCATCTAATCATTTGAAATTTCTTAAATCTCCATAATTCCATTTACAAGGTTTTTCTTATAAGATCCCCTCTTTAATACAAACCTGTTTATACATCTCGGGAGAATTTTATAAATAAATTTTTAATCATTTCAAACTATATATATAAGATCATTTTTAAAGAGTAATAATTTATTTTTATTTTTAAAATATGTTTTAAGTTATTATTTAAAATTTTAATACTTTTAATAAACTATCAATAACTATTTTAAAAATAAACAAATCGATTTGCAAAGATGATTATAAAAAATTAAAATTCTTATTTCAATAAATATTAAATATTTGAAAATCCATTTTTCCAAAGTATTCCAATCTAATTAGTTTAAAATTTCATAGTTTAAATAATAAACTTTCCCTTTTGAAACGAACTTAACTTCTTAAAAATAAAGATATGTTTTAAAATCTCAATAACCAATTTAATTATATCTTCCTCTCGATTTCACAATATCTCGATTTATTTTCGATGCCCTAACCATTCTCATTGCAAAAATAGAACCTACTATTTTTCTCAACCCTGTTTCCATATTTTAATATAAATTCGCCTTATGAATTTATATTTCCAATTATCATCTGATATCGAATTCCTTTATTTATGGACATCATTTATAAATTTTACAACCCTTTTAGTTTTACCTATTTATAAAACAAATCTTATTCATAAAGTTCCATTATATAAATTCATTTATGGTAAATTCCCTTTTTTACTTCCAATCTATTTTTAATATTGGTTTTAACTCCTTCTTATACTTCCAGGATAGCATTTTATAAATTCTCTTATATAATTCATTTTTAAAATCTTCATTTAATAATTCATTATAGTTAAGTATAACCAAAAATCAAATATATATTTTCCCTAATTCAGTTACTTTTAAATAACCCAATTGCAATATAAATATTTTTATATCAAAAATTCTCTTTAATTCCTTCCATTTTAAAAAATATATTTGTGGTATTTAAAATATCAAAATTCAGGCCAATGCTACAATAGCATCCAATAATTCCAATCCTATAAAAATCTACACTAGAATATTCTACACACATCACATATCACTATATATGAAAAAAAACAATATATTTGAGGAATCTAGTTGGATCCATCCAAACTATTTCCCTGCATCCACATATGGTAATACAATATAAAAATAATACCAATACCACTTCGAAGGGGATTTCGTGGTATAAAGGGTCATCCGCTATTATGTGTGGCGCATAGGGTCTTATCCACTATACTGTCTACGAATATCACTTCAAATACTAATATATATACTACTATATATAAAATATCATTCATAGACAATATTTATAAATTCCACAAGCTTCCAAAATTTAATTTCAACTATTGAAATTTAAATTTTGGTAATCCAAATGAGTGAGAATTTTTCTCAACTTTGATTTTTATTTGCAAACCATTTCCATCTCGACCCGTTTCCACGATTTGGACCTTGTACAAAGTTATACAATTTTTATAAAAAATCAATTTATCAAAACAATTTATCCACTAATTACTTTATTTAATCAATTAATTACAAAAACGTTAATTACCTTCACTAATATTAAATCTCGAGATTGTGAAAACCAAGCTTACTTCATTATGATAACCAGAACCCCACGCTACCTCTACTGACCAAACTGGCATCGCCGACCATCCCCATGTGCCTAACGCCTGCTGCCGACCTTGCCATTTCTTGCTCGCGACCCAACTGCCTTGTCGTCTTCTCACTCACGCGACCTCCTCAACCCTAACGAAAATCGAGCACAACCCCTATCCTTTGCTAGTGCCCACGCCTCCACCTTCCATTGCGATCGCGGCACATACGAACCTTTATCGACAACATCATTCGCGATTTTCTCAGATCAAATGGACTTCCCCAGCTCGCCTAGCATTCGTCGCTTCTTCCCCCTTAAGCATTCTTCGATCGCACCCGAGTCCGGCCATCGCGAGGTCGCACGATTCACTTTTCCTTTATATGAGATGATCTTCGTTTCTCTTCACTCAAAAATTTTCGTTCGATTTACATTTTTTTCTATGGATCGATTTCTTAATTTTGAAGGGAAATAGAGAGACCGATTTAAAAGAATAAAAGAGATGGCCTTGTACGTGATGGGTAGGGTGATTTAGAAGGCAAGACGATTTGATTTGAATTGATTTGTTTTTATTATAAAATATCTCATTTTAGCAACTTGTAATTCCGATCTCCTATTGAAGCGTGATGCTAGGCGTTTATAACGTTATACCTCAATTCCGAACACAATGGAAAAGGTTCGAGTCCTAATTCGATCGTATGGAGAAGATAGCTTTTTGGACCCAATTATTATATTGAATTTTCAATATTAATCTCAACGTATTTCTAATCCGTACGACCAAATGATAACCCAAAATGCTACGAAATTTGAAATCCGATAATAATACACTATTACCGATCCAATGAAACTAGTTTCGTCCAAATCCAAGATTGGGCCTCGGAAGGCTATTTTTAAATGTCAATTTAAACAAGCTATTTTTAAAGGGAGCGTTTGGCATACATCCCTGGTAAGGTTTGAAAATACACAAAACATCCCTCCGATTTTTTAATAAGTTTCCAGTCCCTGTTTTCAAATTCATGCGTGCGCGAAGATCCAAATACCCTTTACGTTTTTAACATTTCAAACGCGTATAACTTTCTGTAGAAACATCGGATCAGCTACCGTTTTCACCAAAAAATCAAAAAACATATGATCTTTAAAATGAGATCCATTGTTGATACCAAAAAAATCATATTTGTAGTCAGAAGAAATTATTCCATTAATTTGCAAATAATTCAGCAAATTTTGAACATCTTCGATTTTTCTTCAAATCTGCAACGATTGCAGACATTTCTGCAACTATATGGTATAGTTGTAGAAATTTCTACAGCTATTGCATATAGTTGCATAAATTTCTACAACTATTGCATATAGTTGTAGAAATGTCTGCAACAATTGCATATAATTGCAGAAATTTCTACAACTACTGCATATAGTTGCGAACATATCTGCAATTATAGGGTGCAATTGCAGAAATGTCTACAATATTTCATATAGTTGCATAAATGTCTGCAACTATTGCATATAATTATATATATCTGCAATTATATGGTATTGCTCATAGTTTGTCCTGCCGTTGTTTTCATATTTGCAAAATGCCACTCGTTAGAAAGATAATAAAATTTGTGATTCAATGGTGAAAACGATTTGTTAATCCGTCGTTTCTACAAGAAGTTATTGCGTTTTAAAGGTTGATAATTAATGTGGTGCAAATTTTAATTATAGATGTGAGAATAACATCCATATATGAAGAATTTTAATTACGGATGTGAGAATAACGTCCATATATAAAGAATCAATATTGCTGCAATGTAGAAGAGGGGTATTGTAGGGAAGAAAATTGTAGTATTTGAAAATAGGGATGTAATCTAAATCTTTTTTATGATGAGGATGTTTTGTGAATTAAGTTTGATTTTAGGAATGTGTCCCTTATTTTCATATTTTTAAAACTGAACATATCACTTTTAAATTCAGTTTCAAAACTTTTATCATATTCATTACTATAAATATAAATTTTAAAGCCTTTAAATTATTTTTCTCGAGCTTAAAACTCAAGATACAACAATTTACCCACCATTCAATTATAAAATTCAATAATTAAATTATCCCATAAATCGTTATATTTAAATTCTGAATTTATTTTATAAATAAAAACCAAATTTCCATATTCAAAATCAATCTAGAATTCAAATTTAATATTTAAAACCATTTAAATATCCAAAAATCGAACAACAAAAAATCTGGCTTGTTACATTCCTCCCCCTTAAAATAATTTCGTCCCTGAAATTGCTAAGGCGGGAAAATGCTTCAAACTCAATAACTTATTAAAACCTACTTAGTGAAAATTTTGTATTTGACTTTTTCAATCATTTCCCCTCATTCAAAACAATTAGTTCTCCATACTAAACTAAAATCTTTTATTTCGATTATAATTTGAAACCAAATTGTCGTTAACAAAATTTTCCAAAAATTTTCAAAAATTTTCTAACACCCTAAATTTTCAAAAAAAATTAGCGGTCTCCTTTGTACAAAGGACCTTTTGCAATATGACAAGAGAGATAAATATATATACATCGACCCACATGGTTGGAAAGCAAAATATGTATATCAATATTTATAATTTACAGCATTTAATCCAAAATGTACCTTATTTTAGCATTTTTAAGCGATATTAAGCTGGCGGCTTATTTTATATGCAATCTACGCGACCAAAATCTAGCCAAATGGCCTCCGAGTACCCGTACTTACTCAATTCAAACACGTAAGTACCAAAACATGAAATTAAATAACATTTCACTTATTTAAATGGTTAAAATTCATAAGTTTCATAAGCAATGCACGCTAAATATATATATATATATATATATATATATATATTGTTAACTCCGCCTCGGTTTAGACTCTGCGACTCATGGAGATGCCGACCTAACACTTTAACAAGGCTACCGACTCAACTGGTTGCCGACCTAACTGCCTTATCAGGGAGACCGACCTAAGGAGCGAAGGGATACCGACCTAAGGAGCTTGAGTAGCATGCCGACTTAAGACTCGAAGAGGTGCCGACCTAACAGGCTAAGGAGATGCCGACTTAAGGACCAAATGGATACCGACTTAGGGCTAAACAGTTGCCGACCTAAAACTTAACAAGATGGCTACCGACCTAAGATAGCTACCGACCTAAGACAGAAGACGACCTAACCATCCAGAGAATTTACCGATCTAACCACTTAGGACAGGGACAAGATCATGAACTACACCTAAGTCGCGACCGACCTATGACCTATGTTAAGTCGTTCACGACCCAAGGCCACTGAATATAAGTCCGATGCCACATTACTGAGAAGAGGTGGTGTTGACTCGGAGGCGACCTTAGACCGGTCGCGACTCAACTTAAGTCGGCTGCGTCTTAACTTGAGTCAGCCGCGGTTTAGGACTTGGCAAATTTCAGAATCAGAACTCTCTATAAATAGGCACCCATCTCCAACATTCAAAGGACTTTTGGCGCATTCTCTTCACACACCGTTACCTTGCTGCATTGAGAACTTCATCAACACTTAGAGCTTCCAAGATTAGAGGAATACATCAAAGAAATTCACGAAGAAACCACACATCTTCAACATGAATCTAAGAACTTTAATCGACATTGAAGCTTAAGACTTGTTCCAAATCACTTGTAACTTGAAGTGTATTGTACTTGAGAAGAATTGTATCAGTTTGTAACGGGATTATTAATAAAAGTACTTAGAGTGGACGTAGGCTATACCCTTAAGCCGAACCACTATAAAATCGTTGTTGTTTACTGCTTTTCTGCTATTACTTGCTTGTAATTCTTTCCCGATCCATCGGGTGGTGCTTTCACAACTACACTTTACACACCGGGGTGTTAGCGTTCACATTTTAGCGTTAACATTTTTGGTGCTTTCACTGAGAACTGAACTCAGGGGCAAACTTCAACCATTGTTCAACAAAATTCTAACAGAAATCATGGCTTCAGAAAGGAAACGAAAGTTGTTAAGGTTTGAAGGTACTTGCAGCAATGCCATTGCTCTTCCCACACTAAGTGAAACAGCTTCAAGTATTGGAGTCACAAGAGCTGAATTAAATGCCGTGATATATGGAATATATCAACACATGGAAGTTCAAAGCAATAGGATACTGGATAAGATGAACGCATTGCAGGAAGAAGTCCATCGACTAGAAAGTGATATAAAAACCATTGCCAAAGAGACCCAAGTTTCAGAGGAATGGAATGCTCCTCAACGAGCAACTGGCATTACTATTGGGACATTCCCCCAAACAGAGAATTCGTGGCCACGACCAACTATGCACGAACGTTTGTCAAGGCGAACTTTTGAAAGAATAGTTGATGATTACCCATTAAGTCCTGGTAACGATGAAGAATACATACCAGAAATGATTGAACAGAAAGAGAAGACTGGGGGAAGGAGAAAGCAGAAATTCTTGAAAAAAGCACGACGCTTCATACCCCCCGACTTCACTCCCTTGACCGACACTCCGGAAAGTATCTTCTTGGCAACAAAGGATGTCGTTGTGTACCCCAAACCGTCTCTGATGAGGAGAAGCGCGACAGACAATGGGAAATTCTGTCAATTTCACAATCAACCTAGCCATGAAACTAACCAATGTCGCCATCTAAGGATGGAGATTGAAGAATTGATCAAGCAGAATGAACTGCAACAGTATGTGAAAAAAGATGGAATTAACTACTCCTCATCCTCTAAGGTGCAGCTGGTTCCCGCTCAACAATGTAGCTCAAATAAAAGAACCGTGGCACAGGGAGATGAAGGTCCTATCATCAGTATCATCACAGCAAGCCCTCACCAGGCAGGGAAAAATTGGATGAGGCGGGAAGACGTGCTCACGCTCCAAGGAGACCTTCAAAGTGAAAGGAAGTTTCGATTCTGAAAGATGTTGCCATCCAGTCCTCTTATGCCAAAAGATTCAATCCCTAAAGCCTGGGGCAGCAATTACTTCCAGACCTTACTTGAACACTTTGTTTCAAATTTGTAAAAAGTGCTGATCCAATGATTCTTGTATCAAAATCTGTTGTAAAAACAACGCCAATAAATAATAAAAACTATAAGTCTTGCTTTCCCTATTATTACGAGTCGCTTATTTTATTTCGATATGTGAAATATTCTGAGAATATCACTAAGATTATCGATCTAAATTTGCAGGCAATCAATACCAAGCTGATTCATTGCAATATCAAGCAACCCTTGGTAGCATTCAAAAGCAAGCCTTAAACAACAGAATTCCAGGGTCAAATCCTGAATAAGAAGTACTCTAAGCAAACAAATGAGATTTGGCTAGAGTATGTTTCTTCAGTTAAAACCACCCGCCAACAGAAGAAGATGATGCACACTTAAAGATGGCACTAAGGAGTTGCTAATATAATCAATCAAATTCGCAACTGTCAAAAGAAAACCAATTCCAAGAACTTGGAACAGCAACCATCTACATCCATATTTTACATGAAAACTTTGCTAAGATATTGCAAAGAATTTACAAATATATAATTCTCTTGTTAAGGGCAATTGTAAGGCAGGCGAATAACAAAAGCTATAAAATGGATATAGGCCCAGTTTCGGTTAAACCACTATAATTCTTATGTTCCCTACTATTATAAACTGCTTTGTTTTATTTCGGCATATGAAATACGTTAATCGTGTTACTAAAAAAAACGATTTAATAATGCAGGCCATGAAAACAAAGCTTACCAGTCACGAGACCAAGCGATCCGCAACATCATCCGGCAATCAAGCACTGGGCCATTCAAAATTCCCATATTCAAATCCTACAAAAGGAGAACTTCAAACGAAAGTAAGCAAGGTGGATAGAAGCAGATCATATATAGTTAACTACAAATGTTTGAACAAACAAACAGCAAGTTAAAGAACCTAAATCTGCCACCACCAATTCGCTTAACTATAAAATATACTCCTTTGGGTAAGGGAGAGGCCTGGTAGCTGAAAGTGGTGACACTTGCGAAGCAATGGGGATTGTCAACATGAATCAACGGCAAAGAGACATGCGAGAGCAAGCGTCAGCCAGCAAAAAGAATATTTCAGAAGCACAAGCCTTCTTTGAAGGCATAACTCCTCAGAGGATAAAGACCTCAAGCGGGCTTCACCGAAAAAAGGCGTCTTTCTCGTTACAAAGTCGTGGAGTTATCGGTCGACACACTCCCGAGAATCCATCCAACCGAGAAAAGGAAACTCCAAACTTCCTGACAATAACCCTACTTAGGGGCGCGCATTTCACCACAACCGGTCAACATACTCCTGTGAGATGAAATGTGAAAAGCCCTCTTTGGAGACGAAATGCTTCTCTACGGAGACCGAATGCTTCTCCTCAGAGACCAAAGCCCTCTTCGGAGGCGAAATGCTTCTCTACGGAGACCGAATGCTTCTCCTCAGAGACCAAAGCCCTCTTCGGAGGCAAAATGCTTCTCTACGGGGACCGAATGCTTCTCCTCAGAGACCAAAGCCCTCTTCGGAGGCGAAAAGCTTCTCTACGGAGACCGAATGCTTCTCCTCAGAGATCAAAGCCCTCTACGAAGGCAAAATGCTTCTCTACGGAGACCGAATGCTTCCCCTCAGAGATCAAAGCCCTCTACGGAGGCAAAATGCTTCTCTACGGAGACCGAATGCTTCTCCTCAGAGACCAAAGCCCTCTTCAGAGGCAAAAAAGTTTCTCTACGGGGACCGAATGCTTCTCCTCAGAGACCAAAGCCCTCTTCGGAGGCAAAATGCTCCTCTTCGGAGGCACAACTCTTCGGAGGACAAAGACCTCAAATGGGACATATGCCGCAAAAAAGAAAGTTCTCTACTCAACAAAAAAGATTGGAGGAGTCATGACCCACCAACCATGAGAGAGTAACTTCCAGGCAATGTAAACCATCTCTGGGGCACATTTCACCAGGAGTTGAAGTGTAACAGCCGCTCTTCGGAATTACGCTTCACCAGAGTTGAAATGCAAACAAAATAAAGACCTCTTCGGGGGCACATTTCACCAGGAGTTGAAGTGTAACAGCCGCTCTTCGGAATTACGCTTCACCAGAGTTGAAATGCAAACAAAATAAAGACCTCTTCGGGGGCACATTTCACCAGGAGTTGAAGTGTAACAGCCGCTCTTCGGAATTACGCTTCACCAGAGTTGAAATGCAAACAAAATAAAGACCTCTTCGGGGGCACATTTCACCAGGAGTTGAAGTGTAACACCCGCTCTTCGGAATTTCACTTCACCAAAGTTGAAATACAAAACAAGATAAAGACCTTCCTGGAAGCTCATGTTTCACCGAGATTGAAATAAAACTTCCAAGTGTCGAAACGTGAAAAGGCTTTCCTCGAAGGCACAACTCTTTGGGGGTACACGTTTCACCAAGATTGAAATAAAACTTCCAAGTGTTGAAACGTGAGAAATCCCTCCTCAGAGGTACAACCCCCTCCCGGGGACACAATCAAGAAGAAAGACCTCTTCGGAAGCCCACGTTTCACCAAGATTGAAATAAAACTTCCAAGTGTTGAAACGTGAAAAGGCTTTCTTCAAAGGCACAACTCTTTGGAGGTACACGTTTCACCAAGATCGAAATAAAACTTCCAAGTGTTGAAACGTGAAAAATCCCTCCTCAGAGGTACAACTTTGTATAAAAAAAAATCCTAATCAAATGCGTACTTTAACTTTCAAAGGAAGAGTAATTTACCTACTATGGAAAATGATCATCAAAAAAAAAAAAAAAAAATGATTTCTTCGAACGACAAAGCGTAGAAACTTATACGAAGGGAGTTGTACTCTACAAAAATTTTCTTTAAAGAATAAAATAATTATTCTTTAGCAAATAAGAGTGCAAGTCCCCTCGAACTATAAAATATTGCAGCAAGCTTAAGGTATGGGGGCAACATGGTATAATAGTATAGCTGCATCAGTAAAGTAATACTCAAACAACATACCATAAGCCCGCTGCAATATCATATAAATAAACTTGTGCAAAAATGAATAATAAATGCATACTCAAATTCAAACAGAAGTATGTACAAATAAAGAATCATTTTATTCAATTGCAGATATTGCAGATACAGGTTTCAAAATAAGAAGCAGGGGCCGGTGCCTGCACAACATCCGACCATTACACAAAAAAGGAATCAAAAAGCTCAACTCTTCATTTCTTCTTGCCACCTTTAGACCCTTTACCCGGCCGAGTGGTTAGCTTTTCGGGTCTTCCAGGTTGGTCTGAAGGCATGAGGGAAGAAGGGGAGGGAGGTACAACTGGCGCAATTTTCGGTTCCTCTTCAGTGGTGATAATTTTCTTCCCCCTCCTCTTCGATGTCCCAAGCTTCCTTCTTCTCTGCGAAGAAGACTCACTCCCCGGAGTAACGAGAGCGGACAAAACTACGTCGTCAGAAGGAGTCCGCTCCGGAGAGATCTCGCCTCCTTCGAGTCCCTCATCTTTTTGCTCCTGCGAGGCAACAGGGTCATCCAAACCATGAAGAGCCTCAATTTTCTCCTCTTGTGACCCAGCTTGTGAAGCAGAAGGAGGAGTCACCTGAAGAGATGGAGGAGGAATAACCAGAGAAGGCGAAGTCTGCACGGCACTTGTTGTTTCAACTGCAGAAGAAGAAAAATTGAAAATGTTAATATCTTCCCGAAAGAAGGGAGATATGGATTCATCGAGATTCAGGAGGTAATCGAGAAGCTCATCAAATTTTTGAGGAATAAGCAGGCAATCCACCTGAATCGGACCAATGTCGAAATTACCTGAAGATATTGGCTTTGTCAGTTCAATCTCATAATTCTGAACCCCAATGTCCTCCAAAGCCTCTTCATCAGTAGGGGTGATTACCCCAGTTCTTGTAGAAGGCGGCAAATGAGCACTAGGGCCTGTAATGTCCACCTCGGGAGAAACTAGAGGACGTTCGGAGATGGTAGGCGGTACTTCTTTTTCAGAACGCTCTTCTTCCGCCATCCCGGCCCGCGCTCTGGCAAGCTGCTCCTTACCCTTGGCAAGAGCGGCACGGGCTTCGTCATCAAGATAATGCTCTTCAAGGGCTGACTCAGCATATCCAGCACCTTTACCACCGAGCATATCAAGTGTTGTCTCCCAAACTTCAGCCAGTGTGATTTCATACTTGGGGCCTAAAAAGGCAAGGCTTCCACGCCCCAAGACGCTGTGCAAGTAGAAGTCGAATAATGTTGAGCTGATGCTGTTTTTGGTCGCCTCATGAGATTCTTCAGCTGCGATTCTGCCGGCGACAGCCTCATCACGCTCCCTTTCAGTTTTGGCAAGCTGAAGCTTAAGCATTTGTATCTCCGCCTCCTGGGAGTTGTTTTTCTTTCGGAGCTCAGCAACATCAGTAGCATAGCCTTCACTGATTCTTTTTTGTACTTCGAGCCTGTCTTCGGCATCCCTTTGGCTAGCGTGAGCGTCTCTCACTTGTTTCAGGAGCACTTCTTCTTTTTTAGAATAGAAAGTAGAGGAAGCAGCAAGCTCATGTTTCAATTCCTCGACTTTTGCTTCAAGCTCCTCATTGTAAGAAGCAATGCTCCTCATTTCAGTGTCGTGTTGCTCAACGACCTTTTGCCATTCGGCCTTATCGTTTTCCATAGTAAGCATGGCCTCTATGTTGGCACGGTTAACTCTTTGAAGCTCATCGACAAGCTTCTGCCAGTTTGACATCCTCTCGATATCGAGCTTGACTGCATCAAGATTGCGCAACATAGCAGACTTGTCGATGGGGACCAAGTCTAGGTCGAACCTCACCCCCTTAAGGCACCATTGAGGAAATCGGCTCTGCAGAGTGGCAGGACCCGGTCCAACTTGAAATTTGGGCCTGTTAATTATCGTTTGAATATCTGATTTCCCAAGAGCGGGAGAGTCAGAAGGGATGTCGAGTGAGGCAGGAATAGTAACTTTCTCAGGAGTAGTAGAGGCCTGCTTTTCACTGTGACGAGCTCGTTTGCTTAAGTCTTCACTCATGTGACCTTTTCCTCGATCGTCATGAGATTTTCTCTTGTGAGAGTCATCGCCTTTTTGCCAAGAATCATGGCGCTCTTCTCTCTCCCTTCTTTCACGATGTTCTTCTTCGGTCCTCCTTTCATGAGCCTTTCGGGCAGCCCTCTCTTCATCCGACTCTCTGTAGGAAGGAAGGTAACGCCTGTAATCATACTGGCTACGCCTCCCGTAGCGCTGGAAATCGTCATAATACGAGCCGCTGCGCCCCATAGTAGAATCTGGAATTAAAATAATAAGCTTTAGAAATCTTTAAAGTGCAAGAAGATAAGTGCATAGAAGTGATGAGAAATTCTAAGTGTGTGTGTTGTGCAAACTACGCGCATTAATCTACGAACCACTCTTTATTTGGGGAGTGGTTGTGGGTGTAATAGTTAACGTCAACTCTTGAGTCGACGACGGCTGTTGCAAAATAGAAGTAGCTTCAACTACTGAAGAAGAAATCCCGGCAGTAGTAGGGTCATCTTTGAAGATCTCTTGTGAAGTAGCGAAGAGGTCGCTCAATCCTTCGAAGGTATCGTCCCTGCTTTGCTTGACAGGACTGGATTTCTTAGCCTTTTCACCAGATTCTTGTGAATGGTGAGAGGATCCCTGAGGCTCTTCTTCCTCGATAACCGGGGCAAGTTTACCAGATGGCCCCGCAACATCGACAGAAGTGGAGCACTTCACCAGCGAAGATTCAGGAGTCTTTATCGGAGAATCGGGGACTTCCGTTGGAACTTCATGAGCATGCATAGAGCGAGAAGTGTGTAGAAGCCCATGTTGATGTAAAAATTCATCCCTCAACAGAAATTTTATGCTCCTCTCTTCTGTGGCCACGGCACTCAACCTCTCAAAAACTTGCTTGTGAATTGGGTCTCTAGAGGGGAGAGGAAGTGCTGAAAAGAATAAAGAATGAAATTAGCAACTGAAAGTTCGGATCTCGAAAAAGTTTCAAAACGGAGAAAATAGAAACACTAATCTTACTTCCTACTCTCCAGATGGCATAAAAGCCTGAGGGACAGCGGGCAAAGAAAAACTGGTTCAAGAATCCATGAACGCTTTCAGTAAGATCGAAAATGAGCTTGCGGTTTCTGGCACTTCTCACAATAATAAGGGAAGGATGATCTTTACTCTTTGTAAACGAGCACAGATAACGAATTTCTTCGAAACTCGGTAGGCGATCAAGAGTTCTTCTAAACAAAACACATAACCTCGTCAAGATGGCATAGCCATTGGGATGAAGTTGAAACGGAGAGATTGTCAATCGAAGGAGAAGAGTTCGAAGGAAGTCATTAAAAGGAGGAATCGCCCCACTTAAGCACATTTGGCGATTGACTGCAACAAAGCCATAGGGAGGATTGTCAGCAGTATCACTTGGCCCAGGGAGAAGAACATCACTTTCAGCAAAGCCAAATTGAGTGCGCAGCTGGACAAACGCTCTCGAAGTTAGAATAGTCGGGGTTCTCTCCGGAGGATTCTCTATGGGAACAGCTATCGGAAAAGTTTCTTCCTCTTGAGTTACCACTTCTTCTTCTCGGTGGGAAGTCATTCTACACAAACAACTGGGTATTCAAACATGAAGGTGCACGTTTCCTAAAGTGTGCGAAGTGTTGTGTAAAATCAATCAAGCAGTGAACAAATATAACTGGAATGAAAACTAGCAAACATTCGTTAGTTATGAAATTCAGGGACTATTGTTTTAAGCCTAAATATGCTAGTAAGATGTTAATGCAGATAAATCAGTTCAGATTATTGATACTTTGCATTAATGTTTAACTTTAACTGATTGATTCACAAACATTTCATGCAATATAATTAAGTTGCTTGTCTTGTCTTGACTGATCTGTCATCTGACATGGGCAGTCGATGGCAGTATTTTCGCCTTGGTTTTCTTTGTTTGTTATTTTCAGCAGGTTAGCAGCTTATAAGTTAATGCGATCTGTGAAATAATACAATGAGATTCAAGCAAATTTAAAGTTGGGGCAGTTCAAAATTCAGGCAACTTAGTTTGGCAGTTCAAGTTAGAAACTCAAAGTGGATCTATGCTCTCAACAAGTCAGCATGCCCAAAGCTTAAGTGTTAACTCGGTCACGGTTTAAGGGCTTAGCTCGGTCACGACTTAGGGGTTAACTTGGCTGCAGTTCAAGGTTAAATCAGTAGAAGGTTGAATCGGCAGATTTCCCCAAGTATTAAGTCGGCTACGGTTCAAAAGTTTTTCGCGAGATAAGGCTAGGTCGGTAGCGGGTCAGAGTCTAAGCATTTTAATTTGGCAACTCAGTCCTCTAGGTCGCAAGGGAGAGATAAGAATGTAAGCTCCGGTCAGAAAAACAGGAACTTTTCCAAGTATTAACTCGGTCACGATTCAGGCCTTAAAGTTTAAATCGGCAAGTGTTCTTCAAGCACTATCTCAGCCACGACTTAAGGTTGCTAAGAGCCAGGTCGGCTAAAGGATAAGCCACCCAAAATCACTGACTCGCTCCCGAACCAACATCACACTCCATCTACCCATTAACCCGATAACCATTCCATCAACAACAGCCTCCATTCATGCTATCGAATCACCCAATACAACGGTTTGAAGTTGTCACAAATCCAATACCCTGCCATCAGAGATCATCGAGCCTAAGGTGATAAATCACCTTCGTTGTATCAGCGATCATCTGAAGCCGGATTGAGTAACCTAGGCTCCATCAGCTATAAACGTGATGAGATTCGTGATGGAGCGTCATATAGGGAGGCGATTCGAGTTTAGGCAACAGAATTCATGAATCAATGGTAATCTATGGTCGAAAAAAGAATGAAATCGCTTACGCAATGAATAGCAGATGTTTTCAGTAGTTGATTGGAATTAAATCGTCTTTTTTGAGCCCGGAAGAATTTTAATGGCAGAATTGAGCAAGGTAGTAAGTAATGAAAAGGAAGAAGAAGATGGATGTTTTATACCTTACAGTAGGGAGAACTGAAGCGGCAGATGCGGTCTAACTGTTGGGTCGCGTACGACCTACCGACCTAAGAGGGGACGGGTTAAGGACTATCGAAGCACACGACCTAACCAGTAGGCGTATACTTCGAGGGGCAATTGTTAACTCCGCCTCGGTTTAGACTCTGCGACTCATGGAGATGCCGACCTAACACTTTAACAAGGCTACCGACTCAACTGGTTGCCGACCTAACTGCCTTATCAGGGAGACCGACCTAAGGAGCGAAGGGATACCGACCTAAGGAGCTTGAGTAGCATGCCGACTTAAGACTCGAAGAGGTGTCGACCTAACAGGCTAAGGAGATGCCGACTTAAGGACCAAATGGATACCGACTTAGGGCTAAACAGTTGCCGACCTAAAACTTAACAAGATGGCTACCGACCTAAGATAGCTACCGACCTAAGACAGAAGACGACCTAACCATCTAGAGAATTTACTGATCTAACCACTTAGGACAGGGACAAGATCATGAACTACACCTAAGTCGCGACCGACCTATGACCTATGTTAAGTCGTTCACGACCCAAGGCCACTGAATATAAGTCCGATGCCACATTACTGAGAAGAGGTGGTGTTGACTCGGAGGCGACCTTAGACCGGTCGCGACTCAACTTAAGTCGGCTGCGTCTTAACTTGAGTCAGCCGCGGTTTAGGACTTGGCAAATTTCAGAATCAGAACTCTCTATAAATAGGCACCCATCTCCAACATTCAAAGGACTTTTGGCGCATTCTCTTCACACACCGTTACCTTGCTGCATTGAGAACTTCATCAACACTTAGAGCTTCCAAGATTAGAGGAATACATCAAAGAAATTCACGAAGAAACCACACATCCTCAACATGAATCTAAGAACTTTAATCGACATTGAAGCTTAAGACTTGTTCCAAATCACTTGTAACTTGAAGTGTATTGTACTTGAGAAGAATTGTATCAGTTTGTAACGGGATTATTAATAAAAGTACTTAGAGTGGACGTAGGCTATACCCTTAAGCCGAACCACTATAAAATCGTTGTTGTTTACTGCTTTTCTGCTATTACTTGCTTGTAATTCTTTCCCGATCCATCGGGTGGTGCTTTCACAACTACACTTTACACACCGGGGTGTTAGCGTTCACATTTTAGCGTTAACATATATATATATATATATGTATATATGTATATATATATATATGTATATGTCAAGCAATTTTAAGGTTCCAATGCTAATTAAATTGCTTTCAATCGATTCATGTTCGATTTGACTGATTTACACTCAATTTTCTTGCATTCACTTCATTTTACATCAAGAAAATCCATATTCATTCCAAATGGATTCAAAAATCAATTAATTCACTTCCTATTTATTCCTAGAATTTTATTTACTTCCGTTTGCGACGAACAACAATTTTTCTATGCAAATTTGGTGCCATCCATTTAGGAAAATAACCATTTAGGCTTATAACTGTTTTAAATTGATTCCAATAAATTTATATTTAATTTTATTCCATTTCAGATTTTTTTTATAAGCCATTGGAGCTTATTCATTCCATTCAAAATCATTCATACCTCAATTCAATTTTATTTATTTCAATTTTCTTTGCTTAAGTTTAATTTTTTTATCCATCTTAACTTTACTCAAGTTAAAATCTATTCCAAAATTTAATTTCCATGTTTTTCTTTCCTTATTTAGAATCATTCTCAATTTATAAGTTTATAGCCTTTTTCCTGATGATTTCTAAATTATTTAAATAAGGATTTTAGAATTCAAACACCCGGTATTTATTTCAAATCACTTTGAAATCAATTATATACAGATATATAACCCTTCGTTTCAAAAACCATTCCATTGGAATTTTAAAATTTCACTTGGTTCCATCCCAAAACAATTCTCCTTGGGAATTTTCAAAACAAACCTGTTTTTCCCTAAAAAAATCCAAAAACAATGACCACGGTGGAAATCCATCACTTAGAAACTCGAAAATGTACACCGATGATGTGGCGATCATCATCGGTATTATTTTCCAGTGACCAAAGTGATTTCAGTGCTACATCCTTTCAAAAATCCATTACCAAAACATTTTCCATTTAAAAATATTTCAATAACATTACTATTTTTCAATCCCAAAAATGTTTCCAAAGTAGTACCACCCCATAACACTTCTGAAATCATCTCCAAAAAATCTTCGAGATTTAATTTTCCAAATTCTTGTTTGAGTTCGGTTTTAGTTTTATTCACTTGTATAATTCATTCTTATACAATCTAATTTGTTTTTAATAAACTATTTGCAATTTCATAATTTAGTTTTGATTATATAATAGTAATCAAACACACTACTTTAATAATTTTCAAAAAATTATTCCTTTTATATCAAAATATAACTTGGGTAAAATTATTTCATTTACCCGCTTCAAAACCATACTGTGTCAATATATCACGTTCAAGCATTTAGAAACTCCTATCGATTTAGTGGTGTCCCATTATTCGATAGAATTTATATACCACTCAACCAATAAGTTAACACGATATAAAACCATTTTATATTCACTAACAAATAGGCAATCATATCTATTAATACGCTCAAACTCATTCTAGAGTACCACTGACTCTATCTTAATGTGTAATCTCCACTAGAGCCAAGCTTCTTGCTTAACATTCGACTTTGATACCAAGTGTAAAGGCCCGCAAATCCATACCCTATTGAGTCAACAATATATTACCTCATCTCAACTCAAATTGGGCTTAAATACGAATCTTTAGGGTAAAGAAGAAAAAAGGTAGAAGAAAATAAACAACAGCATAGAATCTCACAATCGCAGCGGGACAAAATATAATATATAATAACAGATTTTTATATTAAAAGAATCTGTAACAGTTTATATACTTAAAATCATTAGAGTACAACAATCAATACATCAATCTGTAAAGTTATAATAACCTATCCTCACATAATGGAATAAAACATGTATGTGATATATGTCAAAAAATTCTCCATCTCGTCTCCTGAACTCCATAGCATCCTAACCTAAATCTGTAACACTCGGTCTGACCCAAGCAGCATAATAAAATAGCACCCGAGTTAGTCTGGAACACCAGCATGAGAAAACACACTCAGTTTGATTTATTAGAGTTATTAAAATCCTAAGGAAGCTGAAGTAATCAATAGTTGGGAAACCAACTATTAGGTATATAAAACGATCATATATGGAAATTAAGTCTTGTACACTTATCACCACTCATCGGATTCCAACTCGTACTATTTCTTGGTTAACAATAATACCGGACAAGTGAAGGTAGTGTTATCTTAATGTCATGTCTCACGGTTAACTTAGCAACAGTCTACTTCATAGACGTTTTGCGCTAAGTATACAAATAAATCGTTCCCATATAACTAAATCGCTTTATGGAAATTAATTCATTTCCATAAACAAATCAAACTTTTTCTTTTAAAAACCCAAATTCATGCTTGACCTCACATTACAAGTATTAGCTTTAAAACACTTTGTTAAAAGAGTTTACTAACTTTAAAACATCGATGTAAAAGGATTTAATAACTTAAAAATATAACGTCCCTAATTTTTGATAACAATATTCAAAAGATTTAAATGGATGATTAAATTGAATAATGATGATAAGGGGATTGAGATTTGAATAAATTAAATGTATATAGGGCCATGCTTATTAATAAGATAGATGGACTTTAAATTGGTTTATTAGTTAATTGAATTACACATGGGCATATTACTAAATGTCATTTTATATTACACGGCTATACACACCACATCTTTTTCCATTCACGTTCATTTTTCTCAAAATCAAAAATAAAACCAAGTACCCTAATGTTGCCGGCAATTCACAAGGAAAGAAAGAGAGGAAATGTCAATCAAAAGACAAGATCAAAGCTAGGAAGGATTAAGCAACAACAAATCTCAAGTTCCTTATCAAATCCAAGGTGAACAATAATCTCATACTATCTCTACTTTTATTCTATGATTACATGGTTTCGAAGATTTAAATTCATTTTTGTGATAAAATGGATGATGGTATGCTTGAGTTATATTATGTCGACTTATTTTAACTCATACGCATATGAATCTGCTTAGTTTTGATGTAAATTCAAGAATCAATAATTTCATATTGTCATGGAAATTTTTATGTTAAGTAAAACATTATTTTGGAGATGGGTTTTAATTTTCAGAATTTTCCAAGCTACGGAAAACTTATTATGAATTTTTGATGAAAAACATGATGTAATTGGGTTCGTAAATTTATTTTGAATATGTCAGGAAGAAATCGGGTCTAAAATTTTAATATGTTTGATTACATGATGAAATTTAATTTCTGTGATTTTGAGGATTTGTCCTAATTGATTTACTAGGGAAAATAAAATATTTCAAAAGGAGGACTTTTCTGAAATAATTGGTTTTAGTATTTGGAACAGCGTAAAGTTACATATTTATGGTTTTGATCTGATATAAATGCGGCGGTTTTAAATGTAAAATATTTGAAAAAAATTCATGGCAGCCAATCATATTTTACAAATAGGCAAGTTGTTATAAAGTAATTACCAAAAGTTGCAACAATTCAGCCTTTAACCAAAAAAAGGTGTTCGGCCTCAAATATTAAGTACCTTTCGACTCCTTTGATTCCGCCTCGTTCCATTCGAAATCAACATAGTCGAAACTACCATAGTCGAACCCAATACCAAGATATCACTTAGATGGTATGCAGTGGATTGGAAGGAGGGCGAAAGTCTTAGTTTGGAAAGGTTAGCCTCCGATGGGGTCGAAACCCTGCTTTATTTTCATAAGTTAATGTCTTGCCTTATTTTACTTAAAGCTTTTGATATATTCAAAACATATGCTTTCGAAAGGGTTTTATTATTAGCTATAAAAAGGTTTCATATTATGCTAAAGTATTAGCTTTCGAAGGGGTATCTTTTTCCTTAAACAAGAGCTTTCGAAAGGGTAGGTTTTGACCCTGTCGAAACCTGGCCACTGCGCTACCTTTCGACTGTGATGCTTTTGAAAGGTTATCTCTATTTTAACCAAAGTTAATCTGCTTCCTAATTTATTTCGAAAGGGGTTGAGGGTTTCGAAGGTGATGAAGTTGAAAGGGGTGTTTTGACTTTGTCCTTCGAAGATTTAAATTTTTAAAGGTCTTTTCTTTCGACTAAGATGGTTCCGACTCCATCAACTTTTACCCAAATTAATTTTAGTTAGTTTCGAAAGTGATACTTTCGTATATAACCTTTTTGACCCAAATGATGTTTTTAAAGAGTAAACCCGATACTTTCGAAAGATTACTTTATGTGTTTCGAAGCTATGTTTTAAAGAATGTTTTCTTGATACCTTCGAAAGGTATCATTGGTTTCAAAAGGTATATACAGAGTTTTGAAAAGAGGTTTTCTATGCTTTCGAAGGAGGTCATCTAGGGGTTTCGAAAGTGATGTTTTAAGGTTTAAAAACAAATAACCCATTCTCATTTTTACAGAAAAACCATGGCCACAAATAAATATTTTGGAAATGTTATTCACATTATTATTAACCCATAACCGTATTTTCGGAAAGGGGAGAATAACCGACTTGGTTGACCCAGTAGTGAATATAACATAGCAAGATGTTAAAACCTAAATTAAAGATATTGGCAGGGGCCAATAGGTTTACACTAAGCCCATAAAAACTATATGATATTGGCAGGGGCTAATAGATTCATAGTCAGCTCATGAAACTTTGATTCGATACCGGTAGGGGCCACTAGGTTTGTAGTTAGCCCGTGAAAACTATATTTGTATTATGATATTGACAGATAGTCAATAGGTTTCTAGTTAGCCCATGAAAACTAGGATATGTAAATTGATATTAGAGTTATCAATAGGTTCTTAGTTATCGCTTGAAAATAATGAAACTGGATGGATAATCCATAAACATTTAAAGGTTAATATTAATCTTTTAAAACTATAATTGAGACAGATAGTCAAAACAAATGGATATAGATAATCCATATTTGATTTACGTTTTTTGCATATCACCAAAAAGATTATGAAATATTACATTTTAACCATTGTGGATGTAGGAGCACAGTATATGGTTTTATAAATGTTTTAGGATACTAATGAGGAGAAAACCGGTTCTTCTAAGCGACATGGTCTCACTAGATATCTAAATGCTTTGAGAAGGTAAATTATTATTCATACTAGGCTTTATGTCTGACTCAAAGTTTTTGTTTTACCTTCAACTCTTGGGTACTCAATTGATTTTGAGTAGGTTGAGAGTTAAGGTTTCCAGGTGTTATTTTATATGAATAGAGCTTCTAAGGACGTGCCAAAGGCAATCTTGTTATTAAAGTTCTTTTATTTCCACCGTGTGTTTTGATTGTAAAGGAAAATGTTTTCTTACCTATCTATATACTCTGATCTACCAAGGGAAAATCTTCATATGTCACTCTTAGCGTATTTTTTAATAATTATATATTATCTGAACGTGGTCTACGATTTGGGATTATGTAATCAATTTGGAATGTTTTGAAAAGGAATGTGGAATTTGCTTGCTGCTTAATTTTTTTCATATTCTTGTGTTTCTGTGTATCAATGTATCTAATGTCGTCGTATTTGGTTGCCGAGGATTAATACTATAGATGACTGCACGTCTGCTGTTGTCAGTTTTGGGCCTCCAAGTAGGGGATGTTATAAGTTGGTATCAGAGCATAGGTTTATGAAACTTTAAAGAAACTTAAACCTAAAAGATTTTCCAATCATAATCCAATGAATCGGATAATAAGATTGGGGTTTGGGTTAACGTTATAGTAACATGCTTGTATTTTCTGTATATAGTTATATATATATAAGTATGAATCACCCACTCTCTTGGATCATTCTTTTGTATCTTACTAAGGCTCATATGCAAATTTATGAGAAAGGAGATATAGAAGCAGTAAATGGAGGAGGAAATCTCAGTGGAGGAAGCACCATAACTAATGGAAATGCTCAACCTACTACCAAGAGGAATTCAGGTTGACAGGCTAATGCAAGTAACCAAAATGCTGAAGCCAATATAGGTGCTGGAAATCCACCAGCAGATATGGGGGTGATGTATCAGTCTTTGCCAGTTTAATACAAGCTAGAGTTGCTGCTGACGTCGCTGGAAATGTAGGAGGAGCTAATCTTGTGGCTCTAGTTGGGAATATTTCTTTGCTGAGTAGAGACTAACCAGTTTGGGTAGGAAGCCATTCTTAGGAACGAGGAGTATCGAAGATCTTCAGAATTGGCTATTGCATTATGAGCATATATTTACTGATTTGGGTCTGAATGACGAGCCAAAGAGAAGGTTGGCCTCTAAACAGTTGCAGGGATCAGCACTACATTAGTGGAATAGTGTCACTGTCGAAGTTCTGAAAGAGTAGTTAACTTTGGCTGATTTAAAAATGAGATTTGAGCAAAAGTTTGTATCTGAGTTTAACAAGTCTGAGATAATGAGGAATTTTATGGATTTAGTGCAAGGAGAGATGTCAGTAGTTGAGTATGCTACTAAGTTTGAAGAGCTATTTAGATATGGATATGATATTATAGATACTGATATCAAAAGGAATGAGAAGTTCACTCAGGAATTGAGGCCCGAGCTTTCTAGAATGCCATGACACATGTTCGTGATCCATGTAATGTGGTGGTGGAGATGGCCATTCGCCACGAGGAGTTATTTACTGATCAGGCTAAGGAGAAATCAGTGGATGTTCATGGTTCTCAAGGAAGAAGAGAAAGTTCTTTAAAAAGAAAGGAGCCCAGAAGGGAGAATCAGCTAAGAAGTTAAAGGCTGAGGTAGTTTGTTATAAGTGTGACAAGAAGGGTCACTTTACGAATGAGTGCTGGTCAGGAAATGGGAAGAAAGCTACAACCAAGAAGAAAGTGAAGTGCTTCAACTGTGATCAAGTTGGGCATTACAAGAATCAATGTCCAGAGCTAGTCATGGCACACAAAGGAAAGGTCTTTATTATTAGATCAGCTAGGCCTACTACAGTAGATAACGGAAAGACTATGATGGAAGGTACGCTTTGGATTTCGAGCATTCTAGTTAGAGTTCTTTTTGATACTTGTGCGTCACACTCATTTATATCTTAGTGTTTGTTTGATAAGTTATGTTTAGAACCCACCTACCTTGTTACTTCCCAAAGAGTTGTGAATCCAATAGAAGGGTATGCAACTCTAGGGTTAAGATGTGACCAGCTAGAACTTGATTTTCTAAGTCATAAATTCACCTGCAGTTTGTATGTAATTGATTTCATAGATTTCGAGATCATTTTGTGGATGGATTGGTTAGGTAGGTATGAGGTTAGAATATTTTGCCAAGCTATGGAAATATCACTGAGACACCGTGATAGTCATAACCAAGTTATATTCTCAATAGAGAATACTGATCGGAGAGTTAGTACTATGCTTAATACTATGGAGGTAGGAAATGAGTTAAGTCAGTTTTGGGTAGCAAGAGAGTTTGTAGATGTCTTTGAGCCAATCACTGGACTACCCCCGAAAAGAGCTGTTGAGTTTAGAATAGATCTTGTGCCAAGAGCTGACCCTGTAAGTAGACAACCTAGTAGGATGACGCCTACTGAGATGAAGGTATTGAAGGTGCAGCTAGTGGATTTAGAAGGGAGGAATTCTATTAGACCAAGAAGTACACCGTGGGGAGTGGTTGCGGTATTCGTGATGAAAACAGATGGATCGTTAAGGATGTGTATTATCTATCGTAAGTTAAACGAAAGGACAATTAAGAATAAGTATCCTTTGCCAATAATAGATGATCTGTTTTATTAGTTGAGCGGAGCCAGAGTGTTTTCCTAGATGGATTGGCGACAGGTTTCCATCAGTTAAGAGTGGCAGAGGACATTATTCCTTTGACAACATTTCTAACTATGTAAGGTTCATATGAGTGGTTGGTGATGCCATTTGGGTTGACAAATGCACCTTCTTTCTTCGTAGATTTTATGAAGCGAGTTTTTTGACAGTACTTGGATAGGTTTTTGTTGGTATTTATAGATGACATTTTAGTATACTCTAAGGTTGGGATGGAGCATTAAGTTCATCTTAGAGTTGTACTTGAGACGCTAAGGCAGAATCAGCTAAAGACAAAGTTTACCAAGTGTCATTTCTGCAAGAAAGAGGTAAAATTTCTTGGTCACATGGTTTCCAAGAAGGCATTTGCAACAACCCGCATATTTTACTATTTTACATTTAAATATTTTATTTAAATACTTCATCGTTAGTCAGATTATAGTCCGAAAAGCTACTTTTTGCAAACAGTCGAATTAGAACTCGAGACCACTTCCATTGAGTCCAAAATGCCATTTGCAATCTTTTTGAGTATAAACATCCATATGTTTTGAGTTGAGTGAATTTTGCTATTTTTCACTTAGGGCTTCGGGTTCGGGTTTGGGTTCAGCCCACTAACCCAACTCATCTTATATCATTACTCCACCCCCTCTCCTCTTCACTACTTCACTTTCATTTCCTAACACTCAAGCTTCATCAAAAATGGAGGAAGAGATTGGGAACTAAAATCCTAAGCCCTAGGTTCTTTGCAAATTCAAGTTATAGCTCCAAATTCAAAGAGAAGCTATCGGTAAGCATCCTTTTCTTCTTCTCCAACTCATTCTACCTTCAGTTTCACAAATTCCTAAACCTAATTTAGGAAATGTTCTTCTTTTGAGCTTAGATTCAAGCTTCTTGGGTTAGAATTGAAGAGTGATTGTTCTTGCCTTGCTCTATAGCTTCTTCTACATTGTTTTGAGTAAAAGGTGAGAGTTTTATGCCACATCTATGTTTATAACTATCTATGATTGTTGGGTATGAATTCCTAACACTTATTCATGTGCATTTGCCTTTGGTTTGGATTGAATTGGTGAATATTTCAATTTTTGGTGTTTTGAAGTCAAATCTTTAAAAATCCTAACTTTGATGTTTGAACATGTTTTTGGAGTGTGTCGAGGAGCCTATAGGACTGCGTTGTCGCGTGGCATAAATCCCTAGTCGCAATTGCTCGGTCGATTGGCTCCGTTTGGATTCTCACCCCTTTGGGGAATAGGCTGGAAATGCTGGGTAACAGGCACCAGTCGACTGGCACTCTGAGTCCAGTCGACTGACCTGTAACCTAAGAGTTTTTTGGGTCTGGTCCAGTTGACTGTTCTCAAAGAGCCAGTCGACTGACCTGCTTGTATTCAGCCTGCTTTGCCTATTTCGCCTATTTTGCTTGAAATTCCAATTTTTATCGATTCGTGGTTTTCCGATATGTTGTTATCATTTATTATCGACTTTGATGGCTTCTATTTTGGAATTTTTGGGTATATCCATTTTGATGGATTTGATATCGATTTCTTTGGATTTAATTTACGTCTTCGAATGTGAATTTTGGTGATTGATTGTTTCTACAATCATTTTTGTGATTTGTCACTTCCAAATTCAAAGGTTTCTATACTAGTAGTAAATATTCAAACTCTTTCACAAAGATGATTTCAACTCTATTTTCAATATCAAACTCGTTTATAAAACCCTTTTCCAACCTATTAGTATATACAAACCTTTATCTCACTCATATGAGAAATCTAATTAAACGGCTTAGTAAAATAAGTGGTACAAAATGCTTGCGTTTACTTCATCGGTTAATTCTTGGACTTGTTCGATTGAATCTCTTATGACAATTTTCGAGTGGAGACTTACAGTTTGTTCGTAAATATTTAAGTTAAGCTAATGGTTATGGGACATGAAGCTAAACTCGTATATTTACTAGCTTAGTGTAATTGACACTTTTTGATGATCGATGATGATCATTTTATGGTTTAGACTAGCAATGTGTGATGTCTCTTTGTCCACGTGGGGGATAGTACCTCGTCCTATTGGGCTTCGTCTCATTTCTTTTATGGGCTAGCAACCCATGTTCTTTTATGATATTCGGTTCATCGGATGTACCGTTATTGTACTACATCGATGTCCCGGCTTTTCGATTCATTGGACGTACCGTTATTGTATTGCAGCAATGTTCTGAATTGTTTGAGTTTCAGTTCATCTGATGTACCGTTATTGTACTACATCGATGTCCCGGCTTTTTGATTCATTGGATGTACCATTATTGTACTGCGTCAATGTTCTGAATTGTTTGAGTTTCAGTTCATCGGATGTACCGTTATTGTACTACATCGATGTCCCGGCTTTTTGATTCATTGGACGTACCGTTTGTACTGCGTCGATGTTTCGAATTTATGGTTAGCGAGTATAGAATAGCGTTCCGTTTGTGATACACGTGTTGGTGAGTTATCATGCTCTCGTTTTGTGATAGGCCTCCCCCTTTTTTGTGATTTATGGATTTCTAATTGATGATTTCAAGAATTTGTGTCTCTCCAGTTTTATGATTGGCATCGATATGATGTCAATATTTGGTTTGGTGAATAAAATAAAGAATATGACATTCTTTTTGATGTTATGAGATTTCTTGAGATATTGTATGATTTTTGTTGTTGTCAATTGCATACTTATCACAGTATGGCATTATTGTTATCATACGTACTTGTCATATCTCTTATTCTATCTCATTTTTATCTTATAATTATAGCTAGACTGATCCATTTATTATTTACTTATTAAATAATACTCGGGTCAAACCGAGAAGTTACAAGTGCTTCTAATTGACTCTTTACATGGAGCCATCATCTGACTTTTGCCTAACTACATTAGATTTGTAGTTTTTGTTGATATACATTTGAGATAGAGACTCCTTGATGTATACATATTCTTTTGTTAGCACTTGTATCTATTCCTTTGTGATATTGTGGATCTTGTTTGACCACTACTCTAATGTACACTTTTAAGTGTTATATATTCATATCTATTTCTGCCTTTGTGATATGGATATATATGACTGATTTATGTTATGATTATTTATATATATTTTTTTCGAAGATCATATATAACTAGATGCTTTGAGTTTGTATCGGCGTGTCGGATTTCCTCTTGTTATACTATCTGACATACCGTTGCTCGCACAAGGCAATTACACGGATGGTCGCTCCTCAACAGCCTTATTCTTCATGCTAGTTGACGGCATTACTCCGTAGTGTCCTTGGCTAGCGTGAGTATAGAGGTGGAACGCCACAGCATTCCTTAAGTTAACTAGAGATGGTGACTGAGATCAGGAGTTTTCTTCGACTTACAAGCTACTGTCGGAGAATCATTAAGGATTTCTCGCGGATAGCACCACCTTTAACTAAGCTAACCATGAAGGAAATGAGAATTGTTTGGTCCGACAAATGTAAGGAGATATTCCTTAAGTTAAAGCATTTGTTGACTAATGCACCCGTGTTAGTAGTTCTAGATGGGAACCATGGACTGATGGTGTATACTAATGCATGTGGAACTGGGTTAGGAGCGGTGTTGATGCAGAATGGTGAAGTAGTTACCTATGCATCTTGGTAGCTTATACCGCATGAAGTTAGACATCTTACTCATGATTTGGAGTTGGCAGCTGTGATCTTTGCATTGAAGATTTGGAGACATTATCTCTGACGGCAGAGATTTGAGTTGTGTACCGATCAAAAGTCTTTACGGTATTTATTTTCTTAGAAGGAGTTGAATGTGAGACAGTAGAGGTGGATGGAGTTTTTGGATGCATATGATTTTGGCATAGAATATACACTAAGGATAAGGTAATAAGGTGGCTGATGCTCTTAGCAGGAAACATCATAATGTGGTTTAGCTATTTGGAAAAATTAAAAGATTCAGAAGCTTTAGTCAGTTATGATGTGCAGTTAAGATCGGTTGTTGGTTCTAGTCAGAGTTCCGCCAGATTATCTTGTTTAGAAGTTCGGCCATTATTGATTGAGAAAATTTCTTCTATGTAGAAGGAGGATCTAGTATTAGCAGAAAGGATCATAAGGCTGGAGGTTGGAACAGAGATCGATTGTTTAAAGGATTTTGAACTTGACCGGAAAGGATGGTTAAGAAAGAAGGGACAGTTGTGTGTTTTGAATTTGGAGGACTTAAGGAAAGAAGTTCTTGGAGAATGTCAATGATCCAAGTTTATGATTCATCCTGGAGGAACCAAGATGTATTAGGATATGAAAAGGAGCTTCTATTGTGAAGGCATTAAGAGGGATGATGGCTTATGGGTTAGGCAGTGTGCAAACTATCAACAAGTAAAGCTAAACATCAGAAACCGAGTGGGCTACTTCAGCCTTTAGAAATTCTAGTTTGGAAATGGGATTCAATATCTATGGATTTTATAGATAGGTTTCCAAGGTCAAATAGAGGTGATGAAAATATATGGATTATAGTGGACAGGTTGACCAAGAGTGCTCGTTTCATTCCAGTTAAGTCAACCAGAACGGCACCTTTTTTAGCTAAGTTATTTGTGAAGAACATAGTTAAACTGCATGGAGTTCTTGATAATATAGTTAGTGATATAGATGCTTTGTTTACTAGTGAATTCTGGAAGAGTCTACAAGAAGTGATGGGTACGAAGCTTAATATGAGTACTCCATATCACCCTTAGACGGATGATAGACAAAAAGAGTCGACATAGTACTTGAGGACCTATTGAGAGCTGGTTTATTAGACTTTGGTGGATCTTGGGAGGATCACCCACATTTGGTTGAGTTTTCCAGTAATAATAGTTACCAGACAAGTATAGGAATGGCATCGTTAGAAGCTTTGTATTGAAGACCATGTAAATCATCGGCATGTTGGTTGGAGACTGGAGATAGATTAGTCTTAGGTCCAAATTTGGTTACAGAGGCGTCAGAGATGATTGAGTTAATCCGAGAAAGGATGATGGATCCTTAGTCAAGATAGAAGAGTTATGCAGATAAGAGGCATAAGGACCTAGAATTCTCAGTTAGAGATAAGGTTTTCATTAAGATATCATCTATGAAAGGTGTGATATGATTTGGAAAGTCAGAGAAGTTAGCCCCAAGATATGTTGGTCCATTCCAGAGTATAGAGAGGATTGAAAAGCTCGCATACAGACTAGAGTTGCCGAGCAATATGGTAGGTTTACAAACGTATTTCATGTGTCTCATCTTTGTAAGTATGTGCATGATCCAGAGACTACTATTCCTCCGACAGGGTTGGATGACTTAGTGATAGGGCCTAATTTGACTTTTATTAGACAACCAATTTGGGTTGTAGCTAGAGTTGAGAAAAGATTAAGGAACAAGATAGTCAGGTTGGTAAAAGTTTAGTAGAGCGACAACGAGAAGGATTGTACTTGGGAGACAGAGGACAGGATTAGAGATACTTTTTCTGATCTACTTTGAGGGTATGTCTATATTAGATTTATATAGATAGTTTCTAGGCGGTTAGACTAGTATGGTTGTTAGGTGTTGTTATAGAGTATTGACATGTTTAGTATTTAGTACTTATTGAATTTCGAGGACAAAATTCATTAAGGGGGAGTCTATAACATCCCTAATTTTTAATAACATTATTCAGTAGATTTAATTAGATAAATTAAATAGAATAATGATGTTAAGGGAATTGAGATTTGAATAAATTATATGTATATAAGGTCAAGCTTATTAATAAGATAAATGTGCATTAAATTGGTTTATTGATTAATTAAATTATGCATGGGCATATTATTAAATAGCCATTTTATATTACACGGCTATACACTCCACATCTTTGTCCATCCACGTTCATTTTTCGCAAAATAAAAAATGAATGGAAGTACCCTAATATAGCCGGCCGTTTACAAGGAAGGGAAAAGAGAAAACTTCAATCACAAGATACGATAAAAGCAAGGAAGGATTAAGCAGCAACAAATCTCAAGTTCCTTATCAAATCTAAGGTGAATAATAATCTCATACTATCTCTATTTTTATTTTGTGACTGTATGTTTCGGATTTATGATTTAAATTCTTTTTTGTGATAAAATGGATAATGAAATGCTTGAGGTATATTATGTTGAATTATTTTAATTCATAGGCATATGAATTTGCATAGTTTTGATGTAAAACTGAGAATCAGTAATTTCAGATTGCCATGGAAAAATTTTATGTTAAGTAAAACATGATTTTGGAGATGGCTTTTAATTTTCAGAATTTTCCAAGCTAAGGAAATTTTATTATGAATTTTTGATTGAAAACATGATGTAATTAGGTTCAAAATTTTATTTTTGAATATTTCAAGAAGAAATTGGCTCTAAATTTTAATTTGTTTGATTACATGATGAAATTGAATTTCTGTGATTTTTGGGGATTTTTTCGAATTGATTTACTAGGGAAAATAAATTATTTTAAAAGGACTTTTTTGAAATAATTGGTTTTAGTATATGAAAGGGCTTAAACGTTACATTTTTATGGTTTTGATCCAATATAAATGCGGTAGTTTTAAATGTAAAATATTTGAAAACTTTTTATGGAAGCTAATCAATGTTTTACAAATACGCAAGTTGTTATAAAGTAATTACCAAAAGTTGCAACAATTCAGCCTTTAACCTCGAAAAAGGTGCTCTGCCTCAGATAATGTACCTTTCGACTCCTTTGATTCCGCCTCGTCCCAATCGAAACAAACACAATCAAAACCACGATAGTCAAAACAAATACACAAGATATAACTTAGATGGTATGCAGTGGATTGGAAGAAGGGCGGAAGCCTTGGTGTCAAAAGGTTAGCTTCCGATGGGGTCGAAACCCTGCTTTTTTTCATAAGTTAAAGTCTTGCCTTGTTTTACTTAAAGCTTTTGACATTGTCGAAACATACGCTTTCGAAAGGGTTTTATAATTATCTTTAAAAGAAGGTTATCATATTATGTTAAAGTATTAGCTTTCGAAAGGGTACCTATTTCCTTAAACAAGAGCTTTCGAAAGGGTAGGTTCCAACCCAGTCGAAACCTAGTCGCCATGCTACCTTTCGACTGTGATGATTTCGAATGGTTATCTCTGTTTTAACCAAAGTTAAGCCGCTTTCTAATTTCTTTCTAAAGGGGTTGAGAGGTTTGAAGGTGATAAATCGAATGGCAGTTTCGACTCTATCCTTCGAAGTTTTAAATTTTTAAAGGTCTTTGCTTTCGACTAAGATGGTTTCGACACCATCAACTTTTCCCCAAATTAATTTTAGTAATTTTTGAAAGAGATAGTTTCATATATAACCATTTTGATCCAAAAGATATTTTTAAAGAGTAAACCCAATACTTTCGAAAGGTTAATGTGTTTCGAAGCTAGGTTTTAAAGAATGTTTTCCCGATACCTTCGAAAGGATCATTTGTTTTGAAAGGTATATAATTTGAGTTTTTAATAGAGATTTTCTATGATTTCGAAGGAGTTCATCGAGGGGTTTCGAAAGTGATGTTTCAAGGTTTTAAAACAAATAACCCGTTTTCATTTTTAAGGAAAAACGATGACATAAATAAAGATTTTGGAAATGTTATTCACATTGTTATTAATCTATAAATGTATTTTGGAAAAGGTAGAATAACCAGCTAAGTTAGCCTAGTCGTAAATAAAACTTAACAAGACGTTAAAACCTTATTTAAAGATATTGGCAGGTGCCAATAGGTTTACAGTATGCCCAGGAAAACTATATGATATTGGTAGGGGCAAATAGGTTCATAGTCGATCCATGAAAACTATGATTTGACACTGGCATGGACTAGCAGGTTTGTAGTTAGCCCATGAAAACTATATCCAGGTTATGATATTGATAGATAGTCAATAGATTCCTAGTTAGCCTATGAAAACTAGGATATCTAATATGATACTAGAGTACCAAGTGATTCTTAGTGATCCTAGGAAAACTATAAAACTGGATGGATAGTTCATAAACATTTAGAAGGTTAAAACTATAATTGAGACAAATAGTCAGAACAAATGGGGATGAGTAATCCAGATTTGATTTGATTTTTTTACATTTCATCATAAATATTATGAAATACCATGTTTTAACCATTGTGGATGCAGGAGCACAATATATGATTTTATAAACGTTTTAGGATACTAGTGAGGGGAAAACCCATTCCGCTAAGTGGCGTGGTCTCACTAGACATCTAAATGGTTTTGAGATGGTAAATTATTATTCATATCAGGCTTTATGTTTGACTCGAAGTGTTTGTTTTCCCGTTAAACTCTCGGGTATTCAATTGGTTTTGAGTAGGCTAAGAGTTAAGGTTTCCAAGTGTTCTTTTAGAAAAATAAAGCTTCCGAGGATGTGCCGGAAGCAAGCTTGTTGTTAGAGTTCTTTATTTCCGCCGTATGTTTTGTTTGTGAAGTCAAATAGGTTTCTTACTATTTATATACTCTAATCTACCAAGTGGGCATTTTCATTTGTCGCTCTTGGAGTGTTTTGTAATAATTATATGTTATCTGAACGTGGTCTGTGAATTGGGATTATGTAATCAGTTTGGAATACTTTGAAAAGGAATGTGGAATTTGCTTGCTGCTTAATTTTTTTCCATATTCTTATGTTTCTGTGTATCAATGTATCTAATACCGCCATATTTGGTCGTCGAGGATTAATAATTATGGATGACTGCAGCATCTATATCCATTAGTTTTGGGCCTCCAAGTAGGTGGGTGTTACAAAAACATCCTTATTACATTGATTAATTAACTTTAAACTTCATCACACATTTCGATTTTTGAACTTCAAATGTCCTTAAATAATAAAAAGGGTAAGCCACTTTAAACCTTATTAATTCAATTAATTAGTAAACTAAAATTAATTAAGTTAATAAATAATTAATTGTCATTATTTAAAATGAATAACAGAGTCAAAACATCCTTGTTACTTTGATAAATTCACTTTGAAAATTCATAATTAAGTTAATTAACTATCTCTAATTACCTTTAATTAAAAATGGTAAATCATCTTTAAAACATCATTAATCCAGCTAATTAATAAATTTAAATAGAATCAATTAAATTAAATTAATAAATAACTAACTCTCTTTTAAAAATGATTTATTAATTATAAAAACTAATAAAGGAAAGATTAAATAGAATTGAAATAAGTTGATAAATTTTAAAAATCATTTATTAAAAAGAAATATTACTTTAAAAGCTTTATTAGCAAATTGATTAATTTGCCTCAATTAATCATTATTGAATGATCAATTGTCCTTAAACATCGTTAAATAAAATGATTAATTAAATTTAAACATTATTAAATAAAATGATTAATTAATTTAAAGAATCATTAATTATGTAGTTAGTTAAATTTAAAATGCATCATTAACTAAGTAATTAGTTAAGGTTAATCCTTATTAATTAAGTAATTAATTAAATTAAATAATCAATATTAAAACGGTTAATTACTTTCAAAAACATCATTAAAATCTTGCTTAACTTGTAAAACAATTCCGAGAAAGAAGACGGAACCAAACGGTTTCGATAAAAAGTGATTTTCCAAAAGTGTCGATATAGCGTCTATTGCTATATGGGTAGTTCAAGAAATAAACTTATGACTTTAGCCATAAAACCAAACATCACACGGTAATGGTTTAAGTATAATAAAAAGTAAATAATGATGGAACAACATGCAATTAGTATTTGCTAAAAATTATATTAACATTAACTACCAACTTTTCATATAGCTAACCACATGCTTACTAACTTTCAAATGTTACAACTTTTCAAAGAATGAAACAAACAACCAAACAAACCATCACTTCACATATACAATAAGCATTCATAGGCTATTAACATTAAAATTAAAATAGTACAAGCTTGGTTTAAGAAGGTGTAGTTTTACTCACAGAAAGCTATTTAAACTCTCGCTAACTTAGGGTATGACCTAGCACTTCCATTCCTAAGCAAAAGATGAAGTCTTGGACTCTTAATGCACTAGGTAGACTCGGCCTTGAAAGAAGAAGGATGTGAAACTTGTTTTGGTAAGGTGGAGTGACTTTGGATAATCATCGAAGTCTCGTAAATGAACCTGAAAATAGGTTATTTTCCAACTGGTTTTTGGACTATTTACTCTTGGATTTTGAAAAAATAGTAGCGAAGAAAGTTTTATAAGATTATTTTCTCTATAATTTAAAAAAATAATTACTCAATTTTGATTCGTTTTGAAGAAGATATGGTTAAGAGAATGACCATTTTCGGACTTAAAATTCTGGATCCGATAATGCTCTATAAAGAAATGATATTTGGGCAAGGTTAAGTTCAAAATTAGAAGAAATGATACGAATAAAAGTTGTAGCCACTAGAATCTACGGTTTGAGAAAAAAAATGCTCCATTTGATTAAGTTATGAGAAATATATGCACAAGTAAAAAAGGTGAAATTGAAGAAGCGAAAAGGGTATTTATAAGCAAGAGAACGATGTGAATTACCTAAATGTCATTGTCCATTACCCTCCACTACCCTTTTGCCACCTCACCTAACCTCCTCTACCTCGTGTACTCATGCCCCCATATGGTCTCCCTCCCTATATTTCATGAGAAAACATGTTTAAACATGTTTTGTATTTAGTTGCCAAAATGTTTCTAACGATGTGACATTCATAATTTTATTTTAAACTTTATATACTTAGGTATGAATGCATATGCACATATACTAATACACATATATATACATGTACTAACTAATTTACATTTTTAACCATTTAAATTTTGTTTCAAATATAAAAAAGGTTCATAAAATTTCAAATAACTTTTATACGATGAACATCAAAAATTCAAAAAAGGGTTTCCGGTCACATTTTTTATTTTTCTTCGATAAATATTTTTATAAATTAATTTTGAAACTATTTTATCTTCAATATCTAAAATTTAAAAGATTTTTCATTTTAATTATAAAACATATTATTTGAATATTTAAAATAATTAAATACTCAGAAATTAATGTGGTGAAATTTCATGTCGTTACACTCTCCCCTTCTTAAAAGAATTTCATCCCCGAAATTTACCATGGTCATAACCGAGAAAACATAGTATCCTAGAAATACCTAACACGTTAATCAAATGTATCCTATCCAACAAAAACCAGTATGATATAAATCTATATGCAATCAAATTCAGAGAATACCTTAAAATAAAATATTACGCATCCAATCATATCAAAAGGTAAATTTAGAACTAAATGCCTCGCATTTATATTCAAAAAATTATTTTCAAATTTCTTCCAAAAATAAATGTATTAAAACCGAAACCAAAAACGATTCGGAGGAGGTCCTCCTAGCAAAACTTGTAAAACTCTAGGATCAAAATAACATGGAGCATCCAGTGGTATTCTGTTTCCTGCAAACACAACAACTAGAGTGAACCACTATTATCTCTTCAAGAAAACCCAAAATCACATTTTCAAAAGCGTTGGGATTTTAGTCCTAATAAATTTAACTTTATAAACTATGATACATTAGACTAGACAATCAATAATCAAATTCAATTAAATCAAATCAACCAAATTCAATAAAGGAATAAACTAACACTATCAATCATTCAAATTCTATAAGGAAAAAAATCTAACACCCAACTTTATTTAAAATTTAAAAAGATTAAAAACGAACTCCTGACTTAGGTCAAAAAAAATTTGATTGCCCAAAATATATATAATTATCTAAGCGTACCATTCTTTGCTCATTAGACTTTGGTTATTTTTAGAAGATTATCCAAACTTACTTGGACAAAATTGAAAGTAATTCCATAAAATTTTTAGTTTCTTGACTACACCAATCTTTCTAAATCACTTAAATTTGCACTTAATAGTTTATTCAATCACAAGATTGTTTATGAATTATTTCATAAATTTTCTTCCAAGTTTAAAAATATTTTATAAAGACATTTCTTTATAAAACACCAAATAATAACTTATTCGACTTTATGTATAATACCTTTCTAAATCCTAAAGTATATACGAAACATAAAATTTATTTTGCTTTTCACAATTTAGTTGAAGATCAAATCAAAATTTGGGTCTTTTAAAAGTGGTCAACCTCTTGACCTCTTTAACTTAGAGTGTTAAGATGGACAAAGTTCAAGGATTGACTCAGAATATAAAATAGTTTACAGTACTTACATGTTTCAAATACAAGCTACAGTTTTAATAAAATAATGTCTATTAAAACCTTCCTAACTTTTCACATTAAGATGTTATAATGAATCATGTTTATGCACTGACCCAACAACACCAATTAATTTACACCTCTTAGATACTTAAATAATATCTATGGTTTTGATAAAACAACATTACCAAAGCCTTCATAACCCATTTAAATCGGTGTTAAATTGCCTCATATATTCTTTAAGGATAAAATCCATTTATAAAAACAATCTCTTATCAACAATACATTTCATTTTGGAAATCAATTCCCTTTTAGGGAAAATTAAAATTGAATACCCGGTTTTCAGTTTCAAAAATCGTCTCTGAAAGTATACTCCTTACTTTTCCTATATAATATAACTTCAAGCAACTTATTTATTAAAGCTCACTTTGGGTTCATTTGGATTTGAATTCATTTCGATCGCACAATGATAAAGAGAATAATTTACTAAGTACTCCACAAAATTCACCTAAGCAATATATGATCGTCTCATAGGTGATTATCCAGATTACCACAAAACTAACCGAAATGTTTTCCTTCGAATTATTCAAAGAAAAAGCATTCTACTTAAAATTTCATTTCTAAAATGTTTATACTTTTGAAATATTTCCAAATAATACCACTATTACTTATTCCCAAAGTCTTTCAAAATTATTTCAGACAATTCTAGGATCTAAATTTTTCAAAAACTCTTTAAAATGTTATTTGGAAAGATAAATATTTATAAAACTAATTATATTAAAACAAGGGTCAAAGAAAATTTCATTTTAAACATCATTTACTAAAATATAAAGACAATTTACACTTTGCTTTATTTAAACAATTCCTTCTACAGGATTTTTCTCATTTATAAACATCAGTTATAAATTTAAAACAATACCAATCGTCCCGGAGGATGATTTATAAAAAAAATTAAAACCTTAAAACCAAATAAATTTTCCAAAGAAAATAAATCAAATTTAAATTCTTGTATTAAATTTAAAATAACATTAATTAACCTGAAAGATAATAAATCACATTTATAATCTCTTTTAAAAATCTAAAACAACATTAACTATTCCAAAAGATAGTTAATCAAATTTACAATTTCCTTTAATAAACAAATAAATTAACTTTAACAAAATAGTTAATTACTTCAAAAACACTTTCATCGGATCAATTAATCTATTTTAAACTCACTTATTAAATCAATTAACCAACTTAAAATATTATTTATCAAATGATATATTAAATTCAAATAATCATTAATTAAAATGAATAATTAATTTTAAATATCATTAATTAAAATGATTATTAACTTTAAAATATCATTAATTAAATTCAAATATCATTATTTAAAATGATTAATTAAATCCAAATCTCATTGATCAAAAGGTTCAATTATTTAAAACATCATTACTTAAAACGATTAAATAATTTAAAATATCATTAGTTAAAATGATTAATGAATTTTAACACCTACTTTTTGGGAAAATACAAGCTCAAGTTCGAACACACACAAGGGTTTAGGTGATGATATTTAATAAATGAGACTTTTAAACAGTTTAAATGGAATATCCAGATTAATTTCAATTAATCAATCAGACAAAGCTAACTTTCATCCAAGAAATCAACAATAATTTATAGCATCACATATATGATATAGTAAATATAGGCGTGGGATAACTCATATTTAAATAATAATTCCTTATTATAACTAAATTTTTTCATATATCTATCCTCTAAATGTATTATCCTACTATTCAGATCATATTAAACAACTTTTTATTGAAAGTTTATTTTTAGCTTAACATTATTAAAAGATGACTTTTAACTTAACCCTTTTGCTGAACACCTATAGTGTAAAACTTAATTCACAAGGGGTTCATTCTCAAGGTTCCTAAATTTCTATTTACCTAACCTATACCTTACTAAGGAAAATTTCTTATGTACTTATTCAATAATACTTAATGCTCAAACTAGACGAGCATAACTAAAAAAATTCAAAATGAAAACAATAAATTATTGTTATTTCTAAATAACCAACTCAACTATACAACTATATTAATTTTGAAAATCATTTTTGTATATATGTGTATATATATAATATTCCTAGGTAAAATTAGTTCATTTACCATTTTAAAACAATACTGTATTGGTAGATCTGTTCAAGTGTTTAGGAATGCCTATCGATAAAGCTGATTAGATGCATCGATCGGAATTCATATACCACTCAATGGATCAAACAACATAATATAAAAGATTTTATAACACTAACAAATATGCAATCAATATATATTTATACTCTCAAACTAATCATAGGATATTACTATTCCTATCCTTAGAGAGTTTACCCTACCCGGGCTTAGGGGTTCGCTAAACCTAACCTATGATACCATCTATGATGACCCACCTTTCTAATCCTTGAAAATGACACTTAATACATCCTTGGTATTTGTGTGTCGTTGCCCAAGCTTTCGAAAGAAAAGCTGTCTTGGGGTAAAATAAAGAATAGAATAAGATAGAATAGATGAACCTCACATTGGAATGGTTACATATAATATAAAACGATATAGTAAAAAAGGTTACTCCTTATAAGGAGTTATCAGAGTTAAAAAAGGAATACTACATCAAAACGATTGATAGTTATACATTCTGAATTTTCATTCTTAAGATACAAAATACACCTACACAATCATACAGCGGAAATAAATAACTATATAACTATGGAGCCTCCTGCTCACCGGTCATCCTCAAAGGGCTCCAAAGAAAAGTCTGCTATTCTCGGACCACTCAAATATAACTGAGTAGCCGAGAGTTTAGGAAAAATAAACAACTCGGGTCAGACAAAATGTATGGTAGAGTAAAACTATGAAACAAATGGGGTGTATTTAAACAATAGCATGTGGGACCACACCACTACGCGGAATGGGTTTTCTCCCACATAAACAACCAAACATAACAAAAATGGAAATGACCAATAAGGCACAAATCCAAACATAGATGATGGGCATATTGAGTATAAAATTTAGACTTGAAAGAATGGAAATAGTCTTAATAAAAATCCAAACTGGTCCGAATGGATAAAACAAAGCACAAGTCCAAACTCGATAGGATGGACTAAATAAGATACTAGTCCAAACTCGATAAAATGGACAAAACCGATAATTGAACACCGCGAAGAACGACCGACTCTTCCCACTGTAATTAATGAAAAACAATTTGGAGGTTCAAATCAAATAAGAAAGGGAAAATTTCCAACAATGACTAGGAGGGTGCGCCCCTCTTACGAAAGTATACCTCTAGAAATATACTTGCTCTGATGGCTCTCGGAAACCTCCAAGTTTGACCCCGCCAACTGTTACAAAGAATCCGAGTACTTCACATCTCAATATGTAACACCAAATCCAATCTAGAGTGGATGTGAAAATAACCTGATGGGAGCAACCACACATAGCTTGGCTCTCACTCGCTCTTTAGTTTTAGTCATTCTCGACAAAGGATATCAAAGCTCAACAGATCAACACATCGTCTTAGAATGATGATGATAAAGAAGTTAATGTAACCGAGAGTTGAGAAACCAACTATCGAGGACATAAAACGATCGTATATGGAAATTAAGTTTTGCATACTTATCACCACTCATCGTATTCCAACTTGTACTCTTTCTTGGCTAACAATAATACCGAACAAGTCAACGTAGTGTTACCTCAAAGTCACGTCTCACGATTATACTTAACTGTCGAAACCACAGTAAGTCTACTTCTTCAACTCGTGCTGAGTATACAAATAAATCATTCCTGTAACGACCCGCCATTTTGGACAGTTTAAACCGACGATCAAATACACATGTCGGTTCCAAACCATTCAAAAGGGCAGATGGTTATTGGGGTAATTAAGAAAAGAAAAGAAAGAGAAATAAAGGAAATGAAACAACATAGAATCTCGCAGCGGAACGATAAAATACAATAGTCAAATAAACAGTTCATGAAGCTGTTTACTATACTTTGACAATTATTTATACAACATTTATCAGAGTTATACATATACAACAGAACAATTAAAATAATGCAGCAGATAGCATGATGCAAGGGTAATAATAGTAATAGTATACCAAATCTTCGTCTTCATCCTTCTGAATAGATCTTCAAAAATCTGAAAAACTCAGGACTGACCCGAGCGTAATGAAAAGACAAAACACTCGAGTCAGGACTAAAATATCCTTATGAAAGTTAAATCAATCGTAAATAAATATGAGTGTAACGGCGTCAGAGATGTTTACGGGGTTTGACATCTCATATCCAGTGTCAACGTGCGTGCAATAACTTTAGAGATGTTACGGGATTTTCCATCTCTTAAGGATCCGTTAAACTATCTACTATGTAGTAATATACGCTAAGTAGATAATGCCTATCAGTAATATAAAGTATCAAAATAGCGTTAAGGCGTTACCATAATCCCCCTTAACACATTTTATAATGCCATAGTCTATACAGCACCGTAAGCCCCACCGTAAACTGGTGGTTATCAGAGGGTACCCCATAGGTATAACACAAAACCAAACGTAGTGGTTGCGAATAGGATAATCAGTATGACAAGGTACATGAGGCGATACCAACTAGGATACTAGTAGTTGCGTGATCCGGACTAATGTTGAGCATAGCCAGCAGCTACCCCAACACCGCGAAACAACACTCCCAAATCAGGGGGTGCACCCAAATCGCATCACAAATGTAATAGATATGGTATCGAAGAAGTGTGTCCGCTAGAGGTGGCGAACCTCAATTGCCCGGCGCGGCTCCTATTTTAGTCATGTCAGGGGTCATCCAATAATCGTTCTCTTTCTTCAGTCAACGCGTTCACCAAACCATCCACTTCATTCTGGATCAACACTTCGTGTATAATAGTTATTAAAGTGGTTTTCGGTATCGACAGAGAGTATGTCCATATCCGATCCCGGTCTCTTTAATAACTACGTATTATTACACCGTTGGCTCTTTTACATTTCATATCGATTCATAATTGATATCAAAATATCATATTCGCTTCAAAATCAAATCCATTTCAAATATCATCGTATCTATTCAAATGTATGATTCCGTTTCAAAATCTTTTTCCGCATCAATATCTCATTTCGCTTTCAAAATCATTTTGAAATTCAATTTAGGTTGCAACTTCATTTAACTCAATTCGTATTTAAATTCAAGTTTTAAATATGAACATTTCACCTTATTAACCAGCTTGAATTTATTTTTTTTGAAAATAGTTTAAGTAGTTTAAAGGTAGTTTAAATAATTAAAATAGTTAAAAATACTTAAAATCTTTAAAATGGATTTAAAATAGATAAATTATTTTAAAATAATTTAAATTGGGTTAAGTCGATTAAAATATATTAAAATAGTTTAAGTATTCAAAATGGTTTATATAACAGAGTAATTTGGAAAACAAATTAAAACAGCTTCAAAACCAATCCATTTCAATTATAACTTCCCAATTCAAATAAATTTCAATTTCCAATTCACCGATTCAATTTCGATTTCAATTCAAATCAATGTCAACTTTGACTTCAATTTATTCAATTTTACATTCACCTTCAACTTATTCAATTCCAATGTATATCGATTTTTAGCTTGATTTTCAAAATATCAATTTTTAACACTTAACAAAATTTTCCTTCAATATTCAAATTTAAATCCCACTTACAAATATGATTCAATTTCAAGCTCAATTTCAAATATCATTTTATATCGCTTTTACTTAGTAATATTCAAAGCTCGAATTAAGGTTCAATCTTTTAAAACGAATAAATGTTCGAACTTCAACCATAACCCAATTTTAAATTTCAAAGTCTCAACTTAAATCATTTAACAATTTCTTTTAACCAAAATCTATTTCAACATTCCAAACTCAATTTTTCGATAAATTCGATTTCTATAAATTTGATTTATATTTACAACTTTTAAATCAAAACGTTTAAATAAATTTCAAATCGACGATTTCAAAAATTATTAATTTAGCCAATTCGGTGTCCATATATAATTTTCTATCCTATGGCCAAGTAGTTATTTATTTCAATTAGTCAGGGATGAATATATATCACTTAAACCAATCACAGTGTCATATGTATGCATAACAGTATATATAAGCAAATAAACATCCAAACATTTAAATATCAACCAATAACATCCATCAAAATACATCATCCAATAGACAATACAATTCATGGCAGTTTCATAGTTATCAATGTCAGGTAATTTAATCGCAATTCAATTTCAAATTTAATTTCAAATTTAACTGTCAATTTAATTTCAACGGTTAATTCAAATGACAATCTATATGACAATTAAATTTTATCAAACAATGACAAATAAAAATCATAACACTTCATAATGTCAATTTAACTAGCATAAAGATATTTAGTACGTTGTGAGCGTTATAAAACACTCACATTGATTTTTTACGATTTTAAATCAAATCGAATGGCGTTCGATTTAACCCAAAATTTTAATGAGCTCCAAACGATTCCAATCCAGTTGCATCGCGTAGAGCTCGTCCATACGATTCCAACGCAAAAAGTTTCGTCTGAATCCGACCTCGTATGAAAAAGATATCCAGTATATAAGTTCGTCGAAAATTTATTTATAAAACAATTTTAAATAGATATTAACTATTATCCATACCCAAGCAAAAGGCCCAGCCCACTAACTCCATCTTCCCCAAAGCAAAACCTATAGCCATTTCCTGTGCACAACCCACCATTGCCGTGCACCATCCTTCACTGATACGGAGCTCCGGCACTCCGTTCGACATGCCGTCTTCGCCAAACTACCTCTCTTCGAAGCCTCCATCACCTCGACCACAAAATAGCAAGCTCGGCCACCCCTAGTGAAACGCGACACGCGCATCCCCCCCTCGACCACGCGCGGGTCGCACGCCCCACAACTCGATCGCGCACCCCCAAAACGCGCTCCTAGGTGCTATTTTTGATGACGAGTTCAAATCAAAGCTCCGTTTTGCGAATCGAAGCCCATATCCTCCACGATTTCCAACCCTAGTTCACAATTATGAACGGCCTCGACCCCATTAGTTGCCGCACCCAGCAACGAGCATATCAAATTGAAGCACTCGATGAAATAGGATTTTTAAAACTAGTTTCGCGATTTTTACTTGAGTAGAAATTGAGTTATGATTTTTCAAAGTTTCCATTTTTATTTTCCTCTTTCCATTATTTGTTTTCTGCCATTGCGTGTAGAATAAAGGAGAGGGAGACGTGAATGAAAAATTACAGGGACAAGGTAGAATTTACAGCTGAAAAGAAGGGTTGACCAGTCAAAATATAAATTTTAAATTTCAAAATATCCCAATTTAAGCAACTTAAAATCTTGAACCCCTATCGAGGCGTGCCGCTAGGCGTTTATACTATTATATCCCTATTCCGGACGCAATGGAAAAGGTTTCAAGTCCTAATTCAATCGTATGCGCGAGTTACGGAAATAAACGATCAAATTTAAATCAAACTGATTAAACGAATTTCTATGCGTTTTGGCTCGCCCCGGACAAACGATAAATCTTATTGACATGAAATTTGAAATCTTACAATAATATTACGTTACGGATCCGATGAAACTGGTTTCGTCGAAATCCGAAACCGTTTGAAAAATGACTATTTTAACTCGCCAAATTAATATTAAAACAATTTCAACGCGTTTCGAGCTGCCACGGTCAAAGGACAACTCCGATTGCTACGAAAATTGAAATCCGATAATCACTAACTATTATGGATCCAATGGAACTGGTTTCGTCCAATTCTGAGACTGTTCGAAAATTGGCTATTTTCCGTCGATAATTAAATATTAAAATATTCAATTTTCACAAATTTACTTTTAATTCGATTTTAAAAGTTCTACAACATCATTCTAACTTTAATATGATAAAATAAAATTTTACAAATCATTTTTAATCATATTAAACCCGTTATTCAATTTTCCAATAATTTCCAATTTTAAAATCTTATTAACTCTATTATAACCCAAATATAACTTACATTCACTTTGGAAACCAATTTGAATCATATTAAATCAAATTTCAATTATTCACTCTATTTTCATATATTAAATTTCAATATCAAATTAATCATATCAAATTCGAAATTTAATTTATTCAAACATTCGTAATATTAAATTTAACAAATTTGATTATTCAATAATTCATTATCCTTTGAAATATTGAAATCTAACTTATACGATTCAACTTTTAAAACCAATTCACCACTTAGAACACTATTTCCATTTTACAGTTATTCAACTATTCAATAAGTTTTAAATATTCAATTTAAACAATTTACCCGTTCAATATTCGATATTTGATTTTAAATAGATTTTACTTATCAATCAAATTACTCTATTATACCCAATGAATTCAACCTTTATTACTATTCCAAATGACTTACAAATTTTTTTCTAACACTAAAACACGAAATCTTATTAAATTAGCTATTTTAATTATCGAAAATTTACGGGTCGTTACAATTCCCATATAAGTGAATCACATTATGGAAACTAATTCATTTCCATAAACGAATCAAACATTTTCTTTTAAAAACCCGAGTTTGTGCTTGGCCTCACATTACAAGTATTGGCTTTAATACACTTTATTAAAGAGTTTACTAACTTCAAAACATCAATTTAAAAAGAATATAATAACTTAAAATATCCTTATTACATTGATTAATAAACTTTACACTTCATCACACAATTTTATTTTTGAACTTCAAATGTGTGACGAGTCGGATTTTGCCCGCTCAAAAATCGACATCCGTACTTCAAATCGTACTCGAATGCCATAGATTCGACCGTTCAAATCCGATTCGCCGGAGCTTATAACAATCATTAAGTAAACAACACAGCGGAATAAAAGAATAATACATTGATATACAGCTTTGATACAATATCTGATACAACAGATGATCCAATAGATATCAATATACATCAGAGATATGATACAATAAAACAGCAGCGGAAAAGAAAATAGATAACATCTAGCATACGGAACAATATAACTCTAAAATAGTCTTCAACGAAGAACTCCAAATCGGAACTGTAACTCCATTTCCAAGAATCAATCAGCAGAAGCTCGAACTCCCATAACATTGCACCAAGCTTAGCAAGACTGGTGCGATCCAAAGACTGAACTAACTCCAGATAATCCACTATATCTAACTATCTGAAAAACCCAACTCCGACTGCTCGTGTAGAAAATAATGAGCACCCAGAGTTTAGGAAAGAAAAAAATAAACTCCGGATCAGTCGTGGGACTGGTGTGAGCAACAAAAACAATTTATCTTTTAAAACGTTCAACATAAGATTTTCAAAGTCAATTCGCAATGCTTTTTAAAAAATGAGACTACCATAAGGCCTCCCGCACACACACACAATGCAAACGCAGAATCGGAGGAGATTTCTCCTTATGATAGTCAAAGATGCTTGATACGCATTAAAAAGAACATTTGATATTATTACTAGTGCATAGTGTAGGAAAAATTCATTTCGAAAGTAGAATATAAATCTTAGCCAGCATAGACATTTCGAACTATGCCTACTATAGCTACCATCCAAACAGTGGTGACCACCATAAGTGAATGGAAGGTTCTACAACTAATACTGTACAAAGTTTCGTATTGGGAATTGGATTTCCAACGAATGATCAGGCCAAGGAACTTCCCATTGCCACATGAGAATGCCTCTGGGTGGACATCCCCGAGAACCAAACCGGATCTCTACCAACACAAGGCCGGGTTACCCCTAACTGAGTAACAACTGACCGAATATGCCATCCCCCGGTCCTTTGGGACCTTTCACCGAGCGCTCGTAATCAATTCACACAATCATAACAAAGTGTTTTCAACATGAGTAAGTATCTGGGCTCCATACCATGACACCACCCTTTTCCAGAAGCAAATGCACACATCCTAAAGGGCGCTACCCCTCATAACCTTGCCGCATCTTTCCTGTTTTGACCATTCCCGAGGTGTGAGGCTCGACGAAGTCACGTCCACAAAAACATACTTTATACAAAAGCCATGCTTTGGGTCAACAAATGATCATAGAAATGATCACCATGATAGACGATCAAATAAATGATCCTATCATAAATAATCAACACAATGATCATTTCACAGCAACACTCAGTATGTCACATTACCAAATTGGGAATATATCGCTGATAACCTTCAACCATATAACCTCTGAGCTCGTACGTCTCAGAGAAGGGTGTTAAGCTAAAAGAATAAATTCTCCGCCACCAACAGAAATATATTTGAAAGAAATCGGCTTTACATCTCAACTTGTAATGTCAGACACACAATCCATACAAGTCTGTTCCGGGCTCGAACAAAACCGAAGGAACTTACAAAGAAGTCCTTGCAATCCGGATATTCACAATCCTGATCGGATTTCCCATCACTTAGGGAGTTTCTATACCGGTGCGATTCGGTGCAGAAACAATCGATAGGTCATCCTATCGCTTTCGCAAATACCCGGTCTTCATCACCGGTCTTCAAATGCTGTCCATAACGACGTATCACATATTCGGAATGGGTTATACGACACAAAGGTCCTTTCCCGGCTAAACCGAATAGTGAGCACGATATTTCAAAAACAAATGGATAATTGGATTTCAATTAAGTCACAACTTAATAATCCAAGACTTTCTTTCAAATGGTTTAACAAATTACCATTTTCAATCTTTAAACAAAAAGATTCATTTTCACAACCTTTAACGGTTTTAAACAATTTTCACATTTTAATCTTTTTAAATAAAAGATTCATTCACAGATTTTCCAAATCAATTTTCATTTCAATTTGATTAACTCGTTAAATCTTTAAATCAAAGATTTAACTTATAGCCTTCAAAACAATTTCGTTTCAATTTGATTTAAACAAATCATCAATTTAAATCGGTTAAAAATAAACAGATTTAATTCATAGCTTTCAAAAAGAATTCATTCATAACTTAGGAAAATCATTTCTCTATTCAATCTTGAAATTCCCCTAATTAACTGGAATCTCAGTTCTTATCTAAAAGTGTTTATCATTTGAAAACAACAGTTTTCATTTTGGAAATCTGATTCATTTATACGAGTTTAAATTCTTGGGTTAAATTCAAATTCCCAAAAACAATACTTAAAAGTGGTTTAATCCCTATATAACCAATATAACATCTTCAATCCTTAATTTCAAATCATAGAATTCAATTTCAAGTATTGAATTTAAATTTAAATCAAATTATTTAAATTCCAAAACTTAATCAAGTAATTTAAAAATAATAAATTTTATTTTGAAATTCCATTCCAAAAGCTTTTCACATTTATTCCGATTCCATTTCCAAAACATTTGAATTTAAAGAAAATTCAAATTTAACTATTTCAAAAATCTGTGACTTAACCGATTTCCTCGTGAAATCCATAATTGTGTGTGTATGGTGTGGTCCAGGGGTTTAACACAATAGTGCAACATCATTTCAATCATCACGGATTAAAACATAGAAATATAGTTGATAAGCGATATAAACTATAACGCTTATCGTCCATTCACAGATTCACAGATAATATAACAATGTAAATGAATGGATAATTTATACGCAGTCACAGAACAAAATATCACAGATCAAATAGGGCAACCAATTCAAGGCATTTCATATAATATAAACATTCATAAGCAAGGTCAAGTATTCAATAGTCATTTATAAGCAGGATTTATAAATTACTTATCCTAATTAATTCAATTTATTTCCAATAAATTACTTATGAGTTAATTTACCAATTCTGATTTATTAATCACTCGATATCAATTAATTTATCAAATACTTTAATAAGTTAAATTATCCTTAATTAATCATATTCATTAATCTAATCTTTAAACCAATTGCATAATTAATTAACCCTTTAATTCATTATTTTAAGAAATTAAAATTTTAATTTCTTACCATTAAGAAATCATCCCGTAACCCTAAATCGTTAATTTCAAATTAATCTTTATCATTTAAATAAATTTACTTTAATAAATCTTTAATTAATATTAATAAATCTCATTTATTAATTAATCCTTAACTAACCTCTATTTGATTTATTATCCTTAGTTAATCATCTTCATTAACTAATAACATTTCTTAATTACTTTTAATTAGTCTCTAATTATAAATAAATCTAAATCATAAATTTATAAATTAAATAAATGAGTCTTTAATTAATTGTCATATAAATTACATCACTTAATGCTTTAATTGTTTCTAATATAAAATCAATTCCTTAATTAATTAACTATTAATTATTTATTAATTAACTTAAGTAGTTAATTACAATTTACTTATCACTTAATCATTAATTAATTTCAAATTACAATTTACCTTACTAAACCTATAGATTAATATTAATCTAACTGACTAATTACCAACTTAGTTATAAAATGCTAAACCAAAATTAGGCTGTAACGTGAACCAGGGACAACTCCCCTTTTCACTTGTGACTGTCACGAGTTTCCCCCCCACTCTTCCCGTGTCTCTCCCGTGCGTCTCTCTCTCTCTCACTTTCCCTTCTTCTTCCCAGTTTATACCTTCTTCTTATTTTATTTTTTTTCTATTTAAACATTTGTTAAGAGCCAATTGCAAAAACACACACACACGAGCAAGCCTGAAGACACGGTCGAAGCAACCCTCGAATTACTCGAGTACGCGCACGCGACCGCCCAGAAAATTCACCAGTCACCTCGTCATTCACCTTCCTTCCTCCCCAGTGCACACACGTGCACCGTGCACCTACCCACGCTCCTCCGGCCACCGATGAGCACCGCGTCCATCCCACACACACACACGAACACGCGAGACCTCAAAGCATTATCCAGATCGTAGAAAGTTCGATCAGATCGAATTTGACCCAACCGAACCCACTGACCCAAAAACTCGACCACCCAAAAACCCATCATACCATCACCCACGACCACCGGCCACCTCGAAACTTGGTCCGAAGCTTCGCCACCACCCAACGCCTCTAACCCACCTAGTCCAATCGCCTCTAATTCCCTGATGCCCTCGCATTGCCTCGACAACCGAGCCAAACCCATTACCCCTCTTAAACCCTAGTTTCGATCCAACCCAAAAATTTACTCATTCGAATTTTTTTTCAGTATTTTTCCTAGATTCTACGATCATACTAGTACCTCCATGCCAAATTTTGCCAAAAATTAACACGCCGATCATCAGATTTTCCCCTAAAACCATATCTCGTTCATCTCGCAACTGCTCTTTTATCTTAGCCCTAAAAATCATGATGTTTGTTTTAAAAATCAAGTTTAAGTAAGAGAATTCAGTTTATATGCTTGAAATTGTGAATTAAAACATTTGTATCTCAACATATTTCAAGCTTGCTCAGTATTCTTGCTTTCCAGAGCTATTAACCTGTGTGTTCTTCTTTAAAATTTGTTTTTATCTTTAATTTATGATATAACAACCGATTTTTGTTTGAAACTTAAGCCCAAACAATACATAAAACGTGGGTAAATAATTTATTTTCTTAAATAAGAATTTTGAGTTTAAAACCACAACACAGAGAACCTGTACAACAATAGCCTGTATAAATACTTCCAGCTTTTAAATTTGTCCAGAAAACCATATATATATACACAACTTATTCAAAGATATATATAACCAACATATTTATACCTTTAAGTTTTATAAAAAAATATGCTACTCACTTGTGTTTCCCGAAAATGAACACATAAGTAAATTTACACAGTCCATACTTACTCAAGATGCATATTCAACAGATATATATATATGCTTGATCATTTAAGAGTGAGGTTACTCACTTGTGTTTCCAGGAAAGAAGAACTGATTTGTATTTATGTTGAAACAGCAGTTTGAAATTTTGCAGGCTAAAGCTTCTTCTTCTTATATTTTTCTTGGTTGAGTTGAATGATATATATAGGGGAGAGTGTTTACAGTATGTTATATATGTATATTATATATATATTACAATGGGTATGGTATACAATATCTTGTACAGGGTAATATTATATTTTCCTTGTACTAAAGGTATCTTTACATTATTTATGTCGGCTGAAAATTCTTCTTTGATATGCTAAAGATGCAAACATTAATTGTCTATGTACTAGCCTAAGATATTAATTGTTTACTTGTTTCATTCCATGCTTATATTTGTACTTGCTTTATAATTTAACATATATTGCTTTTTAACTTGTTGATTATGCAGTTTGGTGGCTGCAAATCATTTTCTTTGTTTTGTTCATATTTGATTTTCTTTACAGCCTACATTATTTATACAACTTTGCTTTATTACTTATGTAAAAACATATACTTTTTAACTTAAGTATTTATTTTATAGTTTAATTCATTTTATATTTAACTTATACTTTGGAATATGAATAAATTTCTATTGTTAACTAAAAATATTATTTTACTTGTTTTGTAATATGACATTAAATGTTATTATATTTTGTTCAATGTGTTTAATTTATATTTTGTAATTTATCTTGTATGGATTTATTTACACTTCTAACTTAAATATTTCATTGACTTGCATGTCTTGTTATACATAGATTTACATTATAAATATACTTTGTTTGTAGTTCATATTTTATATATATTAAATTCAAATTTACTCAAACATTTATTGCTAATACTCATGTATTTGTTTGTTATTTTGTTTATTTGGTTCGATACTTAACTTTTATTTATCTTTATTTATAACTCAAATATTTATTTTACTTCTATTTTTAGTTTAAATATTTATCACAAATTTTACTTTAAAAATTATTGTTTTACATTTTTCTTTGTACACATATATTTTATATAACTCAAATTATCATCATTTATAAAAATTTAAATCAATTTATTTATTTATTTTCTATACTTATGTCTAAAGTATATTATTTATTTTTCAAAAAATCATTTATTTAAGAATTTATTTAAAATCCAATATATACATATATATTCACATATATACAAATTTACAAATTCATACGACTTAATAAAATTTCTATTTGAATCGGGGAAACTCGCTGCCCTTTATAATTAATTTTATAAATTTTTATTCAAATTTTTCATTTAAATTATCAATTTAAATTCATAAAAATCTGGGGTCGTTACAAAATGTCTTTAAATAATAAAAAGGGTAAATCACTTTAAACCTTATTAATTCAATTAATTAGTAAAATCTAATTAATTAAACTTATAATTAATTAATAATCTTTATTTAAAATGAATAACAAAGTCAAAACATCCTTGTTACTTTGATGAATTCATTTAGAACTTCATAAATTAAGTTGATTAATCGACTCTAATAACCTTTAATTAAAATGTGTAAATGTCTTAAAACATCGTTAATTCAATTAACTAAAAAATTAAATAGAATTAATTAAATTAATAAATAACTAATTATCATTCAAAAATTATTTATTAATTATGAACACCAATAATGGAAATATTAGTTGGGGTTAAAAACAAGTTGATAAATTTTAAAAATCATTTACTAAAAAGATTTACTAATTTAAAAGAATCATTAGCAAATTGAGTAATTATCTTTGATTCATCATTATTGAACGACTAATTATCCTTAAACATCATTAAATAAAATGATTAATTAATTTAAACATTATTAAATAAAATGATTAATTAATTTAAACAATCATTAACTAAGTAATCAGTTATACTTAAAATGCATCATTAACAAGTAATTAGTTTACGTTAGTCCTTCTATATTAAGTATCTAAATAAATTAAATAATCAATATTAAAATGGTTAATTACTTCTGAAAACATCGTTGATCAAAATCTTTCTTAACTTCTAAAATAATTCCAAGCACGAAGTTGAAACCAAACGGTTTCGATAAAAGACGATTTTTCGAAAGTGCCGATGTCGCGACTATCGCTATACGAGCAGTTCGGTAAACAAACTTATAATATTAGCCATAAAATCAAACATCATATAGGAATGTTTTAAGTATAATACAAGGTAAATAATGATGAAACAACATGTAATAAGCATTTACTAACAATTATATTAACTTTAACCACCAACTTTTTATACAGCTAACCACATGCTTAATAACTTTAAAATTCGACAACTTTTAAAAGCATGAAACGAACAACTAAACCATCACTTCACACATGCTACAAGCATTCATAAGCTATTAACATGAAAATTAACATAGTTTAAGCTTGGTTTAATTAGGTGTAGTTTTACACACCGAAAGCTATCCAAACTCTCACTAACTTAGGGTATGACCTAGCACTTCCATTCCTAAGAAATAGATGGAGTCTTGGACCTTTGATGCACTTTATAGGCTCGGTCTTGAAAGAAGAAGGAAGCGAAACTTGTTTTGGTAAGGTGGAGTGACTTTGGATAATCATCGAACTCTCAAAAATGAACCCGAAAACAGGTCATTTTCCAACTGGTTTTTGGACTATTTACTATGAAAAATTGGTAAAGAGGAAATTTTTATAAAATTCTTTTCTCCACAATTATAAGAAAATAATTATTCAATTTTGATTAGCTTTGGAGAAGAATGGTCAACAGAAGAAGGACCATTTTCGGACTTGAAATTCTAGATCCGAAAATGCTCTGTAATAAATGAGATTCGGGCACGGTTAACTTTAATATTAGAAGAAGTGGTACGAATAAAAGTTGTAACCACTGGAATTTTATATGGTTTGAGAAAAATGCTCCATTTAATTAAGCTATGAGAAATATACGGTAGAAGTAAAAGAGGTGAAATTGAAGAAGTAAAAAGGGTATTTATAAGCAAGAAATAAAGTGAATTACCTAAATGCCTTTGTCCTTTACCCACCACTACCCTCTTGCCACCTCACCTAGTCTTCTCCGCCTCATTTACTCATGCCCTCATTAGGTCTTCCTTCCTTCATTTAGTGAGAAAACAACATGTTTTGTACTTAGTTGCCAATATGTTTCTAATGATGTGACATTTATATTTTTATTTCAAATTTTATATACTTACGTATGAATACATATAAACATGCACTAATAAACATATATATATACATATACTAACTAATTTACATTCTTAACCATTTAGATGTTGTTTCAAATATAAACAAGGCTCACAACATTTCAAACAACCTTTATACGTTGCAACGTCGAAAATTCAGAAAACAATTTCCGGTCACATTTTCGAATTTTCTTCGAACTAAATATTTTTGTAAATTAATTTTGAAAACTATTTTGTCTTATTATTTTAAAAAAAAAAATTAATTATAAAATCAATTATTTGAATATTTAAAATTAATAAATATTCAAAAAATAAGGTGGTGAAATTCCGAGACGTAACATTAGAGAATAGTAATATTTGATTATTATCATTTGTTGTTTGTTGTTGTTATAATAAAGGTTGTTATTGTTATGTCTCAACAAAGATTTACAATTGTAATATGAGTGAAATTCCATAAGTATAATTATAAGTACGATTTTGTAAATGGAAATGGTTCTAAAACAAGCAATTCGAATTTTAATTCCCATTAATTTAGAAACTGTTTTTCAAAAGGTTTGGGAATGAAAAATAATAGTATTATTTTGGGAAAATGTTCCAACTGGAAATATTTTAAATGGAATTTAAAAGAAATAGAAAGAGCTAAACTCACCTTAGTGTTGGAAAATAATCCTGGTGATGATGTCCACATCATCAGTGTTCATTCGAGTTTCTAAGTGAGAGATTGCTACCATCGGAAAAAAAATTAGTAAAACAAGTTGTTTTAGGTTACAGAAGTGTAATTTGAAATGTAAAGGAGTTATGTGTGTGTGTATGATTTCCAAATGATTTGAAATAAAAATAGGTGCTTAAAAATCTTGAAATTTTTTATCTTAATGTTTTGAGAAAACATAAGATAATGAGTTTTTGAACTTATCATTTGGAAATGGGGTAGATAAGAAAAGGAAGATTGGAATTGATATATGGAATTAAAAATTTAACTTTAATGAAGTTAAATAAAATTAATTAATGAATTAAAGGGAATGAAGCTTAACTTAAAGAAAGGTTAAATGGAGTTGAATTGGATTTGAAATGAAATAAGCGCAGAAATGAATGAATGGGAATTTGAGTATAAAATGAAATTCGGTCTAAGTTGTAGAGTGAGTTGAATATGGTTTGGAATGTTGGTTGATAGAGTTAGATATGAAAGTGAAATTTAAAGGAATAATTGGATTTGATTTAAACTGGATGTACATTGATAAAATAAACAAATGAAGTAAATCAGTGAAATAAAATATGAACTTAAGTTATAGAATAAAATATAAATTATGTTGTGGAATGGATACGAATTTGAGTTATAAAATGAAATTGACTTAAGTGTAAAATGAAATAAATATGGAATAAAATGTTGTTAACATAATGTGAATAATTCAGTGTGAACCAATGAATGTGAATTAGTTGAATATAGGTTTAATTGACAGTGAATTAATTGGATGAAGATGAATTGGGAATGTATGAATGAATTGGATGTGAATGAATTGGCTGTAAATAAGAATGTTAATCAGTGAAAGATGCTCATGTGAATGATAATAAATGAATACATGTGAATTTAATGTAAACAATTGAATTTGATTTAATTTGAATGTCAATCAATTGAATGGGAATAAATTGATGTTAATAAAAGATGAAAGTGTATATGTATAATGTTGACAATTGAAAATGCAAATTTATATGATGACAAATAAATTGGATGGATGTTATTTGTTTAATGGTTACTCTTGTTACATTTTCTAAAATGCATATTTTATATTCTATGTTATATAGTGATATTATTTTCTATGTACATACCCTCATTGGTTGTTGAGTGATTAGTAGGTGTGGATGGCATATGCTTCGCATTTGGAGCTCCCTTTCAAATTTTATTGGTTGTATATGCCTGCTAATGCTAATAAAAAAGGTACACATCTCGGATCACATACCATATTTTTAAATTTATCCCTATGGGATGCCTCATCCTCGAAGATGGGATGTATATTTGTGATTATATATATTGTAAATTTTTACAATTGAGCCGCACGAAGAAGACGCTAGCAAAAATTTTCGTAAATTTAAGAGTTTGAAATTTTTTGAGAATTTTGGAAAAAAAAATGATGAATAAAGTTTGGATTTTGGTTTTATAACTTGGAATGGCATTAGTTGGATTTTGGAAATCTAATTATGAATTTTAAGATTTAGAGAATTTGATAACAAAATCTCAACTAATCATTTTTTAAAAGTTAATGGATTTGTGGTATTTTTCTTACCTTGGCAATTTCGAGGACGAAATTCTTATAAGAGGGGAAGAATGTGACGACACAGGATTTTAGTCAATTGAATTTAGAATATTTAATTGATTTTAAATATTAAAAAGTTAATTTTATAAGTTAAGTAACTCGAATTTCAAATATTGCGATTTATTGGGTAATTAAATTATTGAATCTAATATTTAGGAAGAATCAAAATAACCGAATCTTGAATTTAATATGAATGAAAATGATTCCAAAAGTTAATTTAAATTATATTTAAACAAGAATGGTAATAGTAAACTTAAAATTTAGATATGAAAGTGATTGTTTTGGTTTTTATAATAATTCGGTTTTATTTTCGTATAAAATAACCTTCTGAGGCGTTGTCTCGAATTTTGACCAAACCAGTTTCATCGAATCTAATAATAGTATATTATAATACGTTGCCAAATTTTGTGATGATTGGACGAATCGTTTGCCCATGCGAGATCGGAAAGCGTTGAAATTAATTTCAGAAATTTATATAAAACAATTGGGTTTGGAAAGCTATCTTCTGCTTATGATCGAATTACACCTCGAGATTAGTTCCATTACGTTCGAAATTGGGGTATAACATATAGGATGCCAAGCGGCACGTCTCATTTGGAGTTCGAGATTTTCGGACATTTTATAGTTTGATAATTTAAATTTAAATAATATGTTCTTTATAAAGCCATGCCCTAATATGTTAACCCATACCATATCCTTACCTATCCACGTTCGAAGCCATACCTCTTCTCTATATTATGGGTGTTCAATCGGTTTCTTTGGTTCATCATTTTTGTTAAAAATTTAAAAACAATGATCATATGTCCATCATCATTTGGCGCCGCTAGAGGCGATACCAAGCGAAAAGTTCTACTATGAACATGACTACAGCGACAAATAGAATTCAACCGATGGCTGGATCATTGAAATTTGCATCATGTCAGAAGATTTTAGGCTGCGTTCGCAGCAGCAAATTGTGGTTTTGGCTTTAATTTTTGTGCTTTCGCGCATGGGAGGCACGTGGCAGGCAGCGGCGGCGTGGCAAGAGTGGTGATGGTATGGGCAGTGGAATTCTACGATGGGTCGCGATTAAGCAAATTAAAAAAAGAGGCGCATGGGTTCCGTGAACGAGAGAGTGGGAGATGAACGATAGGTTAGATTTTAATTTTTAATTTATTTTAATTTAATTACATTTAATAAATTCAAATGTTCATTGAATCATATTAAACTCGTACGAGGTCCAAATTGAACGCCACAAATCGCGTTGCGATCGTATCGACAAAGGCTACGCTATGGGATAGGATTGGATGGATTTGGAGCTAGTGGGAAATTTGGATTTAAAATTGGACGTTCGTCTAATTTTAATTCAAAATGAAACGTTTTGACGAAACTGAAATTCAATGTGAGTTAATCTCACCTTTATTGTTAACTAGAATATTATATTTATTGGATGAATATTGGGTGCAAGAATATTTTACAGTTAATTGTTATTGACTTTTTGGATGAATTACTAGTTTATATTGTTGGTTTAGATATATTTCCACCTATTGGAGCAGAAGAGACCCTATTACATTCCTATATAAGAGTGAATGACCCTTTGTATACGAATCCCACCTCGAAGCGGTTGATTTATATTTTTATGATTATATATTGTATGTGATGTAGGGGGACAGGTTGGAAGGATCTAACAGGTTCCTCACACTATTGATTTTGTTTTCATATTAATTGATATATGATATGTTGGGTGTTATAATTGATGACATAAGCACGACTTTGCAGATTTAGTACTTTAGTAGCACTGGCCTTATATTTGGGTATTTTAAAATACCAAAAAAAGTGATTGATTTTAAAAGGGGATTTCAAAGTGATTTTTGAAAATTATATATTTTTAAGATAGTTTTTTTGAATTATTTCAAAAGGTAATTTATTTTCAAATCAAAGGCATGATTTTTGTGGATATTATAATTTAATAGTTTTATAAAACATTTTTGAATATTGTTTTTGAACTATGAGTAAAGATTTTTAAAATCTTGGAAAATAAGTCATTCTTTTACAATTAAGGATATGGTTTTAAGAAGAAAATGGAAATGTTTTTATATAAAGATTTATTAACTATTTTATATAAAGTAATGTTTGTGTGTGTGTATGTATATCTGTGTGGGTGTGTGTATTTTTATAGGTACATATATTATAATTTATTTATAATGATGAAATTTATAAATATGATAATTTATAAAGGTGATATTTTACAAAGGAAGTGGAGATTTGTAAAATCATATTTTGTTAATAAAAGTACGGATTTATAAATAGTATTTATAAATCTAAGGAAACTTATATCATTGGAAAAATGGGGAAATAAATCACAAAAGGGTGGATTTATTACAGGATGTAGAACGTTCTTGAAAATAGTTGATTCTATTTTGGAAATTAAAGGTGAGAGTAAATTGGAATATGTCAAATGATTTTATAGACAAAAAGGAATTTATAAAAGGAATCCATGAATATAGGAGCCACGATTAAATCGGGTTGAAGTTATGTTTTTAGGTGGAATTTTATAAAAAAGCGAGATTTATAAAGGGATAGAATTATAAAAAAAGCTATATAAATAAATGAATTTGATGAAAGGAAGTTTTATAAAATTGATAGAGATTTTTGAATCTTGTTCATAAAATATGGAAATGGTTATATGGCAACTTAAGTGTAGATTTTTATCAAGGAAATATAATGTTTTAAAAGTTGTTTATTTATATTAATATTTTTTTAAATGGGTTTATCAATATTTTTAATATTTGAAAGGTTCATTGTTTAAATTATTGATTATTGATATGGGTTGAAATCAGTTTTAAATTATTTATCGGCAAAAGATTTGAAAATTAATCATTATTATGTATACTAATAATAATATTGAAGACTAAACATTACTATTTATTTAAGAATGTTTTTGATGCAGCAAGGCATATGGGAATTCAGAAGTTAACTCGTAAGACGTACATGAGCTTAAGAGGTGCATGCTTGATGAGTCGGTCACGGGATAGTGGAGGCATAAGTCGGTGCCGATTTAACGAAGCTTGGGAGTTGGGTAGCTCGGGGATTTTAAGTCGTTACCGACTTATGGGACACAGTTTACGACCCAAGACGAAGACTCCAAGTCGTTTGCAACTTATTAAAACAAAGAGGAACGCGTTAGGAAAGGGACGACCTAACCAAACTATGAGTCGTTCGGTGTTGGGGGGAAATGAGTCGTCCACGACTCAGCGTGAGGGGATTAAGTCGCCTAACAACAGTAGTATAAGTCGTCGGCGACTCATCATAAAGCCAGGGGAAGCTCCATCTTTGGAAAGTCTTGAGTCGGAGAGAAGGGGGCACGACCTAACTGAGTCGCTCGAAGAGACATGCGGCAAGAAACTGGGAAGCTTGAATCGTATGAATGTTGAGTCGGTAATGGCTTGAGTCGGCCTCAGTTGAGTCGTGAGTCGCTTGGCAAGTTGAGTCGTTAAAGTGTTTTCTTGAGTCGGTAGTGTAGCGTGTAGTATGATGAGTCGTTTGTATTTTGAGTCGTGTATTGTTGAGGCTGTACATGTCTTGAGTCGTATTACCTGCTTTGTCTGTGAGTCGTGCCTTGTTGAGTCGGCAGCGACTTAGATGAGTCGGCAACGACTTAGATGAGTCGTGAGGGATGAGTCGGTGCCGACCTAAGAGTTGGGTGTTGTTTGTTGTGTTGGGTTGTAACTCCTATAAATACGCGTGTGTTGTACATTTTTGGGGTTGTTGATTTTGGAATAAAATTCTCTTTTGTTAGCTTTGTGCTTTCATACCAATTGGTAGTTGAGTGTAATCTCCTATCTCCACTTACGTCATTCGAGTGCGCTCGAATCCACGTTTGTTGAAGCCGATTCACGGAATCTAGTGCGCTAGATCAACGTGCGAAGAATCGTAGATCTTTGAACACGGTATAGTGCGCTATCAACGTGTTTGAGATAGCTAGAGTTCGGTATCTTTGGATCAACGAACTTGGGCATTTTTGGTATCTTCAACTCACCGATTGCTACAATCCATCGATTGAAGTTTTGTTTGATTAATCCGCTGCGTCATTATTGGTATCAGAGCCATACTTAGCCAATCATAGCTAAGTTTGATTCTTGGAGCCAAGTTTTTGAAGTTTGAAGTAGTTCATCGTGTCATATTGGATTGCATCAAGTTTGGAGTGTTGGATCCATTTCATTTTGGATCAAAAGGAGCAAAGGTGTTTGAATTTGGTCTTGGGTTTTTGCGCGCCAAGGATTAAAGTGTGAAGGCCGTGTATACTTGGGAGTGGCCGTGCCTTGTTGTGTGCATTGAAGTGTTTGTAATGGGTAGCCGAGACAAGTTTGGACTGAGCCAAGTTAAGTCGTGAAGCCTTGCCGAGACAAGTGCGCCGAGTTAAGGTAGAGCCGTATATAAGCATAGCCGAGACATTGTTGGTTGTATTGTGTGAAGTTTTGTGAAGTTTTTAACCATGCCACCGAGGAGAGCTAACCGACATCAAAACGTTGAAGCTTTGTATCGTAGAGAAGAAGCCGAGCTTATGGAACAACGTATTAATGAAAAATTTGATGAAGGCATTGGTAAATTGGAGAGATTGATGAATGATTTGAATCAAAGAAGGAGATCACCAAACTCGAACCATGGAGGAAACCGAGTTTCGCCATCGGTTACGGAAGCGAGGAGGGTATCGCCACATTCTTGTAGAGATAGAAGAGAAACATCAATTTCATCACGAAGAGATCATCATGACTATGCACATGAAGAGAGAAGAAGTCAACGTGAATTTGACCATGAAGCATATAGAGATGAGGAGAGACATAGTCAAAGAAGCATGCATGAACAAAGGGATGACATTGGTCGAGATCGATGTAGGCGTACTTTTGATTTTGTTGAAGAGGGTGATAGAGCAAGTATTCATTATCGAGATCGAGACCAAATTCGAAATTCTTACCGTGATGTGGAGGATGACCGTCGTTGGGAGTCGGGTATGAAAATGGAGATTCCGGAGTTTAAAGGCGGGATGGTTGCTGAGGAGTTCTTAGATTGGTTGTCTAATGTGGAGGAAATCTTTGATTTCAAGGAGGTGCCGGAGAATCGAAGGGTGAAGTTAGTTGCTACAAGGCTGAGGGGGAGAGCATTGGCATGGTGGCAACAAACTAAACTTACTCGAGAACGAATGGGGAAGTCAAAGATAGAATCTTGGGAGAAGATGAAAAAGTTGATGAGATCTACATTTTTGCCTTATAACTACCAATCACTTATGTACCAGAGGTTGCAGAATCTGAGGCAAGGGACAAAATCTGTTAGTGATTATGCTGATGAATTTTACCAACTCATCGCCAGGAATGATATCATGGAAACAGAAGAACAGCTAACTGCTAGATTCATTGGGGGCTTGAGAATGCAGATCCAAGATATGGTTAATATGTTTGATCCTAGATCAGTAGCAGAGGCACATCAGAAAGCGTTAGCTTGGGAGAAACAAGGAAGGCGTGGAGGTGGTGTGTTTACTAATTCCAATAATCAAGCAAGGGGTGTTGGCGGAAGTTCTAGTGTTCCTAAACCTGTTACAAAGCCAGTGGTGAAGGAGGCAGAGAAAGCGAAGGCTAGTAGTGTTTTCAAATGTTATAATTGTCAGGAGTTGGGTCACAAAAGCAACGAATGTCCGAAGCCGAAGAAGAGAACCATGGTTGCAGAGGTTGAGGCAGATGATGGTGAGGAGGCAGAGTATTCAAATGTACCTTATGTTGAGGAGGAAGAAGAAGTGTCGGGAGATGAAGGATGTAATCTTATGATGAGGAGAAGTTGTTTGACACCTAAGCAAGAGGAGGATTGTAGTTGGCTGAGAAGCAATATTTTTCAATCGACATGTACTATTCTGGGGAAAGTTTGCAAGTTCGTTATTGATGCAGGAAGTTGTGATAATATTATTTCTACAGAAGCAGTGAGAAAGTTGAACTTGAAGACCGAGAAGCATCCTAAACCATATAAGCTAGCATGGTTAAGGAAAGGAGGTGAAGTGAAAGTGTGTCGAAGGGCTTGTGTTAATTTTTCAATCGGAAAGAAGTACAAAGATGAAATCTGGTGTGATGTCGTAGATATGGATGTTTGTCACTTATTGTTGGGCAGACCATGGCAGTTTGATAGAGCAGTTCAGCATGACGGTCGTGCCAACAGTTACAGTTTCATGTTCGAGGGTACTAAAATCACTTTGGTTCCTAAGAAGCAACAGCAGAAGGAGAACAAACTGGAGGAGATTGAAGAATTGAAAACTCTGTTGACTTTGAAGGAGTTTGTTAAAGAAGTGGAGGAAGAACCGGAAGTGTTTTTGTTGATTGGGAGAGAGAGTAGTGAAGAAGTTGAGATTCCCGAAGAAGCAAAGCCAGTTTTGGAAGAGTTTGAAGATGTCTTTCCAGAGGAGTTGCCAAAGGAGTTACCACCACTTAGAGACATTCAACATCAGATTGATCTTGTTCCCGGAGCAGTGTTACCACACCGACCACATTACAGAATGAGTCCGAAGGAACATGAGGAGTTACGAAGGCAGGTGGAAGAATTACTTGAACAGGGTCGTATTCAGGAAAGTTTGAGTCCGTGTGCTGTACCTGCATTGTTAGTACCAAAGAAGGACGGAACTTGGAGAATGTGCACTGATAGTAGAGCTTTGAATAAGATCACTGTTCGTTACAGATTTCCTATGCCGAGGTTGGATGATTTGTTGGATCAGTTGAGTGGGGCAACTATATTCTCGAAAATTGATTTGAAGAGTGGTTATCATCAAATTCGTATCAGACCTGGAGACGAATGGAAGACAGCTTTCAAAACTAGAGAGGGGTTGTACGAATGGTTGGTTATGCCATTTGGTTTGTCTAATGCACCTAGTACATTCATGCGGGTGATGAATCAAATTTTTAGACCATTCATTGGAAAGTTCGTCGTGGTGTATTTCGATGATATTTTGATTTATAGCAGGAGTACGGAGGAGCATGTTCTACATCTGAGGGAAGTGTTGCTTATTCTTCGTGAAGAACAATTTTATGCTGCTACAAAGAAATGTGTGTTTATGACGCATACTGTTTTATTTCTGGGCTATGTTGTTTCAGAAAAAGGAATTCAGGTTGATCAAAGTAAAGTTGAAGCTATTAGAAATTGGCCACAGCCGAGAACTAACACTGAAGTTAGAAGTTTTCATGGATTAGCATCATTCTACCGAAGGTTCATTCCACACTTCAGTAGCGTGATGACTCCAGTGACTGATTGCATGAAAGGGAAACAGTTTGTATGGTCAGAAGAAGCGGGGGTTGCCTTTGAGAAGATCAAGGAATTGTTGACGTCTGCACCAATTCTTGTTTTACCTAATTTTCAGTTATTGTTTGAATTGCATACTGATGCTTCGAAGGTTGGAATTGGAGGAGTTCTAAGTCAGAATGGGAAGCCAGTTGCTTATTTTAGTGAGAAGTTGTCAGGGGCGAAGATGAGATACAGCACATACGATGTTGAGTTTTATGCTGTTGTTAAGGCTGTCAAACATTGGAGGCATTATTTACCCAGGGGGCCGTTGGATTTAGCAGTTGTACCACAGTCAAAGAGAACAGTTAAACGAGCTGTCGATTTTGTTGATGAGCTGACTGAATGTCATAAAATCGTTCAGGAACGATTGGAGAAATCAAATAAGAAATATAAGAAGTTTGCAGATTTGAAACGTCGGAATGTTGAATTTAAGGAAGGTGATTTGGTTTATGCAGTATTAACAAAGGATCGTTTTCCGGTGGGTGCTTATAACAAGTTGAAGGCACGAAAAATTGGTCCAGTTGAAGTTTTGAAGAAAATCAATGAGAATGCTTATCGATTAAAGTTACCAGATGATGTTTATACTTCTGATGTTTTTAACATCAAACACTTAATTCCGTATCATGGGAATGAGATTGTTGAGGAAGAATTTACAAATTCGAGGTCGAATTTTTCTCAACCAGGGAAGGATGATGCAGCAAGGCATATGGGAATTCAGAAGTTAACTCGTAAGACGTACATGAGCTTAAGAGGTGCATGCTTGATGAGTCGGTCACGGGATAGTGGAGGCATAAGTCGGTGCCGATTTAACGAAGCTTGGGAGTTGGGTAGCTCGGGGATTTTAAGTCGTTACCGACTTATGGGACACAGTTTACGACCCAAGACGAAGACTCCAAGTCGTTTGCAACTTATTAAAACAAAGAGGAACGCGTTAGGAAAGGGACGACCTAACCAAACTATGAGTCGTTCGGTGTTGGGGGGAAATGAGTCGTCCACGACTCAGCGTGAGGGGATTAAGTCGCCTAACAACAGTAGTATAAGTCGTCGGCGACTCATCATAAAGCCAGGGGAAGCTCCATCTTTGGAAAGTCTTGAGTCGGAGAGAAGGGGGCACGACCTAACTGAGTCGCTCGAAGAGACATGCGGCAAGAAACTGGGAAGCTTGAATCGTATGAATGTTGAGTCGGTAATGGCTTGAGTCGGCCTCAGTTGAGTCGTGAGTCGCTTGGCAAGTTGAGTCGTTAAAGTGTTTTCTTGAGTCGGTAGTGTAGCGTGTAGTATGATGAGTCGTTTGTATTTTGAGTCGTGTATTGTTGAGGCTGTACATGTCTTGAGTCGTATTACCTGCTTTGTCTGTGAGTCGTGCCTTGTTGAGTCGGCAGCGACTTAGATGAGTCGGCAACGACTTAGATGAGTCGTGAGGGATGAGTCGGTGCCGACCTAAGAGTTGGGTGTTGTTTGTTGTGTTGGGTTGTAACTCCTATAAATACGCGTGTGTTGTACATTTTTGGGGTTGTTGATTTTGGAATAAAATTCTCTTTTGTTAGCTTTGTGCTTTCATACCAATTGGTAGTTGAGTGTAATCTCCTATCTCCACTTACGTCATTCGAGTGCGCTCGAATCCACGTTTGTTGAAGCCGATTCACGGAATCTAGTGCGCTAGATCAACGTGCGAAGAATCGTAGATCTTTGAACACGGTATAGTGCGCTATCAACGTGTTTGAGATAGCTAGAGTTCGGTATCTTTGGATCAACGAACTTGGGCATTTTTGGTATCTTCAACTCACCGATTGCTACAATCCATCGATTGAAGTTTTGTTTGATTAATCCGCTGCGTCAGTTTTGAAAACTATTGATTACTATTTTAAGATGTTTAAATTTAGTACTTATTTAGTTATAATGTTATTAGTATATAGTAGTGTTAAATTGCAAATGATTAGAATTTATTTATAATTGTTTCCGAGATTTATAAATGGATTTTTATAATCAAATGGGGGTTTTATAAGAGGAATCGTATAATATGCATTGGAAAATGTAAAGGAAGATTGCTTAATAAAGATAAAAGCGTTTATTAATGGTTTTAAATATTTACCAAAGAATTTTAGGAATGGGCTTATGGATTTATAAAAGGAATTTTATAAACGATTTGTGGATGTTAAATGGCGTTTACAAATGGTTTTAGATTTGAATAAAAGAGAAATCTTCCCCAAAGTTGATGAATATACTTATATAGTTGAGAGAAGTATATGGATATTTTTTCAAGTATTGAGAAATAACGATTTGTGGATATATATACACACACACACACACACACACACATTTATATATCTTTGCAAAAAAGATTTTTGATTCAAGTAATTTCAAAATGGATTTAATTAATGAAAGCTTTTTAAAAAAGCAGCTCAGTGTTGCTTGGTGTTGAACAATGTTGGTTTTTCCTATGGAATTAAATTCATGATTGAATGTTTATTATTTTATTGTTAAATAACCAATTATCAAAATTGGACCCAAGCGTAACTTTGGGAATATCTAGGGGAAACACATGAGTTATATGGCACAGTCATCTCCGATGATATTGTACTATGTGCATAAATCTCGCTTCGTTCTCTTAGGACAATAATAAGGAAATCTGTCCACTAATGGTTATAAGGTGATCTCCGATCTTGTCTTTGACTATTTCTTTTCTAAAGGACCATGGTTGAGTTTACAGGGGATTATCGAATGTTGTTACGAAGAGACCGATATCGGATATATTATCAAAAAAACCACTTCGATGCAACAAATGCATTTCAAAGTGAAGATATCTTGAAGATTATAGAATTTGAAGACGGAGCTCCCAAGTGTTTTGTTCAGTCCCCGAACCTACTTGTAGGGATGAATGCTGGTATTCATTATTTCCTAAAGGGTAGTGTTAGCATTTCAAGTGGGAAGTGCTATAAAAAGGTAAAACGTAGCATTGAAGATATATTTGAGAATTACGATGGCCCTAGGAAAATATACAAGCCGGATCCCACCAACCTTACCGATTATTTCACATCTCTGCAAGCGTACAACCAAATTCAGTCGAGAGTAGGTGCGAATATACCCTAATGGGAGTAACCCACATAGTTTGACGTCCACTCACGCTTTGGTTTTAATCATTTCTGACAAAGGATACCAACTCTCAAAATAAGCAACAAATCATCTTAGATTGACAAAATACAAAAGATAGCGGAATCGCTAGTCAATATATCAACTATTATGAATAGTCAAAATGATTATATATGGAAATTAAATTTCTTATCATTATCACCACTTATCGAGTTTAAACTTGTATTATCCCTCTGTTAAAAGGAAACCGGACTAGTTAAGCAGTGTTACTTCTATGCCTTGCCTTACGACATTTTTAACCTTTGAGATAGAAATGGGTTTTCATACCTCGACGTTTAGTGTTAGGCATATGACTAAATCATTTCCATATAAGCGATATAGTTTACAGAAATTAAATTCCTTATACTTTCCATAACCGAATCAAACTTTTAAGAACCGAACTTATGCTTGTTTTTTCACATCACAAATATTAACTTTAAATAGTTTTATTTAAGTTATTAATTAAATTTAAACAACGTTATTAAAATGATTGATTAACTTTGTAAAGCATTATTAAAATTATTAACTAAATTAAACATCATTATCAAAATGATTAATTAAAACAACTTATTATTGATATATCAAAATAACCTTTTACTTTAAGATAAAATAATAATTTAAAATATATTTAAAACCCTAAACCCCTTCCAAATACTTATAAATATTTATGAAACAGATGAAAAGAATTTACAAAATATTAAAGTAAACTACCTTTTATAATTTAAAACAACATTAATTATCCCAGAAGATAATAAATCACATTTATAGTCTATTCATAAATTTAAAACAACAATAATTATCCCGAAAGATAATTAATCAAATTTACAATCTTTCTATAAATTTAAAACAATGTTGATTATCCTAAAACGACAATTAATGAACTATATATAGGTCTTTATATAAATTTTTAAACAATACTTATCATTTATTTTAAAATTGTCAAAAATACTTGAAAATAAGTTTGATCAACTTTCAAAGTGTAAAAAAATGCGACAAAACATTTATTTTATACAAATAGAAGCATAAGTTCAACCACATAAAGGTTTAAGGGGATGATATTTCATAGACAGCATAGCGATAATCGCTATAAGGACAGCTACACGATCAAATTGTATGTCACAAATATTTCAACCTGTAATAACCTGTATTTTTCGGGCTACTCTGAATATTTAAATTCTGGATATTTAATTTATTTTATGGATGAGTTGGAAAATTCGATTTTCAAAGATGGACATTTTAGGACTCGGAGTTATTCCCATTGGGTGCGAATGGTCCGAGTGAGCAAGAAAGAGTATAGGCATTAATTATTTGGTTTTGAGTTAGAAGATCGAGTTCAGTTCGTAATTCGAGTGATCAAAAAGATAACTTTTGAATATGTTGAAATTAGGTCCTAGAAATAGTACTATTGAGTTCAAAATAGTGGTATTTGGCGGGCGAAGCTAGCGATCACGCCTCTATTGGTGTTTGAAGATTTTTTGACTTGAATAGTATCGGTTGGCTATCTATATAAGGACCCCAAACCCATTCATTTTCCCAAACCCTAAGTTATAAACCCAAGCCCCGGATTATTTAACTCCATCATTCAACAGATGATGTCGATCGACGCCACTAGAGGCGTTTTCAGGTGATGGCCCCAACATGAAAGTTGGCGGCTAGGGGAGTTGAGCACGTTGGACGGTTGGATTGACGTGGATGGTAGCGTGGTGGTAGGAATCCCTAAATGAATGGCATAGCGTTTTTAGTCATTTTCTCCGCGATGGCGTGGAGTTGGAGCAAGCGATCGGTGATGATGGCTGTTGGAAAGCAACGAATAAGGAGCTAGATTAGGGATTAAAGCTAAGCATTGTTATTAGTGGCTAATGGATGTGATTAAGGAATTAATTATATTATTTATTTCTAGAACCTTGTCAAATTAATAACTTATTCATACTAATTCCAAATCGAACGCAATCAGTTGCATTATGCTCGTAGGAATGTCATCCACATGTTGGAATTGGATTTATGGAAATCGAAACTTGTAAAATTTAAGCTAAAATCAAACTCGATTTTAGAAGAAACTAGAATGCTTCGGCTATAACTGAAATTTTGGTGAGTTAAACTCACCTTTTGGGATAAGTCAATATATTATATAATAGATAAAAATGTACTATTTTTATTTGGTTGAAATCATTAACTGACTTGTTAATATATCCTCTTTGGAAAGCAATTTGTATTTAAAATTAAAATACAGGAAAATTAGAGAAATCTGGATTTCTTAAAATTATAATTATTAATTTCAATTATATTCTTACTGTTTTATTTCAGTTATAACCATGTTATATGGATAGTTAATTATTGAATCTTGATTGTTTAGCACTATTAGTTATGACGTTGTTATATGTTCAAAACTTAACCCATGTACTGGTAAAAATTAATAACAACATTGGTTAAGTGCCTTGGTAGTTGTTGGCCTCAATTTTGTATTTTAAAGTATAACCAATTATTGTTTGGCTTGGAATTGGTTTTTTGATTCGTAGAATGGTTTCTGAATCTAACCTTTGGAATTTTTAGAATACTTTTTTAAGCAGATTTTGAACTTTTCTATTTTACCCCAACCTTTCTATTTGTCTTTCCAAAAATAGAAATGTTTTAAAGTTTTTTAACTATTTTTTAATAATTTTTCAAAAAAAAATTATTTATATTTAATTATTTCGAATTTATTTATCAATATTTTAATATTGTAAAAAGTTACCTATTTAGATAATAAATATTGTTTGAAGATAATTAATAATTATTATTTATTAAAGATGTTTTGGAATTTATAATAGTTATTTATAATAATGTTTTGGATTTAATAACAATTATTAATTAATAATTTTGTGAATGTAAATTATTATTTAGTATAATATTTTTTGAAGATTAGATTTTTTTTATTAATAATGATTGAGATTATTAACAATTATATTTATGATATTTGAAATTAATAATTATTATTTATTAATAATGTTTTTCTCTTAATAATTATTATTATATAATAATGTTTTGAAGCAAATAATTATTATTTAATTATAACGTTTTGAAGTTATAAATCATTATATTAATAATGTGCTTTGAGTAAATTAATTATTTCATTTATGATGTTCTAAAGGAAAGTTAATTATGTTATTAGTGTTGTTGAAAAGTTAATTTATTGTTTATCTATGATATTCAAAGTTAATTAATTTATATGGTTAGTTATATTTATAAATAATAAATTAATTTACAAAAGGGAATTTTCATCCAAGAAAAGAATTTATAGATTAAAATGGAGTTTTCGATTTACAAAGGATTTTTATAAAGGGATTTTAGGAAGGTTTTTATATAGGATTTTTAAAAAGGAGTTTTACAAAAGAATAGATTTTTATAAATGATTATAGAAATTTAGAAAAGATTTTTATAAATGGTTTTAGAGATTTATAAAAAGAGTTACATAAATTATTTTTGGGGTTGTATAAAAAGTTTTTGTAACAAATCATTTATAAAAGGAATTTATAAAATTTGGAAGAGATCGGGAAAATTTGGGAGGAAATTTTATAAATGAATTTAGATATTTATAAAAGAATTTATAATTAGATTTGGAGATTTGCAAGTTTTATAAATAAGTTTGGGAATTTATAAAAGAGACATTTGTAACTAAAAGATATTTATCATAAAAGGATTTAAAAAAGGAATTTCAAAAGAATGAAATGAGATTGAATTTCGAAATTGACCTTCTTAATTTTGGTGGCATGGACCTTCGTTCCATAATTAACACTGAAAGAATAGTGTTGTGTTTCTTTTAAACAATAACTGTTTTAGTCCTCTTGATATGATTTTGAAATAAGAAATCTTTCATAATGTTTTATGAAATACTTAAACCATTGAGATAAGTATACAAATACATTTTCTAATCAAGGAAACTGTAGTGTTTTTGTGAATATACTTGTACCATTGAAATAAGTATATGGAATTTTGCCAAGTATTTAAAGGATCGTAAAGCATTTTGTGAATATATCTTTGAAAAAGTATTTTGATACCAGTATTTACAAAGTGATTTTAATTAATGAAAGGATTACTTAAAGAGGTTAGTGGTTGCTTATATTCTTAACCAATATTGGTTGTCCTATGGAAATAAATCCTTGATTTGTTTGTTGTTTTCATTCGATAGTTAAATAACCGGCTATCAAATTTGGCCAGTTTTAAACAGTTATTGTCGGTTCGAAGAGACTGGAATTGGATATGTTATCTAAAAGCCGCTTCGAACTGGCATAATCGTTTGAATGGTAGACATATTGATGATGATAGTTTCAAAGATGGAGTTCTTTGAAGAGTAAGGGCTACTTGTTACATCCTGTGTGTGATTCTAAAATGGGTGTAATGGAAGTAGTGCCTTCGGTTTCGTTCAGATCCAAAGCGAACTTGTATAGATGAATGCTGGCATTGCATTGCTTCCTCGAGGGCGGCGTTAGCATTCCAAGTGGGAATTTCTAAGAGAAAAGGTAAAAGTGTTACTTCAAGCCTCACAACTTGGGGAATAACTAAAATAGGGTATATGTGGGTCGCCCCCTCAAGGGCGTGACATTACTTTTCTAAATCATTATATTACGGATTTGGTTGTACATGAGAGCTTGACTAAGGTTGAAAAGCAACTAGGGTGATGGCATATTCGATACCATTCAATAGAGGTAGGCCGGTCCTGTGTTGGTAGAGGGGCAAATGTGTTTGTTGCCCTCGGTACATTTTATCTAGAGATCTACAATACGAAAGGTAGTCCCTTACCTTGCCATTATTGGAATCTATTCGCCAATAAGCACCGTACGGACTTAGTTGCATATTTATGGTGTTGGAATTTATTTAATGTAACAATTTTGGCTATTTTCAAATTTTATTTTAAACCCTAGACATTATGATAGTATCAGAAGATTTTCTATGAAATGTTTGGGTTATCGCAGGGCAAAAACTCATTCATGTATATATGTGGTGTGGTTTTACCAAATATCCTTATTTTCAAAAAGTTTTGTAATATTAAAACTCAATCGAGGTAGGTTTCTCACGCTGGTTTAACAGACTGATTCAGACATTATTTTTCTTATAATGCTCAGTTTATACCAAGAATATTATCAAATCTAGTTTGGACGACTTAAAGCTTCAGGAGGTGAGTTGGATGTCTAAGGCGTATCTCATGTATATTCTTTTTTTTGGCTACATGTGTTGCTTTACTTGTCAGATTTGCAAGGAGGTATTTTCATAACTGTCCACGCTGATGATTAGTGATTAAATGCACTCTAATTTTGATTGTAATGATCTGTTGCATATTATATATTACTTGGCACGATATGAGATTTTGTTCTGTCTTTCTTTTCCCCAACAATCTGTCTTTTCGGCACTTAAATGCTCGGCATTGAATACCGTGGATGGATTAGTATCGAATTTTAAAGGTCACAAAGGTGGATCATTACAGTTGGTATCAAAGATTAGGTTGAGCGAACACCTAGGCTTTGGTGGAGTAAAACTCGTTATAGATAGGTTAGTAATGCCCTAAAATGAGCAACCCAATAGAGATAGGGTTAATAACACTCTAGAATGAGTTGAGTATATTATTATAAGAGCTTATATTTGTTAGTGATTATAAAATGATTTATATTGTATTGATTTATTTGTTGATTGGTTTATAAATTCTGGTCGAGGTATGAGATGTCAGGGTAGCGACAATGGTTTCTAAACACTTAAACAAGGCAAACCGACATAGTACTATTTTTGAAAATTAGTAAACGAAATAATTTTACTAAACTTTTATATTTTTTTATGTAAAGGAATAGTTTTCATAAACAAAATATAGTTATTTATCGTGTGTTTGTTTGTTAAGCAATGATAATATTTAATTATTATCATTTATGATTTGATTAGTCAAGCTCACCCAATTAGGAGCATTCGCTATTGTTTGTTAATTGAATAGTCATGCGCATCCAGTTTAGAGCGTTTATTATTATTCGTTGATTTATAACTAATTTACCTTCTTACTACATGGGTTGGGTAGATAGTAATTTATGGGAACATTGAAACGAACACCTCTTGAATTTAAATTCACATTTTGTTATAAGGCATTCGGTGATATTGTTGGGTTAAAAGTTTAATTTAGTAAAAGTTGTTTATTATAATATAAACAAAGTTATACAATAGTGAGATTGTTTTATAAGAAGTGAAAATTATATAAGTATGGTTTATAAATGTAGTTTATAAATAAAAATAAATTTAAGCTGAGAATTCGAGAAATTAAATCCTAGTGTTTTGAAAAAAAAATCAATATTCATGAGGAAAATAATAATTGTATTATTTGGAATTATTTTTTAATACAAATATTTTTAAAGAATTTCAAGGAAATAAAAAGCACTAAACTCATTTATGTCGCTGGAAAATAACTCTGGTGGGGACTATAGTATTGTCGGCATTCATTTTCGAGTTTCTAAGTGAGGGATTGCTACTATGGTAGTTTTGCTTTATAATTACTTGGTAAAACAAGTTCTGGTTTAAATTCAAAAGTATGATCTGATAAACAAAAGAAGATATATATATATATTGTTATTATTTTAAAATAGAGTAAAATAGAGTTGAAATAAAACCAGGTGTTTAATTCTGAAGTTTTCAATCAAGTTATTTTATGGATGCATGTATCATATGAATTAGGGTGGTTTGGCTTTGCAACTCAGTTTGACATGTTGTTTGGTAGTTTTTCATTTATTAAATGAAAGGGAATTTCTGACAATTTAGGACAGCCAGGATTTCCAAATTTGATATAGAGAATGAAGCTCAATGTTTTTGGTTAGAAAATATAGATATTGAGCTTTTGTAATCTTAAGTTGTGAAGATAATAAATTTTAAACAAGTTTTAAATTTGTTAAATATTTAGTTAAGTAAAACAAATCTGAAATTGTTGTACATACTCTTAGGATGTAAAATAGTGTTGTACAAATAAACAAACTTAAGTTTTAATGTGTTGATAAACCTAAGTTGTGTTTTAATAAGCATTTATAAACTTAAATCATGAAATATTGGTAAAATTAAGCAATGTTTTATGAAATGGTTCATAAATGAATTTAGCATAAAATGAAATCCTGTTTAATTAAATTTGATATGATATAAATAAAAGGAAAATTGTTGTGGTTAAGAAACCAATTAGAATAAATATGTAGGACGTACATGTATTGGTTAATTCACAAGCGGATCTTTGATCCAGATTCGGACACATGATTTCGAGATAATTTACATCGGTTCAAACAAGGATTCTTCACTAGATTCTTGATGGTGAACAAATGATACAAAATTTTGATATGATTCTGATGTTCTATATTATAGTATATGGCTATGCAAGGAGGTCAATGATTTCTAATTGAGGAACCGAATCGAAGTCCATAGTAGGGAATCGAGTGAGCGAAACTAGTTAGAAAGTAATATTTGTGTGATTGAGTAAGTAATCTAATTTGATATTGCAAACGGATGGCATACGTACATCGTACAGACTTTGATATAAATTTTTGCTGCTTACATTGGAAATGTAAGTGACATGATTTGATTTTACATATTGGTTGAGATGATTTTCCTTTATGATTTACCATGCTTAGATTTAGGTTATATGATGGATGAGTGTTATATTGTGTGATGAACCGCAAATCTATACGCTTTGAATCGATAATAATCCACACATGTTCGACCCTAAAAGCACTAACCGACGGATAGTCAAGAGGAAGAAAAGAAGAGAAGAGAAAAGAAAAGAAGAGAAGAAAGAGAGAAGATAGAACAAAAGAGAACAATACAGAAGCTCACATCATAGTGGAAAACATATAATATCATATCAATGATCTTTACAAAACAGAATCAGTATATACATACATCAATTAGAGTTCAACAATCAAATAGTAGTTATTAGCTTGGACAGTTATAATAACCTGTCCTCACAAATGCTGATAATAAACAACAACTAAGCACAGCGGATAATCAATAATCAAAACAGATACGTGTATACGAAATGAAGATCTCCAGCTCCCCTACTGAAGCTCCAAAAGCACCAAATCTGAACCTATAAATATACTCGGTCTGACTCGAGCATTGAAAGGGAAGAATGCCCGAATCAGTCTGGTAAACCAGCGTGAGAAACGCACCCATCTGAATTTATTAAATTACCAAACTTTTCCTTTATCAAAAAAATATATCTCGTAAGACAATTCCACGCATAAACACTGACATGTTTTTACCTTACGATAACTAAACATTTCATATCAAATCCTCTTATATTGTACTAGTGTCTAGTATATACATAATATTCAAAATAGCCGAAATTGTTACCATTTTTAAATTCCAGCATACTAGGCTCTACATTAAAATGGTTGGTACGTAGTGGAGTTTGTATTTCTATACAAATGACTAGGTGAAGGGACTACCTTATGAATGGGTACACCTCTAGATGGATGTCCCGAGGCATAGAACATCTGCCCTCTACCAACACAAGACCAACCCACCTCTAGACCAACCCCCCTCTATAACTAGATGGTACCGAATATGTCATCCTCCGGTCGTTATTGACCTTTTCCAAGGGCCCTCATAGCATACAAACTACAATAATCAGATACACAATGTCATAGAGTGTAAAGATATATCTAGAAGAGTATGATCATATCCTACTTGGGAATGACCCAATTAGCCCTGTTGCATCTAACCTTATTTTGGTTATTTTCGATTGATGAGGCCTGAGGTAACGATTACCTTTCACAATCACATATCACATTACTTTGAATGCCACATGGCCATTTCCTTTTGACTACTAATTTCCTTCCATAAAAATACAACCCTTGACCTCATATGTCTCAAGGAGGGTGTTAAGCTAAGAGAAGTTGCCTTCTTTGCCACCACTAATATACATTTGTAAAAACCAATGTACGTCATCTGTAGAAATGCAATGTCCGACAAACATCCATACAAGTTGTCCAGGAACAAGATAAACCGAAGGTATTTTCCTACCACATCCTTTTGGGAAATCCCTAGGAGCAACGAATAGTCCTTGCAATGGATATTTCATAATCAAGAGACCACTACTACTATATGTATATTGGGATTTTAATCCCAAACGATTAACAAGTAGTCCCCACTATTAAAATCCTGAATATCAATATCATCACAAGCAACCTGCACAATAGTCGCATATACGTTGGTCCGAAGAGGTTTTTGGATAAACCGATCCCGGTCTCTTCGCACCAACAACGCAAAAGCTTTTCTCAACCTCATACAGAAACTAAGTCTCATAGACTTATCACCTCTCCAACTTTCAACTTGCTATCCTTCGGACCAAGAAGGAAGCTTGATAGAATGGAGTAATACTCCGCACTATACAAATAAACATTCTCAACACAAATGATAATCGAGCCTACACAAAAGGCTACGTACTAAGTGTATGACTAAATAGTTCCCACATTAAGTCGAGGAACTAAAATGGCCAAATTTGATAGTCGGTTGTTTAACTATCAAAACAAACAAACAAATATTCAACACCATAACAATCACTAGGCCCTTTTAATTAATTAATCTTTTATCAATTAAATCATGTGCCAAATATTCACTTCAAAATATCTTTAGAAAGAAATAATCTCAAACCATTTCAACATTCCAACATTGAAAAACCTTTCTATATACTTATCTAATAATAGGTAATTCACAATTCAATTTATTTTCAACACGTGGAAAACATTACATATACTTAAATCGGGATTAAGTATATATTTTATTCTTTAAGGAAAATATTCTCTTAAAACACATTTATTTGGGTCAAAACGAATCTTGCGTAAAACATCGTTACGACTACCCAAAATCACTAGTATAGGGATTCGAAAATCAGATAGATATATAAATCCCATATGCTATACAAAACATCTTCTTTCGAAATCATTTACTATAACAACAGTGTTATAATCCATCATTTCCTTATTAGTCGAAAACATCTATTTCAACAATGAATGTTGAAATCTATGTATTCGATACTTAACCATTTTAAAACTATTCAAATCGTTTAACTTTATTTAAAATATCACTTTTCAAAACATATCCATTTTATTTCAAAAGATTATTCACTGTCCAAAATCATGAATATACTCCTTTTACCATATTCATTACGTCCACACATTTATTAAAGATAATCCACTATCCAAAATCGTGGATATAATTCATTTACCAATTTCATTGCTTCTATATATTCATTAAAGGATTATCCACTTCAATTGATTTTGGAATTATTAAACGATGTTTATAAATCCATTTATATTTTGTTAAAACTTCAATTTACAAAATTCCTTAATTAACCAATTCCATATGTATCTCATTTACATACCAAAACCCAATTATAAGTTGCTTATATTAAATTTACTATTACAAATTCATTCTTTTTTATAACTTCACAGTTTATAAATCTATAAATCTTATTTACTTATAAGATCCATTTATACTTCATTTTAACGTTTATAAAAACTCCTTAATAATCCCAATATTTTGATTTATAAAAACTCAATTTTTTTAATCTTATATATAAACCATTTATAATTACTCAAAAACCTCAATTTAAACTATCTTACCAAATAATCAACTTCACATTTCAAAATTCACATTTTGATTATATTTCCCAAAAATCATAATTTTATAACATAAAAATTATAACTTTTATTTATCCAAAATAAATTCATTTCCTTAACCATTTAAAATTAATAAAACATCTATTTTCAAAATCACTTGAAAATCCTTTTAATTTGAAATCATCACTTTAACATTTTTAAATTACCAAAATATGGCCCAATGCTGCAACAGCACAAATACATCAATCACGGCATCCAAAACACCACATATCATATGATAAGAGCATATGTCATAATATCTGTAAATAAATCAATACAGGTGAGGAATCCAGTTGGATCCCTCCAATCTATCACCTGGAACAAATATACATATTAGAATATGTGTACAATGTCCGCTTCGAGGCAGACGTGCGTACAAAGGGTCATCCGCTCATACACGGGAACGTAAAGGGTCTCATCTGCTCCAATAGGCAGGAATATATTCAAATACCAATCAACATACAGATAATATATCCAAAAATCATCAGTCATCATAAATGATATTTATTCTCACTTATATTAAAATATCAGTGAGTCAGAAAGAGTGAGTTGTACTCACATTGATTCAATAGAAGTTGTATTGTTTTATTTCGAATAAAATTAAATAAGCGTTTAATTTTACCCAAAATTTACGCTAGCTCCAATCAACTCGAAACCATCTTTAAAATGTAGTGCTCGTCCATATAGACTCAACGCAACTTATTACGTCTAAACGGACCTCGTATGACAAAGTTACAGATTTTTAGAAGTTTATACGATTTTTAATATAATTAATTTCACAATTTTATTTTATTTTTAAAACCCAAACTTTGTCCTAGGCCATTCGATTTTGCTTTGATCAAATTAGTTCAATCGCTTCTTCTTCGTTGAGCCCGGGTTATACCACGCGAGAAAACCCATCGCGCCGCCGCTATTTCAATGAATTATCGCATCCACCTCTTTGCATTTGAAGACGGTCGACGACCTTTACATCGAAGCACACGTCGTCGTGCACCACCGAGCCAAGTATGGCAGAGCTCGGTTGCACATTTGCCTCAGAAATCACGCACGAAGTTCGACCGTTGAAACCACTTTTGCCATCGATCTATCGCCTAGAATTCGATCATGACCGTTGAAGTTGAAGATCCGATACGCTCTTCGATGTTGTAGTTGAACTTTTTCATAATTGTCTATGGATTGGAAGATAATTGAAGGGGAAGATTTGAAGTTTACGGCCATTGATTATTAGGTTGGCAGCTATAACCCTAGCTAGGGTTTTATGTGCAAATGTGAAATTATGGTTGCCTTTTATAGAAAATTTTGCGACACTATTCACCCGAAATTTTTTCGAACTCGAAACAAAGCGTGCCGCCTAGCATTTATAATGTTTTACCCCTATTTCGAACGTAATGGAATATATATCGGGAGCCAATTCGATCATATTAGGAAGATAGGTTTTCACTCGTTTAAATTTAAAATTCACGTAAACGAATTTCTACGCGTTTTAGCTTCCCCTGGAATATATAAATCATTTTCATTCACATTAAATCAAATCTCAATTATTTCGGCAATTTCAAATATTAAATTAACAATTTAATTATCCAATTAAATCACTGTATTCGAAATATAATTTACTCAACATATAAAATTTACTTGTGCATATTTAATATCAATTAAATATACGAATTTCAAATGGCTGAAATTCTGGGCCATTACATATTGTTTCATTGTCATATTTAACTCTCTTTTGAGTAATGTAAGTGAGTTTCACGTATATGGAAGCAAAGGCTAGATTTTTGCTTCTGGTTTCATGAGCAGAGTTTGTTTCTCGACAGGTAGGTATGTAATAGATTTAGAATCTGGGATTTTTATGGTGATTTTGTACCCTAGATATAGAAGGCCATTTTCGATCTTTTGTTTTCTTTTATTGGTTTGGGGCCAGTTGTGGTGAGCTATGGTTTTTTGGATTGAGTGGCGCATAGGAGATGCTGACGAAATTTTATGAAAACTTAGACCGTTGTTGAAAGAAAAGTTAGTCCAAAAGATTTTTGGATATGACCGATAGTCATAAAAATAGTAATAACGATTATTGAAATAGCCCTGAATGACTTAGGAATTTTAGCGACAATATGGAAAGTTGTCACCATAGATGTTGTTGTTACTTATTCGTTTCGAGTCTTTTTAGGTAAGAGTGTCATGTTCGCTGACATGTTCATGCGTAGGTAGGATAATGTCTAGGATAGATTAGTGGGGAGTTTGTTGATTTGGCATAAGATGAAGATGATTGTTATAAATCATCAAATATGCTTGGGTGTCCAGGTTTATTGCTTAGTCCTTTAGGATTTCGAGGACAAAATCTTTTTCAAATGGGAAGAGTGTAACAACCTATATTTTTAAGGTGCTCATAATATTTAAATTTTGGATATTTAAAAATTTAATTGATTTATTTTATCGATGAGGTGGAAAACTCGATTTTCGCAGATGGCCTTTTTAGGACTTATGGTTATTTCCATTGGGATTAAATGGTCTGCGCGAGCCAGAATGTGTATAGGCATCGATTTATTTGACCGTTTGGTTTCGAGTTAGAAGTCGAGTTCTATTTGTAAATCAAGTGATTCAAAATGCTAACTTTTGAATATGGTGGAAGTAGGTCCCGAAAATAGTTCCATTGACTTCGAAATAAGGGTATTTGGATAGAGAGTCTAGTGAGCATGCCTTAATTGGAGTTTGCAAATTTTTGGATGTGAACAGTATCGGTTGGTTGCCTGTCTAGGACCCCATACCCATTCATTTGCCCAAACCGTAAGTCATAAACCCTAGCAGCCATTTATTCAACTCCATCATCCAACAACCGATGTTGACTGGTGCCACTAGGGTTGTTTTCAAGTGATGGCCCAACATGAAAGTTGTACGGCTATGGGAGATGAGTACGATGGACGGTTGGATCGCCTTAGATGGGGGCGTGGCGGTGGCAATCTCTAGACAAACAGCTCAGCGTTTCTATCCATTTTCTCGGCAACGGCGTGGAGTTGGAACATGCGGTCGGTAACGATGGTTTGCTATGAGGTGGTGCTACCTTAGATGAAGTTGCGGTGGCCTCAAGAGGAAGGTAGAGACGGCTGTAGGTGATGAAAGAAAATTCAAGTTCATTCTACCTGGGGTATTCGAACAAAGGAGATGGATTAGGGATCAGGGCTAAACACGGTAATTAATGGTTAATGATTGTGATTAAGGAATTGATTATATTATTTAATTATAGAATTTGTAGAATCAATAACTTGTTTATAGTTGGTTCAAATGGAACATGGTTAGTTGTGTTGTGCTCGTAGATATGTCATTTACGTGTTGGAATTGAATTCGTGGAAATTGGAGCTTGCAGAATTTCAAACTAGATGGAACCAGAACACTTCGGCGATGACTGAAATTTTAGCAAGTTAAACTCACCTCTTTGGATAAATCAGTATAGTACATAATGAGTGCAAATTTAGTATTTGTATTTCGTTCAAATTATTGGCTGGTTGGTTAAAATATCCACGTTGGAAAGCAGTTAGTGTTTAAAATTGAAATACAAGAAAATTTGTAGAGAAATTCGGATTTCTCGACATTGTGATTATTAGTTCTTAGTTATATTCATGTTATTTTATCTCAGATGTAAGCCTGTTATATGGATTGTTAATTCCTAAATCTTGATTGTATAGCGCTTTTAGTTATGACACTATTATATGTTCAAAACCTAACCGTTGTAGTGGTAAAAATCAGTAACAACGTCAGTTAAGTGCTTTGGCGGCTATTGGACTCAATTTAGTATTATGAAACACTATTAATTATCATTTGGCATGAAATTTGTTTTTTGCTTTGGAGAACAATTTTTAAATCTAGCCTTTGAGTTTTCTGGAATATTTTTATTCAAGTGGAATTTGAACTTCTTTATTTTACCTTAACCTTTCTACTATCTTTCGTAATCACTTTGAAATTTTTTAAAGTTTTTTAATATTATTTAATAGTGTTTTAAAAAAATTATTTATATTTAATTATTTTTTAGTTATTTATCAATAAATGTAACACGTTATTTATTTAATAATTAATATTGTTTGAGGATAAATAATAATTCTATTTATTACAAATTTTTTGGAATTTATAATAGTTATTCATTAATATTGTCTTGGAATTAATAATATTTTTTATTAATAATTTTTTAGAAGTTAATTATTATTTATTATAATAATGCTGAAGATTAAGTATAATTGTTTTATTGATAATTTTTGAACATATTAACAATTATATTTATAATGTTTGTAGTTCATAATTATTATTTATTAGTAGTATTTTTCTATTAATATTTATTATTATATAATAATGTTTTGAAGTAAATAATTATTAATTAATTATAATATTTTAAGTTATTAATTATTATATTAATAATGTGTTTGGAGTAAATTAGTTATTTCATTTATAATGTTCTAAAGGAAAATTAATTATCCTAATACTGTTGTTGAAAATTTAACTTATTATTTATTATGATATTTAAAGTTGATTAATTTATTTGATTAATTATATTTATAAATAATAAATAGATTTACAGAAGGGAATTTTCATCTAATAAAAGAGTTTATAGATGAAAATTGGGTTTTGGATTTATAAAGGAATTGTATAAAAGCTTTATAAAGAATTTTTGTAAAGAGGTTTTAGAAGGGTCTTATAAAGGATTTTATAAAGGAGTTTTACAAAAGAATAGAGTTTTTATAAATGATTTAGAAATTTACAAAACAGTTTTATGTATAGATATGGAGATTTATAAAATAGTTTTAAATATTTACCAAAAGAGTTTCATAAATGATTTTTAGTGTTATATAAAAAAAATTATAACAATTTTTTTATAGAAGGAATTTTACAAAATTTGGAAGAGATTTAGTAAATTTGAAAAGAAGTTTTATAAACGATTTTAGATATTTATAAAAGAATTTATAGTTCGACTTGGATTTGCAAAGAAGTTTTATAAATAGGTTTGGGAATTTATAAAAGAGACTTTTATAACAAAAGAGATTTATTAGAAAAGGATTTATAAAAGTAATTTCATAAGATGAAATGAGATTGAATTTCCCAAATTGACCTTCTTAATTTTGGTGGCATGGATAATCGTTCCATACTTAACACCAAAAGTATAGTGTTTAGGTTTATCCTTGTCTCCGTTTCTTTTGAACAATAATTGTTTTGACCCATCTGATATGATTTTGAAATAAAAAATATTTCATAATGTTTTATGAATATACTTATACCATTGAGATAAATATACGAATACATTTTCTAAGCAAGGAAAGTGTAGTTTTTTTGTTAATATGATTATACTATTGAAATAAGTATATGGATATTTTTCCAAGTATTTAAAGGATCGTATAACGGTTTTGTGAATATATATCTTTGTAATACTATTTTGATATAGTATGTACAAAGTGATTTTAATTAATGAAAGGATTAATTAAAGGGGTTAGTGGTTGCTTATATGCTTAACCAATATTGGTTTTCCTATGGAAATAAATCCCTGATTTGGTTGTTGTTTTTATTTGATATTTAAATAATGGACTATCAAATTTGGTTGGTTTTAAACAATCGTTGTCGGTTTGGAAAGATCGGGATCAGATATTTTATATGAAAACCACTTCGAAATGGCACAAGCGTTCGAACGGTAGACATTTTGATGATGATACTTTTGAGATGAGTTCTTTGAAGTGCAATGGCTACTTGTTACTAATTCCAAGGGTGATTACAAAATGGATGTAGTAGAAGTAGTGCCTTCGGTTACATTCAGACCCACAACATACTTGTATGGATGAATGCTGGCATTGCATTGTTGCTTAGAGGGTAGTGTTAAGATTCCAAATGGATTTTCTAAGAAAAAATTATAACATCCCTTATCTAGAGGCCCAAAGCTAAGCCACACAGATGCTAGACTATTGCTATCTCTTCCGTCAGAGTTGTGTAGCAGTAGATTTATAGAGTTTTTGATATGTGTTAAAGCACATCTAGTAGAATAAATGATTACTCTGGTAAGCTGTATTATTGAAACTATATCCTATGTGCATTTAATAGTGTTGTATATTTATCAGATTTCTTATATGTTTAATTGGTAGTTTTCATTCTTAATTTCAGAACAAACGTGTTTTCGGCGATTTTGACTGGAGGCCCAAAGCTAAGCCCCATAGATGCTACAGTCATCTATTGTATTAACTTTCGGCGATTAAATACGGCTATGTTAATGGTATCTATAATATCAGAAGCACTTTAATATGAAAACAATCACATATTTCAAAACTGAATTTTCTATTACATTTCAAAACACATATTCCATATTCATATTATATAATCCCAAAAGTTTCCCAGGCAATGATAAAATATACTTATTACAAAATACGCCAAGAGCTACATATAAAGATGCCCCCTTGGATGATCAAAGTCATATACTCATAATTGACTTAATACATACACAGTGGAAATAAACAAAAAACAAATAACTAAAACTCCTAAATAGCTATCCGTTAGCCTCCTACTTGCCTCCAGTAGCTTTATTCGGCATCCTACTAAAACTTGAAAGAAACTCAACCCCCAGCCTACTCAAATCAATTTTTGAGCACTCGAGAGTTTAAGAGGAAAGCATAAACTTCTAGTCGACATAAAGCCTGGCATGAATAATGTTATACATCCCGGTTATCAATGTTAAGTGAGACCACCATGCTTAGTGGAATCGGTTTCCCCTCACTAACATTCTTTTAAAACGTATCGTCTGAAAATCTTTTCCTACAACCAAAACTGGTTAAATACTGTAAAGCATCATTATGTAAACATACATATCAGGTAATAAAAAGTAGTATCTGTTCAAACGCTTAATTTTATTTGGCTAACTATTAACCTTTGGCTGACTCGGGCCTACCAGTCAATACGGCAAAATAATCTAACATCTATTAGACACACGTCTTCTGGATTGTCTGTCCTTAACTATCTATTAAATACTACTCTTCTGGATGGTTTGCCACTAACATAACGTCTCCCAGGTCACCTGATTCTAATGGTTTTGCAGGCTCACCAATAACCTATCTGTGTACAAACGTAAATTCCCTTCTGTGTGTAATCATAATTTTAGTCTTACCTGTGACAAAGCCCTATACACTGGAATTTTGGACCAAATTAGTTGGGGCAATTAGCTAATGTATAGGGCACGACCCTATACCAATCCTATCTGGTATACTAATATCTGAGTCGTTTTACTTAGGGATACCTTACCGTCATTTTCTTGAAAACCTTTTTCATCAAAGATTGATTTGAACCCTTTTAAACCAAACTAAAACTAGGAAAACATTTATACTCTATGCTTTACACAAAATCTCCTTGCTATGTTATAAATACACACACACGCTTTACTCAAACCTTAGTTGATGATGGAACTTAAACATTTGAAGGTACCCATTTCGATTCTATTGAAAGTCCCCCTGTCAAAACCAAGTAAAACCCTTCATTTATCTAGGCTGAAAGGCCAAAACCTTCCTTTCGAAACCATTTTTAAAACCCTTCCGAAACCTTTGAAAACCCTCCTTTCGAAAGCATTAAAACCTTAGATATCATATCTTAAAATATTTCAAAACATTGCCTTTAAAAACCTTGGAAAACCTTCTATTTCAACCCTTTCAAAACCATAAGAAATACTACCTTTCGACTCCTTGCAAACCCTATGGGGAACCACCACTTCGAAACCATTTTAAATAACTTTCAAAAGCATCAAACCTTTAGAAACTCAAACCTTTTGAATGAACTTAGGTTCAATTTAAAACATGCGGAAAAACACCTTTCGAAACCATTTAAACCGACTCTTTCGAAACATTTGCATTATACTTCAATCAGAATAGAAAGGGTCATTTAAAACATCTAAGTCAAAAACCTTTCTTTTGAAACCAGTTCCTAAGTAAAGAAGTGATGGTGTCGAAACCATCCATTCGAAAGCATTGGAGAAGTGGTTAATTTTTAAAACAAAGTATACCTTCCGAAACTATTGACTTCGAAAGGTAGAAAGGTGGCGCTAGAGGTTTCGACCCCTTCGAAAGAATTACTTAAAATTAATGAGTGCAACCCATTTAAAACCTTCCCTTTTAGAATATTTGACCCAGTCTAAAGCCAACTGTGTCGAAACCCAACTTTTCGAACGCAAAGCAGGCGCTACCTTTTATTTTAAAACAAGGCCTCTTCCAACCCCTTCGGAACCTAGTGTTTCGACCAAGTACCCCTCGTCTTTATCCAATGCGCTATGTACCAAATTAGTTTCAAAACCATTGGTTGAAGGTCTGGGTCGGAACCCCTGTGCCGAAAGTGGTGGAACACACTAAAACTATGTAATTTTTGTTTTTAACTTAAAGAGAAACTTTTTAACTGACCTGCTATTGTTTGTTAAAATTTCATTGGTTGCTAAATACCTATTTTAAAAGTGCTATCACTATTTTCAAAATTAAACTATAATTTTATTTTACAAAATACCCCTTCTCCTTAATTGAATATATAAAACATTTAAGTCTCATACCTTAAATAATTTTATATATTCTTCAAAATGCTTAGGAAAATTCTTTATTAATTCAAAAAAATCCTTTTTAATATGTTTTCTAACATATATAAATTTTAAGTCCAAATAATTATTTATTTTTCCACAAATAATTTATAACCCAATAAATCATTTTCCTCAGTAGAAAATTAATTTATAAAATCCACATTAATTCAGAAAATTATGAAAATTGAAAACCATCTCTAAAATATTATTAATGATCTACATTTAAATTTGCATGGCATTTGGATGTCGTTTAATAGGTTTTCCATGTCAAACATATCATAAAATCAATATAATATGCATAAATCATCAACAAGTATCTATAAACATTTTGATCTTCAAAAACATGAATAAATCATGCAAGATAAATTCGGGTTTCACCTTAAAACTAAAAACATATATAAAGTGAGACGTGGTCATTATTCACCTTAGCTTTGTGATTAAAGATGTAAGATTTGACTATGATTAAGTTGATTTGATTTTTTCCTCTTGAAGACTTTAGCTTTCTCTTCTCTCCTTTGCTAATGGTGGTCGGCCTTGGTTTTGATGTTTTTTTGTGATAAGATGAAATAAACGTGTGTTTGTTTTCCCTAATGATTTAGGGCCTTAGGAAATCCCTTTTTCCAATTATTCCCTCTCCAATTTCCTAACATTTAAGTCCATTTTACTTCATTTATCTATTCATTAATATGACACGGCTACCCTTAATTATATTCAAATCTAAATCTATTAATTATCTTACATTATTTTATTTTATTTTCTAATTAAATATCCTAAATGATGTTACTAAAAATATAGGGTGTTACCATCTCCCCTCCTTAAAGAATTTCGTCCTCGAAATTACGATAAGGTACACAACAAAACAATCAAACGTAAAATATACCCTCAAACAAATCAGGATAAGTGTCTCTAATCCTGCTCTTAATTTTCCAAGTACAGACTCTAGCATCATCACTCCACTGGACTTTCACTAACATGACTATCTTGTTCCTCAACTTCTTCTCATCCCTCACGACTATCCGGATAGGCTTCTTAACTATAGTCATGTTTGGTTCCACTACAAAATCTTTTAACACAGTCGGTGCTACAGTAGTGTATGGATCCCTAACATACTTCATCGCGATGAGAAACATGGAAACATCATGGATTCCTGCCAAACTACTCGGTACCTCTATCTATATGCGAGTTTCTCGATCCTTTCTAAAATAGAAAATGGTCCTATGAATCTTGGTGCTAACTTCACCGTCTTCCCGAACCTGATAACACCTTCATCGGCAATACTTTGACGAAAACAAGATCTCTAACAGAGAACACTAAATCTTTTCGTCTTCTATCTGCATAGCTTTTCTGGCTAGACTGAGCTTCCTTCATCTCACCCTTATCAGTTCAATCTTTTCTATTGCTTCTTTTACCAAATCAGGACAAAGGACCAATCTATCTCCGGTCTCTAACCAACAAACTGGGGATTTACATGGTCTTTCATATAAAGTCTGAAATTGTGCCATCCATATACTAGTTTGATAACTATTGTTATACGAAAACTCGACTAGGTATAGGTGGTCTTCCCATGATCCCTCGAAGTCCAGTATACAAGCTCGCAACAAGTCCTCCAAGACCTTGTTAACCCTTTTCGTTTTACAATTGGTCTGCGGATGGTAAGCGGTACTCAACTTGAGCTTGGGTCCTAAACTTTCCAATAGACTCTTCCAAAACTCAGCAGTGAATAATAAATCTTTATCGCTAACAATGTTACTAGGAATTCCATGTAGTCTAACCACATTCTTCATAAATAACTTAGCTAATACAGGTGCCATTCTATTTGATTTGATTGAAATGAAATAGACACTCTTAGTCAATCTGTCCATTATGACCCGTATACTTTCATTCCCTCTATTAGATCTCAGCAACCCACCAATAAAATCCATAAAAATAGAATCCTGATTCCATACCGGAATATCTACTAGTTGAAGCAGTCTACTCGGCTTCAGATATTCGGCTTTTAGATGCTGACAGTTCAAACACTGTTTCACCCATAAGCCAACGTCCCTTTTCATTCCTTCCCAGAAGAAATTTCTCTTCATATCTTTATACATCTTCATTCCTCGTAGATGAATAGTGAACTTCGAACGATGACATACCTCCAAGACTTCCTTCCTTATGTCTCCCACATTTGGAACACATAACCTATTCTTCTTTCTTAACCATCCATTTAGTTAAGATTATAATCTTTCAAGTCATCACTCTTCGTTCCATTCTTCAATTTCCTGATCCTTTCAGCTAACACCGGATCCTCTTCCTATTTAGAAGCAATCTTCTCAATCAATACTAGTTGGACTTCCAAAAAAGATAATATAGTTGATCCCCCACTTGACCCAGCCTCAGATCTCCACTATACTCTGCAAGCTGTCAAGGTTTCTGAGTCTTTCCATTCTGCTACCATAGCTAATAGTACATTCTGATGCTTCGTTCTAATGCATCTGCAACCTTGTTGGCTTTCCCTGGTGTGTACTCTATTCCAAAATCATAAGCGGCTAAAATCTCCAACCACCTCTGTTGTCTCATGTTCAGCTCCTTCTGAGAGAACAAGTACTTCAACGACTTATGGTCTATATAGAGCTCAAATCTCTCTCCTAAAAGGTAGTGCCTCCACACCTTCAACGCAAATATAACTGTAGCTAACTCCAAATCATGTGTCGGATACCTAACTTCATGCGGTCTAAGCTGTCTAGAAGCATAGGCAATCACTTTACCCCTCTGCATTAGTACAGCTGCCAACCCAGTACCACACGCATCAGTATAAACAACTAACTAAATCTTGATTCCCCTCCGGAACCACCAACAAAGGTGCATGGGTCAACAAGTGCTTCAAGTTCTGGAATGCTTCCTTGCACTTATCGGTCCACACAGGCTTTATATCCTTTCATGTTAGCTTAGTCACTGGCGCTGCTATCCGCGAGAAATCCTTTATAAACCTCTAATAATATCCCACCAATCCAAGGAAACTTCTTATCTTAGTTACCGTTTCTGGTCTCTTCCAATTATTAATTGCTTCGACCTTTTTTGGATTAACTGAAAATTCTTTATTCGAAACCACATAACCAAGAAACTTCACTTCCTTCTTCCAAAAATGGCACTACGACAATTTTGCCTTTAGTTGATGTTGCCTCAGCATCTCAAGAACAACTCTAAGATGAACTGCATGCTCCTTCTCATCCTTAGAGTATATTAGAATATCATCTATAAAAACCAACACGAACCTATCCAAGTGCTTGCGAAAAATCCGGTTCATTGAATCCACAAAGAATGCCGACACATTAGTGAGTCCGAGTAGCATAACTAACCATTCGTATGACCCATATCTTGTTCTTAACCCCGTTAAAGGTATACTATCTTCTGCCACTCTAAGCAGATGAAATCCTATCGCCAAAATCCAACTGAGAGAGTACCTTGGCTCCACTCAATTAGTCGAAGAAATCATCAATTCTCGACAATGGATATCGATTCTTTATCGTCTTCTCATTCAGCTTACGATAGCCATAATGATCCATCCGGCTTGCAAATACTGCTGCTGCTCCCAAGGCGAACTGCTTGGTCTAATAAAACTCTTATCTTCCAAGTCTACCACCTGAGCCTTTAACTTCTTCATCACTATAGGTGTCATCCTGCTTGGCGGCCTACTTACGGTTCTGCCCTTGGCACCAAATCTATTCGAAACTCAATGGCTCGTTTCGGAGGTAATCCAACTATCGGCTCAAAAACATCAGTGAATTCTCTAATTATGAAAACGCGATTCAACTCATCTTCTAACTTCATAACACCCAACAAAGCATTCACCTCACAGCTAGGGTTTGTACGGTGTAGACTATATGATCACTACAATTTGGGTGTCTTAGTGATATTTTCCTATCTAGGCAGAATATCCTAGCATCGTGTTTACTTAACTAATCCATGCCCAATATAATTTCGAACCCTACAAAGTCAAATACATGTAAACTACAAACAAAGGTGTAAGCTAGCAATTCGAACTCTAAATGGTCACGCTTCATCCCTAGTGTCGCATACCCTCTTATCGGATTTGCAACTCTTAAGGAAGTAACTAAATATGTGAGTTCTAGATTAAGTTTATTTTTATCTACCAAACATCGAGATATAAAAGAATGCGATACACCAGTATCAAATAAAATGCTAACAGATATATCATGGATCTAAAGCGTACCTCCCAATATTGCTTTCTTTCCTCCTGCACTGTCGGCTTTGAAGTAGCAGGCTCCAATGCAAACAATTGACATTTATCTCTTTTAGCTAGCTCTTTGCACTGGTTCTTGTAATGACCAACTTATCACAATTGAAACACCTGATGTTCTTTTTTCTAATCACCTCCATTTCTTTTCCTCTTCTAGTACGACACTCATAAGCGTAGTATCTTTTCTTGTCGCACTTATAACAGACCACTTCAGATTCCCCTTCTTTGCTCTCCTTCTTTTTTAGCATTCTTCTTGTGGAAAAACTTCCTCTTTTGGCCTTACCCAACCTGTAACATCCCGCCTTTTCGCACACTTTAAACCGACACACGTGCCAATTCAAAACATACGCAAGGGCGGATTGTTATGGGGTAAATAAGAAAACAGAGAAGAAATAAAACAAAACAGAATCTCACAGCGGAAGGATAAAATATAATAATAAATATACAGTTCAAAACAGTTTACAAACACTTGATTTGCTTTATACAATAAATATCAGAGTTACACCTACCAATACAATCAATGCAGCGGAACAGTATGAGTGTGGTGCAATACTATAGATAATAATAATACGACTCCTTCGTCTTCGTCCTTCAAAGCTAAAGTCTTCGATCCTGAAACGTCCGGACTGACCCGAGCGAATTTGAAAAGACAAAAACACTCGAGTCAGAACTAAAAGATCTTATGTGAGTTAAATTAACAGAAATAAATATGAGTACAGTAACTCAAGAGATGCCCGGGATTTACATCTCCTAAGGATCCGTTAAACTATTTACTATGTAGTATATTGCGCTATTATAATAGTGTCTATTTATAAAATAAACTTACTTTTTAATAGCGTTAAGGGGTTACCCATATAGCCCTCAACACAAATAATGCCAATAGTCTATACAGTACCGTAATACCTCCTGATCGGGAAGCTACCAGAGGATACTCCATAGGTACGACACAAATAGAAACTCGTAGTAAAGGCTCGATATGGTAGGTGACACGGCACAACTAGGCAATGCCAGGGTAGATATACCAATTGCTATCCAGGCTGGTGGAAACGCGTAGCCGCAGTTACCGCCCACCTCGGACTAACTCCCCAAAATCAAAATATAGAAGTGGCCACTGAATCAATCCAAAATCAAAGTATAATATCGAAGAGGAGGGTCCAATCAGAGGAATGACCTCATTGGCCTGAGAATCGCTCCTGTTTTAGCCACCTTATGCCAACTCACGGAAGTCGGGTCCACGTATTTACCTTACAGGAAACGCCGCCACCACCTACTTCATTCTGCAATCTCCACCGCGTACACGGTTAGTCAAAGTGGTTTTCGGTATCGACAGAGAGTATGTCCATATCCGATCCCGGTCTCTTTGCCAACCCATCGTTATTATAACACCGCGGTCATTTAAAAATAGGTTATATTTTAAAAATCAGAATAAACATTCCATTTCATAACCATGAATACCATATCATTTCAAAACCCAAAACCATATTTTATCACTTATCCCAAATATAATTCTTTTCCAAAATCATAATGCTTTAACTTCATAACGTCTGAAAATCAAATATTTTCAAAGCATAATATTTTGAAAATCATAATTTAAAACCATAACTTCTAAAACTTGAATGGTTTGGATATTCAACGGTATATGAATTAAAAGGTTTAACTTAAATGTTACTTTGTAAAGAAAATAGTTCTCATGGCTTTACAAATACATTTCTTTATTAAAGTCTAAACCAAAATTTGTATTATCTCTCTCAAGTTCCAAAACCACTTCAATTTACATATATATATATATCCATTTGGAGTATTAATATTTCAAAACTAAAGTTGGAATTTATTCCTTCAACCAAATTAAATGTTCTATTATTTAGTCTTGAATATTCACATAAAATCCATAAATAAATAAGAACTCCAATTTCTAGTAATAAAATATATATTTTTTTCAATTCAAATTATATTAGAATATTCATTTCAATTTATCTTGGAAAAAAATCCAATTATAAATATCATATCTTAAAATTTCCAAACTTAACATTTAAACATATGATATAAATTATCAAACTCCATTTTCTTAAAAAATTTCCATTTTTAATAAAGAGATTTATACACCTTTTAATTCCAAAATTTTCAACTTCATATGTATATATATGGAAGAATAATATTTATACAATATAAAATTTAAGATTATTATAAACCGTATTCCATCCAAACCATAGAAATCACCTTTAAATAGTTATATATATACCGCGGTGCCTGTATATAATTTTCTATCCTATGGTCAAGTGATACGGATATTTATCATTTCAATCCGCAATTTAAAAGATATAAAATTTTGCGGTTGTATATCATTTCAAACCACAATCCCGAATGAAATGAAATATGCATGATAATTTGCAATTTAATGATATACAATAAACATCCATTCATCAACATCATCCATCATCCAAATCGCAATCATCAATCAATATCAATCAATAACAATATTATTTTTGGTACTACATAACAGGTAATACTGGCAATTTTATTCAAATTAAATTTAACAGCTATTAATCTACAGTCTATATTCAGTAATAAATTATATAACTGTTAACTAGCAGTTCATATACAAACAAATAAATTTTAACTGTAAATTTATACGCAATAAATTAATTAAATTAACAGTTAAATTAAATAAATGCAATTCAACAGATATGAATAAAATAAACATGCCAAATACTCATAAATAAATTTCTGTTCATTTCTAAAATTAATTTAAACAAACATAAAAGCTTCTAGTAGTTGTGAGTGGGTTAAAACACTCACCTTTTGAATTTAAATCGAATTTAAATTCAATTTAAACTCAAAATTTTGACGGTCTCCAAATTTGTCCAAACCAGCGTCATTGGGTCTGGAATTTAAATACGAACCTAACAAAAAAAATTTCGTTTGAATCCGAGGTCGTATGAGAAAGTTACGTCGAAAAATGATGATTGAATTCAAAATTGAAAATAAATAAAACGACACACATTCATCACTTACAAATATATGTGCCACGTCACTCCTTCTATTCCCAGAAACGCACACGGCCCCCATCCAGAAACCCTAATCAAAGATCTACGACGATCTAACCGTTGAATCGACACAAAAACCATATAGATGCGATCCCCATCGTCCACTCTACAAAACCCAGAAAAGGTTTGACGATCCGACGAAGTTTTCGACGACGACGATGAATGGTCACGGACTGTTTGAATTAATTCTGGTCAAACGAATGTTCAAAACAGAAAACGAATTGCACCAGTAGATTACGTGCCTCGAGAACATTAACATATATATTTTTTGTGGAATTTTTCTGAAGTGTTTGCATTTTCATTGAAATTTGGATTGAAGTAGATCTGGGTTTTGCAACCATTTGAGGAGGAGAAGGAGATGAAGAAATGAATATACAGCAAATGACAATAGGATGGAGCTAGGGTTTATAACTGTATATATATATTAAATTTCCAAAATTAAATTAAATTTACTTTCCATTATTTATTGTCAATTAGATTGATTTATCATTGGATTCATATTTCAATATGTAAATATCCCCAATTTCATCTGCACTTATATTTACATAGTTTCTAAATATTAAATTTCAAATATTACTTCATTTAACGTTACGTATTTATTATTTATTACTTGCTGCAGTTGATTATCAATTATACTTAATATACTAAATAGATGGTAAATTTTGAATACTTGTTATCATTAACGTTTTATTTCCACTTACAAAATAAATGAAATTATTACATAAACTCCCTTAATTAAGTCAACCATTATCTTATATAACTTAACTGGTAATATATATACCCAATTGCCCTAATTGGTTTATAGTTATCAGCTAAATACATACTAACTTGTAAATAAATTCGTTTAATTGCAAATGGATCTGATCAAATTTAATAGATTGAATAGATGGGTAAGAAAATAATAAATTTTCCTTTTTGTCAAATTCAAACCCATTCCTACTTAATTATCAATTACAATTTATTACGAAACATTGATTTTATGCAGTTACCTTTTATTTGCGTAGTATTACATCAATTCCTATAACCTTGGATTCATTCCTAATTCACCAAATTCAATTAATTACACTTTACAAATGTGTTTCCAATATATAGGTATTGCCCAAATTAAATTTATTAGCTAACTCATATTAATAAACAAATGACTTATATGAATGATTAAAATTTTCAATTATCTCACTTTACTCCTAAACTTCTGTTATTTAATAATTATTGCTTAGAACCTGATTTTAATCTTCCCATTATCTATTTAATTCCTTCTAGAATCATAGCTAATATTTGTCATCCCTTCATTACCCAAATGTTCTTATCCCATCAAATTTTAGGTTATCGAAATATTAATTGTCAATTTCTTTAATTGCACTAAATTTATCTATTAAAGCTTGCACTTAACCCAAATACATAAAACTTGCCCAATTTCTCCTTAAATCAATAACCTTCATATACAAATATGTTTATCATAAATTTTATCTACTCTTCCTTTTTAAGTAATGTCCTATATATTAGATTTCCATGTAATTTGCAATAAATCATACTCGTAGTTATATCACATTAAATGAATAAATAAGTGTTGACTCTATTCTTTTGATTCAACATTGGTTTACGTTATATTTCATAAATATTTCTACATACATCAGGATTTTTTAAAAATGGTTGTGACGTGAAATCTCGTCTACTTCCCATTTTATATTTAAGGCTTCTAAAACCGATTCATATCATATCTCTAGTCCAAATTTTATTAATATAACCTTAAATTTAATTTATTCCTATCGATGTAATGGTTAAACACAAATTTCACTTATTTGCAATAAATCCACAAATTGGATTTCAAATTTTCAAATAAATAAATAAATTTTAGTTTATCACTTCTTAAATACCCAAACGTCAATGCCTTAATTTAAACTGCATTTATTACATTTTATAAAAATCCTCCATCTTAAGTGACAAATCAAAACTACCCTAACTACACAAATCATCGTATTCTAAAGATATTTACACTATCCTCCATTTATTACCTTAATTTATTTAAGGTAGCCTTAAATTAATATCTATTGCAATGATTTCAAATTATTATTCCCCCATTCCTTTTTAATTTCAATAACGCCAATTTTAACCGTTATATTCTCTTTATTTATGCGATAAATGCAATTATTGAATCTAATACTCCATTTAATTAATAGATCCTGCTTCCTAGAATCTATATCAACAATAGGTCAAATATATACATAGAATTAGCCTTAACTTCACCTAAAAGAATTAGCTATTTCAACTACCGCACAAAACTACGCTACTGCACTATTTAATCAAATAAATTAATTGAACTTAAATCAGCATTAAAGGTTATAAAATTATAAATGTAATCTTAATAAATTCATTTATTGATTTAGACTCTTTCTATACAGTAATTAACCTATTTGTGGGTATAAATAACTTTGGAATTATATTACATCTCATTAGTGCGCGTTTTATTTCCTATAACTTCTCTTTATTTAACTATACCCATTAACAACCAAAAAAAAAAAATAGCTTTATTTCAATCTATTTCCCTTCTTAACTAAATAAAATAAATGGTTAACCTAAACACTTGTTATCCTTTGATATATTCAAATTCACTTCCAACATTAATTAACAAAATGTTGCCATAGGTTTAGATTTACATAAATAAATTATATGAATAGGTAGAAAAATTGGTAATCCGCAAATGCCCAATATACACGCATTAATTACTACCTATTGTTAGAATCCATTTATTAATTTACTAGTTAATAACGGTCTTTTTATTTCTATTTACTACCAAACTCTCTATTTTATTATAGTTCCAATATTTTAATACTTAGGCACATCAAGTGCTAGCCCTTTTGTTATTCATATTAAATTGGGTATGCATAAATAAGTTGTTAATTAACTATTTCTACAAAATTATATTCATACATTCAGTTCCATATCTTATAGGGTTAAATTCTAATTACTTACGCTTAATCTATCAATTTAATACTCTATTCAAACATGCATTTAAATTCTTTTTATTCTAAATAAATTTTATTAAGTGTTGACATCCACTAATAGCATTCACCTTTATTACAACCAAAGGTGACATCTTCACTACTGATGTTATATTAATGAATCTCATTTTAGTTAATATTTTTTATTAATATTCTCAATTCAACAAAAAGTGACAAATTACATTATCCAAATCTATTGTCATAAAATTTTATTGTTACACTAGGTTACAACTACTATACCAAATTTCTACATTTATTCTTAAACAAATTAGAAATCATATTAATTTAATTTATTAAATATTATAAATTTAACGGGTCGTTACAATCTCCCCCACTCAAAACTTTTCGTCCCCGAAAAGGAAAAAGAAGGGAGAAGGAAGAATAAGACAGTACATCTTATTCCAAATATTAACTTAATTATTAAAGTTGGGAAAATATTTTCACAAAATTCTAAGTCCAAAATTTACGAAAAATTTTGACAGAATCTCCTTTGTACGGTGAGGCTCGGGAGAAAATATAATATCAAAATATACAAATATATTACATATATTATCAAAATATTATATCCCAACACGGGAAAAATAGCGCTTTAAACGTAATCCGAAAACGTACCTATTTGTCAGGCAAAATACGCTTATTATTATGGAACCAAAAGCAGTTGCAGTTGCTTCGATCACCTGTATTCACTTATATAATCTAAAAGGTTAAATATTTATTTTAAAGTGAACTATTCAAGTGGATTCAATCATTAATCAACCAAACAATTCAACAACCATCAACCTTACAAACAACATACATACACAAACAAAGCAACCATTTAATACATCAAACAAATAGTTGTTTGGGTTCAAACTTGAAATTTGTATGAAATGAAATTAACTATCAAGTGCATCTTTACTCAACAGTCTTAGATGGAACATAGATAGATTATTTATTCATCCGACAAATTCAAATTCCTTACCCAACAACATAAATCAAACAATAACAATTCAACCCAACAACCAAATTACTTATCATACATTTTTTTCATGCTTCAGTGGTTTGATTTTCTTTCTTTCATTTATGGAGTGATCCCTTTACTTCTTACAATTTTCATTTTCATTTATTACAAAATTATCATATTTGTGTTCCAATTTATTGACTAAAGTTTATATCACCCATTTATTCTACTTACCTTTCTTATATAGTAAAATTTCCGATTTAGCTTAAGTTTTAACAGCAATTAATTGAATACTTTAATTACCTCAAGCTTCACTTGTAAGATTTCCCTTTACACTTTCTTACTAGCAATTGCAACTTTTATTTTATGGTAAGTTATATATATTTTAAGAATGTAAGTGAAAATTTACAAGTTTCTTTTCCTTCCTTTAATTAATATATATTTGTTTTATAACCTACAATTTCAACTTACCTTTAATCTCATTTATTTATTTAATGTGGAAGTTTCCATTATATTTAATAGTAGGAACAGTTTAATTACCCACTTTCTATAATATTTAATTACAGTAACCCTTTTAATTCATTGATTGCTTCTTTTATTTCACTAACCTAAATTTTTACAACTAATTAATGGAAATTCAAGAATTAATACCGGGTCAAATTCCAAAATTTCTTTAAAATAATTAGATAATTAATTTCTTACAACTTTTATATCTCTAATTACCTTTAAACAATTAAAATTTTAAATAATTTCAAAACAAATCTGCAGTAGAATTTACTACAGTGGCCTTTCCCTTCGAAACTCGAAAATGAAAGTCGATGATGCGGCCGTCATCACCGAAATTATTTTCCAGCGACAGAGGGGAAAGTACAAAATTTATTTTCTCCAAAATCCTCTTTTAAAACAATTCTTCCGAATTATACTAAATATTTATATAATAAATTACCTATAAACCAAATCATTATATTTCACAAATCCTTTGAAAGAAGATTTTCAAAAATCCCGGACTTAAGTTCTAAAATCTCCAATTTGATTTATTATAATTTCAACTTAGCTTCAATTTATTACAAATATTTTTATATTACCTAACACCCAATCTATAGCAACCAGATATATATATATATATATATATATATCTTTATAAAAATATTTTTATATATAGAAAATATAATAGGCAAAATTATTTCATTCACCTATATTAAAACAAATATTATGTCGGTCTGTCCTAATTAAGTGTTTAGAAATCCCTATTGATGACATAGCGTCCCATGCATCAACCAGAATTTATAAATACAAAGTGGAACAGATTAACACAATATCAAAATCTTTTTATAAAACTAACAAATATGCTCTCTCATATATATACTCTCAGCGACTCCCATAGGATATTTCTACCCTATTAACAAAGAGTCAAACCCCACAAAGCCAAGGTTTATCGCTAAACCAAAGCTCTGATACCAACTGTAACATCCCGCCTTTTCGCACACTTTAAACCGACACACATGCCAATTCAAAACATACGCAAGGGCGGATTGTTATGGGGTAAATAAGAAAACAGAGAAGAAATAAAACAAAACAGAATCTCACAGCGGAAGGATAAAATATAATAATAAATATACAGTTCAAAACAGTTTACAAACACTTGATTTGCTTTATACAATAAATATCAGAGTTACACCTACCAATACAATCAATGCAGCGGAACAGTATGAGTGTGGTGCAATACTATAGATAATAATAATACGACTCCTTCGTCTTCGTCCTTCAAAGCTAAAGTCTTCGATCCTGAAACGTCCGGACTGACCCGAGCGAATTTGAAAAGACAAAAACACTCGAGTCAGAACTAAAAGATCTTATGTGAGTTAAATTAACAGAAATAAATTTGAGTACAGTGACTCAAGAGATGCTCGGGATTTACATCTCCTAAGGATCCGTTAAACTATTTACTATGTAGTATATTGCGCTATTATAATAGTGTCTATTTATAAAATAAACTTACTTTTTAATAGCGTTAAGGGGTTACTGTAACGACCCAGAATTTTTATAAATTAAAATTTGGATATTTAATTAATTTTAAATATTAATAAGTGAATTTATAAGTCAAATAAATTTTATTTTGATTTATTGGATTTAATTGAATTATTAAATCGATAATTTAATATGTTAAATTATGGAAATAATTGAAAATTGAGTTAAATATGATAGAAAATGATTTGTAAAATTTTATTTTATCATATTGAAGTTAGAATGATATTTTAGAACTTTTAAAATCGAATTAAAAGTTAATTTGTGAAAATTGAATATTTTAATATTTAATTATCGATTGTAAAATAGCCAATTTTTGAACAGTCTCAGAATTGAACGAAACTAGTTCCATTGGATCCGTAATAGTTAGTTATTACCGGATTTCAATTTTCGTGTCAATCGGAGCTATCGTTTGATCGTGACAGCTCGAAACGCATCGAATTATTTTTAATTTAAATTTGGCGAGTCAAAATAGCCATTTTTCAAAAAGTCTCGGATTTCGACGAAACCAGTTTCATCGGATCCGTAATGTGATATTATTGTAAGGTTTCAAATTTCAAGTCAATTGGATTTACCGTTTGTCCGGTACAAATTAAAACGCCTAGAAATCGAGTTAAATCGGTTTAATTTAAATTGAGCGTTTGGTGCCATAACTCGCACATACTTCCGAATTAGCTTCCGAAACCTATTCTATTGTGTCCGGAACGCGGGATAAACCTTAGAAACGCTGGTTACGGCGTCTAAATCGGAGTTCGGAATTTCCGGGATGAATAGTGTCGCTCGTTCCTTATAAATAGACCACCATCTTCATAAATTTGCTAAAATAAGAAACCCTAACCCTAATTCATGTTGCTAGCCGCCACTTTATAATTCAAAGGCCAGATTTTTCCCACTTTCTTCCCTCAATCTCTCTCAATCTACAAACATTTAGCCGAAGTGTTCAACACGAAGGTCGTAGAGCTCGACGAGAGCTTCGATTCCATACGGTGATGATCGTAAATGGTGCGACGATGGAGGAGCAAAACATGGCCGTTCTCTACGGTTTCGCACGCACTTCGAGAGTAGGGGGTGGGGCCGAGTTGGCCAAGGCTAGGGCCGAACATAGCTCTTGTCGAGAGCTTCGCATTGGTGTATCCCGATCGTGTTCAAGTTGAACGATGAAGTTGCTAAATTAAAACCTAATTTGTGCTATGGGTTGGGGGATGACGGCCTTAGCCTGTAGAACGAGAGGGAGAAGAAGATGGTAAGGGACGGCCAGGATCTGATGGGAGCAAATCGAATGGCTCTGGTGTCATGGAGGTTATAAATTTTAAAGTTAATGTTGAAATTGGATATATATAAATCGAGCAATCTTGTAAAATACATAACTTTTTCATACGAGGTCGAAAAAATGCAAACTCAGTTGCGTTGGAATCGTATGGACGAGCACTACGCGATGGAGTTGGTTTGGAGTTAGTGAGAATTTTGGGTAAAATTAAACGCGCGTTTAATTTTATTCGAAATAAATCGCTAAAACGGAAATTAAAACCAAGGTGAGAACTTCTCACTCAATCGAATAGATTTCGATTTTATTTTAAATAGTTAGATTTAAAATATTTGAATGCATGTTTGAATGATGACTGTAAATTATTGATTGTTAAAATAGACATTATACGCCGTTAGTAAGCGGATGTTATTTATTAAAAACATATACCGCGAAAATTTCATAAACAGTGAAATTGGTATTATATATAATATCAATATATATATATTGGCATATGTATATATTGCAGTTGTTGATTTCCCGCATTTTTGTTTAGCGGATGAGACCCTATTACGCCGTTAGTAAGCGGATAATATTTAATAAAAACATGTACCGCGATAATTTCGTACTGGAGCGAAATTGGTATTGTGCTAATGTTTTTGGATGCAGGAAACAGGTTGGAGGGATCCAACAGGATTCCTCAACAGTTTTTATTTGATTTCAGATATTTTGATATTTGATTGATTATCATATACGATATATGATGGATCGTTGTAGTCGTGATTGACTATTTGGTGTGTAGCATCATTGGACCCAGATTTTGGGATTTTAAAATGGTTTTAAAGTGATTTTTGAAAATATACTATATTTTTGGAATTGATCCATTTTAAATAAATAAACGATATAATTTTTAATGTTATAAAAATTATGGTTTTTGTGAAATATAGTTAAAAGCTGATTTTTGAGAAATATGAAATTATGATTTTATAAAATAAGTTAAATTGGATTTTTGACTATATTATAAAAGTTTAAATATAGGATTTATGAAGTTTGATTATTTTATAAATCAAAATGGTGAAACTATAAAGGAGTTAAGATGTTTTAAAGAATAATATAAATTGATTTATATTAAAGGATTTACAAATGAATATTTGTAAATTAAAACGTTGGAATTATAAAATGAGATTTTATAAGTGTTTGAATGAAGTAAAAATGAATTTTGTAAATGAATGGAATTCATAGAATCATAAAACGGTAAAGTTATAAATGGAATTTTATAAACAGTAGGTTTATAAAATTTGTAAAGTTATTAAAGTAATAGATTTGGATAAATAATTGAATCTTATAAGTTATAAGATTTATAAGTATGAAGTTCAATGGAATGGTTTTGCAAACGAATAGATTATAAGTGTTTAACTTATAATATGAACCTGTAGTTTATAACCGAGTTATAAATCGAATAAGTTAATAAGGAGATTTATAAAAAGGAAGTTTTTATAAATAAATAGAAATGGAATTTATAAACGTAGTTTTATAAATTCGCAAACGACTTATTTTGATAAGAAATTGTTGAAACCTATTAAAGGAGTTATATTCACATTTTTGAATAGTGAATAATCCTTTGAATTAAAATGAATAAAAGGATGAGATTTGTTAACGAAGTTTATTCACATTTTTGAATAGTGAATAATACGCTAAAGAAATTGTTTTGGATTTGGTGTTTTAAATAGAATTAAAACGATCTAACGATGTTTTAAAATGTGTTGAGATTCGAAACCATAGATTTCAACATTTATTGTTGAAATAGACGTTTTCGAGAAATAAAAGGAAATGTGGACTATAACACTGTTGTTATAGTAAATGATTTCCGAAAGGAAATGTTTTGTATAGTATTGGGATTTATATATCTATTTTAATTTCGAATCCCTATACTAGTGATTTTGGGTTGTCGTAACGATGTTTTGCGTAACATTCGTTTTGGCCCAAATAAATATGTTTAAGAGAATGATTTCCTTAAAGAATGAATTATATACTTAATTCGATTTAAGTATATTGAATATTTTCTAAGTGTTGAAAATAAAAGGAATTTGTGAATTACTTATGAATAAATAAGTATGGAAATGTTTTCCAATATGAAGTGAATAATTAGGATTTATCTTTTTCTGAAGATGAATTGAAATGAATTATTGAAATCGCATATGCATAGATATTTTGGAAATATAAATTCATTATGGAATTTATATGTGAAAAGTGGAATTTGTATAAAAATAAATATTGATTTATTTTTGAAGTGTTGAAATTAAATATCTTGTAAAGATATTTTGGAAAATAAATAATTTGGAAAATTATTTGGAATCTGGTGATGTGTGCATATCCAGTGATAGTTCAATAGCCGACTATCAGTATTTCCCTTTGAATGGGTATTTGATGTGAATTGTTTGAAATTGAATGCACACTTATTTTTGAATAAGCGCTCACTATTCGGGTTAACCGGGAAAGGACCATGGGGTCGTATAACCCACTCCGAATATGTGTTACGTCGTTGTGAATCGCATTTGAAGATCGGTGTTGAAGACCGGTATTTGCGAGAGTGATAGGATGAACTATCGATTGACTCTGCACCGAGTAGCTACGGTATTGAGTTCTCCATATGTGATGGTGAATCCGATCAGGATTGTGAATATCCGGATTGCAAGGACTTCTTTGTAAGTGCCTTCGGTTCTGTTCGATCCCGGAACAGACTTGTATGGATTGTATGCCTGACATTACAATTTGAGATATAAAGCCGATTTCTTTCAAATATATTTCTGTTGGTGGCGGAGAATTTATTCTTTGCTTAACACCCTTCTTTGAGACGTATGTGCTCAAAGGTTATATAGTTGGAGTTATCAGCGATATATTCCCAGTTTGGTAATGTGACATGCTGAGTGATGCTGAAATGATCATTGTGTTGATTATTTGTGATAGGATCATTTATTTGATCGTCTATCTTAGTGATCATTGTGTTGATCATTTGTTGACCCAAAGCATGGCTTTTGTATAAAGTATGTTTTTGTGGACGTGAATTCGTCGAGCCTCACATCCCGGAAATGGTCAAAACAGGAAAGATGCAGCAAGGTTATGAGGGGTAGCGCCCTTTAGGATATGTGCATTTCCTTCTGGAAAAGGGTGGTATCATGGTATGGAGCCCAGATACTTACTCATGTTGAAAACACTTTATGATTGTGTGAATTGATTACGAGCGCTCGGTTGATAAAGGTCCCAAAGGACCGGGGGATGGCATATTCGGTCAGTTGTCACTCAGTTAGGAGTAACCCGGCCTTGTGTTGGTAGAGATCCGGTTTGGTTCTCGGGGATGTCCATCCAGAGGCATTCTCATGTGGCAATGGGAAGTTCCTTGGCCTGACCATTTGTTGGAAATCCAATTCCCAATACGAAACTTTTACGGTATTAGTTGTAGAACCTGCTATTCACTTATGGTGGTCACCACTGTTTGGATAGTAGCTATAGTAGGCATACGATAATGGTCGTATGTTGGCTAAGATTTATATCTTTATTTTTGAAATGATTTGTTATTACACTATGCACTAGTAATAATATCAAATGTTATTTTAAAATGCGTATCAAGCATCTTTGACTATCATAAGGAGAAATCTCCTCCGATTCTGCGTTTGCATGTGTGTGTGTGCGGGAGGCCTTATGGTAGTCTCATTTTTAAAAGCATTGCGAATTAATTTAAAAATATTCCTCTATTTTGATTTTAAAGTTAAATAAACTGTTTTGAGTTCTCACACCAGTCACATGACTGACTCGGAGTTTATTGTTTTCCTTCCTAAACTCTGGGTGCCCACCAATTTCCACACGGGCAGTTAAGAGTTAGGTTTATCAGGATATTCTGGATATTCTGGAGTTGCTGGAGGCAAGCTGGATGGCATGGCGTATTACTAGTTTATATAGTATTTCTTTTTCCGCTGCACTGTTTGTTGTTGTATGATGTTGTACACTCTGATGATATGATATGATGTAATGAAATGTAATGTAATAACTGATAGTTCTTTGTTTAAAGATTATTCATTTATTATAATATGTTGTTCCGCTGCGAATTGTGAGATTCTGTTGTTGTTCCGTTTCTGTTCCGTCCTATTTTCTTCTGTTGTTTTCTTTTTCCTCTATTCTCTTTTTCTTCTATTTTAAAATTTTCTATCTTCTTTTCTGTTTTCTCTCCTCCCTAATTTCTATCTTTTTCTCTTCTCTTTTCCTAAATTCTTTTTCTTAAAACCCTCAGTGTTCGGTTTTCCGTCGTTCGATTCCTCGGCAGTCGATAAAGTGAGTGTCGATGTCGAATTTTCGGAAGACGAAGAATCGGGTCCTGACAATTTGGTATCAGAGCTGATGGTTAAGCGACAACCATGGTTCTGTTGGGTATTACTCATTAGAGATAGAGTCAGCAGTACTCTAGATTGAGTTTGAGTGTAATAATAGCTATGAGTGCGTATTTGTTAGTGAATATAAAATTGTTTTATATTGTGATGATTGGTTTATTGAGTGGTATATGAACTTTCGTCAGCACAGCCTCGAAACTGAGCCGAAGGGGTTTCTAAACACTTGAATAGAACAATTCGGCACGATATTGATTTTAAATTGGGTAAATGAAATGATTTTACCTTAAGTATATTTTATATGTAAAGGAATAATTTTTCAGAATTATTAAAGTGTATATAAGTTGATTGTTAGGTTGTTTGAATAATCTAAATAAAAGAATAATTGTATAAGCAAATGAATTATAAGAATTGAAATTATAATTAAAGTGATTTACAATTGTGAAATAAACTTATATATATAAGAAGTGAAACTATATGAATATATTTATGAATATGAGTTGTAAATAAAAATGAATTTAAGGTTAATGATAAATGTGAACTTAAGTTATATAAATAAAATTCAACTTTAGAAATTGGATTGGATGATAATTAAATGAATATAAACTTGAGTATATGAATGAAATTCAACTTAGAAATTGAATTGAAAAAAAAATGGTTTGAATATAAATCAATTGAATGTAAATTGAGTGGATATGGAATAATGAATGTAAGTGTAAATTCATTGAAACCTAATGTTATTAGAAGTTGAAAGGTTGAATGAAAATCAATTTAATTAAACCAATTGAAAGTGATGGTGTTAAACCAAATTGAATGAATATAAGTAAAGTAATTTGGTTTTAATTATATATACATTGGTTGTTATATGATTGTTAGTTGATAGTATATAATTCATTAAGTATTAATGAAATTGAAAGCTAATGCAATTGAATTCAAATTAGGAGTAAATAAATTTGAATAGAATTGAAAGTGAATTGGATTTAATTAGTGAATGCAAACTAATTAAAATTGAGAATGAATGTTGATAAAATCCAATGTAAATAAATCAAATGTGATTTGAATTGAAAACCCTTTCATTGAATATTAATGAGAATATAAATGAATATTGATTGGTTATGGATGATAGTTGGTTGATGGTTGTATATATTGCTTTTATTGCATTTGCTATGTGGCATATATAGTTGTTATGTTGTTATATGTTGTATATCGATACTATTTTCATATATGCATATTCTCATGTTGTTTATTGAGTGTTTAGTAGGTGCGGATCGCGTTTGTTTCGCATTTGGAGCTCGCTTTTGCGCTATATTAGCCGTATAGGCTTGCTAATAAAATATAAGGTACATATCTCGGATTAAATATCGTACTTTTACACTTTTTTCCCTTCGGGATGCCTCATTACTTGATGAGATGTATATTTGTGATATATATACTGTCATTTTTTTTTCGGATCGAGCCGCGCAAAGGAGACTATGGCGAATATTTCCGGAAATTTAAGGCGTTAGAAAAATTTTGAGAAAATTTGGAAAATTTTGAAAACTTTAACTTTGATTTTGAAGTTGAAAGTTAAACAATAGAAGTTGTTTTTGAAAAGATAACTAAGTATGATTTGAAACTTAGTAAAGTATGGTGAGAAATTTAATTATGGATTTTGGGAAAGTTAATAGATTCTATAACTTTTCTTACTTGTAATTTCGAGGACGAAATTCTTTTAAGTGGGGAAGATTGTAACGACCCAGAATTTTTATAAATTAAAATTTGGATATTTAATTAATTTTAAATATTAATAAGTGAATTTATAAGTCAAATAAATTTTATTTTGATTTATTGGATTTAATTGAATTATTAAATCGATAATTTAATATGTTAAATTATGGAAATAATTGAAAATTGAGTTAAATATGATAGAAAATGATTTGTAAAATTTTATTTTATCATATTGAAGTTAGAATGATATTTTAGAACTTTTAAAATCGAATTAAAAGTTAATTTGTGAAAATTGAATATTTTAATATTTAATTATCGACTGTAAAATAGCCAATTTTTGAACAGTCTCAGAATTGAACGAAACCAGTTCCATTGGATCCGTAATAGTTAGTTATTATCGGATTTCAATTTTCGTGTCAATCGGAGCTATCGTTTGATCGTGACAGCTCGAAACGCATCGAATTATTTTTAATTTAAATTTGGCGAGTCAAAATAGCCATTTTTCAAAAAGTCTCGGATTTCGACGAAACCAGTTTCATCGGATCCGTAATGTGATATTATTGTAAGGTTTCAAATTTCAAGTCAATTGGATTTACCGTTTGTCCGGTACAAATTAAAACGCCTAAAAATCGAGTTAAATCGGTTTAATTTAAATTGAGCGTTTGGTGCCATAACTCGCACATACTTCCGAATTAGCTTCCGAAACCTGTTCTATTGTGTCCGGAACGCGGGATAAACCTTAGAAACGCTGGTTACGGCGTCTAAATCGGAGTTCGGAATTTCCGGGATGAATAGTGTCGCTCGTTCCTTATAAATAGACCACCATCTTCATAAATTTGCTAAAATAAGAAACCCTAACCCTAATTCATGTTGCTAGCCGCCACTTTATAATTCAAAGGCCAGATTTTTCCCACTTTCTTCCCTCAATCTCTCTCAATCTACAAACATTTAGCCGAAGTGTTCAACACGAAGGTCGTAGAGCTCGACGAGAGCTTCGATTCCATACGGTGATGATCGTAAATGGTGCGACGATGGAGGAGCAAAACATGGCCGTTCTCTACGGTTTCGCACGCACTTCGAGAGTAGGGGGTGGGGCCGAGTTGGCCAAGGCTAGGGCCGAACATAGCTCTTGTCGAGAGCTTCGCATTGGTGTATCCCGATCGTGTTCAAGTTGAACGATGAAGTTGCTAAATTAAAACCTAATTTGTGCTATGGGTTGGGGGATGACGGCCTTAGCCTGTAGAACGAGAGGGAGAAGAAGATGGTAAGGGACGGCCAGGATCTGATGGGAGCAAATCGAATGGCTCTGGTGTGATGGAGGTTATAAATTTTAAAGTTAATGTTGAAATTGGATATATATAAATCGAGCAATCTTGTAAAATACATAACTTTTTCATACGAGGTCGAAAAAATGCAAACTCAGTTGCGTTGGAATCGTATGGACGAGCACTACGCGATGGAGTTGGTTTGGAGTTAGTGAGAATTTTGGGTAAAATTAAACGCGCGTTTAATTTTATTCGAAATAAATCGCTAAAACGGAAATTAAAACCAAGGTGAGAACTTCTCACTCAATCGAATAGATTTCGATTTTATTTTAAATAGTTAGATTTAAAATATTTGAATGCATGTTTGAATGATGACTGTAAATTATTGATTGTTAAAATAGACATTATACGCCGTTAGTAAGCGGATGTTATTTATTAAAAACATATACCGCGAAAATTTCATAAACAGTGAAATTGGTATTATATATAATATCAATATATATATATTGGCATATGTATATATTGCAGTTGTTGATTTCCCGCATTTTTGTTTAGCGGATGAGACCCTATTACGCCGTTAGTAAGCGGATAATATTTAATAAAAACATGTACCGCGATAATTTCGTACTGGAGCGAAATTGGTATTGTGCTAATGTTTTTGGATGCAGGAAACAGGTTGGAGGGATCCAACAGGATTCCTCAACAGTTTTTATTTGATTTCAGATATTTTGATATTTGATTGATTATCATATACGATATATGATGGATCGTTGTAGTCGTGATTGACTATTTGGTGTGTAGCATCATTGGACCCAGATTTTGGGATTTTAAAATGGTTTTAAAGTGATTTTTGAAAATATACTATATTTTTGGAATTGATCCATTTTAAATAAATAAACGATATAATTTTTAATGTTATAAAAATTATGGTTTTTGTGAAATATAGTTAAAAGCTGATTTTTGAGAAATATGAAATTATGATTTTATAAAATAAGTTAAATTGGATTTTTGACTATATTATAAAAGTTTAAATATAGGATTTATGAAGTTTGATTATTTTATAAATCAAAATGGTGAAACTATAAAGGAGTTAAGATGTTTTAAAGAATAATATAAATTGATTTATATTAAAGGATTTACAAATGAATATTTGTAAATTAAAACGTTGGAATTATAAAATGAGATTTTATAAGTGTTTGAATGAAGTAAAAATGAATTTTGTAAATGAATGGAATTCATAGAATCATATAACGGTAAAGTTATAAATGGAATTTTATAAACAGTAGGTTTATAAAATTTGTAAAGTTATTAAAGTAATAGATTTGGATAAATAATTGAATCTTATAAGTTATAAGATTTATAAGTATGAAGTTCAATGGAATGGTTTTGCAAACGAATAGATTATAAGTGTTTAACTTATAATATGAACCTGTAGTTTATAACCGAGTTATAAATCGAATAAGTTAATAAGGAGATTTATAAAAAGGAAGTTTTTATAAATAAATAGAAATGGAATTTATAAACGTAGTTTTATAAATTCGCAAACGACTTATTTTGATAAGAAATTGTTGAAACCTATTAAAGGAGTTATATTCACATTTTTGAATAGTGAATAATCCTTTGAATTAAAATGAATAAAAGGATGAGATTTGTTAACGAAGTTTATTCACATTTTTGAATAGTGAATAATACGCTAAAGAAATTGTTTTGGATTTGGTGTTTTAAATAGAATTAAAACGATCTAACGATGTTTTAAAATGTGTTGAGATTCGAAACCATAGATTTCAACATTTATTGTTGAAATAGACGTTTTCGAGAAATAAAAGGAAATGTGGACTATAACACTGTTGTTATAGTAAATGATTTCCGAAAGGAAATGTTTTGTATAGTATTGGGATTTATATATCTATTTTAATTTCGAATCCCTATACTAGTGATTTTGGGTTGTCGTAACGATGTTTTGCGTAACATTCGTTTTGGCCCAAATAAATATGTTTAAGAGAATGATTTCCTTAAAGAATGAATTATATACTTAATTCGATTTAAGTATATTGAATATTTTCTAAGTGTTGAAAATAAAAGGAATTTGTGAATTACTTATGAATAAATAAGTATGGAAATGTTTTCCAATATGAAGTGAATAATTAGGATTTATCTTTTTCTGAAGATGAATTGAAATGAATTATTGAAATCGCATATGCATAGATATTTTGGAAATATAAATTCATTATGGAATTTATATGTGAAAAGTGGAATTTGTATAAAAATAAATATTGATTTATTTTTGAAGTGTTGAAATTAAATATCTTGTAAAGATATTTTGGAAAATAAATAATTTGGAAAATTATTTGGAATCTGGTGATGTGTGCATATCCAGTGATAGTTCAATAGCCGACTATCAGTATTTCCCTTTGAATGGGTATTTGATGTGAATTGTTTGAAATTGAATGCACACTTATTTTTGAATAAGCGCTCATTATTCGGGTTAACCGGGAAAGGACCATGGGGTCGTATAACCCACTCCGAATATGTGTTACGTCATTGTGAATCGCATTTGAAGATCGGTGTTGAAGACCGGTATTTGCGAGAGTGATAGGATGAACTATCGATTGACTCTGCACCGAGTAGCTACGGTATTGAGTTCTCCATATGTGATGGTGAATCCGATCAGGATTGTGAATATCCGGATTGCAAGGACTTCTTTGTAAGTGCCTTCGGTTCTGTTCGATCCCGGAACAGACTTGTATGGATTGTATGCCTGACATTACAATTTGAGATATAAAGCCGATTTCTTTCAAATATATTTCTGTTGGTGGCGGAGAATTTATTCTTTGCTTAACACCCTTCTTTGAGACGTATGTGCTCAAAGGTAATATAGTTGGAGTTATCAGCGATATATTCCCAGTTTGGTAATGTGACATGCTGAGTGATGCTGAAATGATCATTGTGTTGATTATTTGTGATAGGATCATTTATTTGATCGTCTATCTTAGTGATCATTGTGTTGATCATTTGTTGACCCAAAGCATGGCTTTTGTATAAAGTATGTTTTTGTGGACGTGAATTCGTCGAGCCTCACATCCCGGAAATGGTCAAAACAGGAAAGATGCAGCAAGGTTATGAGGGGTAGCGCCCTTTAGGATATGTGCATTTCCTTCTGGAAAAGGGTGGTATCATGGTATGGAGCCCAGATACTTACTCATGTTGAAAACACTTTATGATTGTGTGAATTGATTACGAGCGCTCGGTTGATAAAGGTCCCAAAGGACCGGGGGATGGCATATTCGGTCAGTTGTTACTCAGTTAGGAGTAACCCGGCCTTGTGTTGGTAGAGATCCGGTTTGGTTCTCGGGGATGTCCATCCAGAGGCATTCTCATGTGGCAATGGGAAGTTCCTTGGCCTGACCATTTGTTGGAAATCCAATTCCCAATACGAAACTTTTACGGTATTAGTTGTAGAACCTGCTATTCACTTATGGTGGTCACCACTGTTTGGATAGTAGCTATAGTAGGCATACGATAATGGTCGTATGTTGGCTAAGATTTATATCTTTATTTTTGAAATGATTTGTTATTACACTATGCACTAGTAATAATATCAAATGTTATTTTAAAATGCGTATCAAGCATCTTTGACTATCATAAGGAGAAATCTCCTCCGATTCTGCGTTTGCATGTGTGTGTGTGCGGGAGGCCTTATGGTAGTCTCATTTTTAAAAGCATTGCGAATTAATTTAAAAATATTCCTCTATTTTGATTTTAAAGTTAAATAAACTGTTTTGAGTTCTCACACCAGTCACATGACTGACTCGGAGTTTATTGTTTTCCTTCCTAAACTCTGGGTGCCCACCAATTTCCACACGGGCAGTTAAGAGTTAGGTTTATCAGGATATTCTGGATATTCTGGAGTTGCTGGAGGCAAGCTGGATGGCATGGCGTATTACTAGTTTATATAGTATTTCTTTTTCCGCTGCACTGTTTGTTGTTGTATGATGTTGTACACTCTGATGATATGATATGATGTAATGAAATGTAATGTAATAACTGATAGTTCTTTGTTTAAAGATTATTCATTTATTATAATATGTTGTTCCGCTGCGAATTGTGAGATTCTGTTGTTGTTCCGTTTCTGTTCCGTCCTATTTTCTTCCGTTGTTTTCTTTTTCCTCTATTCTCTTTTTCTTCTATTTTAAAATTTTCTATCTTCTTTTCTGTTTTCTCTCCTCCCTAATTTCTATCTTTTTCTCTTCTCTTTTCCTAAATTCTTTTTCTTAAAACCCTCAGTGTTCGGTTTTCCGTCGTTCGATTCCTCGGCAGTCGATAAAGTGAGTGTCGATGTCGAATTTTCGGAAGACGAAGAATCGGGTCCTGACAGTTACCCATATAGCCCTTAACACAAATAATGCCAATAGTCTATACAGTACCGTAATACCTCCTGATCGGGAAGCTACCAGAGGATACTCCATAGGTACGACACAAATAGAAACTCGTAGTAAAGGCTCGATATGGTAGGTGACACGGCACAACTAGGCAATGCCAGGGTAGATATACCAATTGCTATCCAGGCTGGTGGAAACGCGTAGCCGCAGTTACCGCCCACCTCGGACTAACTCCCCAAAATCAAAATATAGAAGTGGCCACTGAATCAATCCAAAATCAAAGTATAATATCGAAGAGGATGGTCCGATCAGAGGAATGACCTCATTGGCCTGAGACGCTCCTGTTTTAGCCACCTTATGCCAACTCACGGGAGTCGGGTCCACGTATTTACCTTACAGGAAACGCCGCCACCACCTACTTCATTCTGGAATCTCCACCGCGTACACGGTTAGTCAAAGTGGGTTTCGGTATCGACAAAGAGTATGTCCATATCTGATCCCGGTCTCTTTGCCAACCCATCGTTATTATAACACCGCGGTCATTTAAAAATAGGTTATATTTTAAAAATCAGAATAAACATTCCATTTCATAACCATGAATACGATATCATTTCAAAACCCAAAACCATATTTTATCACTTATCCCAAATATAATTCTTTTCCAAAATCATAATGCTTTAACTTCATAACGTTTGAAAATCAAATATTTTCAAAGCATAATATTTTGAAAATCATAATTTAAAACCATAACTTCTAAAACTTGAATGGTTTGGATATTCAACGGTATATGAATTAAAAGGTTTAACTTAAATGTTACTTTGTAAAGAAAATAGTTCTCATGGCTTTACAAATACATTTCTTTATTAAAGTCTAAACCAAAATTTGTATTATCTCTCTCAAGTTCCAAAACCACTTCAATTTATATATATATATATATATATATATATATATATATATCCATTTGGAGTATTAATATTTCAAAACTAAAGTTGGAATTTATTCCTTCAACCAAATTAAATGTTCTATTATTTAGTCTTGAATATTCACATAAAATCCATAAATAAATAAGAACTCCAATTTCTAGTAATAAAATATATATTTTTTTCAATTCAAATTATACTAGAATATTCATTTCAATTTATCTTGGAAAAAAATCCAATTACAAATATCATATCTTAAAATTTCCATACTTAACATTTAAACATATGATATAAATTATCAAACTCCATTTTCTTAAAATTTTTCCATTTTTAATAAAGAGATTTATACACCTTTTAATTTCAAAATTTTCAACTTCATATGTATATATATGGAAGAATAATATTTATACAATATAAAATTTAAGATTATTATAAACCGTATTCCATCCAAACCATAGAAATCACCTTTAAATAGTTATATATATACCGCGGTGCCTGTATATAATTTTCTATCCTATGGTCAAGTGATACGGATATTTATCATTTCAATCCGCAATTTAAAAGATATAAAATTTTGCGGTTGTATATCATTTCAAACCACAATCCCGAATGAAATGAAATATGCATGATAATTTGCAATTTAATGATATACAATAAACATCCATTCATCAACATCATCCATCATCCAAATCGCAATCATCAATCAGTATCAATCAATAACAATATTATTTTTGGTACTACATAACAGGTAATACTGGCAATTTTATTCAAATTAAATTTAACAGCTATTAATCTACAGTCTATATTCAGTAATAAATTATATAACTGTTAACTAGCAGTTCATATACAAACAAATAAATTTTAACTGTAAATTTATACGCAATAAATTAATTAAATTAACAGTTAAATTAAATAAATGCAATTCAACAGATATGAATAAAATAAACATGCCAAATACTCATAAATAAATTTCTGTTCATTTCTAAAATTAATTTAAACAAACATAAAAGCTTCTAGTAGTTGTGAGTGGGTTAAAACACTCACCTTTTGAATTTAAATCGAATTTAAATTCAATTTAAACTCAAAATTTTGACGGTCTCCGAATTTGTCCAAACCAGCGTCATTGGGTCTGGAATTTAAATACGAACCTAACAAAAAAAATTTCGTTTGAATCCGAGGTCGTATGAGAAAGTTACGTCGAAAAATGATGATTGAATTCAAAATTGAAAATAAATAAAACGACACACATTCATCACTTACAAATATATGTGCCACGTCACTCCTTCTATTCCCAGAAACGCACACGGCCCCCTTCTAGAAACCCTAATCGAAGATCTACGACGGTCTAACCGTTGAATCGACACAAAAACCATATAGATGCGATCCCCATCGTCCACTCTACAAAACCCAGAAAAGGTTTGACGATCCGACGAAGTTTGCGACGACGACGATGAATGGTCACGGACTGTTTGAATTAATTCTGGTCAAACGAATGTTCAAAACAGAAAACGAATTGCACCAGTAGATTACGTGCCTCGAGAACATTAACATATATTTTTTTTGTGAAATTTTTCTGAAGTGTTTGCATTTTCATTGAAATTTGGATTGAAGTAGATCTGGGTTTTGCAACCATTTGAGGAGGAGAAGGAGATGAAGAAATGAATATACAGCAAATGACAATAGGATGGAGCTAGGGTTTATAACTGTATATATATATTAAATTTCCAAAATTTAATTAAATTTACTTTCCATTATTTATTGTCAATTAGATTGATTTATCATTGGATTCATATTTCAATATGTAAATATCCCCAATTTCATCTGCACTTATATTTACATAGTTTCTAAATATTAAATTTCAAATATTACTTCAGTTAATGTTACGTATTTATTATTTATTACTTGCTGCAGTTGATTATCAATTATACTTAATATACTAAATAGATGGTAAATTTTGAATACTTGTTATCATTAACGTTTTATTTCCACTTACAAAATAAATGAAATTATTACATAAACTCCCTTAATTAAGTCAACCATTATCTTATATAACTTAATTGGTAATATATATACCCAATTACCCTAATTGGTTTATAGTTATCAGCTAAATACATACTAACTTGTAAATAAATTCGTTTAATTGCAAATGGATCTGATCAAATTTAATAGATTGAATAGATGGGTAAGCAAATAATAAATTTTCCTTTTTGTCAAATTCAAACCCATTCCTACTTAATTATCAATTACAATTTATTACGAAACATTGATTTTATGCAGTTACCTTTTATTTGCGTAGTATTACATCAATTCCTATAACCTTGGATTCATTCCTAATTCACCAAATTCAATTAATTACACTTTACAAATGTGTTTCCAATATATAGGTATTGCCCAAATTAAATTTATTATCTAACTCATATTAATAAACAAATGACTTATATGAATGATTAAAATTTTCAATTATCTCACTTTACTCCTAAACTTCTGTTATTTAATAATTATTGCTTAGAACCTGATTTTAATCTTCCCATTATCTATTTAATTCCTTCTAGAATCATAGCTAATATTTGTCATCCCTTCATTACCCAAATGTTCTTATCCCATCAAATTTTAGGTTATCGAAATATTAATTGTCAATTTCTTTAATTGCACTAAATTTATCTATTAAAGGTTGCACTTAACCCAAATACATAAAACTTGCCCAATTTCTCCTTAAATCAATAACCTTCATATACAAATATGTTTATCATAAATTTTATCTACTCTTCCTTTTTAGGTAATGTCCTATATATTAGATTTCCATGTAATTTGCAATAAATCATACTCGTAGTTATATCACATTAAATAAATAAATAAGTGTTGACTCTATTCTTTTGATTCAACATTGGTTTACGTTATATTTCATAAATATTTCTACATACATCAGGATTTTTTAAAAATGGTTGTGACGTGAAATCTCGTCTACTTTCCATTTTATATTTAAGGCTTCTAAAGCCGATTCATATCATTTCCTAGTCCAAATTTTATTAATATAACCTTAAATTTAATTTATTCCTATCGATGTAATGGTTAAACACAAATTTCACTTATTTGCAATAAATCCACAAATTGGATTTCAAATTTTAAAATAAATAAATAAATTTTAGTTTATCACTTCTTAAATACCCAAACGTCAATGCCTTAATTTAAACTGCATTTATTACATTTTATAAAAATCCTCCATCTTAAGTGACAAATCAAAACTACCCTAACTACACAAATCATCGTATTATAAAGATATTTACACTATCCTCCATTTATTACCTTAATTTATTTAAGGTAACCTTAAATTAATATCTATTGCAATGATTTCAAATTATTATTCCCCCATTCCTTTTTAATTTCAATAACGCCAATTTTAACCGTTATATTCTCTTTATTTATGCGATAAATGCAATTATTGAATCTAATACTCCATTTAATTAATAGATCCTGCTTCCTAGAATCTATATCAACAATAGGTCAAATATATACATAGAATTAGCCTTAACTTCACCTAAAAGAATTAGCTATTTCAACTACCGCACAAAACTACGCTACTGCACTATTTAATCAAATAAATTAACTGAACTTAAATCAGCATAAAGGTTATAAAATTATAAATGTAATCTTAATAAATTCATTTATTGATTTAGACTCTTTCTATACAGTAATTAACCTATTTGTGGGTATAAATAACTTTGGAATTATATTACATCTCATTAGTGCGCGTTTTATTTCCTATAACTTCTCCTTATTTAACTATACCCATTAACAACCAAAAAAAATTAAATTAGCTTTATTTCAATCTATTTCCCTTCTTAACTAAATAAAATAAATGGTTAACCTAAATACTTGTTATCCTTTGATATATTCAAATTCACTTCCAACATTTATTAACAAAATGTTGCCATAGGTTTAGATTTACATAAATAAATTATATGAATAGGTAGAAAAATTGGTAATCCGCAAATGCCCAATATACACGCATTAATTACTACCTATTGTTAGAATCCATTTATTAATTTACTAGTTAATAACGGTCTTTTTATTTCTATTTACTACCAAACTCTCTATTTTATTATAGTTCCAATATATTAATACTTAGGCACATCAAGTGCTAGCCCTTTTGTTATTCATATTAAATTGGGTATGCACAAATAAGTTGTTAATTAACTATTTCTACAAAATTATATTCATACATTCAGTTCCATATCTTATAGGGTTAAATTCTAATTACTTACGCTTAATCTATCAATTTAATACTCTATTCAAACATGCATTTAAATTCTTTTTATTCTAAATAAATTTTATTAAGTGTTGACATCCACTAATAGCATTCACCTTTATTACAACCAAAGGTGACATCTTCACTACTGATGTTATATTAATGAATCTCATTTTAGTTAATATTTTTTATTAATATTCTCAATTCAACAAAAAGTGACAAATTACATTATCCAAATCTATTGTCATAAAAATTTATTGTTACACTCGGTTACAACTACTATAACAAATTTCTACATTTATTCTTAAACAAATTAGAAATCATATTAATTTAATTTATTAAATATTATAAATTTAACGGGTCGTTACACAACCTGGACCTCATTTCCTTCTTCTTGTCCAAACAAACTAACATCTCCTCATGTCTCAATGCATTTCCACTGCCACATCACATGGATCTTTGATGTGCAGTAAACAAGCCCTAGCCAACTCTAGCTTCAAATCTCTAATAAACTTTTCATTTCTTTTCAACATTGTGTCCACAGTGGCATACCTGTATCTAGGCAATTCTTCAAATCTGCTGGCATACTCTAGAACTGACATTTCCCCTTGCTCAAGCTCAACAAAATTTCTAACCAACACAGACTGTGCCATTACTGACATGAAGCTTTCTTGAAACCTCCTCCTAAACTCTACACACGTCATAGTATCTTCATCCACACCAACAGTTACAGTATTCTACCAAAACAAAGCAGCTTCCTGAAGTTGCCTTGCGGAAAATCTTCTTTTCTTCTCGTCATTGAGCCCTAGGTCAGCAAAAATCCTTTCATAATTTAGCAGCCAATTTTCCACTTTGATAGCATCCTCAGTTCCAATAAATGGCTTTTTCCCAAGCCTAGCATGGTCTCTACTTAAATTATCATATTGATTGACCAACGGGGCTTCCTCAATTCCTTTTCCAGTAGCATTTCCTCTAACAACGCCAGCAGCGATCCCAGCTTGCATCATGTTTACAAAAAACTGATGAATGCCTTGCATATCCACTTGGGGAACCCTAGCACCAATGTTTTCAGCCTAAGCCTAACCTTGACCTCTTCTAGCATTTGGTCAGGCATTTCCATTTGTTGTGGTGCTTTCTCCTCCTAGATTAACTCTGCCTCTTCTTCTATCCATATTTATATTCAAGAGTATTGAGACAAAGAAGAATAACCTAACAAAGATAGGAGTCTAGAGATAAAACGTATACTTATATATAGCAAATACAAGTACGTTACTATAGTGTTATCCCATACCCCGATCTTAACTCTAATTCCTAAGGATTATGTTTTCAAAAATCATTTCTTAGTTAAACCTATGCTCTGATACCAAGTTGTAACATCCTCTACCTGGAAGCCTAAAGCTAAGCGCTACAGATGCTGCAATCATCTATAGTATTACCTTAAAGGGACTAAATACGACTATGTTAATGGTATCTATAATATCAGAAGCACTTAAATATGAAACCAATCATAGATTTCAAAACTAAATTTTCTATTACATTTTAAAACACATTTTCCATATTCATATTACATTATCCCAACGTTTCCCAAACAATGATAAAATATACTTATTACAAAATACGCAAAGAGCGACATATGACGATGCCCCCTTGGATGATCAGAGTCACATAATCATAATTACTTAATACATACATAGCAGAAATAAACAAAAAACAAAGAACTACAAGTCTTAAATAGCTATCTGTTAGCTTCCTGCTTGCCTCCGGTAGCTTTATTCATCATCCTACTAAAACCTGAAGGAACCTCAACCCTCGGCCTACTCAAATCAATTTTTTAGCATCCAAGATTTTAAGGGGAAAACATAAACTTCAAGCTAGACATAAAGCCTGGAGTGAATAACACTATACATCCCGGTTATTAATGTTAAGTGAGACAACGCCGCTGAGCGGAATGGGTTTCCTCTCACTAACATCCTTTTAAAACATATCTTCTGCAAATCTTTTCCTGCAACAAAAACTAGTTAAATACTATAAAGCATCATTATGTAAATATACATATCAGGTACACTTAGTTTTATTTGGCTAACTATTAACCTTTGGCTGACTCGGGCCTACCAGACAATACAATAAAATAATCTAACATCTGTTAGACACTTCTCTTCTGGACGTGTCCTTAACTATCTGTTAAATACTTCTCTTTTGGACGATCTGTCCCTAATTTAACATCTCTCAGGGTCACCTGATCCTAATGGTTTTGTGGGCTCACTAATAACCTATCTATATACAAACATATATTCCCTTCTGTACGTAAACATAATTTTAGTCTTACCTATGACAAAGCCCTACACACTGGAATTTTGAACTAAATTAGCTGGGGCCAATAACTAGTGCATATGGTGCAAGCCTATAGATGTCTCATCTGGTATTCTAATGTCCGAGTCATTTTACTTAGGGATACCTTCCCATGATTTTTCTTGAAAACCTTTTTCATCTAAAATTGATTTAAACCCTGCCATGTTATACACACACACGAACACACACACTTCACCCAAACCATAGTTGATGAAGACAATTAAACACTTAAAAATACCCCTTTGATTCTATTGAAAGTCCTTCTTTCAAAGCCAAGTAAAACCCTTCATTTATCTAGTCCGAAAGGCCAAAACCTTCCTTTCGAAACCATTCTTAAAACTATTTTGAAACCTTTAAAAAGCCTCCTTTTGAAAGCATTAAAAGCTTATACATCATATCTTACAATACTTCAAAACGCTGCCTTTGAAAACCTTGGAAAACCTTCCATTTCAACCCTTTCAAATCCACAGAAATACTACCTTTCGACACCTTCGTAACCCTTTGGGGAACCACCCCTTCGAAACCATTTAAAATACCTTTCAAAAGCATCAAACCTTTAGAAACTCAAAACTTTCGAAAGCACTTGGGTTCAATTTAAAATATGTGCAAAAACACCTTTCGAAACTATTTATACCAACTCTTTTGAAACCTTTAGGTTATACTTCAATCAGAATTAAAAGGGCCATTTAAAACATCTATGTCAAAAGCCTTCCTTTTGAAACCTGTTCCTAAGTGAAGAAGTGATGGTGTCGAAACCATCTCTTCGAAAGCATTGGAGAAGTGGTTAATTTTTAAAACAAAGTATACCTTCCAAAACCATTGACTTCGAAACGTAGAAAGGCGCAGCTAGGGGCTTCGATCCCTTTGAAAGAAATATTTAAATAAAAGAGTGCAACCCATCTAAAACCTTCCCTTTTAAAATACTTTACCCGGTCGAAAGCCAACTGTGTCAAAATCTAACCTTTCAAAAGCAAAGCAGGCGCTACTTTTTATTTTAAAACAAGACATACTCCAGCCCCTTCGAAACCTAGAGTTTCGACCAAGTACCCCTCGTCTTTATCTGATGCGCTACATACCAAGTAGCATGATACCATGTGCATTGGTTTCAAAATCATTGGTGGCAAAAGGTCTGGGTCAGAACCCCGTGTGCCGAAAGTGGCAGAACACACTAAAAACATGTTATTTCATTTTTAACTTAAAAGAGAAACTTTTTAACCGACCTGTTATTGCTTGTCAAAATTGTATTCGTTGCTAAATAACTTTTTCAAAAGTGCTGCCTCTATTTTAAAAATTAAAGTATAATTTTATTTTACAAAATACTCCTTCTCCTTAATTGAATATATAAAATATGTAAGTCGCATACCTTAAATAATTTTGTATATTCATCAAAACACCTAGAAAAATTCAATATTAATTCCAGAAAATCCTTTTCGATATGTTTTCTAACATATATAAATTTCAGACCCAAATAATTATTTATTTTCCCATAAATAATTTACAACCCAATAAATCATTTTCCTCACTAGAAAATCAATATGAAATCCACATTAATTTATAAAATTATGAAAACTGAAACACTTCTCTAAAATATTATTTAGATCCACATTTAAATTCTCAAGGAATTTGGATGTCATTTAATTAGGTTTTTATGTCAAACATATCATAAAAATCAATATAGATATGCATAAATCATCAACAAGTATATATAAACATTTTGCTCTTCTAAAACATGGCTAAATCATGCATGATAAATTCGAGTTTCACCTTAAAACCAAAAACATATAAAAAGTGAGATGTAGTCATTATTCACCTTAGCTTTGTGACTAAAGTTGTGAGATTTGATCTTGATTAAGTTGATTTGATTTTTTCCTTTTGAAAACTTTAGCTTTCTCTTCTCTCCTTTGTTAATGGTGGCCGGCCTTGGTTGTGATGTTTTTGTTTTTGATAAGATGAACTGAAAGTGTGTTCATTTCCCCTTAGGTTTAGGGTATTAGGAAATCCCGTTTTCCTATTTTGCCCCCTCCAATTTTCTAACACTTAGGTCCATTTTACTTCATTTTTCTATTCATTGATATGGTACGGCTACCCTTAATTATATTAAAATATCAATCTATTAATCATCTTACATTATTATATTTTATCTGCTAATTAAATCTCCTAAATAATATTACTAAAAATATGGGGTGTTACAAAAATGTAAAAGCATTACCTCAAGCCTCATAACACGGGAAATGGCTAAAATAGGATCGATGTGACAGGGGAATGTGGGTCGCTTTCATAAGGGTGTGTTATCACCTTTCTAGATCATTATATTATAGATTTGGTTGTGCTTAAGGGATCTCGATTAAAATTGAAAAGCAACCAGGTGATGACATATTCAGTACTATCCAGTAAGGGGTAGGTCGGTTCTGTATTGGTAGAGGGGCAATTGCATTTGTAGCCATCAGTACATTTTACCTAGAGATCTACTATACGGAAGGTAGTCCCTTACCATGCCATTGTTGGAATCCATTCTCCAATAAGCACAGTGCGGACTTAGTTGTATATCTATTATGCTGGAGTTTAACTAGTGTAACAATTTCTACTATATTCAATATTTATTTTAAACCTTAAACACTGTGATAATATTAGAAGATTTCCTATGAAATGTTTTGGTACGTAAGGCGAAAACTCATTCTTATTTATGTATGGGGTGGTCTTACGAGACAACTTTATTTTCAAAAGGTTTTATCACATTAAAATTTAATTTAGGTGGGTTTCTCGCGTCGGTTTACCAGACTGATACGGGCATTATTTTCATATAATGGTTGGGTCAGACCAAGCATATTTTTAGATCTAGTTTGGATGCCTTAGAGCTTCAGGAGATGAGCTTGATGTCCAAGACTTAACTCTCATATATTCTGTATTTCAGCTGCATGTGTTTTTTTATTTGTCAGCATTTGTGAGGATATGTTTTTATAAATATCTAGGCTGATGATAAGTGATTAAGTGTACTCTGATTCTAATGTATGATGTGAGATTCTGTTTGGTTTTTCTCTTTTTCCCTAACAATCTATCTTTCCAACACTTGGATGCTCGGAGTGTGAATATCGTGGATGTATTAGTGTCGACTTTTGAGGGTCGGAAAGGTGGATCGTTACACAACCAAACATCAATATAACCCACATAAGAATATAAGTAAGAAGCATATAATAGTAAATTATAAGGTCTCTCTACAAAAGTCCCCTGCAAAATAGTGGTTATTTATGCAATTTGCTTTTCGAGCAGGATTTCAAATCCAAATAAACAATCAAACAATAATAACAAACATATTATTATCAACAATCAGAAATTAATAGCTAAAATATCATTAATTAGTCAATTCATATATTAGTTAACTTCAAAAATAATCTTTTACTATGCAAGCATAGAATGGCGATTAATTCTGCTCGACAGATATCCAAAATAATCTATTCAATTTAATTATAAAAGAATGGTTTTTTATTCTCCTAAATAGATATCACAAAGAAGTATAACTAATTTAACTACGTTAAATGTAATTAAATTAAATCACTATAATTTTATTGTTAATTTATACTTCATTAGAACTATCAATTATCATCCAAGCATTCAAAAATAATATATAGTAGCATAGATATCATATTGTTTTTTTAGAGGTGAGTAAACTCACAGCATGTAACAATCCTGGTTTTAGTGATTAGTTGTAAGTATTAAATTATAATGGTAGTTATAATTTATTATTGAGAATCGATAATAATTTAGAGAATTTAAATTGTTTATTTGGAATGAACAATGAATTTTGGGAATAAAAAGAGAAAATAACATTCTGGAACTTTATTATAGCGATTTGAGTTAATAATAAGTGGAAGATGGTTTTTATTTGGTGATGGTGCAATAATTTTATTAATTATTGTGATTTACTTCTTTTAATATTTGATTTTTAAAGAGTGTTATATTAAATAAAAAGGTGAAATTGGATTTAAAAATATGATTTGGTCATAAAATTGAGTTAAAATGATTGGTTACATTTTATTACATAAGAAGATTATTATTGTGTAATTTTTGGGGTTAAAAATAGTGATTTACGTAATTATAAGTATAATTGGCTACTTATTTAAAAATAAAAATAAGGATTTTTAATAATAGAAATATTTTTGTAACCAAATTTATCCTTTTATTAAGTACAAAATACTTTAATTAACATGTAAACAAGGATTTATAATTTTATCATGTGAAAACTTTGAAACATTTGATGTTTGTTTAAGAACATAAGTTTTCACTAGTGTATTAAGTGAAAAATGAATTAATTTAGGCTATTTCTTTTAGGGGAATAATTTTAAAGGATAAATTAAAGTAAATAATTGTTCACAAGAACACGTGCAAAAAACTTTTACCGTAAGGACAAAGCCCAAAGCCCAGATACAAATTAAAACAAAACAAAGAATTTTGTTCGTTTCCTCCTCCTTGCTTTCACTCAGAATTTGAAAAAATTTCTTTTAAAAATAAAATTAAATCAAAACAAATCGATTTCTCGTTCAATTGCTCAGAAGCAAAATCAATTTACACAATCTCCCCAAAACCCAAATCACTTTCCCTAAACCAAAATTACAATTTTCAATTTCTTTGAGTCTGTGTTTGATGTCGCGGTTGTGGTTGATGTTTTACAAGAGGCGGTGAGGAGAAAATTTTGATTATGTCGTGGTTTGGTCGAGGTTGAGGTCGCGAGTTGTTGGCGATGATTGTGTTGGTTGAGGAATGTGGATTGAAGTCTGGCCATGGCAGATGAGTTGGGTTTTTGGGCAGTGAAGTCGGAGAAGCGATTTGTTGTATATGCAGAAAGGTGGAGCAACCTACTTGAAAAAAAATGATACATACTTACAGAAAATTGATACCTACTTAATGCAAACTGATACCTAATTACTGCAAACTTGAAATCATTACATATTTGACTGAAGATATTTCACTGCAGCTAGTACACAACCTATTGTTACATTTCAACATAATTTGTTTCAAAAATTACTTATTGTCTTTATTTTGAAATAATAGGATGATGATGATTTTCTTAATCCACATCCAGTTTAAAAGAAGCTATAAAATCGGTATGAGTAATTGGTATGAGATTTCTCTTTCTTTTGAAAAAATTACTTATTACAGAAAAAAAGGTGAATATGAACTAACTTTTTAACATTTTGTCTTTATTAGAGACAAAATATATAAGAAATGCTCAAAGAAATCTGGAAAAGCAATAACATAGCAGGCACGGAGGTGAAACTAGATGATATGCATCAAATAAAGTGTGCACAACAAGCAGAAGACACGTAAGTTTTTTTTTGGTTAAAATGATATCTACTGACAACAAAATGAGCAATACAATTGAAACGACTAGTCATAATCAATTGAAAGTTGTGCATTATTCAAACTATCTGTGTTTTAACATTATAACATTTCATACATAATTCTATACATCATTGTATGCCTTTTATATATAATCGAATTTGATTCATAACAAAATATTGAAAAATATTATCTCTCGATTTCAAAAACAGTTAGTTCAAAAATAAACAGTTACTACAGGAAGAAAATTGATACCTACATAAAAGAAACTAATACCTATAGAAACAAAACTGATACCTACATAAGAGAAACTGATACCTACAGAAACAAAACTGATACTTACATAAAAGAAACTGATACCTACAGAAACAAAACTGACACCTACAAAAACAAAAAAGATAACTACATAATAAAAAATAAAACAAAATATTTAGCAAATATATCTTAAAGTAATAGCTACAAACGCAAAAATCCATACACAAATCGATACTAAGTGTGCTAGTAAAACTGTTAAATATTTTAATTCAAAGCATACCATATGCTTGTACCATTATCCCTGAAATTCAATGTTTTGTACTAATTGTAAACCTGATAATACAACTTATGCAAACTGATACTAACATTACATTTTAGTTTCAGTAAATAAAAAATAAACATTAGTAAAAATATGTTCAATGTAGAATATTAATTATTCAATTTCACAAAACTGATACCTACCGTATACAAAATTGATACCTAGTTACTGATAACAAAAAAAATGATAATAAGAAAAAATAAAAATGAAACCAAAAAACTAAACCTAAAATATGATACTTTTCCACTCTATCACAACTTTATATACAACCCAAACAACTTTATATTAGAACTTTGAAGAAAAACGAGATCATAGTAGAAATATGAAAAGAACGAGATCGACAAACGCGCATGTGAAAAATAATGACAGATGAACTATAATTTTAAGAAGAACGAAATTGAAATGACCGAAAAAGCTTGATCGATATTTTGATTGCGAGAGTAATATTGGATCGTGACAAAAAAAATTGATCGAAAGGAAGAAGAAGAAGAAGAAGCGCGCAAGAGTGGGCTGGAAGGAAAATACGTGCGTGTGTCCTTGTGAGAAAAAAATTAGCGGGTTGTCCTACATTTAAAAAAAGCCCTAAAAATTGTCCTTGAGGAAAATTTCCTGTTTCTTTTATTAATGGGTCTTAAGCTCATCTAGTCATTAGTCTATAGAAAGAAATGAGGAATATCTCATCTTCCTTCTACGTACAGTTCAGATAGTGAGAAACCCAATTTCTCTTGTAAACCCTAGCCAAAAATCATCAAACCAAACCAAACTCAAATCTTGTGTTTTTAAAACGAAATTGGAGCTAAATCAACAGGTAATCAAAATCTAAAACCATTTGTTCATCAAAAATCAAGTTTTGAAAGTGTTTCTCTGTTAACAGTACTTGTTCTTCTTGCATGTCTTTATTTCAAGTTTATACAAGTTAATTGAAGCTTCTTCCTTCTTAAAGCTTGTCTATTTCAACACAAATTCGATCGGGTTATATTTTCTCTACAGCCAGCAAGGTGAGTATCAAAACTCACAATTTTCTACCTTTGATTGAGATTTCAAGGTAGAAATCTCAATTTCGTTTATTGCATGTTCATTTGTGAATCACTGTCAGTAAATTGTGTATATCTCTTTCATTTTAAATTGGAATTTGATTTTCTTTGATGTACTGGAAAGCTTGAAAAGAATGTGACAACTTTCATGTTAAATACTTTTGAAAATTTTGAGCATGGAAGGTCGAAAAACCCAATTCAAACTCGCTGCCCTGTCACTGTAAAACCGTGACTTTCTGTGCTAGTGTTATTGGTAATTTAAGTATATATTTTTCGTTTGATGTCCGAATTTGACGATTCTTGATGTTCCTGAACACTTAGACATAGTTCTACAAGTTTTATGTTTTAAGTTTACTAAAAATTTGATGTTTACATGATCAAAATATTGCTTGCTTGTTGTTGTCCTGAGAGCAAATCAACAGCAACAACGTTCACAGGCCTGAAATTTGCTTTGGCTATAAGTTACACATTTCTTATCCAAATTTAATAATTTTAGATGTTCTAGAAAGCAAGGACATAGTGCTACAAGTTTTGTGTTTTGAGTTTTTCATAATTTTGAAGTTATTTGGGTCAAAATTGAGTGTTTCTATTGCTATCCCGAGAGCAAAACTAACATTTGTTTTGTGCTTGAATCTGAAACGGAATTAACCATAACTCCTACGTTTCCAAGCCAATTTCAATAATTTTAGATGTTTTGGAAAGCTTATATCATATACTACAAGTTTTATGTTTCGAGTTTTCTAAATTTTTGAAGTTTGCTTAGTCGAAATTATGTTTGTATGCTGCTGTCCTGAGTGCAAAACGACAGCAATAACAATCATTGACCTGAGAATTTTATTAGCTTATTTTGCTCTCATTCTTGTTCTATTTTGATGTTGTTTTTGAGATGTTTTGAGAGCTATGATGCCTACCAATAAGCTAGCTATATCTAGAGAATTTGAAATTCAAATTTAAATAGAATTTGAATTTATTTTGGGTTAAATTTGAATTGAATTCGTATTGAATTCAAGTTATCGGTTTTGAGTTATCTTTCTTGTTTTTCATTGTTTTCGAGCACAGTTTTCACTAAACAATTTTGAAGTGATTTTTTTGAAATAAGTAGAAATTTCAAATTATTATTATTGTGTAGTATTTTAAAATTATTTTTCTAACATAAAATCTATTTATTTTCTACAATAAAGGAATTTCAAATACTGGATTTATTAATCTTTTTGGGAAAAAGTTTTAAAAGCTTGTTTTCTTTAGTAAACTGTTTTAAATATAAAACACACACTTTTGCATTATTCGAACATATGAGAAAGAGAACTAAAAGATTTAGTAAAACACGTGGTATGGGACATGTGCGTTTACTATTTCGGTTAATTCCGGACTTGTACGATCGAAACTATCCAGGTTATGATTTCTTAGTTACTTAGCCAATTTATGGCGAGTTTTTGAGATTATAATTTCTATATTTAGGAATTATCTAGGAAGGCCAATATTTGGCGAGTTTTATGGTTGAGATTTCTACTTTGAGATTTATGGTTTATAAAGAACCATCGTGTTGTTTTCACTTTTCGATGAGATGGGACAAGTTACGATGTCATTTAATACTTGTCAATGAGATGAGACAAGTATGGTGTCTCTTTATCATTCGCTAATGAGATGAGGCGAGATATGATTTTCTGAGTTTTATAATGTTCCTAGTGTGGCATCGACTAGCGGTTAATAAACCGGTAAGTGTGAACGTGTGGTATAGGACACACGTTAACACTTTTTGGGTTCCTATCTGTGAGTTTGTGACACATTCACGATGTTTACCAAACAGAACTGCTTTGAGAGGTGTTAGCGACCTTGTCGTGAGGACGAACTGCTTTGGGAGGTGTTAGCGACCTTGTTAGGGCTGATAAAACGGCTTGGAGAGGTGTCAGCGACCTTGTCATGAGAACGAACTGCTTTGGGAGGTGTTAGCGACCTTGTCTGAAGCTTCGGCCATCTGAGTTTAGCACGTGCAGCATTGCTTCGGCAATGAAATCGGGGATTTGGCCAATTCGGGTTTTCTGGGTTTTCTGTTTTACTGTGATTTCACCATTTTAAGATGTTTTATTACATCCATAGCCTAGTGCTATATAAGATGCTATATATGTGGTGATTTCATTTATGATGTCTTGAACTCTTATTGAGTTCCTTGAGTCATGAGTTCGGATGATTTCATGATTTTATAGGATATTCTGGGTTTTGCCATTTTGGCGAGAGTTTGTATTGATGTTTCTTCTTTTTAGGAGATATGGTTCATGGAAACCATGTAGACATTTTGGGATGTCGCTGATGATATGAGGCTAATGTTTATATTATTTGAGTATTATTATTGAATTTACCTCTTCTGAAGTCTTTGTATACTTAAGTGACATTAGTTCACTTAGGTCATGGGTTGTATTCTTTCTATTGCATTTTCTCATTCAAAAAGAATTATCACCTTGTGTCATATGGTTCATGTTATTGTCTATCCTCATTAACTGATTGTTTTAGCTAGACTGACCCATGTATTTTGTACTTGGGTCAGACCGGGTTGTTTCAGGTTAGCTATTAGTTACGGAACTTAGCTTTGATGCATCTGCTTAGATATCAGCCTAGCACTTTTGTGTAGTTTATATTTCTTTCTGCTTGACTCTGATATGTATTTGATTATATGTATATAGTGTGGTCGTTGTACCACTTTTGTGTATCAGTTTGTATCATACTGGGATGTATCTGTGCATATGTATTTATATATATGATGATTATTGTTCTGTGATGTGATATGCATTCTATTATTGTATTATGTTCTGATAGATCCATTAGCCACCTATGGTTTTGTATTAAGCATTTATTGGATATGTCAATCCACTTGAGTAAAAAAATTATAGAGCATTTATCGATGTATGCAGTAGATGTTTAAGACAAGATTATAGATGGTCACTCCTTACCAACCCTATTCTCCACATTAGCAGACAGAATTATCCAGTAATTCTCTTTGTTAATGTGGGTCTCGGGATGGGGTGTTACAGCTTGGTATCAGAGCTGAGTTCAGAACAAAGTATGATAAACATAGAGCAGAAACACATATTGTCGTACATCTAAGTATGATACGAGTGTTACGAATCCCTTAATCGTTGTGTCCTTTACCTTATCGTGTCTTTTGGAGTAGAAAATTTAGGATATGTCTTGGAATATGTTTTATTCTTTAATATTCCCAAATTTAACCGATGACATCTTATCTAGGAGTAATCTTAATCGTGATTGTTTTACTCAAGTCCTCTTCAATACGGGTGCTTGACACCCATCTGTATCTAAGAAGTTTGTTGATGATCTTTGACGTTCTTATTTTGTGATTTCATTGAGGATTGCGAATCCTATTGAGGGGATCTGCAATATTTGGTTTGATGTTAAGGATTTTGAGATTTTTCCTTATAGCTTATCTTTTCAAGTGAATTAGCACGCTTTTTCCTATTTAATTTGGGAATGATTTGAGTTGGTAGATTGGGTATTTTCTAGTTGCATTCTGTAATCCGAAGGAAGATAAAATTAGGTATCCTAATTTTAGCTGATTTGTTATTTCTTGCTCTTGGAATGTTATTGATGATTTTGAAGTATCTGTATTCACTCTTGAGTTTCGAGATGCTGATGATATACCCCAAATTCCTGTCATTGTGACTCTGTTTATTTCTGTGAGTTCGTTATGGGTATGACACCTAATCGGGCAATCGAATATTGTATTGACTTCATACTCGGTTCTTGGCCTATCGGCCGTCCTCACATAAGGATGTCCACTAGGGAAATGAGGTGATTCATTGAATTTATTTGATTTTTCCATTCTTATCCCTTTTGAGATATCCTCCTTGGATACTCAATTGTTGATATACTTTGTGGTATTACTTCACTTGAAGTAATGATGTGTTGTTTGTGTTCTTCTCATTCGAGAAGATATCTTGCCATTACTCTTATATCTCGTAGATTTCTTTTAATTAATTGAGTGGTGCTAAGGTCATTCCTCGGCTTGACGTTACACCAATTTTCCGCAAGCTACGAGTCGCGAAGGATAGCGTTACTCTTACCGCGTTTCACACTCGTTGTGACTCTTGTGAGTGGTTCGTTATACCATTCGGAATAATGAACACTCTAGTCTATCCATCAATCTTGAGGATCGAGTATTCTGGGAATAACTCGTGAGTTCTTCTTGTGTTTTTTATTTTGAGAATAAGTAATAAGTTATGTTTTTAAATTTTCAAAAAATAATAATTTAAGATATGTTTCTAAGAGAAATTGGTTTATATTTTTGGGAAAAAAAATTAAATATTATATATGAGGTATTTATTTTTAAAGGAAACGAATTTTTGTGTTGGGTTGTCCGTCTAGTGCTTTAAGAATTTTGGTCAATGCGTTTGGCCAACGTCATCGATAGGGATTTCCTAAACGCTGTAATGAGACAGTTAGACACGGTAAATTGAGTTTTAATTAGTAAAGTTTGAAAATAATTAATGTGGTGGAGTATTAATTTTATTTTAGTTGTTTAATAAAACCATTGAACCATAGTGAGTGTTGGAGGAGTGGCGAGGCAGTTTTGATCGTCTGATCAACTCTACAGCCAATCGATGGGGTCATTCACTATAAATCAATGGTGCGGCAATACTCTTATATTATTTGAAATTTGAGAAATGAAATATGGTAATTTGGGTAAGTAAAGTGAATAATTCTAATTAAGGGGATGTCTTAACTAAAAGAAAATATCATTTGATGTTTTGATTGATCAAATGATGTATTTAAGGTAAAAGAATACATTGGTTTGAAAATTAAATTATTAATTGAATATTTTAGTAAAAGTTATTAATGATGACTATAAAAATTTATTTTGATGGATAATCAATAATCATCTCTTTATAATGCAAGAAATTGGTTATCTCTTCGAAAACGAGTTTTCATAGGCAATTGTTTTTAAAGCTAGATTTTGGAAAGTAATGAAAATATTTCACTTAATAAAATATTTTATGGTGATTACATAAGTTGATCATAATTTTATATGTTTTAGCTTTCCAGGGAAAAAGAGGATCATTTAATAAATGATTTATAAAAAAATCTTGTTTGAAATTTGTTGTTTGAAATTAAAATGGTATGGGAGAATTTCAAATTTCAAATTTATTTTAAAAGATGAAATTTCATTTAGAAAAGTATTGTACTAAAACAGTGATAACTAGAGACTTATAATTCAAAATAAGCTCAATCTTTTTGCAAAAGAAAGAGATTTCAGTAAACTATAAAGTTTCTTTGTACCACTTTAAAACATTTTGCCTTTTACTGAGTCTAAAATGGGTTTGAGGGTGGATAGGCAGTTCTTCCTTATTACAAAATTTTCTAAAATTAAGCTGAAAAGAAATTTAACATAACTTTCAAACCTTTAATCCAATTTTGATGATCTTTATATTGTTGGAAATCTTAGACTGAGTAGAACAACTTTCACTTTATAAAGTTCTTCAGATTTTGTAATTTTCTTGGTCAAAATAGATTTTCTTTACAGCAGGTATGAACTGAAATTGATTTATTTCCCCTCAATAGTTAAGTATAGCATTTCTTATTTATGATCATGAACTAATATCATCTATTTGAGTTAAGTACAGGTGAAAAAGGATGGTTGGTCTATATTTTGAGCCAAAAAGATTATATATAAGATTATGCAAACTCGCTTTAAAATGCTAAAAAGAAAGGTATGTTTTCGGATTAAATTTTTAAGTGTTAATGATTATATATATTGTGTTTCCGACCTAATGGTCGATGTATATAATATAAATCATTTTTATAATATTGTATACGACCCTCCGTAAAAAGGAGACTCCGCCGATTTTTCTGAAAATTTCTAACACTTAGAAAATACGAGAAACAAATTGAAAAATAATATGTTGCAAACTAGAGTGTACCTATGGAAGAATTGGAGAATAAACAACTTAAACTTTATTTACACTAATGAAGAGTAATAAATTTAAAATCAAAGTAAAAAGTTTTGAAAAAATTTCAAGTGTTGAAAATTTTGGTTATAACTATAAAGTATCGATCTTTTGGAACTCTAAGAATTTTTGATTGAGAGTTTATACATATATTTTAATTCCTTGTGAGTATCTTACTCTTGTGCTATTTTCTAACGATATGCATTTATGTGTTCGTTCGAGTTTGAAACCACCTTTTGGTTGAAATAACTTGCCTCTATTATGTCTATCTTGTATTATTGTTTTTCCTTTCGTAGTGTCCTACGGAAAGATCATATCGATAATCATTTTGTTGGTTAGAGTTCGGGTTGGAGTTGTGCTAAATTCCAACTCTACTCAAGGTGCTTTTGAGAAATAAATTTCATTTGAATAATCTTATATATGTAGCATCTTGTTGAGTTTCTATTTCGAAGGTGAGATTCCGTCGAAATTTTATGTGTTGCTTGAAAAATTCAATGGTTTGCTAGTCTCGATATTAGCGCTTTGGAAGCCATATAATTAATCGAGCAGTCTTATCTTGGTTTTCTATCATCTTGTTTTGAAGGTGAGACATTTTAAGCTCGAACCTGTCAACCTTCTTTTGCTTGATGAAATAGTTACGTTGAATACAGCTCTTCTTTAGAAAACTACGGGACACAATTTTTAAAAGGGGGTAGGTCTGTAAAAACCGCGGTTTTAGTGATTTCTTGTAAGTATTAAATTATAACGGTAGTTATAATTTAATATTGAGAATCAATAATAATTTTGAGAATTTAAATTGTTTATTTGGAATGAACAATGAATTTTGGGAATAAAAAGAGAAAATAACGTTCTGGAATTTTATTATAGTGATTTGAGTTAATAATAACTGGAAGATGGTTTTTATTTGGTGATAGTGCAATAATTTTATTAATTATCGTGATTTGCTTCTTTTAATAATTTTTTAAAAAGAGTATTTGATTTTTAAAGAGTGTTATATTAAATAAAAAGGTGAAATTGGGTTTAAAAATATGATTTGGTCATAAAATTGAGTTAAAATGATTCGTTACATTTTATTACACAAGAAGATTATTTTTGTGTAATTTTTGGGGTTAAAAATAGCGATTTATGTAATTATAAGTATAATTGGCTACTTATTTAAAAATAAGGATTTTTAATAAAATAAATATTTTTATAACCAAATTTATCCTTTTATTAAGTACAAAATACTTTAATTAACATGTAAACAAGATTTCATAATTTTATCATGTGAAAACTTTGAAACATTTGATGTTTGTTTAAGAACATAAGTTTTCACTAGTGTATTAAGTGAAAAATGAATTAATTTAGGCTATTTCTTTTATTAATGATCTTAATCCCATCTAGTCACTAGTCGTAGAAAGAAATGAGGAATATCTCATCTTCCTTCTACGTACAGTTCAGATAGTGAGAAACCCAATTTCTCTTGTAAACCCTAGCCAAAAATCATCAGACCAAACTCAAATCTTGTGTTTTTAAAATCAAATTGGAGCTAAATCAACAGGTAATCAAAATCTAAAACCATTTATTCATCAAAAATCAAGTTTTGAAAGTGTTTCTCTGTTAACAAAACTTGATCTTCTTGCATGTCCTTGTTTCAACTTTATACAGGTTAATTGAAGCTTCTTCCTTCTTAAAGCTTGTCTATTTCAACACAAATTTTGGTTATATTTTCTCTACAGCAAGGTGAGTATCAAAACTCACAATTTTCTACCTTTGATTGAGATTTCAAGGTAGAAATCTCAATTTCGTTTATTGCATGTTCATTTGTGAATCACTGTCAGTAAATTGTATATATCTCTTTCGTTTTAAATCGGAATTTGATTTTCTTTGATGTTCTAGAAATCATGAAAAGAATGAGACAACTTTAATGTTAAACACTTACGAAAATTTTGAGCATAGAAGGTCGAAAAACCCAACTCAAAATCGCTACCTTGTCACTATAAAACCGTGACTTTCTGTGCTTAGTGTTATAAGTAATTGTTATCCCATTTTTTGGACAAAGCTGGAATATCAACGTTGAGCGCATCTCCACCACGATCGAGCTAAGAGGAAGCAAGCAAGCGTATATAAGTCTGGGATTTCACTCATGATTCAAGTATAAAAGTCCATTCGGTATCAAAGGTTTGAAGATTCATTCGGTAATATATCACATATCTCATTCGGCAAAGCCTCATTCGGCACTCAGAGCACACAGTTTCATCCGGCGTTCCCAGTACAAGAAGTCATTCGGCATTTAAAGCACAGGCTCATTCGGCATTCGGCATCTCCCTGCCGAACCAAGTACACCCCTTCACTTCCAAACTCCCACCGAACCAGACTTCTTCGCCAATCGCCGGACCATGCTACCACCGAACCAACTCCAACCTCACCATGCTACCACCGAACCAACTCCAACCTCACCATACTACCACCGGTCCAAACAACATACCACTCACCGCCGAACCAAAGCCTCGCCGAACCAGAAAGTTGCCAGTCCAGATTGCTTCAGCCCGGGCCCACCAGCAGCTATATACTTCCAAGACCCCTGCCCCCTACCTCATTCTATAAATAGAGGGGCAGGGGTACAACAATGGCAGACAAGTTTGAGAGCTCAAACCTGGAAGGAACTTTCAAACAACTTTCATACACTTGTACTACAAGCTTTGTACTTGTAATCGGATTGGAAAAGGAGAATAACATATAAAGTGGACGTAGGCACACTTTGGCCGAACCACTATAAATCTGTGTGTCTTTTACAGTTTAGCCCCTACTTTTTACGTATTTGCATACACCACCTAAATCAATACGAACAACATAAAATCAACTAATTCATACGACTTGGAGTTGTTTGTTCATCTTTTGTGCAAACGTATTTGAGTTATTTGCTGAGATCTGTGATTTGTGTTTGAATATCGCTGACTTATATTCATACACTGGTGCTTTCACGGTATTGGGTGTTTGTGGCCATTTTTTACGCAAACATTTTGGTGCTTTCACTGAGAAGAACCAACACCCGCTACATCGGATAGAAGTTTGGATTTGGAAGACAATGACTAGGCAAAACAGTAGAAGGCTAAGGGCTGACAGAAGCCAACAAGGAGGAAGTCAACAAGCATCCTCCGGAGGTGAGGAAGGACCGGCTTCGATCTACATAACAAGGGATGAAATGGAAGCCATAACAAATTCACTGCAAGAGAGGTTGCTGAAAAGTCAACAGGAAATGATGCAAACTTTCTTGGAGCAAATGAGAGCTGCAGGGATGCAGAATTTAGGAACAGCTACAACGGCTATGGATGCAGGACAAGAAGCTAGGGTTATGGAACCCAATGAAGGACAGGATACGGAGTCAGGTGGCAATCAACAAGGGCTTGGGGGCAGGCCCACAGGTTTTAACACAGGAGAACCTTTGGAAGGAGTTCAACAGGCTAGAGCCAACGTTGCTGCTAACGAGCCACACGAAGAGTATGTACCGGAGTTCCCTCGGGGGCAACCCCCGACAGACAACGGTGGATTGGTAGATATAATCAGAAAAACTGTGCGAGGTGGTTTGACCAACGGAGACTTGGAAGGAGTAAATAGAAGTCCGTTCACTCGGGAAATAAGGATGGCTCAGAATCCACCTAAGTTCAAACTACCTAACGTGGAGGTATACAATGGCAAGGAAGACCCTACGGATCACTTGATGAGATACACTAGACACATGGAGGTGCTGGGGGCATCAGAGGAGGTGATGGCCCGATGCTTCCCTTTGTACTTGACGGACTTAGCTGCGATGTGGTTCAGGCAGCTGGAAGAAGGATCTATCAGGACTTGGAGGGAATTGGTGGAAAGGTTTCTGGGACAGTTTCGGGTTCATGTCAAGAGACCGAAGAACGTGATGACATTGACATCGGTAAGGCAAAGGATGGATGAATCGCTTAGAGCTTTTCTAACTCGATTCAGCGCCGCAGTTGCTTCGGTGGATCGGCCCGATCCATCGATGGTTTTAATGGCAGCAGTATCAGGAGTCAGGGAGAACTCGGATTTCAAGGTATCTTTGATACGAGATCCCCCACGGAATCTCGACGAATTCTTTCATGAGGCAGAAAGGTTCCTTCGACAAGAAGATGCGAGTACGGATTTAAAGTCGAAAAAGGTTAATGCAGTTGGGGTAGGAGGACCATCCAGCAACGGTTCGGATAAAGACAAAGGAAAAAGGAAGTTGGACGATGATTCTGGAAATGCTAGGAAGCAATGGAAGGATCCAAAGTTTTCCACATACACAGGATTGAACGAGACACTGGAGCGGATATACCTGGATACTCGAAATCGCCTTCACTACCGGAGGCCGGCTAGGAGAGAACCAACAGAACGGGAAAGGACATCAGGAAGGCACTGCCTCTTCCATGATTTGGATGGACACGACACCAACAGCTGCAGGCACTTAAAGGACATAATTGAGGAACATGTAAGGAATGGACAACTGCCACAATATGTTGGACCTCGGGATGCAACGGCGAGGCAGGAGCAACTGCCGCCTACCTCAAGCTACGATGGTGGGAGGCCCAGGAATGATGGTCGGTTGATCATCCCTTGACCAGGTTAATATGAAATAAGTAGCAAACTATTGGCAAGCAACCAAGTCATTTACACATGTACGGGGACGGAGATAGCCCCTAGGCATGCTCTGAATGATAATAAATTGCGATGCTGTGGTTTGTGAAATTTATCTTTTGCTTTTGGATTGGACACTGCTTTTCTTTTTGGTTTTCGATTTTGGAGCTTCGATTGAGCTCCTGGTTTTTCTTGCTTTTTGATTTGGATTTTCCTTTGGACAATCGTTTTCGGTTTTGGATGTTAGTTTGGATTTCTGTTTTTATGGTTTTGGATTTGGATTTTGGATTTGGATTCTGGATTTGGATTTTGGATTTGGATTCTGGATTTGGATTTTGGATTTGGATTCTCGATTTGGATTTTGGACTTGGATTTTGAGTTGGATTTTAATTGGATTTTTATCTGACTTTTGATAAACGGTCGTCGGGTATGGATTATGCCTGGCAAGGGGTGAGTCGCTTTGCCCGAACGTGGTAAATTGACTCATTCAGGTCGTCGAGTATGGACTATGCTCGGCAAGGGTCCGGAGTGACCAGGATTCGGCCTAGGACTTAGGCCCTATATTATCAATCGTTATTTTCAGGTCGTCGAGTATGGACTATGCTCGGCAAGGGTCCGGAGAGACCAGGATTCGGCTTAGGACTTAAGCCATGGCATTGTACAACATCCAGGGACACTGGACCAAGGTCGTCATGTGTGGATTAGGCATGGCAAGAACCCGGAGAGGTTAGCTCAAAGCCCAGGGACACTGGACCAAGGTCGTCATGTGTGGATTAGGCATGGCAAGAACCCGGAGAGGTTAGCTCAAAGTCCAGGGACACTGGATCAAAATCGTCAAGTGTGGATTACGCATGGCAAGAACCCGGAGAGGTTAGCTCAACATCCAGGGACACTGGATCATGGCCGTCAGGTGTGGATTGCGCTTGGCAAGAGCCCGGAGAGGTTATAAATTTGGACATCGACCCAAAGAGGTCCTGGATTCGGTTGTTGGCTATTGGATAAGGATGGTTTGGGACTCGGTTGTCGAGTTCGGACGGACATGGAATTGGCTCAAGCTTTGGTTATTGGATTTGGAACTGGATATCGACCCGGAGCAGTCAAGGATGATCTACTCTGGCAATATGGCTATGAATTTTGGATATTGGATTCGGGACTATACAAAACACGCCTTCCTACCGCAAGGCATATTTTGGGGGGCAAAGTGTTATCCCATTTTTTGGACAAAGCTGGAATATCAACGTTGAGCGCATCTCCACCACGATCGAGCTAAGAGGAAGCAAGCAAGCGTATATAAGTCTGGGATTTCACTCATGATTCAAGTATAAAAGTCCATTCGGTATCAAAGGTTTGAAGATTCATTCGGTAATATATCACATATCTCATTCGGCAAAGCCTCATTCGGCACTCAGAGCACACAGTTTCATCCGGCGTTCCCAGTACAAGAAGTCATTCGGCATTTAAAGCACAGGCTCATTCGGCATTCGGCATCTCCCTGCCGAACCAAGTACACCCCTTCACTTCCAAACTCCCACCGAACCAGACTTCTTCGCCAATCGCCGGACCATGCTACCACCGAACCAACTCCAACCTCACCATGCTACCACCGAACCAACTCCAACCTCACCATACTACCACCGGTCCAAACAACATACCACTCACCGCCGAACCAAAGCCTCGCCGAACCAGAAAGTTGCCAGTCCAGATTGCTTCAGCCCGGGCCCACCAGCAGCTATATACTTCCAAGACCCCTGCCCCCTACCTCATTCTATAAATAGAGGGGCAGGGGTACAACAATGGCAGACAAGTTTGAGAGCTCAAACCTGGAAGGAACTTTCAAACAACTTTCATACACTTGTACTACAAGCTTTGTACTTGTAATCGGATTGGAAAAGGAGAATAACATATAAAGTGGACGTAGGCACACTTTGGCCGAACCACTATAAATCTGTGTGTCTTTTACAGTTTAGCCCCTACTTTTTACGTATTTGCATACACCACCTAAATCAATACGAACAACATAAAATCAACTAATTCATACGACTTGGAGTTGTTTGTTCATCTTTTGTGCAAACGTATTTGAGTTATTTGCTGAGATCTGTGATTTGTGTTTGAATATCGCTGACTTATATTCATACACTGGTGCTTTCACGGTATTGGGTGTTTGTGGCCATTTTTTACGCAAACAGTAATTTAAGTATATCTTTTTCATTTGATTTCCAAATTTGACGACTCTTGATTTTCCTGAAATCTTAGACATAGTGCTACAAGTTTTATGTTTCGAGTTTTCTAAAAATTTGATGTTCTCTTGATCAAAACCATGCTTTCTTGTTGCTGTCCCGAGAGCAAATAAACAGCAACAACGTTCACAGGCCTGAAATTTGTTTTGGCCATAAGTTACACATTTCTTATCCAAATTTAATAATTTTGGATGTTCTCGAAAGCCAGTACATAGTGCTACAAGTTTTGTGTTTTGAGTTTTTCATAATTTTGAAGTTATTTGGGTCAAAATTGAGTGTTTCTATTGCTATCCCGAGAGCAAAACTAACATTTGTTTTGTGCTTGAATCTGAAACAGAATTAACCATAACTCCTACGTTTCCAAGCCAATTTCAATAATTTTAGATGTTTTGGAAAGCTTATATCATGTGCTACAAGTTTTATTTTTCGAGTTTTCTAAATTTTTGAAGTTTGCTTAGTCGAAATTATGTTTGTATGCTGCTGTCCTGAGTGCAAAACGACAGCAATAACAATCATTGACCTGAGAATTTTATTAGCTTATTTTGCTCTCATTCTTGTTCGATTTTGATGTTGTTTTTGAGATGTTTTGAGAGCTATGATGCCTATCAATAAGCTAGCTATATCTAGAGAATTTGAAATTCAAATTTAAATAGAATTTGAATTTATTTTGGGTTAAATTTGAATTGAATTCGTATTGAATTCAAGTTATCGGTTTTGAGTTATCTTTCTTGTTTTTCATTGTTTTCGAGCACAGTTTTCACTAAACAATTTTGAAGTGATTTTTTTGAAATAAGTAGAAATTTCAAATTATTATTATTGTGTAGTATTTTAAAATTATTTTTCTAACATAAAATCTATTTATTTTCTACAATAAAGGAATTTCAAATACTGGATTTATTAATCTTTTTGGGAAAAAGTTTTAAAAGCTTGTTTTCTTTAGTAAACTGTTTTAAATATAAAACACACACTTTTGCATTATTCGAACATATGAGAAAGAGAACTAAACGATTTAGTAAAACACGTGGTATGGGACATGTGCGTTTACTATTTCGGTTAATTCCGGACTTGTACGATCGAAACTATCCAGGTTATGATTTCTTAGTTACTTAGCCAATTTATGGCGAGTTTTTGAGATTATAATTTCTATATTTAGGAATTATCTAGGAAGGCCAATATTTGGCGAGTTTTATGGTTGAGATTTCTACTTTGAGATTTATGGTTTATAAAGAACCATCGTGTTGTTTTCACTTTTCGATGAGATGAGACAAGTTACGATGTCATTTAATACTTGTCAATGAGATGAGACAAGTATGGTGTCTCTTTATCATTCGCTAATGAGATGAGGCGAGATATGATTTTCTGAGTTTTATGATGTTCCTAGTGTGGCATCGACTAGCGGTTAATAAACCGGTAAGTGTGAACGTGTGGTATAGGACACACGTTAACACTTTTTGGGTTCCTATCTGTGAGTTTGTGACACATTCACGATGTTTACCAAACAGAACTGCTTTGAGAGGTGTTAGCGACCTTGTCGTGAGGACGAACTGCTTTGGGAGGTGTTAGCGACCTTGTTAGGGCTGATAAAACGGCTTGGAGAGGTGTCAGCGACCTTGTCATGAGAACGAACTGCTTTGGGAGGTGTTAGCGACCTTGTCTGAAGCTTCGGCCATCTGAGTTTAGCACGTGCAGCATTGCTTCGGCAATGAAATCGGGGATTTGGCCAATTCGGGTTTTCTGGGTTTTCTGTTTTACTGTGATTTCACCATTTTAAGATGTTTTATTACATCCATAGCCTAGTGCTATATAAGATGCTATATATGTGGTGATTTCATTTATGATGTCTTGAACTCTTATTGAGTTCCTTGAGTCATGAGTTCGGATGATTTCATGATTTTATAGGATATTCTGGGTTTTGCCATTTTGACGAGAGTTTGTATTGATGTTTCTTCTTTTTAGGAGATATGGTTCATGGAAACCATGTAGATATTTTGGGATGTCGCTGATGATATGAGGCTAATGTTTATATTATTTGAGTATTATTATTGAATTTACCTCTTTTGAAGTCTTTGTATACTTAAGTGACATTAGTTCACTTAGGTCATGGGTTGTATTCTTTCTATTGCATTTTCTCATTCAAAAAGAATTATCACCTTGTGTCATATGGTTCATGTTATTGTCTATCCTCATTAACTAATTGTTTTAGCTAGACTGACCCATGTATTTTGTACTTGGGTCAGACCGGGTTGTTTCAGGTTAGCTATTAGTTACGGAACTTAGCTTTGATGCATCTGCTTAGATATCAGCCTAGCACTTTTGTGTAGTTTATATTTCTTTCTGCTTGACTCTGATATGTATTTGATTATATGTATATAGTGTGGTCGTTGTACCACTTTTGTGTATCAGTTTGTATCATACTGGGATGTATCTGTGCATATGTATTTATATATATATGATGATTATTGTTCTGTGATGTGATATGCATTCTGTTATTGTATTATGTTCTGATAGATCCATTAGCCACCTATGGTTTTGTATTAAGCATTTATTGGATATGTCAATCCACTTGAGTAAAAAAATTATAGAGCATTTATCGATGTATGCAGTAGATGTTTAAGACAAGATTATAGATGGTCACTCCTTACCAACCCTATTCTCCACATTAGCAGACAGAATTATCCAGTAATTCTCTTTGTTAATGTGGGTCTCGGGATGGGGTGTTACAGCTTGGTACCAGAGCTGAGTTCAGAACAAAGTATGATAAACATAGAGCAGAAACACATATTGTCGTACATCTAAGTGTGATACGAGTGTTACGAATCCCTTAATCGTTGTGTCCTTTACCTTATCGTGTCTTTTGGAGTAGAAAATTTAGGATATGTCTTGGAATATGTTTTATTCTGTTATATTCCCAAATTTAACCGATGACATCTTATCTAGGAGTAATCTTAATCGTGATTGTTTTACTCAAGTCCTCTTCAATACGGGTGCTTGACACCCATCTGTATCTAAGAAGTTTGTTGATGATCTTTGACGTTCTTATTTTGTGATTTCATTGAGGATTGCGAATCCTATTGAGGGGATCTGCAATATTTGGTTTGATGTTAAGGATTTTGAGATTTTTCCTTATAGCTTATCTTTTCAAGTGAATTAGCACGCTTTTTCCTATTTAATTTGGGAATGATTTGAGTTGGTAGATTGGGTATTTTCTAGTTGCATTCTGTAATCCGAAGGAAGATAAAATTAGGTATCCTAATTTTAGCTGATTTGTTATTTCTTGCTCTTGGAATGTTATTGATGATTTTGAAGTATCTTTATTCACTCTTGAGTTTCGAGATGTTGATGATATACCCCAAATTCCTGTCATTGTGACTCTGTTTATTTCTGTGAGTTCGTTATGGGTATGACACCTAATCGGGCAATCGAATATTGTATTGACTTCATACTCGGTTCTTGGCCTATCGGTCGTCCTCACATAAGGATGTCCACTAGGGAAATGAGGTGATTCATTGAATTTATTTGATTTTGCCATTCTTATCCCTTTTGAGATATCCTCCTTGGATACTCAATTGTTGATATACTTTGTGGTATTACTTCACTTGAAGTAATGATGTGTTGTTTGTGTTCTTCTTCTCATTCGAGAAGATATCTTGCCATTACTCTTATATCTCATAGATTTCTTTTAGTTTATTGAGTGGTTCTAAGGTCATTCCTCGGCTTGACGTTACACCAATTTTCTGCAAGCTACGAGTCGCGAAGGATAGCGTTACTCTTACCGCGTTTCACACTCGTTGTGAGTCTTGTGAGTGGTTCGTTATACCATTCGGAATAATGAACACTCCAGTCTATCCATCAATCTTGAGGATCGAGTATTCTGGGAATAACACGTGAGTTCTTCTTGTGTTTTTTATTTTGAGAATAAGTAATAAGTTATGTTTTTAAATTTTCAAAAAATAATAATTTAAGATATGTTTCTAAGAGAAATTGGTTTATATTTTTGGGAAAAAAAATTAAATATTATATATGAGGTATTTATTTTTAAAGGAAACGAATTTTTGTGTTGGGTTGTCCGTCTAGTGCTTTAAGAATTTTGGTCGATGCGTTTGGCCATCATCATCGATAGGGATTTCCTAAACGCTGTAATGAGACGGTTAGACACGGTAAATTGAGTTTTAATTAGTAAAGTTTGAAAATAATTAATGTGGTGGAGTATTAATTTTATTTTAGTTGTTTAATAAAACCATTGAACCATAGTGAGTGTTGGAGGAGTGGCGAGGCAGTTTTGATCGTCTGATCAACTCTACAGCCAATCGATGGGGTCATTCACTATAAATCAATGGTGCGGCAATACTCTTATATTATTTGAAATTTGAGAAATGAAATATGGTAATTTGGGTAAGTAAAGTGAATAATTCTAATTAAGGGGATGTCTTAACTAAAAGAAAATATCATTTGATGTTTTGATTGATCAAATGATGTATTTAAGGTAAAAGAATACATTGGTTTGAAAATTAAATTATTAATTGAATATTTTAGTAAAAGTTATTAATGATGACTATAAAAATTTATTTTGATGGATAATCAATAATCATCTCTTTATAATGCAAGAAATTGGTTATCTCTTCGAAAACGAGTTTTCATAGGCAATTGTTTTTAAAGCTAGATTTTGGAAAGTAATGAAAATATTTTCACTTAATAAAATATTTTATGGTGATTACATAAGTTGATCATAATTTTATATGTCTTAGCTTTCCAGGGAAAAAGAGGATCATTTAATAAATGATTTATAAAAAAATCTTGTTTGAAATTTGTAGTTTGAAATTAAAATGGTATGGGAGAATTTCAAATTTCAAATTGATTTTAAAAGCTGAAATTTCATTTAGAAAAGTGTTGTACTAAAACAGTGATAACTAGAGACTTATAATTCAAAATAAGCTCAATCGTTTTGCAAAAGAAAGAGATTTCAGTAAACTATAAAGTTTCTTTGTACCACTTTAAAACATTTTGCCTTTTACTGAGTCTAAAATGGGTTTGAGGGTGGATAGGCAGTTCTTCCTTATTACAAAATTTTCTAAAATTAAGCTGAAAAGAAATTTAACATAACTTTCAAACCTTTAATCCAATTTTGATGATCTTTATATTGTTGGAAATCTTAGACTGAGTAGAACAACTTTCACTTTATAAAGTTCTTCAGATTTTGTAATTTTCTTGGTCAAAATAGATTTTCTTTACAGCAGGTATGAACTGAAATTGATTTATTTCCCCTCAATAGTTAAGTATAGCATTTCTTATTTATGATCATGAACTAATATCATCTATTTGAGTTAAGTACAGGTGAAAAAGGATGGTTGGTCTATATTTTGAGCCAAAAAGATTATATATAAGATTATGCAAACTCGCTTTAAAATGCTAAAAAGAAAGGTATGTTTTCGGATTAAATTTTTAAGTGTTAATGATTATATATATTGTGTTTCCGACCTAATGGTCGATGTATATCATATAAATCATTTTTATAATATTGTATACGACCCTCCGTAAAAAGGAGACTCCGCCGATTTTTCTGAAAATTTCTAACACTTAGAGAATACGAGAAACAAATTGAAAAATAATATGTTGCAAACTAGAATGTACCTATGGAAGAATTGGAGAATAAACAACTTAAACTTTATTTACACTAATGAAGAGTAATAAATTTAAAATCAAAGTAAAAAGTTTTGAAAAAATTTCAAGTGTTGAAAATTTTGGTTATAACTATAAAGTATCGATCTTTTGGAACTCTAAGAATTTTTGATTGAGAGTTTATACATATATTTTAATTCCTTGTGAGTATCTTACTCTTGTGCTATTTTCTAACGATATGCATTTATGTGTTCGTTCGAGTTTGAAACCACCTTTTGGTTGAAATATCTTGCCTCTATTATGTCTATCTTGTATTATTGTTTTTCCTTTCATAGTGTCATACGGAAAGATCATATCGATAATCATTTTGTTGGTTAGAGTTTGGGTTGGAGTTGTGCTAAATTCCAACTCTACTCAAGGTGCTTTTGAGAAATAAATTTCATTTGAATAATCTTATATATGTAGCATCTTGTTGAGTTTCTATTTCGAAGGTGAGATTCCGTCGAAATTTTATGTGTTGCTTGAAAAATTCAATGGTTTGCTAGTCTCGATATTAGCGCTTTGGAAGCCATATAATTAATCGAGCAGTCTTATCTTGGTTTTCTATCATCTTGTTTTGAAGGTGAGACATTTTAAGCTCGAACCTGTCAACCTTCTTTTGCTTGATGAAATAGTTACGTTGAATACAGCTCTTCTTTAGAAAACTACGGGACACAATTTTTAAAAGGGGGTAGGTCTATAACAACCGCGGTTTTAGTGATTTCTTGTAAGTATTAAATTATAACGGTAGTTATAATTTAATATTGAGAATCAATAATAATTTTGAGAATTTAAATTGTTTATTTGGAATGAACAATGAATTTTTGGAATAAAAAGAGAAAATAACGTTCTGGAACTTTATTATAGTGATTTGAGTTAATAATAACTGGAAGATGGTTTTTATTTGGTGATAGTGCAATAATTTTATTAATTATCGTGATTTGCTTCTTTTAATAATTTTTTAAAAAGAGTATTTGATTTTAAAAGAGTGTTATATTAAATAAAAAGGTGAAATTGGGTTTAAAAATATGATTTGGTCATAAAATTGAGTTAAAATGATTGGTTACATTTTATTACACAAGAAGATTATTTTTGTGTAATTTTTGGGGTTAAAAATAGCGATTTATGTAACTATAAGTATAATTGGCTACTTATTTAAAAATAAGGATTTTTAATAAAATAAATATTTTTATAACCAAATTTATCCTTTTATTAAGTACAAAATACTTTAATTAACATGTAAACAAGATTTCATAATTTTATCATGTGAAAACTTTGAAACATTTGATGTTTGTTTAAGAACATAAGTTTTCACTAGTGTATTAAGTGAAAAATGAATTAATTTAGGCTATATCTTTTATTAATGGTCTTAATCCCATCTAGTCACTAGTCGTAGAAAGAAATGAGGAATATCTCATCTTCCTTCTACGTACAGTTCAGATAGTGAGAAACCCAATTTCTCTTGTAAACCCTAGCCAAAAATCATCAGACCAAACTCAAATCTTGTGTTTTTAAAATCAAATTGGAGCTAAATCAACAGGTAACCAAAATCTAAAACCATTTATTCATCAAAAATCAAGTTTTGAAAGTGTTTCTCTGTTAACAAAACTTGATCTTCTTGCATGTCCTTGTTTCAACTTTATACAGGTTAATTGAAGCTTCTTCCTTCTTAAAGCTTGTCTATTTCAACACAAATTTTGGTTATATTTTCTCTACAGCAAGGTGAGTATCAAAACTCACAATTTTCTACCTTTGATTGAGATTTCAAGGTAGAAATCTCAATTTCGTTTATTGCATGTTCATTTGTGAATCACTGTCAGTAAATTGTATATATCTCTTTCGTTTTAAATCGGAATTTGATTTTCTTTGATGTTCTAGAAATCATGAAAAGAATGAGACAACTTTAATGTTAAACACTTACGAAAATTTTGAGCATAGAAGGTCGAAAAACCCAACTCAAAATCGCTACCTTGTCACTATAAAACCGTGACTTTCTGTGCTTAGTGTTATAAGTAATTTAAGTATATCTTTTTCATTTGATTTCCGAATTTGACGACTCTTGATTTTCCTGAAATCTTAGACATAGTGCTACAAGTTTTATGTTTCGAGTTTTCTAAAAATTTGATGTTTTCTTGATCAAAATCATGCTTTCTTGTTGCTGTCCCGAGAGCAAATAAACAGCAACAACGTTCACAGGCCTGAAATTTGTTTTGGCCATAAGTTACACATTTCTTATCCAAATTTAATAATTTTGGATGTTCTCGAAAGCCAGTACATAGTGCTACAAGTTTTGTGTTTTGAGTTTTTCTTAATTTTGAAGTTATCTAGGTCAAAATTGAGTGTTTCGATTGCTATCCCGAGAGCAAAACTAACATTTGTTCTGTGTTTGAATCTGAAACGGAATTAACCATAACTCCTACGTTTCTAAACCAATTTCAATAATTTTAGATTTTCTGGAAAGCTTATATCATATGCTACAAGTTTGATTTTTCGAGTTTTCTAAAATTTTGAAGTTTTCTTAGTCGAAATTATGTTTGTATTCGGCTGTCCTGAGTGCAAAACAACAGCAATAACAATCATTGACCTGAGAATTTTATTAGCTTATTTTGCTCTCATTTTTGTTCGATTTTGATGTTATTTTTGAGATGTCTTGAAAGCTATGATGCCTATCAATAAGCTAACTATATCTAGAGAGTTTGAAATTCAACTTTAAATAGAATTTGAATTTATTTTGGGTTAAATTTGAATTGAATTGAGTTATCTTTCTTGTTTTTCATTGTTTTCGAGCATAGTTTTCACTAACAACTTTGTAGTGATTTTTTTGAAATAAGTAGAAATTTCAAATTATTATTATACGCAGTATTTTAAAATTATTTTTCTAACATAAATCCTATTTATTTTCTATAATAAAGGAATTTCAAATACTGGATTTATTAATCTTTTCGAGGAAAAGTTTTAAAAGCTTGTTTTCTCTAGTAAACTATTTTAAATATAAAACACACACTTTTTCACTATTCGAACGTATAAGAAAGAGAACTAAACGATTTAGTAAAACACGTGGTATGGGACATGTGCATTTACTATCTCGGTTAATCCCGGACTTGTACGATCGAAACTATCCGGGTTATGATTTCTTAGTTACTTAGCCAATTTATGGCGAGTTTTTGTGATTATAATTCCTATATTTAGGAATTATCTAGGAAGGCCAATATTTGGCGAGTTTTATGGTTTGAGGTTTCTACTTTGAGATTTATGGTTTATGAAGAACCATTATGATGTTTTCACTTTTCGATGAGATGAGACAAGTTACGATGCCATTTAATACTTGTCAATGAGATGAGACAAGTATGATGTCTCTATATCACTCGCCAATGAGATGAGGCGAGATATGATTTTCTGAGTTTTATGATGTTCCTAGTGTGGCATCGACTAGCGGTTAATAAACCGTTAAGTGCGAACGTGTGGTATGGGACACACATAACACTTTTTAGGTTCCTATCAGTGAGTTTGTGACACATTCACGATGTTTACCAAACAGAACTGCTTTGAAAGGTGTTAGCGACCTTGTCATGAGGACGAACTGCTTTGGGAGGTGTTAGCGACCTTGTTAGGGCTGATAAAACGGCTTGGAGAGGTGTCAGCGACCTTGTCATGAGAACGAACTACTTTGGAAGGTGTTAGCGACCTTGTCTGAGGCTTCGGCCATTTGAGTTTAGCACGTGCAGCATTGCTTCGGCAATGAAATCGGGGATTTGGCCAACCCGGGTTTTTTGGGTTTTTTATTTTATTGTGATTTCACCATTTTAAGATGTTTTATTACATCCATAGCCTAGTGCTATATAAGATGCTATATATGTGGTGATTTCATTTATGATGTCTTGAACTCTTATTGAGTTCCTTGAATCATGAGTTCGGATGATTTCATGATTTTATAGGATATTCTGGGTTTTGCCATTTTGGCGAGAGTTTGTATTGATGTTTCTTCTTTTTAGGAGATATGGTTCATGGAAACCATGTAGACATTTTGGGATGTCGCTGATGATATGAGGCTAATGTTTATATTATTTAAGTATTATTATTGAATTTACCTCTTTTGAGGTCTTTTTATACTTAAGTGACATTAGTTCACTTAGGTCATGGGTTGTATTCTTTCCATTGCCTTTTCTCATTCGAAAAGAATTATCACCTTGTGTCCTATGGTTCATGTTATTGTTTATCCTCATTAACTGATTGTTTTAGCTAGACTGGCCCGTGTATTTTGTACTCGGGTCAGACCGGGTTGTTTCAGGTTAGCTATCAGTTACGGGACTTAGCTTTGATGCATCTGCTTAGATATCAGCCTAGTACTTTTGTGTATTTTATATTTCTTTCCGCTTGACTCTGATATGTATTTGATTAGATGTATATAGTGTGGTCTCTGTACCACTTTTGTGTATCAGTTTGTATCATACTGGGATGTATCTGTGTATATGTATTTATATATATATATATATATGATGATTATTGTTCTCTGATGTGATATGCATTCTGTTATTGTATTGTGTTCTGACAGATCCATTAGCCACCTATAGTTTTGTATTAAGCATTTATTGGATATGTCGATCCACTTGAGAGAAAAAATAGAGCATTTATCGATTTATGCAGTAGATGTTTAAGACAAAATTATAGATGGTCGCTCCTTACCAACCCTATTCTCCACATTAGCAGATTGAATTATCCAGTAATTCTCTTTGTTAATGTAGGTCCCGGGGTGGGACATTACACAGCATTTTAACACTTTTGCATTTCGATTTGATCTAAAATCAAACGAAATCAGTTTCAACGTGTAGATGATATAGGTATGAGTCCAACAAAAAAGATCGCGTCCAAATCCGACCTCATATGAGAAAAATAATGATTTTATAAGATTTAGGTTTTAGAATATAATTAATTAGATAATTAACTCAACTAATTACCCAAATGAACATCAAATCCTTCTTCCCTAATATACACCTCTTGTACAAGTACACACGTTGCATAAGAAACCCACCACACATCCACCTTCTCTTCACACTCTTGTCCTCCGTGCTTCACGATTGGACCAACCGTTAACTCCTACGTGTTGCACTTCACAAACACTACACAACCACCCCCAACATACTACGCTTGATCGACCAGAAGGAGACGCGATCGAACACCCCTTTATGCTACATGGAAAATTCATGATCTTCTTTACTCGACCGCACCACCCGATACTTGCACCAACGAAGCTCTTTCCTTCGACAACACTAATACACACTCTGGTTGGCTTATCGCCTAACCAAACTCTACAAAACCCAAGCCCTAGGTCGACTGTTTCACACCAGACCCAACCAACCTCGACCGCACACTTCAAAACACATATAGGTTTGTAGAACTAGTTAATACGAGTTCAAAGATTCTTGTTTTGCATTTTTTCGTTGAGTATATAGTTTGATTTTGGATTTTAAAGCTTAAGGCCATTTCTTTTTACTTACTGGAAGATGCAAATGAGAAAGAGAAGGAAAGAAGAAAAGTGAATTTTTTTGTTAAGTGTAGAAGTTACTTGATTTTATAACCAAAACTCATTTGCTTTACTTCTAACTCAAGTAAACCAAAATTTTCAAGCTAGCCAAAAACATCAAGCCAACCATCATAATCAACTCAAATCAATATTAATGCAAGTTGAAAAAAAGATCGAATTTTATTTGATTTTAAAAAGTTTTAAAATGAAGGTTTTATGGTATTCCACTACACAATGTCTCGTTCGCGTATGAACCGGAACAACAGAAATTAAAATATGATCATGGACTAAAATACGACACGATCGCAAATCAACAATAAAATACATAAATTATTTTATTCTATGAAATTTTAAAATACCAACATTTTCCACAAAATACGTAAAGGAAAATTTCCATATTTTCCAGATTAAAAATTATGAAAAAATCCTATAAATTCAATTAAAATATATCACTAAAATCAAGTCATTTTATTGATAATAAATTTTCTTATTATAATTTATTAATTAAAAAGTGTGTATTAAATTCATTTCATTAGTATTTAATTCAAAATTCAAAAATTTAAATAATCACTATACTTGAATATAAGTTCTTAAACTTTATTTTTTAAAATCCAACTTATTTAAATATTTATAATTAAATAAATATTCAAAATTAAAACGATAGAATTCTGGGATGTTACATCATTCTTAACTCTCAAAAGTAGAATCAATTTTACTTCATCGACTTTTAGTGTTAAGCACATAACTAAATACTTTTCATAGACAAGTAATACACAATGCAAGATTTAGCTCACACGAAGCACGATCGAGTCACATAAACGACTTTCGATCCTCTTTGTAGTTAATTAATCTTTCATTAATTAAGAACTCTTTTATTAGTAAAACTTCTTTATATAATAAAACTTCGTTCTTTAAATAAAACTTCTTTCCTTAATTAAAACTTAACTTATTAACTAAACACCATCATTAATTAAACTTCATTTATTTAATTGGACTCCATTAATCAAACTTCCTCTATCATTTGAACTTCATTATTACTTAAAACTTCACCTATTTAAGTTAACCTCTTATCAGTTAAACTTAACTTATTAATAAAACTTCTTATTAATAAAACTTCTTATTTAATTTAACTTCTTATTAATTAAAACCCTTTGTTAATTAAACTCATTTATTAATTAAAAGTTCACTTATTTAATTAGATTTCTTATTAATACTTGTATATAGATTTAATTTCACTTTTTAAAAAGATATGTTTATATTCAACTATTCATGTATTTTACTATTCACGTATTTTATTATTCATGTGTTTTAATATTTATTTATACTCTTCTACACTTCTATAGTATTCAAATACTTATCTTAAATGTTATAGGTATATTCACAAATCATTAACAAGATTTACTTGCTCTAAAACATAACCAAAGTGGTAAAAAAATGCTACTCAAACATTGTTACTATAAACCCCATATCTTTTATAAATTAAACATATAAATTTTCTATTTATATTTCAAAAGGTTCCATACTTGTTATTATCTTTAAATTTAAATTATTAAAGATCTAATTATATTCTTAAGTGTTAAAGAAGTGTTAATTAAACAGTGTCGCTACAAACCTAAAACTATTTAGAGCATCTCCAATGGATTCAGGGCGTAATATTCAAACCCTGAATATTACGCTCTAAATATGAAGGGCCAACACCAACAGTTGGGTGTTGATTTAATCAGTGCCCCAACCTGGGCGCTAATTAAATCAACGCCCGACATTGCACGCTGATTAAATCAGCGCCTAAAGCTGGGCGCCTACAAATTAGGCGTCCAGCCTCTTTTCCCTCATAATTTCCTTCTTTTTTTCTTTTTTATTTAAAAAACCGTCGAAATGCCGCCACGTGTAACCAAAATTGCAAGACATACCAATTGATAGCAAATAGAGGAGCTTCCAGGCCTAGCACACATTACTCCAGCACCAAAGACAACGATTTTCCAGCTATGGATTCTGCACGAGCTGCCAAGGGGATACACTCATCGTATTCATAGCATTGGATGTGGTCGAGGTACAATTCTAATTAATAAATAACTATTAATACATGATGGATACATTTGTCGTATATTAATCATGAAATAATGTTTTTTAGATAGATATGTGATATTATAAAGTGTATTACTTAGTTGTTTGAATTAAAACTATACAATAATCCCGAACAACCCTATAATTTTTTAGTCACGGTACGTCAGCTATCGGTGTAGTTGGGCAAAGTGTATAGCACAACAGTATGGCACACTACTTCAGGTTTGGTAGATAGGCTCCAGACCAGTACTTTTGCATATTTCTTACAGATTAGATGACTACAGTTATTTGATCGTCCATTTATATCAACCCTAGTTGAGAGGTGGTGGCCTACGACACACGCTTTTCATTTTCTAGATTTTGAGCTCGGCATTACGCCCGTTGATTTTTTTATGTTGACTGGGATTGAGATCGGAGGCCCAGACAGGATACCATTTACTTTTGATCATACGTTTGAGAGCCCCGAGGTTTTCACTATTTATCTACTCCGGTTTGAGAAGGGTCATGTTGCCTCCGCCGCAGTCCCTCTTACATATCTACAGGAGTATATTGCAGCTCATATAGGCACCTATGTTATAAGTGACGCCGTACTTAGAGCATTTCTTTTGTACTTATTTGGTTCGACTTTCTTTTCGAAAAAAAGAGTACCATTAGATTAGGTTACCTTGCAGTGGTAGCCGATTTAGAACAGCTTCACACTATCGATTGGGGTTCCTCTATACTTGGATATTTGTACACCGCTCTTGATTCCCATGCTTTGGGGAAGGTTAGAAAGAAGTTTGGGTTTTGGTATATTTTATCGTTCTAGTACTATGAGTACACGATGAACATGCATCCTCGTATTAATGAGACAAATAGTCATGCACCAGAGATATATTTTCCACACATAAGATGATGGAAGCGTGTTCAGTTAGTTTATCATGCATCTACGAGGGTTAGAAATGACCTGATGGAGGCACACACTCAGAATAATATGAGGTGTAGATATTATTTTCTAGGCACCTTGGGATTCATATTGGATTGCCTTGACACATGCGGGCCATATGCATGATGGTCATCCTCTTTCTATTTCATATCATTTAGGTTTGCGGAGGATGATCTTACTCTCGCCAGCATTTCTTCCTATTTGGTATTTGGGGGAGAGATGCTTATTCCAGACTATTGGGGAGTTACGTATCCCTGGAGATCCATTATCTTATGACGACATGTTCGGTGGAGGTCGAACAATTGGATCGCAGTATATACAAGGATTGAAACAGACTGGATGGGTAGATGCTTCTGCATTTTTCTTAGCGAATAGGGATTATGATAGTTACTAGGTTAGACTTGCTCCTCGACGATACATGTTACCTGACTACACTCGAGGAGTGAACTACGATCATATAGACCCAGAAGTAGACGGTGGTAGAGTTCAGGCACTTCCATTTTCTTTTGATCCCACTCTATCCCAGTACTCTCAACAGCCCATGTACTTCGGTCTTGACGTCTATTATAGAGTGTATGATATTACCGGTACTTTTATCGAGCAGCCAATGGTTTATCCTCCAGATCATGAGATTGTTGGTATCCCCATTGTTGGACTATACCTGCCTTATGAGGTAAGTCGTTGTATTAATAATTCATTGTGTGGTATTATTTAAGCAAACGTATATTGATATATTATATGTAATTACAGTATGCAGGTAGGTTGGATGAGCATAGGCGATATATTGCCGCTATTTAGCATAGGACACTCATTCATACTCAGGTGGTCAATCATCAGGCTTAGCAGACTCAACAGGCGAAGCAAGCACAGATTGATGTTTTGTAGGCTAAACTGGCTACATTTCAATTTGATCATGGTAGTCCTACTCATTTTGATGACGTTGTCATCGACGATGGTGCTATAGACTTAGGATGATCTTACTGTACAACATTTATTTTACCTTTTTTCTTTATTGATGTACTTCTGTATTGTACTATGGACATATTTTACTGTTTTTTGTTATGTCATATAGCTTTATTTACATTGCATATCTGTATTAAAATTTCAACACACTGACAAATGACTTTTGATGTTTTATTTGCACTATCACGTCATATCAAGCACTGTTTGCATGTTGCACTGCTTTTGATGTTTGCATAGCTTTATTTACAACATATTTACATTGCATGTCTTTATTTACAATGTCATATCATATCAAGCACTGTTTGCATGTTGCATTACTTTTGATGTTTGCTAGCCTTAGCACTGTAGCCACATTGCAGTACTTTTGATGTTAATCTTATTACAAAGTGGTAAAGTATTGTGTATTATTTAAACACTGTGGCCACGTTACACAGTTTTTACCATATAACATCTTCTTGCTGTTATATGTTCTATTGCTTGGCAAATCGTTCTGAATTCATCTCATCCTATTAAGTAAAAATTGGTGGATTATAGCCATATTTCCTAGCCAGTATTATAATCATACGAAGGTCCTTTAAGTCAAGAGATCCCTTCTAATTTGTCTTACCCCAAAACCAACCGAATGGTATATTGAAATAAAGGAAAGACATTAAGAAGATGTGAGAGAGTTTTGCAAGAGCAGAGGCTTTTGGAGGAGGGAAGAAGACAGAGGGAGGAGCGGAGAAGCAATAATGGGAGAAGGCAAAGAAGGCATGAAATACGACATCAACTACCTCAATAAGAACAAGAGGTTGATTCTGGAGAAATATACTGTAATTGTAGAGTTAATGTTTTGTATTCGTCGTAAGAAACGGATCTGACATTGGTCGATGCCACTATAGATACTGTAATTTTCCAAATGGTTGTGGACATGGGCAATGGTTAGATGATCATTTACCTCATTGTGCAGTAGTGTATGCAACTAAACTTGAACAAGAAATTGAAATGCTCAGGAGGACACTTGGTTCAGTTCAGTTATCACGTGATCAAAGATAGTTTTTTTAACTCATCCTGTGTATGTTTGTTTTGGACCTTGTTTGCATCATTTAAATTATCAGTTTGGTTCCACTGTATCGATTTATTTCAATGTTGGTTGTCCTTTCTGTATCAGTCTATTTTAATGTTGTTTGTCCTTTTTGTATCACTCTATTTCAATTTTGGTTGCCTTGTTTCATTATTAGTTTCTTATATTACATACTCAGCAGATAGTGAAAGTGTGTATGCAACTTACTAAAGAACAAAAAGAAAATGCATAGAACATAAAGAACATACGTTGAACTGAATAAAAATACATTGAACTGAATCCTTATACATTGGATTGAAAGGAAATAAATAGAACTTAAAGAAAAATACATTAAACTGAAAGAAAATACATAGAACTAAAAGGAAAACACATAGTACTTAAAGAGAAATATATAAAACTTCATTTAAATTGTCTAATATAGCTAACTCATAGATCATATGCAGCATGTCCAACAAAATTAATACGACACTCCTAGAAATAACGTGTATCATACATAGCTCATGTTAACTGAAATAGGTCTACTTCCTTCACTGTGTTTATAACGCTTCTATATCATTGACAAGCTCTAGTAAACGTGACATAAGTACTACGAGTTTCCATAATCCATCAAATTAATCTACAATCGGGATGATCGTTAAAGGCTTCGTTTAGAGTAAGCCAGAAATCTTGCTCAATTTCCTCTTCCATATGTCTTATATCGACTTCTATGTATGCTTTGATTAGTACCAAATAATCTTGAGGGATCCAACTTTCATTTGCCATGGAATTTTTTGTACAATTCCACTATGGAATTTTTAGTGAAATAGGCAATTCATAATCGCTGTTATACAAATCAATGTTTGTTCCTTCACAATCAACAATATTTACAGCTTGCTAAAGTTGAGCTGACCACACTAAGTATCAATAATGTCTGTCACTTGCTACGGTTGATTTGACAACGCTCTGCATTTTTTGTCTGCCACTTGCTAATGTCAAGCTGACCACACTAAGTATCAATAATGTCTGCCACTTGCTAGAGTTAATTTAACTACACTCTGCATTTTTTGTCTGCCACTTGCTAAAGTCGAGCTGACCATACTAAATATAAATAATGCCCGCCACTTGCTACAGTTGATTTGACTACTATATTTTTTATCTGCCACTAACTCTACATATCGTATCACTCTATAGAAGGACTTCAACTTCCATTCTAGAAATCACATTTAACATCTTCTTTCTTTCTCTTAATATTAAACTAAATACAGCAACGAATACTTCATCTTTCCTCAAATATATTATGGCATTCGATAGTGATTCCGATGGAGAAGAGATACTCCAAGAGGAAACCGAAGAATTATAAGAAATGGTTGACATATGTCATAAAGCTTATTGCTCCACATCAACAAAACACAGTGGATCGGTCATGGGTCGGAAACATGTAAACCGTAATCAATTTGCCTTCTACAAAACTCTTATGCAAGACTACTTCAATCCAAATTGCACTTATAGACCTGATATGTTCAGAAAAAGATACAGAATGAGAAGAGATCCATTTTTAAGTATTTTAACAGGTATTAAAAACAATGACAAATATTTTATTCAAAACCCAAATGCTTCAAAAACAAAATGGCTTAGCAGTGAACAAAAAATGTCTGTTGCACTGAGGATGTTAGCTTATGGCACTCCGACAGATGCATTGGATGATGCATATCGAATCGAAGAGACTACCGCATTAGAAACTCTCGACAAATTCTGCCAATCTGTGGTGGATATTTTCAGCACTAAGTACCTTAGATCTCCAAATGAGGATGATGTGGTGTAGATTCGAGAAATGCATGAGAGCAGAGGATGGCCTGGAATGCTAGGAAGTCTCGATTATATACATTGCGAATGGAAGAACTACCCCAAAGCATACCATGAAGCTTACAATGGTAAAGAAAAAAACCAACTATTATTTTGGAAGTCGTTGCTTCATACGATTTACAGATATGGCATGCTTTCTTCGAAATGCCTGGATCTAACAATGATTTAAATGTTATTGAGAGCTCACACTTATTTAATGATTTGGCACTTGGTCGAGTAACTTCAGTGTCATTTACTCTTGGGCAAAACATTTACGGCTACGGATATTACCTTGGCAATGTCATTTATCCAAAATGGAGCACCATTGTGAAAACATGTCCAAACCCAATAACAAGAAAGCAAGCAAAATTTGTTGCGATGTAAGAGGGACAAAGAAAAGATGTGGAAAGATATTTTGGTGTTATTAAATCCAGATTTTCAAGGATTAGTAATCATTTCGATTGTGGTCTCAAGTAAAAATGTCTATAATCATGTTTGCATGTATTATTATGTATAATATTATTATTGAAGACCAAAGGGATATGGACGAAGAACAACGTCACTCCGAATATGATGGTGCAGGGAAAATGCCAAAAGTATTCCGAGATGATGTTCTTATAACTGAATAAACATTCAACATTCACGTGGAACGTCAACTTTCATATCGAGACACAAAACTTCACAACCAGCTACAAAAAGATCTTGTGAATCATATTTGAAATTACTTTGGTGATTGCTAGTTCAGTTTTATATTTGATTTGTCATGCGTGTACGCAATTCTGTTGTAGTCGTATTTTAGTTATCTTATTAATATGTATTGCATTCCCTTCAAAATGTTATTCAGTTTGGTTATCGACTTTGTTTAAATGGAAACAAGAATTGTGCAACATTAATTAATAACAAAATACAACAGATTTAAATAAACGATACAGTACACCGAAACTAGTACAAATTACACAATTCTAAGATTGAAACAAACTACTTTGAGGGAACTTACAAATAAGTATTTGTTTTTTGCGCTCCATCCAATACTGCTTTTGAATGTCATCCATCCCCGTCAGATCTTTATCCATAATCATCTGTTCTTGATTTTTCCGTTCAATATCCAGCTTTTGTTGCTTAATTTCCACAAACTTATGACCCACAATGATTTTCTCTTGCACTTGCTTGCTTCTAACTTGATGCCTTCTTTCGTGAATTTCAAGAGCGGTATTCACTTTAGCATTCACCACGACATCAAGTTTATTCTTTCTCTTTGCTACTTTGACTCACATTGGTCTATAACCTTCATCTTGTCTCTGGTTGAGCGCATCTGACTTGTTTTCTCCCTCGAATTGAGTTTCCCTACAAGATGCATCTCCCGGATTAGACGAGTATGATGATTTTGATGCTTTTTTCCTTCCTTTCCCCTTTGTTTGAACATCACGGAGGCTCTTCGCCTTATCGGAGTTCCACTTCAGTATGCTTGTTAGCAACTTATAACAATTCGGAAATTGGTAATAGTGTGATTTTTTAGAGCTATTTTCCCTTGGAAAAAGCTTTATGAATTCCTCGTTCACCATTCTTTTCCGAAAATCAAAAAAAAAAGAATGAATTAATAATCAAGTTAAATACAAAAAACTAATAAGAACATACCAAATGCTCTTAGCCTCCCATTCAACTAGGGTTCGCTTTCTTTATTTTATAAATCTGTGATTTATAAAACTGAGTTTGACGATTGATTTTCCCAAATTGATTTTCAATCACCGATAAAGATCGAGTATTTTCAAGATGCTTAAGGTTGAATGTATTCACTATTTTCTTCCAAAACTTATCGCTCTTTCTGATCGTTGCCTCTAATCGAGTCGTTCGTATAATAATGGTAAATGTTGCATAAATCATAGTCCTCATCGCTTCTCCATGGGTTGGATGAATGTTGTGTCGGAGGAGTACTTGGTTGTTGCTGGCTGTCGTTGAAGAAATAGTTTTGAGACTGAGTAGGATGCGTAAAATCTCCAAAAGTGAAGTCATTTCAAGATAATACAGGTTAGAAAAGAAAGAAGTGAAGATGTTTATGTAGATATGAAGGGTGAACAGAGTGTATTTATGGAGTTGAGGAGAAAGAAAGTAGCCATTGGAGGCAGGAAGTGGCCGTTGGATGGAGGTCGAAAGGAGCCATTGATTGGGCACTGATTTAATCAGCACCCGTAGTTGGGCCAATTCAGAATCTCGAATTGGCCCCTAAATATTAGCTTTAATATTAAGGCTAATATCGTCCGTTGGAGTTGCTTGAATGGAAGTTTTTGAATATTAAGCCTTAATACTCGATCGTTGGAGATGCTCTTACTTATAGCTATTTTTAAAATATTCATTATTGAATATCTAGTTATATTCCTAAGTATAATTAGTAAGAAATAAAAACAAATTTTACTAAAACATTATTTCTACAACAAAAAAACCATTTTTATACTTATCATTGACCTTAAGATATTCATTTTAAAGATCAAAGCATATCTATACTTATTGATTAAGATAATACACTTTTAATTTAACTTCTCAAAACCATTTATTTAACTTTAGAGTTAAAATCCAAAACTTCCTTTACTACTTTTATAAAATATTTAACTTCTTTTTTTTACACTTATATATATACATAAATATTTTTAAAATACTTACAATTATGTTAAAAACACTCTTAAACTACTTCAAATATATATTTTTAGCAAGGCTAGCCAGCATTTTTAGTGCGCCATCCACTTTTATTACTCAATCAGATAAAGAACCGGCAATTGAACAGGCTCTACATCAGCTAATACAAACAACAACACTAAAAAATACATGAGTTGGACAGATAGGTCTAAACTACTAAACAAGCTAGTCCCCCGTATCAATACTGAGATGGGCATTAGAGCTAGGGCTAAATACATGCAAAAAAAATCAGAAAAGAGAGTTCTAAGGTTAGGAACACATTTTGAGAGCTTGGCGTAGAGATAAATCATATCCCAAGATGAAGCTAGAAACAAGCGCTAATTGTGAATTCCATCACTTCATGCAATTGTCAAAGACAGACCTTCCCCTTCCACATGATAAAGGAGATGCCTAGATTCCCCCTCTTCACCAACATACATATGATAACCATTAGATGACAGATCGAATCTCATTTCTGAATCACTATGAATCCAAGCATGCTCAATAGAGTCCCAGTAAATTACATCGTCCGAACAAGGAGATACTTTCGTATCTATAGTAACCGGAACATCTGAGGAAGCTTTCACTTTAGGGATTGAGATAACAAGGATAGAGGAAGTAGGAGAAGAATTCCCAATCTTAAGAACCCACGTCAATATTGGCCTAGGAAGTGGTATCTTGTCAGGAGGAGTTTGAGATGCAAGGACAGGCCCATCCAAGCATGTTTCTAATGTATAACCAAACGATTGACAAGAAGTGCAAATATCTGACTTCCATTTGTACTGAACGTCAACTTCCACATCATATCCTTTAGCTAATCTGACTTTCAACTTTGATGACAATGGCTTAGCAGAAGAATTTCTATCAAAGCTCTAGCACACAATAAACTCTTATAGGCCTTAGTACTAGTATTAAAACATTTGAGATCGCATATGAGACTAGCATGCCAACTCAGTCCAATCAAGGGCAATAAGACAAACAGAATATGAGTAAAGGTGGCCCAAACTGAAATAGAGAGAACCTGCTCCCTAGCTTTGTCCATCCAAGACTACACAGTGTAATAATAAAAGGTTTCCCCTCAATGACGATTATTGGTCTCAAGAGCTCTAAGTCTATCTTCCTTTTAGCAAATTTGAAGTAGAACATGGTGTTGAAATATTGGAATTGGAGACTATCTTTCAATTTCCAAATGCATTTGCATTGATCTCGAACATCTTTATATGGAGGGGAGGAATCCAAGAAAAACCGACTAAGAACTCAAACCATCAAACTCAACTATGTTAAAGGTGCTAGGGGAGAAGGTACTAGCATTTTTTAGCAACGTCGTAAATGAAGTGGTCCACTTGTTTGGTGTAGGCATTTGAGTACATGAGTTTGGAATGGGCTGTGCATCTAAGCACTACTTTGCAGCAGCAGGGCCCAATGATGCATTTCCACGTATACCTCCTGTGCACGCCATGTTTTTGCCATTTTCTGTTTTCTTGGTAACAGCCGATCCTTCATTACAAGTAACAACCTCGACTTCATCAACATTTGATTCAGTTAAGTCATCAACCATAATCGAATTAGCAATAGAGAACCATTGTCCTTGCCTACCGACGGCCAACATTGAGGTCAAAAGGGTTTCGCCTACCTGATGTTGAAGACTAGAGATCGGAAGGGTCTTGGCTTGCGCTATTATCGAATACTCGAGCTCTACAAGAGGATTCGACTCAAGCTCCGATGCCTGGCGCAACTGAAGACGATTTGGAACAGATGTAGAGTGGGAATTAAACGTACGGCCCAACCTAGTTCCAAAGAGACTGGCGTACATGGACTTCGATGTGGGTGAGAATCGTGAAATGAATACTGGATGTGGTATAGGGATGATCGAGAAACGGGAGGTTAGAGAGTGGGCTAGAAGACATGATGAATAACGAGCTGCCATTATTGGAAACAAGTTTCCCTTAATTAACGTGACTTTGAACTCACTTACAAATATATTGTAATTATATATATTGCATATTATGTAAAAATAACAAATTTTGAAATAAATGAAAAAATAAAAGCAAACGTGCTTTAAATTAAAAGCCTGTTAATTTAAAAGTCCATAACTTAATCCTTAAAATATATTAGAACTTGAAATCAATTTTAGAAACTCTAATATAAATAGAAAACAACCCTAAAAAGCTTAGAGAAATATATTTAATTTAAATATCTTTTTTACACAATTTAAAGTTTCAAACAGAAAAGATAGCATTTTTGAAAATGCTATCTAAATAATTGGCAAAAGTTAAAAAGTATTTCAGAAGCCGATGAAGTAGGCTTGTCTATCTACAGGATTTAAGACTTTTTTCGAATAGGGATATGAGCAATGGAGCTTTAACCTATCGGCTTCACTCTTAACCGAGGGATAGTGTGAGATGAAAATATAAAAAAACGTAATAAGTATATGAGACTGATTTCCATAGGTGATCGTATTCATTATTATTGAATATGATCAAATTGTCGATTCAATCTTTAAGAGACCAGGATCGGTAAGTGTTTTACTTTATCGAAAACCACTATAAGATTGAGATACGTGTTTGATCACTTGAAAATGGATCTATTTGAGATGCTGGAATCTATGTATAGTTTCTAGATTTGTTCGAGATGTGGGAATGCAATTGGGGATTCACATTCTGTTTGAGTGATAAAGACTCGTGTGAGAGATGAATGTAGCCTTGACATTAGAAATTATAGAACATAGAGTAGGAGCATAGCGTGGGGTTTAACTAACCCACGATAGGATATTATAACTCCATATCTAGGGTATACTTATCGATGTTGTGCATGGAAGGTGATGATACATGGGATCATGTATTTAGATGTGGACCAACTATGTTTTCCATAATGGTATATTTATTTAGAGATATACGATGCTCGAAGGTAGTTTCCAACCCTTGTGTAGGGGATTGGCCTCGGTATATTAGGGGATGTCTCCATGCAAAATCCATTATGTGAACCTTCGATATCAGTTTTGATTGTACCCTCTAATTTATCTTTAAATGTATTCAATGTAACCACTTCGACTATGGTATATATTTATATTCTATACCCTAGAAATTATCTATTGTATCACCTTATATACTTATTAGAGGGTGGTCTTTTTGAGGGGATAACTGTTATGACATTCCATGCGGTCTCAAAAGTATTTTATATGTTGATCACATATTTCTTGAGTTTCTAATACCAGACTTATGTTTGACACATGTTTTTTGTTTTCATTAAATTCATCGTATGCTCTCTCGAGTAGTTTGAGAAAAGTAGGTTTGCATTGATGTTCTTTGGAGCTCAAGGAAACGATTTGGAGGTTTCACCTACTGCAATATTCTTATTTCCACTGCATTACTATGTTGTACATATCCACATTTGTGTGGACAAGTTGTTATAACTGTCCAGGCTGATGATAATATTTAGAATTTCAACTCTAGAATATTATACATATTATAGTGAAATCTATTACTATATTCTGATATTATATGTTATCGTTTCGCTTTGAGATTCTAACATTGTGTTCTCTTCTTTCTTGTTCTGTTTTTATTTTATTTTACCCTAACAATTCATCTTTTCGACACTTGAATGCTCGGCACAAGAATACCGTGGATATATTAGTGTCGACTTTCGGAGGTCAAAAATGTATATCGTTACAGTTGAGAGCTTAAAGTTAAGCGAGAACCCCAGCTTTGGTGGAGTATGACTCACTAAGAGGTAGGGTAATGGAATGCCTTGGCATGAGTTGAGTGTATTATACATATGAGAGCGTATTTGTATTTGTTATAAACGTATGCCTTAATGATAATTGCAAATATGAATACTAAAGATCTTATATAAGGTAACTTATATAAGTGTGAACTGTTAAGTATAGTACAATTAGTGTAGGGATTAATGATGTTCATTCATTACCCCTCATTAATTTTTTTAGCCATGCTCAGCCAGTTTATGAGCACCGCTATCCTTTGTAGACTGATTTAATACGCTCGACCAGTTTATGAGCATTATTATCATTTATACATGCATTGAACCGAACACCTTGTGAATTAATTTTTACAGTTTGACTCTGAGGCGTTCTGTAAAAATGTTGGATTAAAAGTTATATTAAGTAAGAGATGTTTATTTTAATCTAAAGGGAAGATATTTTGGAAATATTCATTTACGAAAGAATTTATATAACAAAATGATTTTATATAAGTATTATTTATAAAATACAATTTATAAATGAAGAGGTTCTAAACTAAGAATTTGAGAACTTAAATCCTGACGTTATTGAAAATGTTTTTCAAGATTCTGGAAAGTAATAATAATATTACCTGAAAGTATATATTTGGAAAATTAGTTTATAAAATTGAGATCATGATACTTAGTAATATTTATGAAGTATCATCGGCATTCATTTTCGGGGTTTTATATGGGCGATGCTACAAGAGCAGTTTGCCTCAAAAGTTGTTTGGTAAAATAGATTTTGATTTGATAGCAGAAGTTGATTTACTATACAAAAGATATATGCATATATTATTATTCAACCGATTTGAAATAAAATCCGGATGTTTAGCTCTGAAGTTTTCTATAAAGATTTTGGAATAAGCTTTCTGTATGGTAAATTTTTTATATACACACTATGAAGGGGGTCCAAGTGGTAGTGGCATAGCTTAAAAGATGTTGGAACTTGTCATGTTTCCCCTTTTTAGGTAAAGCGTGTTTAATAAAATAAGTAAAATTTTGATAAGTTATTTTATGAACACATTTATCTTATGCATTATGATTTTATGGTACATTTATTACGTTATGATATGATGTTTTGCAGTATTAATATGTTAAAATGAAATGGGACTTTTCTATGGTTTTGGATAGTTAGAAACTTCCGAACATTATAGAACTAAAAACTAAGTGTTTTTGTGAAAATAAAAGGTTGAGTTTTACAACTCTTGAATTGAAATGGTAGTGAGTTAAAACAAGTTTTAAATTTATTGAACATTCTTGTAAAGTTAAATGAATTTGATGTTTTTGTATATATTCTTAGGATGTAGTGGAGTATTATATGAATATGAACTTAAGTTATAAAAGGTTTATAAGCTTAAAGTTGTGTTTTTATGAAATGCTTCATAAATGATTTTAGTATTGAATGATATACCGTTTGGATAAATGAATGTGATAAAAAGTACTAGTGTAGTTAAGAAACTAATAGGATAAATATCTAAGTGAATGTAGATCCTTTTAATCGCATGATTGTTCTTGATCCAGTATTCGAGTACATGATTTCGAGGTGATTTACACCGGTCCGAATAAGGACTTTTTACTCGATTCTTAACGGAAAACACTTGATGTTGATTCTAGATATAATCACAAAGTTTTCCATCATAGTATATGGCTATACAAGAAGAACAATGGTTTCTAATCAAGGAACCTGGCCAGAGTCCATACTAAAGAGATCAGGTGATCTATATAAGTTTGGAAGTGGAATTTATGTGATCAAGCAATTGATCAGATCAGATATAACATACGGATGGCCCATGTACATCGTACTGGCTTTATATATTTGCTTATGTTTTGTTGGTTGATGGTGAGTTTAGGGATGACTCTTTGATTTGTTATGAGGTTTTATGAGCCGTTGACTAAGTAATGACTTGAGGCTGTTGAGCCTAAGATAGCTTAATAGATTATTTATCGTCCTTATATGATAAGGGGTTTTTTTGAACTTAGGTAAACTGTGAGCTATGTTTGCTAGTAATTTTGAATATTATGAGTATTGTTGTGTGATTGTTTCTTTTTGTCGCTCGTGTTGGAATTTTGAGGATGAAATTTTCTAAGTCGGATCTTTATGTGTTTGAAGATGGTAGAATTATTCTTGAGTTTGGTTGTGCTTGAACATCTGTTTGACTTGGATCTAACTGAGTTATCTCACTATCTTATTTGTATATAGTGTGTCTATATGTTATGTACTTCAAATATAAAGTTAAACTAACATTAACTGAGTAAAATTATAAATTTTGGACCTCTCTTACTTTTGAAAGCAAACGACAACTTTGGACCTCTCTTACTTTGGATCTAAGTAAAATTATAAACTTTGTAGCCTTGACTTGATATTTAAATGAATTTTTGAGTTATGTGTTGAAGTGAAGTATGTTTGAAATTTTTTAAAGCGAGAATAGTCGCTATAAGTGCACTTCGATACCCCTTAACTTTAACTTGTGTAAAGTGAAGATTTATGAACTTAGCTTGGAATGATTTGGTTTGGTTGTTCTCTACACATATTTTTGTATATAGGATAGTAAAGAAATTGTTTGGAAAGATATAAAAATTATGAACCAAAGTTGCAAACTTTTATACAGAAGGTCGTTATATGAGCACTTTGAAATGCCCTATTTTCGGGAATTTTTTTGAATAAATTGGAAGGTATTCTTTAGGGTTTCTTTCTATGGTTTTTAAATACGCTAAGGTTATTACTTACTATAAAAATTTTAACTCTTAAATTATTTGTCTAAGTGGTTAAAAATGGTCACAAAGATCGTACTTTTTTATGTTGATTCTTTAACAAGGACTTTTAACACCATTTATAAATGCGATAGAAGTTGCTTATGGTTTTAAATGTTTAAAAATGATACTTAAATTTGGTATTTTTTCCTAACATTTTTAGGGATTTTTTCTAACATATTTTTCCATGTTTTAAAATTGATTTGAAGTTTAAATATATTTTTAATATTTATTTGTTAATTTTGGAAGTAAAGTGATTTTAAATTATAAAACATGTTTCCATCAAATTATAAGTTAGTTATTTTCAAGTAATATTTTACTTAGACATTTAAAACCTATTATAAGTATTTTAAAAACTATATGCATGTGTGTATATATATATATAAGTTTCAAAAAAGTAAAAAACAATGCTTAACACTAGAATAATGTGGTAGACTTCTCTATTTGTGAGTGTTAATACCAATGTTCGAGTACGGATAGTAGCAATAGTGATTTAACTTACCGGCTTCCCTTTTGATCGAGCCCTTTTGATCGAGGAATAGTTAAGTTGGAATGTCGAAAACATGTTAATCTTATTGTTTGCCTAGTTGTTTGAAAAAGGAAATTAATTATGCTTAACACTAAAAGCAAACGAAGTAGCTTATCTATATGTTCGAGTTAAGGTTGATGTTCGAGTAAGGATGGAAACAATAATGATCTAATCTACCGGCTTCCCTCTTGATCGAGGAATAGTTAAGTCGAGAATGTCGAAAACATGTTAATCGTGTTGCTTCCTTACTTGTTTATGAAAGTCGTTAATACTATACTTATCGCTAAAATCCAACGAGATAGATTTATCCATCTACGAAATTCAAGAATGAAGTGTCTAGGCAAGCCTTTGATATTAACCAGTGCTCTAACTTACTTGGATACACCCTTAAATAAGGGATAGTGTAACGACCCAGAATTTTCGATCCCGAAAATTCTAGATAGTTAAGGAAAGAAGAAAGAGATAGAATAAGAAGAAGAAGAACACCACAAAGATTCTCACATTCGCAGCGGATGAAAATATAATATCAAATAATAACAGTTTACAAATGAATTATGTATCTGTCAAATACATTTATAATACATCAGAGTTACACATATATACAAACACCGAATATACACAATCATCATGTCTCAGATATACAACAATATAATACAACGGAAACACTCCATATGTTCTTGCCATCCAGCTCGCCTCCTGAGCTCCAGAACGTCCTTACTTGAAAATCTATAATACTCGGTCTGGCCCGAGAATTACATCAAAGTAACACCCGGGTCAGGCTGGAAACCAGCGTGAGTAAACCCATCTAACATGGAATACAAAGCATACAACTTATATAAAACCCGGGGTAACTCGTATCAACTTACAAATTCATAATTTGTTATAGACGTCACTTATTTCACATATCAATTTTCTAAGTATCAAAATTTAGATTAAATAGTCCAATTCACTTAAATCATTTCATTTCGGCCTATTGATTTTACATATCAATCTATAAAAAAATTCGAAGTGGTTTCGGGTATTTTCTAATACTCGACCCCGGTCTCTTCGAGTCTCATTCAGGGCATCCAATACCATTCAATCATCCATAAGCAAGCTTGATCACTTTCAAATTAATTTAATTAATTCTAATTGAATTACTAACCTCAATCACTTAGATTCCTTCATTTAACATTAATTAATTTCAAATCAATTAATTAATCATCCCTTAATTACCCATCTTAATTAATCACCCTGGATTAATTATCCTTCAATTACATTCATGTAATTATCTTTAATTAATTACACAAATTAATTATTCTTAACCAAAAACAGTAATTAATCTTTAATTACTTCACAAATTAACTATCTATAATTAATTACATTAATCCTTAATTACTTATATTAATTAATTTCTCATATATCACTTATTATTGTTAAATAAATCTTAATTAATCAATCTTTAATTACATCATTGATTATATAAATTAATGATTTCTAATTACATTTCCATTTATCCTAATCTAATTTAATTACATTAAGTGATTAATCATTAATTAAACCACAAATATTTATCACTTCTGATTAATCTCAACCAGTAATTAACTACCTTTTTATTTACTTCTTTAAATAAATTAATTGCTCATTTTATAAAAGAAGTTTAAAGGAATTTAAAACCAAATTTATTTTTAAATTCAATATTCCAATTATCAATATAATTCACCATAGAATATCAAATATTCATAACACGGAATATTAAACAGTCTAAATTTTTTTTGAGGAATCCAGTTGGATCCCTCCGACCTGTTTCCCTGCATCCACAGATGTTAGCACAATACCAATTCCAATTCAAGGTGGAATATCGTGGTATATGAGATTTATAATATCATCCGCTATTATGCGGCGCATAGGGTCTCATCCGCTATAAAATGCGGAAAATCAATCACCTCAAATTATACTATATATGTACTACTATATATAATATAGCACATCAAATCAATTCAATCATCCAACCAATTATTTAAATTTAACCATTTAAATTTAAATTAAAATCCAGATGAGTGAGATTAACTCACTTTTGATTTTTAATTGCAACCCATTTCCATCTCGGCTATCTTCATACGATTTCAGACCTTGCATAAATATTATATAAATTAATTAACACTTGAGTTTTAAATCAAACAATTTATTATCATTCACTTATTTAATTTAACTTATAATTTGACTTAAATTCTTAAACTAAAAATTACCTTAAACCAATTATTTTTAGTCCAAAAATTAAATAAGTTAATTGAAACAGTTTAACCACCACATCCATCATTTTTCATTTAAATCCTTATATTTTTTAAAATCCATAGTAACTTCTGCTACCTAAATATGTATATACATTATATAAATTCATATAAACTCTATAGCATTCAAAATCCTATGTTTTTATTCCTTGTTCATATCTATATTTTTGTTTAAACCTTATAAAAACAGAACTGTTTGGAAGTCACAACTTTAAACTCACTGTTTTCAAAATCTACCTTACTGTATATACATAAACTTAAAGTCCTAAGAGAACAAACTGTTCTATAAACTTAGTGTTGCGTTCACTTCCTGTTTTAACCCTCATATTTCTATATATATATATATATATATATATATTTAATTATGCGATAATAATTTAGGTAAAAGATTACCTCAGAAACCCTCCAGTGTCAACCGATCCCATCGATCGCTCGCCTCCCATAGCGCCTCCGCGTTGCCTAAAACCCTCCACTCACCTCAAATCACGCGTGTGCTCCCCTGACATCGAGCACCTCGCCTCGAATTGATAACCTTAGCTCAATCCAAAGTCGAGCACGAAAATCGAGGCTGCCGCTACAACAAACCCCCAGTCGCGAGTGAACCCTAGCCACGGCCTTCAATGCCGCCGCGCCCATCTCCTGACGAAACCTTTTGCTATCGCGAAACTCGACACGAACCCATGGCCACTTCGACCCCTCCTTCTCGCGTATGAGTTTGCCTTCGCGTTCGAACGCGGCCTTTTTTTTGTTTTGTTGAGGATTCGGCCGTTGATGAGGAAGAACGAGCACTGCTTGAATAGATTTAGGAGGAGACGAAGATTTAAATTGATCTGGTTTGTTTCTTTTTTTTTAAAAGGGAAGTTGCGACCATTCTTGCGTGAATGATTTCAAATTTTAAAGTAATGAATCCAACACCGTGATATACTGGAAGAGGGGGAAAGATGTGATGTTGAAAAGGAGTTCGCATGCTTAAGAGAAGCTGTAGTGATTTCAGAGGAGACAAAGGCTGCTAAGGAGAAAAAGTTTGATGTGCTATAAATTCAACTGAATTTGACCAGGATAAAAATATAGTTTAAATTTAAATTCAAGTTGTCTCGATTAACGCAGCTTAAAACTGCGAACCCTCTACCATGGCGTGCCGCCAGGTGTTTATAATGTTATACCCCTATTCCGAATACAATGGAAAAGATTTCAAGCCCTAATTCTATCGTATGGAGAAGATAGTTTTTTGAACCCAGTTATTATATTAAATTTCGATAAAATTTCAACGGTTTATATATCGTATGCTCGCACAACAACTCCAATCAGTAGAAATTTGAAATCCGATAATAATACAATATTACGGATCCAATGACACTGGTTTCGTCGAATTCCGAGACTGTGCCTCGGAAGGTTATTTTTAAATTCAATTTAAACGATAAAATTTAAAAACTGAACAAATCAGTGTTAAATTCAATTTTAAAGCTTTTATTATCCTCAACACTATCAATAAAAATTTTACAAGTCTTCAAATTATTTTTAACAGGCTTAAAACTCCAGATTCAACATTTTACCCAACTTCAAATTATTAAATTCAATAAATTCAATCGCCAAATTCAAACTGATATTTAAAATCCAAACTAAACTGTCTTGCAAATAATTAAAATTAATTAAATATTCCAATTTCAAATGCCTAAAAATTTCGGGTCGTCGCATTCCTCCCCCCCTTAAAAGAATTTCGTCCCCGAAATTACTAGTTAGGAAGAATGGTCCAATGCCCGTTACTATTTTTCCAAAACCAAATAGTTTTATCAACTTGCCATACCCTATCTTTTATTAAAGACCCACTATTACTTCAACCAACTTTCCAAAACCTTTCATAGTTTCCAACAGCATTATTTACTCTACTTATTCAAATTTAAATTTAAATTCAATTTTAAATTATCGCAACTTTCTCAAAAAATTTCTAACACTCTAAATTTTCGAAAAATTTCGCCAGCGTCTCCTTTGTGCGGCTAGCTCGGTACAACTACATAATGCCTCTACGGGCTCCCAAATTCCAAAAGAAAATAAAAAGCCAAGTGGCTAGATCAAAAATCCAATCAAATTTCGTACAGGAATTTAAACACATACCTTTTTGTGGAGCAATTCAAATTTATCTTCTGAAATCAAAACTAATTTTCCTTTCCCTTTATAATACTTGCATATCATACTTAGCAATAATATCCAATCATAGCTTTTAAAATCATTTTATACGTTTCCTTACAGAAGTTTTCATATCTACTTCTATTCAAATTAGTTTTCCCCATTTCCATATGAATTCAATTTATCTTCAATTCTGAATACTGAATTTTATCTTCCATTTATAATTGATTCATATCATTATTTTAAATTAGTTTCATCCATTAAGTTATTTCAATTTTCAATTTGAAATCGTTTTGTCGCTAACAAAAATTTTCCCAAAAAATTTCTAACTCCCAAAATTTTTAGAAATTTTGGCAGAGTCTCCTTTGTACGGAGGAGCTTTTGCAATTTGACAAGAGATATAAATATATATACATCGACCCATACTGTCGGAAAAACAAAAACAGTTCATATTTTCTATTTCTATTGCGTAGACGTACCTTTATTTAGCATTTTTTAAGCAAGTAGCTTATTATTTTAGCAATTGGCGCAACCAAATCCAGTCAAACGGCTTCTCGGTATCTGTACTTACTCAATTCAAACATGTAAGTACTAAATATATGAAATTTATTAACATTTCACTTACTTTCAATAACTAAACATACGCATTTCATAAGCAACATGCACCAACACTTCCCATAAGCGATTTATATGATTTTAAAGCTAATTCAATTGCTTTCAACCAATTCATATGCCATTTCATTCAATTTTAATGGTTTACAACTCAATTTCTTACATTCAATTTATTTTTAATCCAAACAAGCTCATAATCAATTCAATTGATCTTAAAATCAATTTATTTAATCTCTATCAACTCATAGAAATTTAATTACCTTCGTTTACGTCAAACGACAATTCATTCTATGCAATTTGATGATATCCATGTGAATAAATAATTACTTAAATTTTATAAACAATTTAAATTGATTCCGACTCAATTTTATTTAATTTAATTCCATTTTAATTTATTCACAACCATTTTATTTAGCTCGACACATTCCGTGCTTGTGTACTACTAACCATTCCCAAATTAATTCAACCCATGCAATGGTCTACCCTTCCTACTTGAAGTCGAGCTTCTATAAATTTTAAACTTATGTTAATTTTCTTTAATTTAGTCCAATTTTAAAACTTGAGCTCACTTCATTTACAAAATAAATTTTCCTTTTCAATTTAACTAGGTTCCTTTTCAATCAAAACTCATTTCAATTTACAAATTTATTTGATTAGTTCTTTTGTTTCGTTCATTACAAATTTTAATTTCCAAATTCAATTCATTCATGACTCATTTAATTAATTACAAGATCATTTTCAATTTATTTCTACTTTCTTGAACTTTATTTGCAACTCCCACTATTCCTGTTTCAACCTAACTTTCTTTTATTCGACAATATTTCAATTGTATTCAATTTACTAACAATTCAAATCAAATTTAATTTATAACTCAAGTTTTCATTTCAATTCTTTTAACTTACTTCAAATCCAACTCATTATTATTAACTTACAATCCATTTATTTAAGCGAATTAAATTTTATTAACATACTCTATCAAATAATTTATTTAGCTAATTAACTTACTTCCAACTTTTATATCAATATTCGATTTTATTACAAAAATCACTTCATTAAATTTTCCTGAGTTAATTTTTTTTCATAATTTCAGTTTGGATTTCTTTCATTTTCCAAAATTCTAACATTTTTATCTAAAATTTTTAGAAATACTTTTAAATTCACATAATACTATTAAAAAAGGTTTTCATAAAAATATTTCTTATAACTCGATGTCTCAACCAGTCCATCATTGTTCTCACAAAAATTCAGTCATACGTTGATCAGACGTAGGACTGAAAATCTATAAGTGCTTGGTAAACCCGTTTCAACACCCAGTGAAAATACTTGGGAAAATAATTTTATTGAAAATATAGAAACAGTTTTTGAAAATAGAGGAAATATCTTTGGTGAGAATGCTCTGGAAATCATCACCCTCATCCATGGTCGCGTTACATCCTGGGTTACGTTGCCATCGCAGCAAAAGTCCATATAACTGTAGGCACTCCACGCCCCTCGATTACGCTATGGAACCCACAACAGATCGCAGTTACATTTCAGGGTTACGTTGCCATCACAGCAAAAGTCCATGTAACTGTAGGCATCAGCGCCCTCGATTTTCACTGTCAAAAATGAAACTTCTCCACTGCCACATAAGTCGCAGTCTACCGATGTAAAATCAAACACAGACTGTTGGCTCTCAGCAACACACACGACTTTCGCTATGTTACCATAGGTCGCAGTCTACCGATATAAAATCAAACGTAGACCGTTGGCTCTCAGTGGCACACGCGACCTTCGCTATGGTCTGCAGTAGATCGTAGTGACATCGAGTTACACTGTCGTCACAGCATAACCCAAATGCCTCTGTAGGCATCAACGCCCTCGACTTTCGCTACACACTATTCGTAATCCTTAGGAACCAGTTTTGTCCGGACTCCTCACAGGATCAACTTTAGAACCCCTCCTTAGGGTTCAAGGCAGTACCACCCGGTGGCACTCTTAAGAAGTTCATTTCAAGGAAGCGCCTTTTCCCAGAGCCATTATCAAAACACTTTATATTATACACATATAGTATCTTCCAAATCATACACCTAGTACGAATCTCATATAAATCTCCTTTTCTCAAAATCAACTATCCCAAAATCGATAATTCTCAAACTAGGCTTTACAAATTCCAATATTGATTTTACCCAAAAATCAAAAGCCTTTCCAAATCCAAAGGTTCACAAAACCTTTTTCCAAAATCCTCATAAGATCCTATATATATATATATATAGATATATATAATTTTTTTGAAAACTGTGGATCATTTCAAACTTGTATAAAACTCCTTTTATACTTCAAATATTTTTAAAAATCCTTTCCTTCCGGCAATATATTCAACAAGGGGAGATTTATCTTATATAACTTTGTTTATTCCAAATCAAATATTCAAATTTGATTACTCGATAAAGTCACTTTTATCATAGAAATTTCCAATATCAGTTTCATTCAAACTTGTACAATGTACATATATCATCCGTACGCTATATTAATCTGATCGCTCACTCGATCACACAAATCCACTTTCGAACTAGTATCGTCCACCCGACTTCCTAGTGCGGACTCAGATCTGGTTTCTTGATCAGAAACCGTCATTCTCCTTGCATAGCCATAACTATGATAAAGAATATCCAGAACCAATCAACAATCCATATCCAGGTCTCCGTTGAAAATCAAGTGAAAAATCCCAACTCGGATCGATATAACTATCTCGAAATTCTGTGCTCGAATCTGGATCAAATCACTATGCGAATAGAATAATATATGTACATCCTACGTATTTAACTTCATTGATTATTAGCCAAATCAATTTCCTTTCTATTCATCCTCACTTTGATTTTATTCACTTATCCACATTTGCCTTAATCCCCATTTGGATTATCACTTCAATTCTTATCTCAGTTGGGTATTTAATCAATAACAGTTTGAACTCCGACCAGTTTATATTTAGAAAATAGCTTGAAAATTTTAAAAATAGATAAGTAGTTGAAAAATAATTATTAGTTCACAAAATAGCTGTAAAATAGTTAACTAATTGTAAAATAGTTGGAAAATAGTTAAATAGTTTCAGAAATTTTAGACAATTGCAAAATAGTTGTAAAATGGTAATTAATTTGTAAAATAGTTGAAAAATAGTAATTAGTTTATAAAACAGTTGAAAAATTGTTAAATAGTTCCAAAAATAATTGTAAAACAAATATAAAATAACTTGGCTTTAAAAAAAGAAGGTTGCATATATTAAATAGCTTCGAAAAATAAGTTTATATTAAAACAATTTATTCTAAAAACAGACCAGAGCCAAACTGTTCAATTTCCAAATCTTCATTCTCATCAATTCAATTTAAATTCCACTTCCATTTAAATTGACTCTATTCCAATATAAATAACTTCAATTTCCATTGAAATTGATTTAACCCCAATTCAAGTTGAATTAATCTTGATTTTTTTCCAAATTCAAATCAAATTCCATTTGATTTTAAACCTATTCAACTTTAATTACAATTCCAAATTATTCCAATCAATTTGGACCAATATCAATTGAACCCACTTTTCAAATCATTTCAATTCAATCCAATTCAAATTTTCCATTAAAATTTTTAAACTTATACATCTTCCATCACAAATCCAATTAATTCAAATCAGATTCAATTTGGACGAATTCAATTCAAATTTCAAATTTAAACCATCTCGAATTGTATAAATTTGAGTTAAATTTTTAAATGTTGATTTAATCCTTTAAATCAAATCAACTTATCTCTTTAAACCATTTAATTCTGAATCCATTTCAAACTTATCTTCATTTAATTTTAATTTGGTTGTATTTCTATCACCACTTAATTCTCGTTATTAAATTTTCAAATAATATAACAACCAATTACCTTAACATTTATTAGTAAGAAATATTGCTTTATATATCAAAATATATTCTTATATAAAATCATTGAAAACCTTTATATAAGAAAATAACAAGTACGCGCTCATATATATAAACACACACACACACACACTCAACTCATTCTAGAGTACTATGGACTCTATTTAATGAGTAATCCTCACCAGAGCCAAGGTCTTGCTTAACCTTTCAGCTCTGATACCAACTATAACAACCCGGAATTTTTGATCCCGAAATTCCAGATAGTTAGGGAAAGAAGAAAGAGATAGAAGAAGAAGAAGAACACCACAAAGATTCTCACCTGTGTAGTTAATGCCCCGCTATTGCCCCGCTATGAACCCGCTATATCTCATAGCGGATTTCTACGCTATGATTTTTCCATGTAGCCCCAAAATATAGCCTTTCCACTTTAAGTTCCGCTATTTCCGCTCTATCCCGTTATTTCCGCTATATTCCGCTATATCTTCTTTAACAAAATGAATTAAAAAATTGTATTTATACATTATAAAAATTACGAAACTAATTTATTTGATTTAATTTTTAATATATTTTCAGAAATGAAAATACTCAAATATTCTACTAAATTCAATTATGTTATATATAACAGTTTTACGTTTATTTAAAGTATATTTGCACATGTTTTTATTTAAAACTATTTATGTATTAATTATAATTCAATTGAATGATAATTTTTCATTTAATTACCATTTATATATTTGTAAAAACATTAAGTACGGGTTTTACATGCTATTTTAGAGCCATCCGCTATATCCTGTTATATCCTCGCTGTATCTCCGCTTTGACTTTTTGCACCTCCAATGCTTTAAATCTGCCGAGTGCATTAACTGCACAGATTCTCACATTCGCAGCGGATGAAAATATAATATCAAATAATAACAGTTTACAAAAGAATTCTGTATCTGTCAAATACATTTATAATACATCGGAGTTACATATATATACAGACACTGTATATACACAATCATCATGTCTCAGATATACAACAATATAATACAGCGAAAACACTCCATACGTTCTTGCCATCCAACTCGCCTCCTGAGCTCCAGAATGTCCTTACTTGAAAATATGTAATACTCGGTCTAACCCGAGCATTACATCAAAGTAACACCCGGGTCAGGCTGGAGACCAACGTGAGTAAACCCATCTAACATGGAATACAAAGCATACAACTTATATAAAACCCGGGGTAACTTGTATCAATTTAAAAATTCACAATTTGTTATAGACATCACTTATTTCACACATCAATTTTCTAAGTATTAAAATTTGGATTAAATAGTCCAATTCACTTAAATAATTTCATTCCGGCCTATTGATTTCACATATTAATCTATAAAAAAAATTCGAAGTGGTTTTGGGTATTTTCTAATACCCAATCCCGATCTCTTCGAGTCTCATTCAAGGCATCTAGTACCATTCAATCATCCATAAGCAAACTTGATCACTTTCAAATTAATTTAATTAATTCTTATTGAATTACTAACATCAATCGCTTAGATTCCTTCATTTAACATTAATTAATTTCAAATCAATTAATTAATCATCCCTTAGTTACCCATCTTAATTAATCACTATGGATTAATTATCCTTCAATTACATTCAAATAATTATCTTTAATTAATTACACAAATTAATTATTCTTAACCAAAAACAGTAATTAATCTTTAATTACTTCACAAATTAATTATCTATAATTAATTACATTAATCCTTAATTACTTATATTAATTAATTTCTTATATATCACTTATTATTGATAAATAAATCTTAATTAATCAATCTTTAATTACATCATTGATTATATAAATTAATGATTTCTAATTATGTTTCCATTTATCCTAATCTAATTTAATTACATTAAGTGATTAATCATTAATTAAATCAAAAATATTAATCACTTCTGATTAATCTCAACCAGTAATTAACTACCTTTTCATTTACTTCTTTAAATAAATTAATTGCTCATTTTATAAAAGAAGTTTAAAGGAATTTAAAACCAAATTTATTTTTAAATTCAATATTCCAATTATCAATATAATTCATCATAGAATATCAAATATTCATAACACAGAATATTGACAGTCTAGAAAAAATTTGAGGAATCTAGTTGGATCCCTCCGACCTGTTTCCCTGCATCCACAGATGTTAACACAATACCAATTCCACTTCAAGGTGGAATATCGTGGTATATGAGATTTATAATATCATCTGCTATTATGCGGCGCATAGGGTCTCATCTGCTATAAAATGTGGGAAATCAATCACCCCAATTTATACTATATATATATACACACACACACACTACTATATATAATATAGCACATCAAATCAATTCAATCATCCAATCAATTATTTAAATTTAACCATTTAAATTTAAATTAAAATCCAGATGAGTAGATTAACCCACCTTTGATTTTTAATTGCAACCCATTTCCATCTCGACTATCTTCATACGATTTCAGACCTTGCATAAATATTATATAAATTAATTAACACTTGAGTTTTAAATCAAACAATTTATTATAATTCACTTATTTAATTTAACTTATAATTTGACTTAAATTCTTAAACTAAAAATTACCTTAAACCAGTTATTTTTAGTCCAAAAATTAAATAAGTTAATTGAAACAGTTTAACTACCACATCCATCATCATTTTTCATTTAAATCCTTATATTTTTCAAAATCTGTAGTAACTTCTGTTACCTAAATATGTATATACATTATATAAATTCATATAAACTCTATAGCATTTAAAATCCTATGTTTTTCTTTCTTGTTCACATCTATATTTCTGTTTAAACCTTATAAAAACAAAACTGTTTGGAAATCAGAACTTTAAACTCACTGTTTTCAAAATCTACCTTACTGTATATACATAAACTTAAAGTCCTAGGAGAACAAACTGTTCTATAAACTTAGTGTTTCATTCACTTCCTGTTTTAACCCACATATTTCTATATATATTTTTCTAATTATGCGATAATAATTTAGGTAAAAGATTACCTTAGAAACCCTCCAGTGTCGACCGATCCCATCGATCGCTCGCCCGCCTCCCATCGCGCCTCCGCGTTGCCTAAAGCCCTCCACTCACCTCAAATCACGCGCGTGCTCCCTTGACATCGAGCACCTCACCTTGAATTGATAACTCTAGCTCAATCCAAAGTCGAGCACGAAATTGAGGTTGCTACTACAACGAACACCCAGTCGCGAGTGAACCCTAGCCACGGCCTTCAATGCCGCCGCGCCTATCTCCTGACGAAACCTTTTGCTATCGTGAAACTTGACACGAACCCATGGCCACTTCGACCCCTCCTCCTCGCGTACGAGTTTGCCTTCGCGTTCGAACGCGACCCTTTTTTCGTTGGGGAATCGGCCATTGATGAGGAAGAACGAGCACTGCTCGAGTAGATTTAGGAGGAGACGAAGATTTAAATTGAACTGGTTTGTTTCTTTTTTTTCAAAAGGGAAGTTGCGGCCATTCTTGCTTGAATGATTTCAAATTTTAAAGTAATGAATCCAGCAGCGTGATATACTGGAAGAGGGGGCAAGATGTGATGTTGAAAAGGAGTTCGCGTGCTTAAGAGAAGCTGCAGTGATTTCAGAGGAGACAAAGGCTGCTGAGGAGAAAAAGTTTGATGTGCTATAAATTCAACTGAATTTGACCAGGATAAAAATATAGTTTAAATTTAAATTCAAATTGTCTCGATTAACGCAGCTTAAAACTACAAACCCCTATCGAGGCGTGCCGCTAGGCGTTTATAATGTTATACCCCTATTCCGAACGCAATGGAAAAGATTTCGAGCCCTAATTCGATCGTATTGAGAAGATAGCTTTTTGAACCCAGTTATTATATTAAATTTCGATAAAATTTCAGCGCGTTTATATATCGTATGCTCACACAACAACTCCAATCACTGCGAAACTTAAAATCCGATAATAAGACAATATTACGGATCCAATGACACTGGTTTCATCGAATTCCGAGACCGTGCCTCGGAATGTTATTTTTAAATTCAATTTAAACGATAAAATTTCAAAACTGAACAAATCAGTGTTAAATTCAATTTTAAAACTTTATTATCCTCAACACTATCAATATAAATTTTACAAGCCTTCAAATTATTTTTAACAGGCTTAAAACTCCAGATTCAACATTTTACCCAACTTCAAATTATTAAATTCAATAAATTCAATCGCCAAGTTCAAACTGATATTTGAAATCCAAACTAAACTATCTTGCAAATATTTAAAATTAATTAAATATTCCAATAATCATGATTTCTATAAACAATCTTTTTAACTGGACGGTCGATTTGTCGACCATCGAACTTAACTAAATATTAATTTAGATTTTTAAAAGAATGTTTTAAAGATAAACATAAGTGAAATGGTTTTAGATTTGTTGTGAAAATGTTTTGATAACATTCTTCTTTAGCCCTTTTTGATTATACTTAGAATGTAAATAAATCTTTAAAAATATTTTAAAGATAAGCATAAGTAGAACGGTTTTGGTGACAACGTTTAAGTAATATTAGTCTTAAACCTTTTTGAATGGATTTGTAAAAGTAATCTTTTAACGATTTGTGAATATACTTATACCATTTGTGATAACCATATAAATACTTTTTAAAGTATTGAGAGGGTACAAATGAATAGTAGAAATTGATAAATGATATTTTGTTAGATAAAAGAAGTTTTCTTATTTTTTAAATGGTACTTAGATATAACATGTCACTGAGACAATAAACCACAAATTATGTGTCAATAAATGTTCGAATCAAACTATACAAGTTTCGAATTTATGACATCCCACACCAAAATCGAATCAATTAACCAATGGAACGGTAGTGCTTGTTGATAAAAGAAGTTTGTAAAGAGGTTTTAATTAATAAAAGTTAATTAAACAAAAAGGGAATTAGAAGTCGTTTATGTGACTTAATCGTGCTTTGTATGGCTCGATTGCATGGACATGGCACACATCAAGAGAAGGGGCACTCCTTTTATGCCACAGTTGCTTATACTTGGTGTATTCATTTTTTATACTTTGAGTTCAATAGTTTGTGGGTCCCACTACAACTTGATCAGCCAATTACAGGGTGAGTGCTGATAGGAGCAACTCGTTACAGACGCCCTTGAAAACTATTAAAAGCAAAAAGCAAAATCTGTAATTATATGCGATTAACTAATTAATGCTAGAAAAGCAAAGGTCGTTCTATTAAGTAATGGCCTGAATGTTCATTCGCTGTTTGAAATTGAAAAGATAATTTGCTTGCAAAGAGATTTAAACATGGGTTGTTCTACATTGCATTTGCAGGTACTATGATTTGAAATGTATATTCTTATTTTAGATGATTACATTGGATTCTCTTTGAAATGCAGTGAACCAACACGGTAATTCTGGTAAATTGTTATTATTTTCCAAAAAATAAATTATGCTAAATAACTAAGACAAATAATGTACTAGTATAAATTCCGATCAATGCTGGATACTAATTTTCTAATATGGTTGGCGGGGAGATGGTGCTGAAGACGGATAAACGTGTCAGGTATAGAAGTTGTTATTTTCTTCTTACTTTAATTCTTATACTACCATGGATTTTGGAAATTGGAAATTGAAAAACGATGAAATTTCCAGAGGGTAACATACTTTTATTCGAAGCATTTTAGGAACAATTTTTCAGAAATGGGTAACTTTAGTACCATCAAGTTTGAAATTAGTTTTATCAGAAATGACTAATCTATGATTCAGAACCACTGTTAAACCCATTCAAGTTGCAAATTTTATATCTAATTTAGAGGCTAGCATATAATTTTGTGAATCAAAAACCAAAGTTTTGGTGTATTGACAGTGAAACAGCTACAAAAGCTGAATTTTAGGTTTGGTCAAGTGATTTTTAATTGTACATTATTTTTTCACTTAGTCTGAAATTTCCCACAAAGTAGTTTCAAAATTAATGTTTTTCTACTAGTGTACCTACCATTCAGTTTTATGAATTACCTTCTTATTTGAATTTTGGCGACGATCCTTTGGTCTATATAGAATTCTGCTACAATTGTTCAAGGTTTATAGATAATTTTCTTTCTATGATTAGAATCTTATCTAAAATTGGTAAAAGGTTTGCTTCTGCTAAAAATATGTTATTTCGTTTATGAAATCAGATTGATCAATGAGCTAAACTTATTCATAACCAAGTGCTTCAAATATCTTCATATCAAAAAGTGAAGTTTGAAGAGAATAAAACATCAATGGTTTATTTTGTAGGCCTAAACCAACTAAACAAAACCATTTATTTAGAAACATGGCATTGTGTGTTTGAGATATTTGGTAAAGCTTAACAAACATACTCTATATACTTTCACATTTATTTTGCATGTTGAAAATACATTATGTGGCATTTAACAAAGAAACATACAAGAAATCATTACTTAAATGATTTCCTTATCTGTTTGCTTTGTTGTCTCTCGACGTACCAATAACACCCAAATTTAATGCCAAATCGTTACAATCAACAGTGAAGTTTCTTCTGATGATACAATACATTCTATATACAAATAATGTAGGTTTCAGTCCGGTGAGAAGCATGGTGGGATTTACAGGGAGTTGAACTCATCTAACATCGATGATTTAAAGGTTTTTTCCGAGGACATTGAGCCATGGCACAAGAAAATATTAGACCCAAGTAGCGATATCAGATTGAAATGGAACTATGTTTTCCTACTCTCATGCCTTGTAGCATTAATTATTGATCCAATGTACTTTTATTCACCTAAAGTTTCATATGACAACAGTACGCCTTGTGTTTACCATGATCGAACATTGAATAAAAATGTCACTATTGTTCGAACGCTCTCTGATTTATTCTATGTACTGAATATTGTGGTAAAGTTTCGCACTGGTTATATTGCTTCGAGCTCTAGGATTCTTGGCAGGGGAGAGATTGTCAAGGATCCTTATAAAATTGCATTGAAATATCTGAAAAAAGAATTCTTCCTAGATTTATTTGTTGCTCTGCCGCTTCCCCAGGTACTAACTTTTTGATATGATTCTTTTTTGTTGTTGTTTTTGCACATCGTGTAAGCTTCTGATGGTTGAATATTATAGATGTATGCTTAATCATAAAAGACTTAGGGAAATTTCTTACTAATTTATGGCATGTACTTGCTTAATGCCAGAATGACAAGTTTGAAGAAAATATATGCAAGTGTGATTCCTATCTCATAAATGGCAATGATAGATCTCTAAAAAGCCACTATCATTTTACCTTTTACTTGTGGTCCATGATTTTTTTGTTTGATTATCATAATATCTGTGGGATTGCACTAACTATTTAACAGACTTAAAGAAATATGTACCAAAATTAGGGTCAAAATTTTACATCCAAGTTGACATCTAGCTTTTGCTTTTCCTATGAGAGTTGAATTATGGCTATTTGTTGTGAACTTTACACCTTTTTGTAAATTTTATCAAATGTCTTCTTTGATAGATTTAGTTAGTGCCTAAACATGATGGTATGACTTGAATGCTTTTGCTTTTATGTGTGCATTGAGGAAAACCAATAAAAGACTAATTAGAAGGAACATCCTGTATCTATTTGTAGATGATCATTTCCAGTACAGGATGAGATGGTGGTATCTTTTCAGTAAATTTAGTTGATAAAAGATTTTATGCACCATCTTTTAACAGCTAGCCCCAACAACGTAGAAGATTCTTTCAAATTAATTATAAGATGTTTGGAGAATATAATATAAAGACATAAAAATTTGTTTCAAAGATCTTTGGATTTGGAACCATGAGGATCTTTGGATTTGGAACCCCGTGTGTGTGTGTGGGGTGTTTTATTGCAAAATTGAATAATAAGTGGCAAGTAGTATGAACATACCTTTTTTCTTCTTATTATTGCTTAACATATTTGATTTGATTTGATTTTTTTTCGCTACAGATTGCAATCTGGTTACTAATACCAGCATTCAAAAACTATGCTTCAGGGTATAGCAATACAATCCTTGGCCTAGTAATTATGATCCAGTATCTACCAAGGTTATACCTTATATTTCCCCTCACTTACAAAATCATAGTTAGTGCCGTCACAAAAACAGCTTGGGTTGGAGCTGCTTGCAATCTGATAATCTATGTAATTGGCTGTCATGTATGCGATTACTGCTTTTTATTCAGTTATTAACTTCGATTTTCATTTTATTTATAGATTTCTATATAATTATACTAAAATTTTGAACTTCTTGTTACCACTTTCTTTAAATAGGTTTCTGGTGCTTCTTGGTATCTGTTAACAGCTGTTAGGCAGATAACTTGCTGGAAAGTAGAATGCAGTAATGAGGCAGATATTGGATGCACGTCAAAATTTCTAGATTGTAGTTACCCCAACACAGCATCTCAACAATTTTGGGCAAATAAAACGCAAGTTTTTTCAAACTGTGATGTTAGTAACACTAATAGCACTTTCAATTATGGCATATTTCGGTTCGGATTGAGCAATGCCGATACTTCAGCTGATTTCGTTAGGAGACTTTTCTTTGGCTTTTGGTGGGGCGTACAAAATTTGAGGTATGTCTAAAGCAAATATGCTTTGCATTTTATTTTTATTAACCATATATACTTGTTAATTTTAGTTTTTTACTTGTGAATATTTGTATTGACAATTAGAAACGCCTGTCTACCTTCTTTTTTTAGACAGTTAAAACACTTTTAGCTGTCGTTGTTGAATGGAAGATCAACTAGGCCAAGGGGCAGGATAATGAAATAATTTCATTTGGAAGTTGATTTAATTAAGGGAAGAATCAAAATATATTCTTCCCCTTAATAAAGCTTCTTAAGTTACATACTTACCCTTTCTCTCTCACTATTACATTCTTTCTTTCTGTTATCTCTTTTATCATCAATCCCTTGGCTCATTCGTCAAATTCTGTATTTTTAAAATCAATGAAACATTTGTTTCTTATTCATATCAATTTAACCTTTAATCTTAATCTCTAATCTCTATTATTATCTAATGTCTTGGAAGTAGAATATTAAAATTGTTAATGTGATTATTTATACATGGTTATATGGAAGTATATCAATTGTACGCACACACACACACACACACACTCTCTGTGTGTGTGTGTGTTTGTGTTTGAAATTGGATTTGTTATTGTTTGAATGATTAAATTTTCAAATTTTCAAATTATGAAATTTTGAAAATTATAATTTTGTTACTGATCAAGGATTTCAGAAATGCGTGGAAAGAAACTGTGAAAAGAAAGAAAAATGAATATTCAAAAGTAATTTCTGAGATATAAAAAGGACATCATGCTGGTGCAATTGGGAGTGAAAATAATTTATGATTTGATTTTTAATAAGATAAAATGAGGAAATAAGTATATAGATATTTTTTGTTGTCATAAATTGTTATTAATAGTAAGTACAAACACTCCCCTTATCATTTTTTTGTGGTTTTTAAATTCTTTCCATGTAAATTCACTTCCCTTATCCATTTCTATTATATTTTTAACAATCGCCCTTTTAGCGGAAGAAAAATACTTCTACTTCTTCGTTGTCACGGACACGGGGGCCTTAAGTGTTTCCACATCTTATCTTATATTGGTGTATTGATGCATAAATATGTTCAAGTTCTTTTTATAATAGCATTGTTTTGATTTTTCAATAATGTGATTCTGTAATATATATATTTTAGTTTCCTTCAGTTTCCATTTTAGTTTTGGAATTCTGACTTTTTTTTGTTTCTTGTGCTAGCTCATTTTGTCAAAATTTGACCGCCACCCTTTATGTGGGAGAAACAACATTTGCCATCCTCATTTCATTTTCAGGGATCGTGTTATTTGCACATTTGATTGGTAACATGCAGGTAACTAACAATTTATTCTTATCTTTGACTACTCTATGTTAGACGTCTAAAACTACTCAAAGTTAGACTTCTAAAGTCCATTTTAAATTTTATTTTTATACTGACATATGTCTAAATAAAAAGTTGTTTAAAACATTGCACGAGACCTAGCCTTCAGTAGATCTGCAATAAACTTATGCTATCCTATATGACAATAGTCATGCCACATAAATTCTGAAGCACTTAACAAGATAATTGCATTGAATATGATGTTAAGCTATGATTAAGGTATTTGATATTTGTTATCATTTCATTTCTAGTGCTTTTACTGTATGGTGGGAACTGAGTGATAGTTTCTGTAATTACCCGTTTTATCTCATTACAGAAAAACATGTACAATTATTAGAAGCCTTTATGAAATCAAAAGACATAACATATCATGATTTATTTGTATTTGTATTGTGTTCGAATTCTTCACTTTTAATCCTATCTTGGTCTTTTTATTTATTTATATAATGTTAAAAAAGATTGAAATGTATTTTTTTGGATGGTCTGTTAATTTTTATTTAGTTTGATTTTTTTTTTCTTTACAGATTCTGAATTTTCAACAATCTTTTGTCTTTTCAAAAAATTTTAGTTTGGTTTACAAATATTGAAATGTTTCTCTTTATTATTCTATGACGAAAAAAAGCATACAAAAATGAATACATTTTTATCTAAAAAAATAGGTTTTTGGAAAGTTATAATAAATCAAGACACGTTTTTCAGTCCAATAGCACCAATAATTGTGTAAACAATGATTTTTATAAATTTTTATCCACTTTTGTGATTGAACTAAAATAAGTGTCCTTTTGGGCTGTGGACTTGTATTTGTGTATAACTTTCATGTTGGCCGAGCTAGTTAGATCATTTCAAAATTTTTTTATACTAATTTAAAAAAAAAGGCTCTAAATGGGTTGTTAATAAAAGATCCAGTCCATAAAACATTTGTTTACTTTCATTGCAATTAGGAGAACCTCCTTATGGTTTCACTAAAATCTTAAATTTGCTTAGTTTTAGATATTTAACTATATAATCAAATGGAAATTTTATTACTGCGGAAAATGACAATTTCTGCAAGAAAATATACAAATGAGTAAAAACAGGAAAAATAATAACATGTCTTAATTCATTAAATATTTTCCATAATCTCTCATGAAATCACTTCACAGATCCTTCAAACCAATTATTTCGTAGTATTTTTAACAAACAAATAGTGATAAATTTTGAGTGTTAATAGTTTAACAAAAAAAATTGAACTTTTGGGAAAAGAAATCAAATATACTAAAAGATATCCAATTTTAAAAAGATCAATTTTTCTCAAACTATTATAAATATAGTTTCCGAAAATTCTGATATATCAGAAAATTGAAACTTTTTCACAAAATACTATGTTTTTGGAAATTAGGGCTGACAATTAGAACCGAAAACCGCAAACTCGAACCGAACAGACACGAAAAGACCTGAACCCAAAACGAATTCGGTGGATATCAGGTTGGGTTTGGGTAATGAAAAATACCATAAATACCCGATCAAATTCGACCCGAAAGACCTACGCAGAGAACATTGAAATATATGCATTTTCAGTGTTATTACGAACCAGATCCGAATCGAAGCTTGGATTGGGTCTAGGTTTTCAAACGTATAGTTTGGACCTGGTAAAACCTGACCAGTCTGGAACCGAGACCTGCTGGGTCGGGCCCGGGTCCATCGGGTCAGGTCTAATTGCCACCCCTATTGAAAATGTTAGATAATTTTTTTTTAACAAAATATTATGGGAATTTTTTCTTACAAAACTATTTTTTCTGTTAAAATTGTTTTTTTGATAAACCTATGATACAAGACTGCGTCGGTATGCTATTTGAATTCTAAACTTTTCGGTCCAGTTTCGGCAGTAAACGAATCAAATTTTGCTTAGGATTTCGTTTCTAGGCAGGGGATTCAAATAAAAAAATGATTTACTTTTTTGTTCATTTTGGGTTAAAAGGAAGATCTTTTATCAATTTAGGGTTAGAATGGGAAAGTGTAATTAGTTTTATTTGATGTTGGAATATGTCACGATGTTTACAGAATTGGGTCTAGAAAATAATTTTTTTCTCTCGCTTTTAGGTTGGTTCTTATAGTTTTGGACTACCATTAATTTGTTAAGGAAGGCAGATTGCTATCTTAAATTAGTGCAGATTAATTAGCATAAAATAATTTATGTTCAGTGACTATAGTAGTGATGAGTATAAAACAATTTGCATAAAATTAATATCAGGTTTATTTTTTAAAATTCGTATGAAGTATAGATTGCATCAACTTACATGTTTATGGGAAGAAAATACCTCGTAAAATTAAATTAAAATAGGAATTTTCAATTTTTTTGAAATGGAACTGAAATTTCTCGATGATCAGAACAGAAATGAAAAATGTAATTTTGAACGTCGGATATATTAGTTTCTTTGAAATCTTAAACATTTTGTTCCTAGGTCTATCATGAATTTCACAATCCAATTGACAGTTTTCTTTAAAAGTAAATATAGATCAAAAAATAATATTTACGGTTTAACAAAACATGGCTTTCATTAGAAATATTGGAATATTTTCTTTTTAGAATATACTAGTGTGTAAACCCGTACGTTGCACACGGTAGTGCTATAATTTTTTCTTCTTCAAATATACATAGTTAAATAGTTAATGTACAATGTAATATGCTAATGTTAAGCATATACTTATGCATGTCATATGTTTCAATTATTGTATATTTGTTAAGTCTATAATTGAATACCAATTTTGTAAAAACAACCAAAACATAAACTTAAATGTAGCTTAATTAATGGAGTTAAAGAAAACATCCTAAATAATTTGTAAATTATAGTTCAATATAAAGTGGTAAGAAACAATAAGGAGAGCCTTCATTATTATGCATGTTTATTACTGCTAAATATCATTTAAGAAAGAAAATGTTAACACAAATTTGAATGTAAAATAGTTGAAGTTAATTACGAAGATAGAATTTACACCTAAAACCAAATGGTAGGTCGGAAATAATGAGATTTATTAATAATCATAAAAATCATAAACTACAAACAATAGTTATCTTTATATAAAATACAAAATCGAAATAATAGTAGATCTTAATTCTCAAAATTAATAAGTGAGATATAACTCTTTCTACCTTACTATTATTTAATAAAATATATTCAATGAATAATTTTACAATAATTTAAGTTACATAAGAATAAATTACCGAAAACTATATCATATATTATTTTGGATTAATATATGCATCTAAATTTAAAGTTACATTTTAAATATCATACTTAAATAATTTATATGTTTACATAGTTATAAATAATTATAGATACTGTTATTTTTCGATTAAAAATATTCATAGTGAAATATACAGTTTTAAGTTAGTTTCAAAATAACGTTATATTTTAAAGTTTTATTAAGTTACATTTCAGATTATACGACATATTCATATTAGATTTAGATGAGAGTATAAAATTATAATATATGTGTAGGTGTGCATATATATATACTATTTTATTTTTGACTTATTGAAATCGTGAGAAGCTTCATGACAAATCAATAGAGAGAATAGAGAAGAAATCTTAAAAAGAGAGAATTAAGAAGAAAAATATATTTTCTTTCTTTCTATTTTACTACTATTTAATAGATCAATACATAGATAAACATATGTATTAATTAATTTAATATATTAACAGAATATATTATAAATACCTACATATTTTTAGATTGTAAATATCTAAAATAATATATTAGGATTATAAAATAATTTTGAAAATTTTAACATTAGGTAGAATAATTCACCGATTTATATTTGTTAAATAATTTATAGATGAATTTACAGAAAAATTATCATTTTTTTAATTTTAGCATGTTAAAATGTTATGCTTTCGTAGTCAAATATATTAAAATATTATTTTTGAATAGTTAAAGTAATCAAATATTCATTATTTTCATATTCTAATTATTTAAAATGATATATTTTGCTTCAAATTAGTTTTACAATAATATTTCTAAAGTTTAAGGAAATTATATGTTAAACATATTGTTTTATTAATTTATACATTTAAAAAACGTAAATAAAGATATATTATTGTTTTTTCAAATTTTTTATGTTTTAACGTATTTTTTATCTGAATGAAAATTTAGTTGTACATTTTGTTACAATGAGCGTGATACACTTGTTGACGTTATTATCTGTATTATTTATTAGACAAATTCATAAATAATGGTTAATTAATTTTGTTTAAATAGTTTACAGTTAAATTATTTAATTAATTAAAATTTACAGACTTAAACGTAAATTGTACATAAAAATTGAGAACTTTTAAAATGATAGTAGAAAGCAGAAAGGGTAGGTTTTTAAATGTAAAATGATAGTGTAATATTAATAAAATTTTATAAACAATTCAAAAATAATAAATTGTATCGGGTCTTTAAAATAAAATATTAATAAATATCTAGAGCAAGTTAAGGAGAACTGATAGAAATGCTAGAATTAATGTGAGAGCTAGAATTTCTTCTGCTTTACTATTATTTAATAGATTGGAACGCTGGAAAAAAAAGTTAGGGAATGGCTCAATAAGTTAAATTATTTTCAAATAAATTTGTATTTTTAAAATAATTTGTATCTTGTTAAAAAAATCAGTTTATTGGAAAAGATCCAGTTTCTTCGTAAATGTTTAATTTTCACAAAATTTTTGAAAACTACTTTGAGTTTCATTTTCAAACAAATGCAGAATTGTTTTGAAAAATTTAGAAAATTTATAAGAATTCATAAAAATTTTTCCCAAAAAACTAGAATTGTTCAACAATTTTTTAGTGTACTTTCATAAATTACCCGTCCTTTTGCTTTTATTGCAATCATCTAAATATTGAAAACAATTATCATTCGGTTTCCATCATCACACCAATAAAAAGGTTTCCTGAAAATGTTGCCTTATGGAAATGGTATTCCTCTATAGCTCAAAAAATAAGTAGCAATAAAGATTTTATCTTTAAAAGGTTTCCTCAAACCTTTCTGAAATTATCTGCCTGATTTTCTCCATGAATATGTAAAATCAGTTTTCTTATATACTTATGTTGATTTTTAAATAATGATAATACAAATGTAAACAAATGTTTTTTAATCCAAAATACGTTGAAAGAGAAATACATATTTTTTCAAATTTTTTTTCTTTTTCTCAATGAAAATTAATTTTCTTTTAGAAAAAAAATCAAATGTTTAGAATTATTTATGTTGAAAAAAGATCAAGTTTTATTAATGGATTCTTTTTTTGAAAAAATTAAGCATATTTGTTCGAAATTCCTTTTTTTTTTAAAAAAGGCCTAAACCTTCAAAAATAATTTGGAAAAATGATAAAAAGTTCAGAACGAATGAAAATTTCTACGAAATTTAATTTTATCTAGTGAAATTTAAAATTTTCGAACGACAAAATCATAAATGAAAATTTTCGAAAGGTTACAAAAATTTAATATATTTATACTATTTAGGGCTGGTCCTATGAGTTTCGGTACCTAAAGTTAGTTACGAGTCAAGACCCTATTACAAGTACTAATTAGATTAATAAAATTAAAGCATCAAAGTCATTTATGTACGATATAGAAAACAAATGAAGTAACAAAAAGAAATAATTGTCTTGGTAATAATACTTTGAATACAACAGTTCAAAACAAAATTATTTTTAGCAACTGATTTGTGTTAGAAATATTGATCATTAAATTTTAAAGCAAAGAAGCTTATTTACCATGAATTTTTAGCATTTAGATCATATTAATATTTTATAAATAGAAATTCATAACATAAAGTTATTACAAAATAGAGATGAAAAAATTTACACTCTTATGCAAAATTATGATTTTTGAAATCGTTATAGCGCTCTAATCTTTCTCTCAATTTCTTTCAATGAAAATAGATCTAGAAAATTATGAATTTGTGGGATTTCTGAAAGTTGTCATTTTAAAATTTAGGAACTATGTATTGAAGGAAAATTATGCTCATCTTCCTTGCGTTTAGCGTCTACTTTTATTTTCATACATTGGTTTTTATTGGCGTCTATTGTAAATTTTTACGTCTTGATTTACGTTTTTTTTTCTTTCTTTCTATTTTGGTGTCCTAATATAAAATGGGTCCAAAGCCATGGCTTTACCCAAGGGCCACCTTTGATACTGATATCAATAAAATAAAAAATTATTGAAAACCTAAGGCGAACGATGTTTGTAAACCTTTGAGAATGTTTTTATTATCAATAAACAAAAAATTATACTATTTTTTACCAATAAAAAGTTTCAAGTCATGTGGCTTCAGACACCCATTCCTCTGTTGTCATATTTGTATGCCTCTAGTCCCATGAGATCTATACCATTCACTCTGAGTGTAGAGGTCGCACCAATTATTCTCTTTTATAAATAATGACTGATGGAGATCTTGTTGGGGACAGAGGGACACCGATGCTAGGGACAGAGGAACTGGTCTCCTGGCTGCACATGCAGTATGTACTACAAAGTTGATAACTCAGGCAGAACTAAATCACATCTAGGGTATTCAGATAAATCTTGTGTATTAGATTTTACCATGTGATCAGATTAACGTCTTTGTGATTTTTTTTCTTCTGAAAATCCTGATCAAAAGAGCATGTTTTTCCCTAATCAAAAGAAAATATGCTTTTTTTTTTTACTTTGTTTAAATATTCTTTTAATTTTAGAAAGTTTATAAATTGAAATATCAGATTCTCAAAATATCTGTTAGTTTAATCAAATATTTTGCTCCAAACAAAGTCGAAAATAGCATTAGAAAAGCTTTTATTTTTGCAGCACCTTATATACCAAAATATACTTTAAAACTACCCTAAAAGGGTAAGTGAATTGAACATGATGTCCTTGTGGGAAAAGAGCAAATAATTTACAAGTGTAATGGGAAAAGAATGGCCGATACGTTGCTTGCCTTTGAGGCAATAAAATATAGTCCAAGTGTTCAAACACCCAGGCGGACCTCAACCAAAAGGTGCAGCAGTACATTTCTAGATTGTCTATCTAGAGGTATTCGGATCAAATCTCAATGGATCAAATCTCAATGGCATCAATCTACCGAGTTATAAAAAAGCTAATTGAACTTGTTAGCTTTACACTAATTAATTTGAACGTTCAGGGTGGACAAGAATTCAGAACATGAATATAATTTTAATTTGCAAGATATACTAATGTTAACAAGTGATGGTTATAAGTTTGTCTTCAAACAATCTGCGATCATTCATTAAGTTCTTCATTTAAATACATTTTGATAGACACCACATATTATGTTTTTGTAGAATTACTTGCAATCTTTAAATGGAAGAATGGAAGAGTGGAGACTGAAGAAAAGGGACACCGAAGAATGGATGAGACATAGACATCTGCCTCATGATCTAAAAAGTCAAGTCAGACGATACAACAAATACAAATGGTTTTCTACCAGGGGAGTCGACGAAGAAGCAATACTACAATCCTTACCCACCGATCTTCGTAGAGATATTCACCGTCACTTATGTTTCGATCTTCTCCGACAGGTAATTCCACATTCTTTTTATGTTTTTATTATTTGTATATTGACTTTTCCCTTGATATGTTGGTAATTAATCATGTATCTAGGATCTCTAGCTTAACATCTCGAGTTATTAGAATTTGTACCAGAATTCTGATTGTTGAATATGCTAATTAATTTTAAGTATGCCTGTTTTCAATCAAAATCTCATGCTTATTAAGTGTTTTCATAACTTAAAAGGGATTAAAAACATAAATAAGCGCTACAAAAGTGTTTAATGCTTAAAAGTCATAATTCATTAAAATCAATTAACATAATAAGTGCTTAATGACATTTACCACTTTTTATGTAAAAACCAAACGAAATCAAGCAAGTATAATTGATTATCAAATGACCAATAGGGATGTATACCATACCATAGTGACACGAAATCAAACTCCCTGCAGTCAAAAAAACTAGGAGCAATAAATTTTTTGTCTTTGACATCATCTAAATTTCTCCAAAATTATCTACCTCATTCTCCCCTTGGGTATCTCAATTAATTTTCTCATTTTCATTTCGATATGTAAATAATTGTAGAATTATTGTATTTATAGTTTAAACCATTTTTTTTTGAAAAATTTAAATAATCTTTTTAAAGTCAAATATATTCAAAAGGCAAACCTTTTTTTTTGGGCAAAGTTCATTTATTTTAAAAATCAAAATTTTTGAAAAAAATGTACAAAAATTGTCCAAGAATGCTTTTTTTAAAGGTTCAAAACTTTTTGAAGAAAATTTGAGCGTAAAAAATGTGTTGCAACGCTTCAACAAATGTCAGTAAAACTCAAATTTATACATAAAAATTCTTAATTAAGAAACTGAAAAATGCACGAAAGAATTAATATTCTTTTTCCAAAGTTCCAAAAAATGGGGTTTTTCGATTAATAAAGTCAATCCGAACAAAACACGTTTCTTTTATAAATGCTTAATGACATTAAGAACTTTTTTCGCAAGAAAACAAACAAAGCCTAGCAAGTAGAAGTGTAACAAATCATTAAAGTTAGTGTGACTATATTCAGAACTTTTTTTTCATTCTAAAATACTCATAAATGTATGTTATTGAACTGAATACAAAATTACAGGTCCCATTCTTTTCCCAAATGGACGACCAACTACTAGATGCCATATGCGAACGACTCTACCCAAGTCTAAGCATAAAAGGAACCAACATACTCCAAGAAGGGTACCCTATAACAGAGATGGTCTTCATAATTCGCGGCCGCTTAGAGAGCTGTAAAACAGAGACACCTGGAGTTTTAAATTCCGTCATGCTTGGCCCAGGTGACTTTTGTGGAGAGGAGCTTCTTACATGGGCATTGAGCCCTAAAGCTAAGGACAACTTCCCTATTTCTATGAGGACAGTTAGGGCAGCTGTGGAGTCTGAAGGTTTAGCACTTGGTGCTGAAGACATTAAGGATATTGCTAACAAGTTTAGAAGGTTGCATAGTAAGAAGTTTCAGCATATGTTTAGGTTTTATTCACATGAGTGGCGGACATGGGCTGCTTCTTTGATACAGGCTGCTTGGAGAAGGAGTAGGAGGAAAAGTTGGGAGAGAAGGGAGAAGTTAAGAGATCTGTTAGCAGTGATTTCAAACAAAGCAGCTTAAGGGTTTTTAAGGCTTTCAAATTTTGATAAGTTTTTGAAAAAAGACTCTGATCTTTTTTAAACAGTTTAAACAGGCATCTGGTCTTATAAACAGTTTACAGCTTTACATTATGGTTGTTGTAGCTAAAGGGAGAGAGATCGAACAGACATGCGTAAGTGCAAAAAGCATTGACTAATAAAATTATTGACATATACTGCGAATTGGAAATTAGAATCAATTTCTTCCTTATTCTTTGTGTTATATACGTTAAAAACTTTTGAACATTTCACAATGTTTGGTAAATACAAAAAGAAAAATACATATCAAACATCCATACCTAAATATTTTGTTTTGTTTTGTTTTCTTTCTTTTTATTTTTTTTATTTATTACTACTGCTACTACTATTATTTTGTAGAGGACGGCATCAAATAAACTGCTTAAACAAATCAACAGATCCGAGAATAAACAAGCATTTCGTTTTCATCAGTTTATGCATGTTTATGACCTGCTGCTTGAATATGTAAAATGAAAATCTTCTCTTCACAAAACTGTTTAAGAAATTCAACCAAACAAATTTCGAAGTAAAGCGTCAAGAATCAGAGAAAGCCCCGTTCCTTATGATTCATAAGGAAGCTAGAGTATTACATTAGAAGATCATCTAATTCGCGATGAAGATGGTTCCGTTAGGCCTGCATCTAAAGCAGTCAAAAAGAAGCGGGCTACCGGTATCGATTGTAAGCCTACATGGTGGATCGTGTAGTGTATATGCAAGTATATGTGACAAAATATATGATGCAACTAAAACAATATTAATCTAGGTAAATATAGAATAATAACACCATGATTTTATACTGGTTCGGACCTTCCGTCCTACGTCCAGTCTCGAAGCTACTCTTTGGAATTCGACTATCAAATACCATCGCTTCGTCCGGAAGAATAGGTTTGGTTACAATAAATTGTTCTTGTCAAATATGTGTTCTATAACACAGATATTGACTAATAAGTACAAATGCTTCTATATCTAAAGAGTATCGACTGTGAAGATCTGAATATATGAAAGAGTGAAATACAAGTATAGATTGCTACAGATCAAGAATATAACAGAGTATGTAAGTAGAGAGCGCAAGTAAGTAAGGTGAGTGTTCTCTTTGATTCTTGATGATATATATAATTGTAGAGAGGTTCTTTGAGTAGTGGCATCCATTATCAAGTGCTCTATAGTTGCTTTTGTTGATGATGAAGAGTTGCAGCGAAGAAAAGTAAAGATGTCTATTCGAATGTGGCAGTTGAAGTTTGAATTTAAATTCCGAGTTCGAAATCAGACGTCTGGTATTTGTATCAGACGTCTGGTTTTTTTTTTTTTGTACATTGTAGATTTTCAAACGTCTGAGTGCATCTACCAGACGTCTGATCCTGTCTATTTTGTTGTTTCAGAGGACTTTCCAGACGTCTGGCTTGTGCACCCAGATGTCTGAAACTTGTACATGTCAGTTTTGTGCAATTTTCTTGTTGCTTCTTTGATCTTATCGACTTGTAGTCTCTTGTAACATTCTTTGAGCCTTGTTCTTGTCTTTTTAGTGATGTTGCTCTAGCAAGTATCTGTATATAGAAATATATATGCATATTCGATTTCCATTGTATAGTTGTTGTCATCGAAACCGTAGCTTTGATTTCCTAACAATCTCCCCCATTTTGATGATGACAACTATAAAATGTACTTGTATATAATTTTACAAATCTCCCCCGTGCTTTTCATAACTTATTGTGATCTCCCCCTAAATATTATTTCTCCCCTTTTGGCATTATAAAAAATGATACATACCCTTTTAAATGTAGAAATCATGAAATATTTACCAATCATTGTAAGATAGAAATATACACAGAGATAACATACCAAAAGAGAAATTTCATTAATTATTGTAATCGAGTACATTCATAGATTCTTATCAATTGTACATAAGATGGAGTCCTAAAAATCTATGAGTCTTTTGGGGAAGATTTTTCTTGATCATCTCCTTTATCTTCATTTTTGAAAAAGCTAGGTTGCTTTGTATGATATATCGGAGCTTGTTCTAGAGGTTCGTTCTCCTCAAAAAGTTTGGAATGTTTCGAAGGAGGAGAAGGCACTGGGGTTGACCAATCTTTGGAAGGTGGTGTAGGGCCACGAACCCTTTGAAGAACCTCTTTGAGAACCGATAATACAGTTGAAAGTGTTGTTTCAACCGTGGCAAGGCGTGTAGCAAAAGATGTTTCAAAACTGTCAATGCGCTTAGCCAAAACCTTTTGATTTCGAGATAAGATATGCTGATTTTAAAGAGTGAGGTATCGAATACTTTCGTCTGGATCCGTCTCTGTCCGAGTCTCCAAAATCTCATCATGGCACGTATAATCAAATGGTGCAGGAGGAGGAGGAGGAGTAGTTATGCGATATTGTTCCACCTCTTGTGATGGTTTGGGGTGTGGTTGAGGTGGAGTCCCAGCCTGTCTGTCTTGACGACGTTGCGTCCACTCTTCAAATGATATAAACTTCGGATTCGGTAGGTGCATTAGTGAGAAAAATTTCATGGAAGCATATTTTGGAGAAATTTCTTCAAAAGTGGATAAATAGGAGGGGATGTTGTGAGCACGTAGAAGTCTCATGATGTATGTGGGGTAGATAATCGATGGGCATGATCGAGTCCAAAAATGTTTGAGCTCGTCAAATATAAATTTAGCCCAATTTACCCTTATTCCGCTGAATATAGCATACAGGGCCTTGTGCTCTAATTTCGTTATCTTTTCATGACTACCAAGACGAGGAATGATAGTGTTAATAATCATTCGAGTTAGAAGTCTCGCCTTAGGTCGTAGATATTTGGATACAAATTTTGGCATTTCATCTTCCCATATTTGATGTGTTATATTGTCTCATGGTTTGAGACGCATATCGAAAATACTATATAAATCTTCTTCGGAGTCGAAACATCCGAGAGTTCTGCTAATGATTCCTGGAGTGAGCCTAATTATGTTGCCATAAACACTAGACCATAACCAATCATCATCGTTTTCAATATTCAAAACCGCTGTGCTATCCAAATTAGCGTAGAAGAGAAATATAGCCAACTGATCAATTTAGATGTTATTGGAATTGAAAGATATCAAAGTTTCTAAACCGGCACTTTCACACATTTCATCTAAATCGTACATTGGGAACTCGAGTAAGTTATAAAATGGACCTATATGGAGTTTCTTCTTTTGAATATCCTCATATCTCTTGAGTGAATGAGGTACTCGATTCATCCATCGTTCAATTTGATCATCTGAGCAAACTTGAGGAAGTTGCTTGGTCTTATTTTCGCTTAGAGATTTTAGGATTTTTTTGTTTTAGGAGCCATCAAATTCGATCAAGTTTGGAAGAGAAAGAATTTTTGAGAAGCAAAAATTCGAGATTGTAGTAGAAATAAAATGAAACGAAGTAAGAAAGGTAAAAAATAGACGTTATCTGGGCATATAAATGTGTCGATTGAATTTCAGTCTAGAAGGTAAATCAGACATCTGATTTAACCTAGTTTTAAAAATAGTAAATAGAATCAGACATCTGGTTTGTTGTGGTAGACGTCTGGATTTTGGTCGATTTGTTAAATTTGATAATCAAAGAGGATTATTAGACGTTTGTTTGTATTATCAGACGTCTGAATAGATCGAATTTTCATTTCTGAATGACAGATAGTTTTCTTAGACGTCTGGTTTAAATATTAGATGTCTGAAAATGAGTTGATTTTTTATAATATGGTCGTAGAGACTATGTTCAGACGTCTGGTTCATAGTTCAGACGTCTGAAATAAATTGTTATATAGTCTTTATTATACAGAGGTAATTTTCAGACGTTTGACATATGCATGATGGTGTAAAATTTGTGTGATATCAAAGTGTCAGACGTTTAAGGGCAATATTCAGACGTCTGAAATGACTATTTTTTCTAAAAATAGCCTAATTTTGATGGGTATAGCTTATTTTTCGACCTTTTATTTTTTGAAAAATAGTATTATTTTTATGAAACAGAATTACAAATGTACATAGATACAAATACAATGAAAATAATTTAATCTATGTAGATGGCGATGGATTTTTGCGATCTTCAGACTTGTCATCCCTCTATGGCTTGAGTGGAGACCATATATTTCCACGTTCGTGGGTTCTCGGGGAACCAGAGAATTGCCTTGGTGAAGGATCCAAAGGTGTGCGATACGAGGATGAGGGATCCAAAGAACTGCAAGGAATCAGAAGTGGTTCATGTACATCCTTCTTCCGTGATTTACAAAATTTTATCGCTACTTGCTCCAGAAAACTTAGTCGTCGCGCCGTGACTTTTTGTTCAAAATATAATCCTCGTTGTAGATCTATTAGTTGCTTTTGATAGTGATGTATCTCATCAATTTTCTCCTTGGTGTTAGGAGAAACAAATAGAGCTCGTTTGGACTTCTTATTATCCGGAGTTAATCCCACGTGATAGGAGGACCACATATACATCGGTTCCTGATTTGGTGTAGGGGTAGGAAGGCGTTGAGGTGTATTCGCTAAGTTATCAGTTGTAGGTGTCGAGAAGGATAGACGAGAATTTTCAGAAGACATGATAATATTTTCTGTTGTAAAAAATATGAAATCTATATATTCTTTACTTCTTGTTGTGTAAATATTTATGTATAATTTTAAAAATTATTTATAGGTAACTTAAGAAAACAACCACCTAAAAAAAAACCATTTTGTTCCTATAACTGGTTGATTTCTGGTCTTGGTACTAATTTCCAAACATTATTACGTTCAAATTGATTTAATTCTTCTTGCATAGCTATTATCCAAAAGTTATCATTTGAAGCTTCTTATAATTTTTTGGTTCAAAATTTGACACAAATGCTATATGACTTATTTGGTTAAGTTGATTTCTAGTTCCTCTAGAATTGAGATCTCCATTGATATTATCTTTTGGATGATCCTTAAGAATTCTAGGAGATGATACTAAAGTATTATTTTGCGCATTTGACTCATTATTAAAAGAATTTATTTTATTTGTTATTGGAATTATTTCTTCATCGTCATTAGTATGATGGTTAAGAAGATTTTTATCGAACAAAACATGTAAACTTTCTTCAATAGTGTTATTTCGTTTATTAAAAATTCTATATGCTTTGCTACGATCCAAATATCCAACAACAATTCCTTCATCGGCCTTCGGGTCAAATTTTCCTAAATTATCTTTTGTATTTAATATAAAACATTATGATCCGAAAATTTTAAAGTATGATACTTTAGGTTTTCTTCCAAAAAAATTTCAAAACAAGTTTGTTTAGTCATAGGTCGTATGGTTACTCGATTCAAAACATAACAAGCTATGGCAATTGCTTCAACCTAAAAATGTTTTGGCAGACCACTATAATTTAATAGTGTTCGTGCACATTTTTGTAACGTACAATTTTTTCTTTGTACTACACCATTCTATTGAGATGTGCGGGAAGAAAAATTATGACTTATACCTTTTTTATTACAAAAATTAGAAAAAAGATCATTTTCGAGTTCTCCACCGTGATCACTTCGAATATTTTTAATTTTCAGTTCCATTTGTGTTTTAATTCTTTTAGCAAAAATTTAAACATACCAAAGGTGTCACTTTTATGTTTTAAAAATAAAATCCATATATATCTTGAAAAATCATCAACTATTACGAAAACATATTTGTTGTGATTTATAGATCGTACTCGAGTTGGACAAAATAAAGGTTTTTAAAAGAAGAATCTACTTCAACCGATATGCCCTTAGGCATGGCCATACATAGCACAAAAATCACGCATGGAAAGGATGGACAATTAGCTAGAGCGGCAGGTGCTCTGCATCATTTCCTAAAATGGTGATCACATTATTACTTATTCTAGCAAAACCACCCTTAAGACTACCGTTAACCATTGATCGTTGAGACGTATTCTCAAAAGACCTATATCTACCGCTGTGGCAATAGGGTCGTGGTTTGGTAATACGCCAATTTGTCCACTATTAAACGGATTCCTTGGTTCAGAACGAAGAAGTAATGTCACTCGATTATTATCAAACTGACTGCAATCCTTTTCTGCAAAATTCCTTGTCGGGTAAGTTCCAACCCACACGGTTCAAGGTTCCACGCTCAATGGTGGCAACTAAACACGAGGGTTGCGCTCGTTGCGAGACTTAACCCAACACCTTACGGCACGAGCTGACGACAGCCATGCACCACCTGTGTCCGCGTTCCCGAAGGCACCCCTCTCTTCCAAAAGCATTCGCGACATGTGAAGCCCTGGTAAAAGTCATTATGGCATTAGTATTTCCAAGGCTTAGCCAAGGTTTAGCTCAGGATCCCACTACTCATCGTATTTGGTTTGGTATTGCTATCGCATATGACTTTGAGAGTCATAATGATATTACTGAGGAACGTCTTTATCAGAATATTTTTGCTTCTCACTATCTAAATATAATAATTCTAATGGTTGCTGTGTAGAAATAGTATGAACTGCACTAAAATTAACATCGTTCGTGTAACAGATAGTCATCTAGCAATTTTGATGGGATACGATGACATTTCGACGTATTGTTGAATAAACAAGGAAAAGATAAAATGAGGCAGTGAAAGGTGAAAATGAGGAACAATAGTAGGCCATTGCTTCATATAGACTTTTTTTCAAATGATTGTTCAACAAGTGCCTGAACCTCGATGCTTATTAAAAAAGTACCTATCAAGCTTCCAGATATGGATGCTTGTTTGACAAACACCTAGTATTCATGCGCTTGTTGAATAAGCTCCTAAACATAACGCATTTTCCAAACAAGTGCATGGTTCCTAAACTGTTAGGGAATCCAACGCATTACATTTTGTAACAAAACAAAATGTGATATGCAATCGTATCCTGTTGGAGATGCTCTTAGAATTTTTTTTATTTTCTATAACAATGGTGTTATTTTATTCAAGCGGAGCATTTGTTATGATGTCTCAAGGGCTCAAACTCATGACCTCTAGAACTTTTGTCTAAAGAGACATCTCTTGCTCCTAACCATCTCTTTTGAAAAACATTTAGGTAGTGTTTGGCTCTAAAATGATTTTTCACATTTTTAGTATTTAAATTGTGTGAAGAGGAGGAGATGGAAGATCTTGATCGTTCTAACCAAAGGGAGAAGGGTAAAGGAGAAGATATGTAACAACCCGCATATTTGTCGATTTTATATTTAAATATTTTATCAATACTCGAAATTTAGTCCGAAAAGCTACTTTTTGCATACGGTCGAATTAGGACTCGGGACCACTCCCATTGAGTTTAAAATGTCGTTTGTGACCTTTTTGAGTATAAGCTTCGATATGTTGGAGAAAGTTGAATTTTGCTACTTTTTACTTAGGGCTTTGGTTTCGGCTGAGCCACTTATGTATTCAGTCCCAACCCCTTCTCCTCTTCATTCCTTCATTCCTCATTTCCTAATACTCAAGCTTTTATATTAATGGAGAGTGGAAGAGGAAATTAAAACTCCAAACCCTAGTTTTCTTTTGCAAATCAAACTCTAGCTCCAAACTAATTGAAGAACCCATTGGTAAGCTTTTCTTCTTCTTCTCCAACTCATTCTCTTATCAATTTCAGAAATTCCTAAACCTAACTTTGGGAATGCTCTTCTTTTAAAGCCTAGAATCAAGCTTCTTGAGTTGAATTTGAAGAGTGGCTGATTCTCCTTTGCTTTCAAGCTTCTTTTTCAATCGTTTGGGTTCAAAGGTGAGATTTTTATCTCACATCTTAGTCTATAACTATCTTCGATTGTTAGGTATGAATTCCTAACACTTATTCTTGTGCAATTGATATGGATTTGGATTGATTTTGTGCATATTCCAATTTTGGTGTTTTGAAAGCCAAATCCTTAAAAATCATAGCTTTGATGTTCAAATGCATTTTTGGTGATGCATCGAGGAGCCAATAGGATCGGGTAGCCATTGGGCATAATTCTCTATCGTCCGTGCTCGTTCGGTTGCGAATTGGTGGAGTTTGCACATCAATTAAATGGGTTTCAAATTGCAGAACATCAGGTTCGGCCGACCGAACCCCTAGGCCGGTCGACCGACCTGCTACTAAAGTGCAATTGCACTTCTCTGTTTCTGGTTCGGTCGGCCTGCTGCAGGTCTCGGTCGACCGACCTACTTCCCGAGGATTTTCCAAAACAGGATCCGTTCGACCGAGCCCTGTAGCCGGCCGGCCGACCTGATGCAAATTTGCCTATTTCGCCTAGTTGCTTGAATTTCCAACTTTAATCGATTCGTGTTGTTTCCTATTTGTTGTTATCATTTATTATGACCTTGATGACTCCTTTTTAGGGATTTTTGAATATCCATTTCGATGGATTCTTTATCGGTTTCGTTGGATTTTTATTCATATCTTCGTATGTGAATTTTAGTGATTGATTGTTCCTACAATCTTCTTCATGATTTGTCACTTTAAAAATATAAAGGTTTCTATACTAGTAGTAAATATCAAAACTCTTTCTTCAAATGATTTCAACACTATTTTAGTACAAAGCTCGTTTCTTAAACCGCTTTCCAATCTATTAGTATATACAAACCTTTACCTCACTCGTATGAGAAATCTAATTAAACGGCTTAGTAAAACGAGTGGTATGAAATGCTTGCGTTTACTTCGTCGGTTAATTCTTTGACTTGTTCGATTGAATCTCTTGTGACAATTTTCTAGTGGAGATCTACAATTTGTTCGTAAATATTTAAGTTAAGCTAGTGGTTATGGGACATGAAGCTAAACTCATATATTTACTAGCTTAGTGTAATTGACACTTCTCGTTGATCATGAAGATCATCTTTGTGATTTAGACTAGCAATGTGCGATGTCTCTTTGTCTGCGAGGGAGACTAAACCCCGTTTTGTGGAGTTTCGACTCAAATTGGTGGGGTAGCAACCCATGGTCTTCGGGCCGTTTGTGGAGCTTCGGCTCAATTTGTGATTGTTAGTAACCATGGAATTAGCGTTCCGATTGTGATACACGTGTTGGTGAGCTTTATGCTCCCGTTTGTGATAGGCCTCCCCCCCTTTTTGTGATTTCTGGATTTCTTGAGATGATTTCTAGAATTTGTGTTTCACCAATTTTCGTGATTTCCATTGATAAGCTTTATCAATATTTGTGCATTGGTGAATTTGTGTGTCATTGACTTTTGTGATTGACATTGATATAATTGTCAATATTTATGGTTTGGTGAACGAAATAAGGAGTATGACATTTCTTTGATTCTTGTGTAGATTTGGTGATATTGATTAATCTCTTGTTGATTTTCAATTACTTATATATATCACAGCTTGGCATTGTGATTATTATGTGTTTAGTCATATCTCTTATTCTATATCGTTTCATCTGATATTTATAGTTAGACTGATCCGTTTATTAGTTTCTTATTAAATAATACTCGGGTCAGACCGAGATGTTACAGGTGCTTCAGCTTGACTTCTCACTTGGGATTGATTTCTCTAACTTTTGGCAAACTACTTAGATTAGTAGTTATTTTGTTGTATACACTTGAGATACGGACTCATAGTTGTATTCTTTTGTATTTGTGACGACCCGAAATTTTCGAGCATTTAAAATCGAAATATTTAATTAATTGTAAATATTCAAAGGAGTAATTTTAACTTGTATTACGAATATCACTATTTATTTGATAATTGAATTATTAAATTAAATAAGTAAAGTTGGGTGAATTGTTGAATCTGGAGTTTTAAAAAACCTGTTGAATATAATTTGAAGGCTTGTAAAATTTATATTGATAGTACAGAGGATAATAGAAGTTGTAAAATTGAATTTAACAGTGGTTTGTTCAGTTTTAAAATTTTATATCGTTTAAATTGAATTTAAAAATAGATTTCCGAGGCACAATCTCGGAATTCGACGAAAAAAGTCCCATTGGATCCGTAATATTGAATTATTATCAGATTTCAATTTTCGGAGAGTTTGGAGTTGTTGTGTGAGCGTACGGTAAGTAAACGCGTTGAAAATTTAATTGATGATAGCCGACTCGGAATTTAAATATAATATTTTGGGCAGTCAAATTCATGCCATCAGCCACTTTCCTATCATTTCGAATTACTGTAGCTCGATATTTACTTCACGCAAGCTTTCACCATACGCCATTTTCAGAAGTAAAATATGGAGGGCTTCTCGTTCATTCTCCTCTATCTACAGCTCGAATGAATTTCCTTCCTATTCCCAATTTAAAGCGCAAATTCCTTCTCCTCTCCTCCTTAAAATTTCTTTCGGTTAAAAAAAAAAATAAAACAAAAAAATGAAAGGGGCTGTTCGAAGAGATAATGGCCGAAACCCTTTTTTTTTCCGTCTCCAATCAATTCGATCCTTAGAAAAAAATGGCCGCAAGCTTGTTTCTTCCTTATCGTCGCGATTAACATAATCTAGGGGAGCTCGGGTCCTCGAAGCGAATCGAAGGTTGAAGCTGCATGCGACTCGGTGATGTCGTGATTTAACAGGATCGAGGGGGGGGGGGGCGACAATTGCATCGCGAGCTTCGTCTCGCTGGAGTTTGCAATGTCGAGCATCGAATTGGAGGGCTTTTCACGTGTTGGCTTCGATTGGGTTTCGCGAAGTGGAGGTGTAGTGCGATCGAGGGAGATGGCCGCGAGCTCGAGTGGTTCGGTGAGGTATAGATTTATTGTTTTTAATTTTAATTTAAATACTTATGAAAGCATGAATATATAGGTTAGGAGTATTTTCTTTTTGCAGTAAGATTATTACTGTTGTGTTTTTTTTGAATATATATATATATATATATATATATATATATATATATGAAAAAATAAATGAATGTATATATATATACATACACATTTCAGTTTCAGTTAAATCTACAGTAAATAAGTTTTAGTTAAAGATGTTTATATATGAAAATATGTTTACACAGTAAATGAAAAGGGGAAATGTAAGTATAGATATATATGTTTTCGTTTGAAATGTAAACATGGATTATTTTTATTCAAAGAATATTGATTATTTTTTTGTAAACAGTTGAAATGTAAAGTTAAGTAAATATATCTATTCACTTTTCATTTAAATATAGTGAAGACTTATTTGTTTAGTTAAATCTAATTATTTTGATTACTAAGGAAGTTATTTAAAAAGGAAAACTGGTTTAAATTAAATCCTTTGATTCAAATTTTATCACTAGTTTAAAACTAAAATTTATTAGTTGATTGGATAATTTTTAGTCAAATAAATAATAAATTGTAAATATTTAAGGTTTATATAGGATTTCAAAATAAAATTTTAAATTGTATATTGTTTTTAAAATTTTGAAGTTGATGAATAAGTCATAGATTAAATAATTTGGTTATTTTAGTTACTAAGGTAATTTATTTTTGGAATCTAGATAAAAATCAATTTATTAGTTTAAAAACAAATGTTTAGTTTAAATTAAATAGTTGGTCAATTAAATTATTAAATAGCAAGTCATTGGTCAATTTAAATTTATAAATGGAAATAAATGGTTCAAGTTATTTCAAGTGTTAATAAATCGTATGATTATTATACAAGGTCAAAATCTGATAGAAGCAACCCGGGCTGGATCGAATTGCAAAAAATAATAAAAGGTGAGTTAAACTCACTCAGTTAGTTTAAAATAAAATTTAAATGATTAAATTTAAATAATTGTTTGAATGGCTGAAATTGATTGTTGTGCTGTAGTGTGGTATATATTTGGAATTGACATTTTATATTGTGCTAACATCTGTGGATGCAGGAAAAACAGGTTGGAGGGATCCAACTGGACCCCTCAACTTTATTTAATTATTCAATATCCTTTGTTCTGAATATTTGATATTCTGCAATGAATTTTGTGAAATATTGAAGGCTATGGCCTGATTGATATAATCGGGCAATAATGAATTACCAAATATATAAATTGAGTTTGGGAATGAAAATAAAAGAAGTGAAATTGTAAGTAAATAATTATAGGAAAGTTGAATAAATTTAAGAATGAACTGGAAAGGAAATAAAGTAATTTTAAAATTTTGAGTATGGGAAGAAAAATTTAAATAAACAAGAAGTTAATAAAACCTAAACTCCATTGTTGTTGTTTAAAAGAACAAAACATTTATTGTAAATTTAGGATTTAAATTTATTTAAGAAGAATAAAGAAGGAAATGGGAATAACCTGAAATTTTGTACATTTCAGATAAAGGATTTAAAATCAAACTGAAAATAATAATAAAGTCCGTAATTAATGAATTTTGAAATGAACTGATAAGTAAGAAGTTTATTTCAAATGGAATAAATTGGAATCAATTTGGAAAATTGATTTAAGTGATTGAGATTGGAAATTTCTCTCTGAATAACCAAGTACGTTTTCAAAGTAAATTTTTAAATATAAATTAAAAGTTTAAAGTTGTTTTTAAGAAGTATGTTTTGGAAAATTTACTATTTCTAAATATTTAAATTCTAAAATAATTATTTCCTTTTAATCTATTATAGCATTAATTATTTAAAGAGTGACTTAGTATTTTATTTTAAAAGTGAAATCAAGTTTTATATTTTATTTAGTAACATTATTTTCAAATATTCATATAGTATGTATTTTTAACAAATCATTGAAGTAGTTTTAACTTAAATGTTATAAAGTATATTTCTAAGTAAAGAGTTTTAAATTATTTTAAAAATCTAGTTTTGTGCTTGGTGATTTCAGAGGAGATAGAAAATATTTGGGAAAGTTTATTCTGAAAGGAAAGATGGTTTTGAAATTGTTTTCAAAGGATTGAAAATAGAAATATATCTTGTGAAGATATTTTGGAATTAATAAATAATTTGGAAAACTATTGGTTGATGGTTGTTTGTGAATATTAATTGATAGTTAAATAATCGACTATCAATATTGGACAATGCGTTGATCGTTTCGAAGAGACCGGGATCGAGATTTATTTCTCGAAAACCACTTCGATCCGGTTTGTATGTTTCGTGTAAACGATTTTGGATTCGAAGATGAAGCAGTGAAGTGCAAGGGCTAGTCGCTACTAATCCTGAGGATATTTCCAAAATGGATGTAGTAGGAATAGTGCCTTCGGTTCCGTTCGAACCCGGGACGGACTTGTACGGATGAATTCTTGCGAAACATCGTCAGGTGGACGATGGGCATTCTAAGGGATGTGTTCTAAAAAGGTAACGCTTAGCCTCTAGCCTCATCAAATGGGAATGACTGAAAATCAGGGGTTATGCAGCAAGGCTAGGTGGGTAGCACCCAAGCAGGGTGAGGTCATTCCAGTCTAGATGTCCCTTTTTATTTCGGCTTAGTGGTGCGGTTGCTGATCCCAACCGCGGGGTGATCTCACTCGGGACTGTCCAGTAAGGGATGGTTCCGGCCTTGTATTGCAGGGGAGCGGGAGTACTCCTCGGTACGGTGATCTAGGCCCCGTACTGTGACAGGTGGTACCCCAGTGCCCAGTCATTGGTTGGAAATCCATTCTCCCTACGAGCCTTGTACGAGTTTGTTTGTATTACCCACTCTGTGGCTAGTAGCTGGAATTTAATAGATGTAACAATTTCGACTATTTTATAAGTATTTGTATTTAGACCCTATTATAATATCAGAGGATTTCTACAAAATGTTTTAGCTATCGTAAGGTAAAAACCCGACATGTTTATTTGTGGCGTGGTCTTACGAGATGCTTTTGTTTTCAAAGAATTTTCGAAACTTAATAATAAATTAGGTGTGATTTTTCTCATGCTGGTATTCCAGACTGACTCGGGTGTTATTGAACTGTAATGCTCGGGTCAGACTGAGTATTATAGGATACAGGATATGATGCCGTAGAGCTCGAGAGACGAGCTGGGTGACGATACGTACATTCGTACTTGTTTATATATATATATCTATTCCGCTGTGTTGAGTTGTTGTGTATCTATTTGTATGTTATCGATATTGATGTTGAGCTGTGATTGATGTACTCTGGTGATGTAATATATAAACAGAGATATTTGGTACTTGAGTAAAGATTATTTATTATCTATTATATTTTATTCCGCTGCGATGGTTAGATTCTGTTGTTGTTTTCCATTTTCTTCTTCTACCTCTTCTTCTTTAACCCAAATGGTTCGTATTTCTGTATCACTTGAGTTGATTGTTGCAAAATAATGTTGACTCTAGGGTTACGGATTTGCGGGTCGTTACACTTGGTATCAGAGCTTTGGTTGGTGATAACCTTGGCTCTGGTGGGGATTACTTATTTAAATTAGAGTCCGTAGTACTCTATAATGAGTTTGAGCGTATTAATAAATATGAGCGCGTATTTGTTAGTGAATATAAATTGTTTTAATATTGAGTTGATTGGTTTATTGAGTGGCATATGAACCTTCGTCGACACAGTCTGCGCAACTGTATCGAAGGGGTTTCTAAACACTTGAATAGAACAATCGACGCGGTATTGTTTTAAATGTGGGTAAATGAAATAATTTTACCCAAAGATATATTTTCGATATAAAGGAAGTTTTGTAAACTATCTAGCTAAAATATGGTTGCTTGGATGTTAGAAATGATAATATTAAAGTATTATCATTGTTAAGTGAAAATTTAACTAGAAATTGAAAATATAACCAAAGTTTGAAGGAATAAATTCATTATAAAATGAAATTTATAAATACGAATTATAAATGTAAGTTATGAATTGAAATACATTCAAATGGAAATTTATATAAGCATAAACTATACAAATGCATTATAGTTAAATTTGAATTTAAAATAGGATTTGAAACTTTAAAACCCCGAAAATTTTGGAAGTATTTTGAAGATAAATAGTAGCATTATTGTTTTGGAGATATTTCTGAATGGAAATCTGTTTTAAATGAATTTTGAAAGTGATATAGCATTGAAATCACTTGGATTATTGGAAAATAATTCTGATGATGACGACCGCATCATCAGCATTCATTTTCGAATTTCTAAGTGATGGATTGCTGCCAAATTGATTTATTCAGAAAAGCTAGTTGTTTTTGAAAATTTCCAAGGGAATTTGTTGAAAATAAAAGCCAGGATTGGTTTAAAGTTTTTGAGAAATGGGATTTGAGATGTTGGAGATTTCAAGATGATTTGAAACAAAAGTCGGGTGTTTAAAAATCCTGATGAGATAATTGTAAACTTATAAACTGAGATGATTTTTAAATCAGGAAGGGAATATAAGTTTTGAATGTTGGAATGTAAATTTAAAGAGAAAAGTTAAAAATTAAATTAACTTGAATTGGAGAATAAAATTTAACTGGATTAAAATAAATTGAATAAGCTGAAAATAATATCCAGTTGTATTCGAATTAAGTTAAAATTGAACCGAGTTAAATAAAACTGAGTAAAAATAAAATTGAATTTGAATAAAAGTTCAATTGAGTTATTAAATGAAATTAGATACTTACCTGAACAAATGGAAAATAAGACGAATAAGGATTGGATTGAAATAAATAAATTTAGAATGACTTGTAAAAGAATTAAAATGCATGGAGTAAAAACATGCTTGGATTATAAATAAGTGAAAAACTCGAGTTAAAAATAAAAGATGAATACAATCAAGCCTAAAATGAATGTGATTGTATAAAATATAAGTTGTGACTTATAAAATTGAAAATGGAATACAAAGCCCAAAATTAAAATTTTGATGAATTGAAAAATGAAAAGAGAATCCAAACTTGAATTATAAAATAAATTTGAATTTAAGAAATTAAATGAAGAGATTTTGAGATTAAAATCAAGTTCTATTGGAGGAAGAGACTAATTAGATAATAAATTAGTTAATGAAATTGAACTGTGAGTTCATAAAATTCGGTGGTAAATTGAAATGGATAGTGGATTCAGAACTTGAGTTATTAATTAAAATTTAATGTGAAATGTTAACAATTAAATATAATTGGAAAGGTATCGAATAAAAATGAAATTGGATTAAAATAATAATGGTTTGTATTGTGAATAAAATCCAAATGTGTGAAAATAAATTGGATATGGCCTTGTAATCAATCGAGTTAAGTTGAGTAATAAAAGAGAAAAATTTATTTGTAAAATGAAAATGAGCTTAAGTATAAATTTGAATAACTTAAAGTAAATTGACTTAAGCTGAATAAATCGAAGAGAGTGAATTTAATTCAACTTAAACCAAGTTTAATGATATTGGATTGAATTTGAATCAAGTAAATATAAATTTGGATTGAAATAGAACTTGGTGGGTTGAAAATAATATTTAAGGTATTGGAAATTCATAATAGATTGAGTGGATAAACTACTTATATTGAATAAATAAACGGATGGAATAAATAAGAATCACATGGAAGTGAACTTAAGTTTGAAGTGAAATAAATTGAGTAAATTAACTTAAGTTGAGAATAATTAGAAGCTCGACTATGAGTAAAATTGAAAGACCATTAAGTTGAAGCTTAGTTTGAATTAATTTGGGAATGGGTAGTAATATGGAAGCTTGGAATAGGTCGAGCTAAATAAATGGTCATGAATGAATTGAAATAAAAAAGGAATTAATTGGTAATGAAATTTGGAGATGGAACTTGAATTGGTTAAATGAAGTCGAATACCAATTTAATGTGGCAAATGTTTAGTTTGCAAATTAATTATGAAATGAGTATTGGATGTAACCAATATGAAATGTTCCAAGATAAATGAATGGATTCAAATAAAATGAATGAGAATATAGCATGTAAAATAAATTGAACGGAATCAATTAAAAAGGAGTCGATTTAAATTGATTATAAAACTCAAGTGCTTATTTATTCACATAGATCTCGTCAAATTGCATAGAATAAACTGCCATTGGATGTAAATACGAGTAATTGAAATTCTATGAATTGATGGAAGTAAAATAAATTGATTTTGAGAACAATTGAATTAAATATGAATTCAGTTTGCTTAAAAATAAATTAAATGTAAGCGATTAAGTTTTAAAACCATTCAAATTGAATGAAAATGGATATGAATAAGTTGAAACAGTTAAATTAGCATGAAAATTATATAAATTGCTTACGGAAAAATGTTTGGTGTGAATTTCTTTTAGAATTCATATGTTTTAACTATTGCAAATAAGTGAAATGTTGTTAAACTTCATTTATATCGCACTTACATGTTTAAATTGAGTAAGTACAGGTACCGGGAAGCCGTTTGGCTGGACTTTGGGCACGCTAACTGCTAATAAATAAGCCGCTTGCTTAAAAATGCTAAATAAGGTACACCTACGCAATAAAAATAGGAAATATGAACTGTTTTTTGGTTTTCCGACCGTGTGGGTCGATGTATATATATTTATCTCTTTTGTCAAATTGCAAAAGCTCCTCCGTACAAAGGGGACTCTGCCAAAATTTTTCAGAAATTTTGGGAGTTAGAAATTTTTAGAAAACTTTGGAAAATTTTGTTAACGACAAAACGGTTTAAATTGGAAACTAAAATAAATTAGTAAATGAAACCAATTTAAAATAGTGACATAACTTTTTTTCAAATGACAAATAAAAGTCAATATTTAAAGTTAAGATAAATTGGATTCGTACGGAAATGAAAGAATCATTGTAAATAGAAATAGATATTAACTAAAGTGGTGAAGTGAAAACAAACAAAGAAGCATATAGAATGCTTATACTAAACTTAAGTAAGGTATGGTGAATTCTTAATTGGAGATTGATATTACAAATATATTCCAAAGTTGATATTTGAATGAGTAAATAATTGACACTTATAAGGAAATCGATAAAATGTTTTTGGAATATTGTGATTGGATTTTAGTGCTAAGCAGGATATGCAGGTAATATAAAGGTAAAGAGAATTGATTTTGATTTCAGAAGATAAATTTGAAATGCTCGACAAAAAGGTATGTATTTAAATTTGATATGAAATTTGATTGGGATTTGGATTGAGCCACTTGGCCTTTTGTTTCCTTTTTGGATTTGGGAGGCCGTAGAGCCATTTTGTAGTTGTACCGAGCTAGCCGCGCAAAGGAGACGCTGGCAAAATTTTTCGGGAATTTAGGGAGTTAGAAATTTTTGAGCAAATCTTGATAATTCAAAATTTAGTTTGAATTATATTATAAATAGAGTTATTTGGAAAATAAGGAAAGTTGGGAAGTTAGTAAGGAAGATAATGGGTCTTTTATATAAAAGATCATTGGTAAGATGTTAAATTTGTTAGTTTTGAGGAAAGATAAACGGGTATTGGACCATTCTTCCTAACTAGTAATTTCGGGGACGAAATTCTTTTAAGGGGGGAGGAATGTGACGACCCGAAATTTTCGAGCATTTAAAATCGAAATATTTAATTAATTGTAAATATTCAAAGGAGTAATTTTAACTTGTATTACGAATATCACTATTTATTTGATAATTGAATTATTAAATTAAATAAGTAAAGTTGGGTGAATTGTTGAATCTAGAGTTTTAAAAAACCTGTTGAATATAATTTGAAGGCTTGTAAAATTTATATTGATAGTACAGAGGATAATAGAAGTGGTAAAATTGAATTTTACAGTGGTTTGTTCAGTTTTAAATTTTATATCGTTTAAATTGAATTTAAAAATAGCTTTCCGAGGCACAGTCTCGGAATTCGACGAAAACAGTCCCATTGGATCCGTAATATTGAATTATTATCAGATTTCAATTTTTGGAGAGTTTGGAGTTGTTGTGTGAGCGTACGGTAAGTAAACGTGTTGAAAATTTAATTGATGATGGCCGACTCGGAATTTAAATATAATATTTCGGGTAGTCAAATTCATGCCATCAGCCACTTTCCTATCATTTCGAATTACTGTAGCTCGATATTTACTTCACGCAAGCTTTCACCATACGCCATTTTCAGAAGTAAAATATGGAGGGCATCTCGTTCATTCTCCTCTATCTACAGCTCGAATGAATTTCCTTCCTATTCCCAATTTAAAGCGCAAATTCCTTCTCCTTTCCTCCTTAAAATTTCTTTCGGTTAAAAAAAAAATAAAACAAAAAAATGGAAGGGGTTGTTCGAAGAGATAATGGCCGAAACCTTTTTTTTCCGTCTCCAATCAATTCAATCCTTTAAAAAAAAATGGCCGCAAGCTTGTTTCTTCCTTATCGTCGCGATTAACATAATCTAGGGGAGCTCGGGTCCTCGAAGCGAATCGAAGGTTGAAGCCGCATGCGACTCGGTGATGTCGCGATTTAACAGGATCGAGGGGGGGTGGGGGGCGACAATTGCATCGCGAGCTTCGTCTCGCTGGAGTTTGCTTGTCGAGCATCGAATTGGAGGGCTTGTCACGTGTTGGCTTCGATTGGGTTTCGCGAAAAGGAGGTGTAGTGCGATCGAGGGAGATGGCCGCGAGCTCGAGTGGTTCGGTGAGGTATAGATTTATTGTTTTTAATTTTAATTTAAATACTTATGAAAGCATGAATATATAGGTTAGGAGTATTTTCTTTTTTACAGTAAGATTATTACTGTTGTGTTTTTTTTTTTAAATATATATATATATACGAAAAAATAAATGAATGTGTATATATATATATATATACATACACGTTTCAGTTTCAGTTAAATCTACAGTAAATAAGTTTTAGTTAAAGATGTTTATATATGAAAATATGTTTACACAGTAAATGAAAAGGGGAAATGTAAGTATAGATATATATGTTTTCGTTTGAAATGTAAACATGGATTATTTTTATTCAAAGAATATTGATTATTTTTTTGTAAACAGTTGAAATGTAAAGTTAAGTAAATATATCTATTCACTTTTCATTTAAATAAAGTGAAGACTTATTTGTTTAGTTAAATATAATTATTTTGATTACTAAGGAAGTTATTTAAAAAGGAAAACTGGTTTAAATTAAATCCTTTGATTCAAATTTTATCACTAGTTTAAACTAAAATTTATTAGTTGATTGGATAATTTTTAGTCAAATAAATAATAAATTGTAAATATTTAAGGTTTATATAGGATTTCAAAATAAAATTTTAAATTGCATATTGTTTTTAAAATTTTGAAGTTGATGAATAAGTGATAGATTAAATAATTTGGTTATTTTAGTTACTAAGGTAATTTATTTTTGGAATCTAGATAAAAATCAATTTATTAGTTTAAAACCAAATGTTTAGTTTAAATTAAATAGTTGGTGAACTAAATTATTAAATAGTAAGTCATTGGTCAATTTAAATTTATAAATGGAAATAAATGGTTCAAGTTATTTCAAGTGTTAATAAATCGTATGATTATTATACAAGGTCAAAATCAGATAGAAGCAAGCCGGGCTGGATCGAATTGCAAAACAAAATCAAAGGTGAGCTAATCTCACTCAGTTAATCTAAAATAAAATTTAAATGATTAAATTTAAATAATTGTTTGAATGGTTGAAATTGATTGTCGTGCTGTAGTGTGGTATATATTTGGAACTGGCATTTTATATTGTGCTAACATCTGTGGATGCAGGAAAAACAGGTTGGAGGGATCCAACTGGACCCCTCAACTTTATTTAATTATTCAATATCCTCTGTTCTGAATATTTGATATTCTGCAATGAATTTTGTGAAATATTGAAGGCTATGGCTTGATTGATATAATCGGGCAATAATGAATTACCAAATATATAAATTGAGTTTGGGAATGAAAATAAAAGAAGTGCAATTGTAAGTAAATAATTATAGGAAAGTTGAATAAATTTAAGAATGAACTGGAAAGGAAATAAAGTGACTTTAAAATTTTGTGTATGGGAAGAAAATTTTAAATAAACAAGAAGTTAATAAAACCTAAACTCCATTGTTGTTGTTTAAAAGAACAAAACATTTATTGTAAATTTAGGATTTAAATTTATTTAAGAAGAATAAAGAAGGAATTGGGAATAACCTGAAATTTTGTACATTTCAGATAAAGGATTTAAAATCAAACTGAAAATAATAATAAAGTCCGTAATTAATGAATTTTGAAATGAACTGATAAGTAAGAAGTTTACTTCAATTGGAATAAATTGGAATCAATTTGGAAAATTGATTTAAGTGATTGAGATTGGAAATTTCTCTCTGAATAACCAAGTACATTTTCAAAGTAAATTTTTAAATATAAATAATAGTTTAAAGTTGTTTTTAAGAAGTATGTTTTGGAAAATTTACTATTTCTAAATATTTAAATTCTAAAATAAGTATTTCCTTTTAATCTATTATAGCAATAATTACTTTAATCTATTATAGTAGTAATTATTTAAAGAGTGACTTAGTGTTTTATTTAAAAAGTGAAATCTAGTTTTATATTTTATTTAGTAACATTATTTTCAAATATTCATTTAGTATGTATTTTTAACAAATCATTGAAGTAGTTTTAACTTAAATGTTATAAAGTATATTTCTAAGTAAAGAGTTTTAAATTATTTTAAAAATCTAGTGTCGTGCTTGGTGATTTCAGAGGAGATAGAAAATATTTGGGAAAGTTTATTCTGAAAGGAAAGATGGTTTTGAAACTGTTTTCAAAGGATTGAAAATAGAAATATATCTTGTGAAGATATTTTGGAATTAATAAATAATATGGAAAACTATTGGTTGATGGTTGTTTGTGAATATTAATTGATAGTTAAATAACCGACTATCAATATTGGACAATGCGTTGATCGTTTCGAAGAGACCGGGATCGAGATTTATTTCTCAAAAACCACTTCGATCCGGTTTGTACGTTTCGTGTAAACGATTTTGGATTCGAAGATGAAGCAGTGAAGTGCAAGGGCTAGTCGCGACTAATCCTGAGGATATTTCCAAAATGGATGTAGTAGGAATAGTGCCTTCGATTCCGTTCGAACCCGGGACAGACTTGTATGGATGAATGCTTGCGAAACATCGTCAGGTGGACGATGGGCATTCTAAGGGATATGTTCTAAAAAGGTAACGCTTAGCCTCAAGCCTCATCAAATGGGAATGACTGAAAATCAGGGGTTATGCAGCAAGGCTAGGTGGGTAGCACCCAAGCAGGGTGAGGTCATTCTAGTCTAGATGTCCCTTTTTATTTCGGCTTAGTGCTGCGGTTGCTGATCCCAACCGTGGGGTGATCTCACTCGAGACTGTCAAGTAAGGGATGGTTCCGGCCTTGTGTTGCAGGGGAGCGGGCGTACTCCTCGGTACGGTGATCTAGGCCCCGTACTCTGACAGGTGGTACCCAGTGCCTAGTCATTGGTTGGAAATCCATTCTCCCTACGAGCCTTGTACGAGTTTTGTTTGTATTACCCACTCTGTGTCTAGTAGCTGGAATTTAATAGATGTAACAATTTCGGCTATTTTATAAGTATTTGTATTTAGACCCTATTATAATATCAGAGGATTTCTATAAAATGTTTTAGCTATCGTAAGGTAAAAACCCGACATGTTATTTGCGGCGTGGTCTTACGAGATGCTTTTGTTTTCAAAGAATTTTCGAAACTTAATAATCAATTGGGTGTGATTTTTCTCACGCTGGTATTCCAGACTGACTCGGGTGTTATTTAACTGTAATGCTCGGGTCAGACCGAGTATTATAGGATACAGGATATGATGCCGTGGAGCTCGGGAGACGAGCTGGGTGACGATACGTACATTCGTACTTGTTTATATATATCTATTCCGCTGTGTTGAGTTGTTGTGTATCTATTTGTATGTTATCGATGTTGATGTTGAGCTGTGATTGATGTACTCTGGTGATGTAATATATAAACAGAGATATTTGGTACTTGAGTAAAGATTATTTATTATCTATTATATTTTATTCCGCTGCGATGATTAGATTCTGTTGTTGTTTTCCATTTTCTTCTTCTACCTCTTCTTCTTTAACCCAAATGGTTCGTATTTCTGTATCACTTGAGTTGATTGTTGCAAAATAATGTTGACTCTAGGGGTACATATTTGCGAGTCGTTATAGTATTATTGTGAATCTGCTTGACTACTACTCTGATGAACACTTTTATGTGTTATATATATTCATATCTATTTCCGCCTTTGTGATATGAATTATCTATGACTGATTTGTGTTATGTTTATTTCTATATTTGTTTCCGAAGACATAATAGCCACTGTGTAGTAGCTTTGAGTTTGTGTCGGTATGTCGGATGTCCTCTTGAAAAGAAATGCAAGTTACATCTTATCTGGCATATCGGTACTCGCACAAAGCAATTATACAGATGGTCGCTCCTCAACAGCCTTATTCTCCGTGCTAGTTGACGGCATTACACCGTAGTGTCCTTGGCTAGCGTGGGTATAGAGGTGGGGCGTCACAGCTTGGTATCGGAGCCAAACTTCGGAACAATGTAGAATAATCTAGCAAGGATCATGTCCTAAGTCTTTCTTAGGAGTCATGCTTTAGGATTTTATTCAGGTCTTCGTACCGTCCTATCCTATTTTCTTTTATGATTCCTTGTTTTATCTATCAAGATTGCTTGATATTTATTTTGAGATTAACTTTTCTCCTTCTTTCTTTTCTAAAGGAAGAGAAATGGTTAGTTCTAGCAGTCCTATCGCTGGTCAATCCAGTAGCCCTTCTCTGAATGGCGCATTCATGTCTGCCCAACAACTTTTGGATCTTGTAAAGAATCAAGAGTTTATCTATGCTTTGAGTAAGAACACCGAAATGGTTCTTCCTTTGAAACTTGAAGTTTCTTTCAGTCAGCTTGTGGATGTTACTCTTCTTCATGGAGAGGTTGGTAAAGGAAGTGTTTGTGATATTGGGACTTCCAAGAAGAGGCATATTAAGTTCAAGAGCCTTAATCCCAATAAGAGAGTGAAGCAAACTACTTTTGTAGCAAAGACTCCAATCCCTAATCGTGGAGGATGCTACAATTGTAATTCTAAGGACCACTATGCAAAGGAGTGTCCGGAGCCACTCTTTTGTCGCTATTGCGAAAATACAGGTCATCATATTTCTATATGCCCCATGCTTCAAAGCAAGAGGAGGGTGGAACAAGAAACTTCGGTAACCAAGACTCCTACCCCAAGTCGTAAACAATGCTACAATTGTGGTTCCACAGACCATTATGTAATTAAGTGCCCGAAACCCCTCTATTGCCGCTATTGCAAAGGCTCGGGTCATTACTTATCTACATGTCCCAAACTCCCTTGCAAGAGGGAGGGAAGGTTGAAAGTCGTGCAAGCCCCTTGTGACACTTCTCTTGGTCAAGGTATTTTACATTCAACCCTTGATGCTATTGTTTTATTTCGTGATCTTTCTATTTGAGTTCTTTTTTGATATGGGTTCATCTCATTATTTTTATATCAAAAGAACTTGTCAATTCTTTTTCTTTGAATATTTTGGGCTTGATGTCTTCTTTGGGAATCGTGAATCCGGATGGTGGATCCGCAACACTCAACTTACTTTCTATTGATGTCGAAATTATTTTATGTGATTTTTCTTTCCGAGCCGATATTTTTACTTAGGCTTCGGAATCGATTTGTGTGAAAGGATTGGCTTAATCATTATGAAGCCATATACTTTGTCCCTAGTGGACTACTTATCTTCGACATTCTTAATCTGCTAAGAAGATTTCTATTTCTCGTTTGTGATTTCGATTCCAACTTGATGGCATCATTTTATTCTTTAAGCCCGCATGATGAGGAAAATGTTGTTTCTCTCATTCATGTAGTTTGAGAATTTTCCGGTAATTTTGAGTTTGTCTTAGGATCATCACCTAAGCAATATCTTGTATGGTGTTAAGGTCTTTTCTGGTCGACCTTGCCACCGGTTTTCATTAGTTACGATTTGCGGAGGTTAGCATTCCCCTTACCGCATTCCGCACTCGTTATGATTCTTGCGAATGACTTATTATGTCATTCAGTTTGTCCAGCTTATTTCATCCATTTTATAAATCGAGTATTCTATGAGACCATTCTTGTATTTATTGGTTTTGGATGAAAATAGCAATTTAAAAATTTTACAAAACTTTTTCATAAGATTTATTTATAAGTATAGATGATTTTGTGATTGTATTGCCCATTTAGTGTTTTAAGAATTCTAGTCGATGCGCTTGATCAACGTTATCGATAGGGATTTCCTAAACGCTTTGATGAGACAGTCAGACGCAATAAATTGACTTGTAAAAATGTAAGTTTTTCTAGAAAGATTATTACATAAAGATAAATGTAATTTTGAAATTTTTAACTTTTTAGGAAAGGAGATTATTTAAAAGAAATTCTTTCTTTTCGATACTCTTATTCTTGTGATTCCCGAAGGGAACCAAGACTTTATCTTTTGTACCAATGCTAATCGTATTGGTTTGGATGCTGTTCTCTTGCAAAAGATAACGTGCTATCACTTGTGCTTCTAAATCATTAAAAGCCGATTGAGACTAGGTATGCCACTCATGATCTAGTGCTCGCGCCTATTGTTTTCGTTTTTAGAATTTGGCATCATCATTTTTGGGGGAGAAATTTGTTCTCCTCCTCGATCATAAATCTTTGGAATATTTATTTTCTTTTAAGGAACTTCATGTCGACTCGAGTTCCTGGCACCTTATGATCTTGATATTCTTTCTACCCCCGGTAAGGGTAATCGTGTCGCCGATGCTCTTAGCCGTAAACAACAAGCTGTTGTTTCTATGATGATATCCGAATGGAACGACCTCGAGATCTTATCCACTTGTGAGATTCGAGACCGCCTATCCGATTTATGCTCATCATTTATTTTATGTAGCCTTGAGGCTCATCCTTCTCTTTTAGACCGCATTCTTGAAGCTCAAGGGCTAGATCTTGAATTGGCTCTTCTTGGCCAAAATATTAAGGATAAAAATTGATATTGAAGGTTTGAAAGACATTGATATCGATTCTCATGGCGGCATTCGGAGATTTGGTAGACTTATCGTGCCAAATATTAGTGATCTTCGTAAAGATATTTTAGAAGATTCACATCGTTCTAAATTTACCATTCATCCCGGTAGTAGTAAAATGTACGCGGATATGAAGCGACTTTATTATTGGGAGGGAATGAAACTTGACATCGCTAACTCCGTTAAGCGTTGCATGAATTGCCAACTCGTTAAGGCAAAACATCAAAGGCTCGGTGGGTTATTGCAACCTTTAGAAATTCCAATTTGGAAGTGGGACCAAATTTCCATGGATTTTATAGATGGCCTTCCCCGTTCTCGTTTGGGTCATGATAGCTTATGGGTGATTGTTGATAGACTTACTAAATCTGCCCAATTTATCCTCGTTCGGTCTAACCGAACCGTTCCACTTTTGGCCAAACTCATTGTTAAAGAGATTGTTAAATTACATGGAGTTCCTACTTCTATAGTTAGTGATCGTGATCTATTGTTTACTAGTGGATTTTGGAAGAGTCTTCAAGAAGCTTTAGGAACGAAGCTTAATTTTAGCACCGCTTATCATCCTCAGTCCGATGGACAAACCGAGCGTGTGAGTCAAACTCTTGAAGATCTTCTTCGTGCATGTGTTCTTGATTTTGGTGGAAGTTAGGAAGATCATATTTCTCTTGTTGAGTTTTCCTATAATAATAGCTTCCAATCTAGTATTGGTATGGCACCTTTTGAGGCACTCTATGGAAGGCCATGCCGATCTCCTTCTTGTTGGCTTGAGGCCGGTGAGAAGCTGGTTTTAGGTCCAGATTTTATCCGTGATTCCGCAGAGAAGATTGAAATTATTCGACATAGGATGAAAGAAGCCCAAAGTAGACAAAAATCCTATGCCGATAACTGGAGAAGGAAGTTAGAGTTTTCTGTGGGAGATCTTGTGTTCATTCGTGTGTCACCTATGAAAGGTGTTGTACGTTTCAGTCGATCGGGAAAGTTAGCGCCTCGATATATTGGGCCATTTCCTATCACTGAACGTATTGGTTCCATGGCTTATCGCCTATCATTACCGGCTCAGTTTTCTGCCATGCATGACGTGTTTCACGTTTCTCAATTACGGAAGTGCCTTCGAGATTCCGATTCTATTCTTAAGCCCGGTATTGTGGAAGAGATTGAAGTTTCGCCTAATTTAACTTATGAGCAACATCCTATTCGTATCATTGCTTCGGAAGTCAAACGACTTCGAAATAAAGATGTTCCGCTTGTGAAAGTTCAATGGTCTTCAAATCCTAAGGATTGTTCTTGGGAATCTAGAGAGTTCATCGAGCGAACACATCCGGACTTACTTTCTCGTGTTCTTTGAGGTGAACTTCTTATTTCAAACTTCTTTTGTGTTGAATATGCTTTTATGGTTGTTACTATATATCTTCTTCTTAAGTATTGCGAGGAACGCAATTTCTTTAAGGAGGGGAGTCTGTAACAACCCGCATATTCGTGATTTTATATTTAAATATTTTAGTTAAATATTTTATCAATACTCGGAATTTAGTCCGAAAAGCTACTTTTTGCATACGGTCGATTTAGGACTCGGGACCACTCCCATTGAGTTTAAAATGCCGTTTGCGACCATTTTGAGTATAAGCTTCGATATGTTTGGAGAAAGTTGAATTTTGCTACTTTTTACTTAGGGCTTTGGTTTGGCCTGAGCCACTTATGTATTCAGTCCCAACCCCTTCTCCTCTTCATTCCTTCTATTAACCCCGTTTGATCAAACGAGTTAAGGCCTGGGCCGACTCATCAACTTAAGGATTTTACCGACTCAGTGGGCCTACGACTCAAGGTAATTCACGACTTAAAGGTAGAAGCGACTCAATAAGTTAGCGAGTTAAGACCTGAGACGAATCACAACTTAAAGAAGCAGAGCGACTTAAGGAGTGGTCCGACTCAATAAGTAACCGACTTAACAAGTTAACGACTCAAGGGAGTTACACGACTTAACGAGTCAGGGATTGGTCGACCTAAAGGAGTCAACAGCTTACGGAAGTGAACGACTTACGACATATAGGAGTCTACGACTTAACGGTTTAAGAAAGAAGGGATGGATCACGACTGAAGGCCTTCACGACTTAAGGTTTTTACGGCTTAAGGAAATCCACGGCTCAAGGACGGGATGGGTTAACGACTCAAGATAACTGCCTAAGCCCTAAGAAGGACACCGACTTACGACTCATTCTGAGTCGTTCACCACCCAGGCAAATGAGGGTAAGTTTGGTACAACTACTTAGCACGCAGCCTCTTGACTCGTACACGGTTCAGAACTTGTGCTATCACCTGAAATAAACGAGCCTACCAGTTAAGCAACGATGCACGACCTAACTTGAGTCGACCACGACCTAAAACTACTGAGTTAAAATCCAATGTCGTGAAAATTTATGCCGGATCATCTTAGTGCATTGGCGACTTAAGACTTATGACATGAATTCAGACAAGCTTGCCTCTACTAAACCGTGGACTTGACTCGGTAGGTCGGCCACGACTTATCTTAAGTCGGCCACGACTTAGGACTTGAAAATAATTCCGCCCAGAAGTGTTCCCTATAAATACAGCCCTAACTCCAACTAGCAGGGGACTTTTGGCTCATTCTTTCCAAGCACCGATACTCTGCTGCATTCCAAACCAACTCGATACTCAAAGCTTTTAAGACACGTAGAACGCTATCAACAACTTCAAGAAGGAATCTCGTACATCCGACATGGATTTGAAGGGTTTCTTTTACATTGAATTTTAAGCTACTCGTTAAAAGTGTTTAGTAATTCAAAGTGTATTGTACTTGAGAAGAATTGTATCGACTTGTAACGAAATCATCAATAAAGATATTCAGAGTGGACGTAGGCTTGATCATAAGCCGAACCACTATAAAGACTGCTGTTATTTACTGTTTTTCTGCAGCTTTCTGCTCATACTCTGTTCCCGAATCATCGGGTGGTGCTTTCATAACTACACTTTACACATCGGGGTGTTAGCGTTTAAATTTTAGCGTTAACATTTTTGGTGCTTTCACTGAGAATTGAACTCAGGCAAATTATCATCATTGCTCCACGAAAGTTTGTTGAAGTAATCTCTCCGAAGACTAGAAGTTTATCTGAAATCATGGCTCCGGGGAGAAGGAGTAGATTTGTTAGATCTGGAAATGTTCAAGAGGGAACCTTCGCTTCCCCAGTACCTAATCAAGCCACTCCACCTGTTGGGGTTACAAAAGCGGAGCTGGATGCTATAATCTTAGGGCTGAACCAATAGATAAATGGCCAAAGTGCACAATTGGAGGCTTAGAATGCCCAAAATGCCCTAATTTTGAATAAGTTGAACGATTTGCTTGGGGTAAACCGTCAACCAACGGGTAACGAAAGGAACTTTGCTGGCAACATTCATGAAGCTGAGGAAAGAAACATTCCTGAGAGGGCCGCCAGCCCCTTTGAGCGGACATTTCCTGAAGTTGGTGGATCTAAAGCTCGAAATGATGAGGGGTACCTTTCTGAAATGATTCGACAAATCCTTAAAGAAAGCATGCAGAGGAATGAAGACGAGAAGGAATGGGGTTTCACTCCAAGTAAAACCCCGTTTACCGAAAGGATCTTAAAGGATGAATTCCCAAGGAAGTTCGTCCCTCCAACTATCCCAGCTTACAAGGGAACAAGTGATCCGAATGAATTCTTGTATAAGTATGATTGGCACATGAAAGGTGCCAGAGCTTCCGATGAAATAAAGTGTCGATATTTTCCTGTATATTTGGAAGGTGTAGCTCTGCTTTGGTTCACCAAGCTACCAATTCGGTCTATAGATCAGTTTTCTGACCTAACCCGGAAATTCAAGGAGCAGTTCAGACTATATGCTTCAAAAGACAAAGATATCATGTCGTTGTCAAGTTTAGAACAGAATCCAGGGGAAAATATCAGATCTTTCTTGAATCGCTTTAATATAGCGCTGGCCGAGGTAGACAATGCAGAACCACGAATGATTTTGACCTATCTGATGAGGGCCATCGACAAGACGAGCGAATTTGGAAAATGGCTTAACATGAAGGAACCAAATTCCCTTGAAAAATTCTACAAGAAAGCAGATGAGTTCATACGCCTGGAAAGCCGTCCTGTACCGGTAAAGGCAGTATTGGAAAAAGATGGAGATAACATTGCTGCTCCACGCAAGAATGAATCTGTAGGACAGAAAAGGGAAAATAACGATGGGAAGAAGCAGAAAAATCTGAAGAAGTCTCGTTCCTTCAAGTCATCAGAATATACTCCTTTATCAGATACGCCATAGCGCATTTACCTTGCCACTAAAGATTCTGTCGATTATCCTAAACCTCCCGTTTTGAGAACCGGGAAAAAAGCTGTACAAAGCGGGAAGTTTTGCCACTTCCATAATCAACCCGGTCATGATACCGATGAATGCCGCCAATTGAAAAATTTGATTGAAGAATTGATAAGGGAAAACAAGCTGCAGCAATTTGTGGAAAAGAATAACAGCAATCCCGCTTCGTCTAGTCAGGGGCAACGAGCTCCTGCTCATCAACCCAGGACAAGTGAGAAGACTGCAGGGCATGAATCCGGAAGGCCTGTTATCAATGTCATTACGGGAGGGCCTCACCCAGCAGGCAGGAGCTGGGGTGAGATGGAAAGGTATACCCGAGCTTTGAAGTATGTACCGACCGAGGAAGATGTATTTGTTTTGGAAGGTGCTACGCCCCTGAAGCAACAAAGAACTTTCAATGATGATATTGTGATCAGAGCCAGGGATTCCACAGGTATTGAAGCTCCTACCTTGGATCCCTTAGTCATCTCGGCTGGTATCGGGCCAGCTATTGTCAGAAGAGTTCTCATTGATTGTGGCGCATCCTGCAATATCCTCTTCAAGAAAACATTCGACCAAATGAAGATCCCTACGGCTGATGTGCAAGCCTCATCGCAAAAAATCGCTGGCTTCACTGGGGAGCCAAAACAGCCAATAGGAACCGTTGATTTGCTTGTAGAACTTGGAGAGGGAGAAAGAAAAGTGGTCCGCAAGCAAACTTTTGTGATTGTCGACGAATTTTCTGCTTATAATGCTTTCCTTGGCCGTCCAACTCTCGCAGCATTCAAAGCTGTTCTGGCCCCATGGTGCCTCACCATTAAATTTCCCACAGATAATGGAGTGGGAGTTATAAAAGGGGATCAAAATGCTGGGCGGTAGTGTTATCTGACAGAGCTACGAGAAACAAGGAAAAGAGAAATGGGAAAGGATGCGGCAACCCCAGTCCGCATCAAAGAACCGGCCTTGTAACAATTACAGGGCGGACCCTGCACTGGCGAGCATAGCGGAGCACGGAAAGAGATGGATCCTAGAAAAGCTAGTGCAGGGGAGAATAGAGTGGTACCAGTGGAAACGACAATACCGGTACCTATTGACCCAAATGACCCAAACAAGGTGTTGAATGTGGGTTCACAACTTAATGTATCAATTCAGAATATCTTAATATCTTTTTTAAAAGCAAATTTGGATGTTTTTGCTTGGACTCATGCCGATATGTGCGGAATATCCCCAGAAGTTGCAGTACACGCTCTGAATATTGATCCAAAATTTACACCTGTGAAACAAAAAAGGAGGACTCAAGGTCCGGAAAGGTCAGTGGCATTAAAAGAAGAAGTCGATCGGCTCATGGAGAATAACTTTATCAAAGAATCTACCTATCCGAATTGGGTTTCGAATCCAGTGCTGGTCAAGAAAGCCAACGGAAAATGGAGAGTGTGCATCGATTTTTCAGATCTAAACAAGGCCTGCCCCAAAGACTGCTTCCCGTTGCCCAGGATCGATCAATTGGTAGACGAAACAGCGGGACATGAATTGTTATCTTTTATGGATGCCTACTCCGGATATAACCAGATCATGATGCATGAGCCAGATCAGGAGGACACGAGCTTTATCACCGATGTTGGTCTTTACTGCTATAGGGTTATGCCCTTCGGGCTGAAGAATGCGGGGGCAACCTACCAAAGACTTGTTAATGCTATATTCAAACCGCAGTTGGGCAAGACTATGGAAGTCTACGTCGATGACATGTTAGTAAAGTCTAAGAAAGCAGTGGATCACATAGAACATTTAGCAGACATGTTCGCAGTCCTTCGAAAATACGGAATGAAGCTTAACCCTTTAAAATGTTCATTTGGAGTAGAATCCGGAAAGTTCTTAGGCTTCATCGTGAGCGCTAGGGGCATTGAGGCTAGTCCAGCTCAAATTACCGCCTTAAAGGAAGTCAAAGCTCCTAGAACGAAGAAGGAATTGCAGAGTCTCAATGGAAAAGTTTCCGCCTTGAGTCGGTTCATTTCCAAAGCCACTGATAAATGCATCCCATTCTTTGATGCCCTAAAGAAAGGAAGGAAAAACTTTGATTGGACTCCCGAATGCCAAAAAGCCTTTGATGAATTGATTCGCCACATGGAAACGCCTCCAATACTTTCTAGGCCTGGCGATGGTGAGGATCTTCTTATATACTTGGCAGTATCATCTCATGCTTTAAGTGCAGCGCTGATACGAGAAGACAAGAGGATTCAACATCCAGTTTACTATATCAGCAAAAGACTCACTGGGGCAGAGATGAATTACTCCAAGTTGGAAAAACTCGCCTATTGCTTACTGATTGCATCAAGGAAGTTGAGGCAATATTTCCAAGCTCATCCTATCAGAGTCCTCACCGATCAACCTTTAAAGCAAGTCTTGTTTCGCCCTGAGACTTCGGGTCGTCTTCTAAAGTGGAATATTGAACTCAGTCAATATGACATCACTTATCATCCCCGAAAAGCAATCAACGGACAAGCTTTAGCGGATTTCATCGCAGAATTCACAGATAAGGGTAACAGTGGGGAGGAAACGATCGATGATTCCCCAATCCAATGGAAGTTATATGTTGATGGCGCGAGAAATTACTACTTTTCTGGAGCCGGAGTCGTACTTGAGACCCCTGAAGGTCGGTCATTATGCTATGCACTAAGATTGGAATTTCCTTCAACGAACAATGAAGCAGAATACGAAGCTCTTATCGCTGACCTAAGAATTGCTAAAGAACTAAACATCCGAGCATTATAGATCTTCAGTGATTCTTAGCTTATTGTATGCCAAGTCAAGAAGGAATTCCAAGCGAAAGGGGGAAATCTGCCTGCCTACTTGTTAAAGGCTTGGGAACTCCTGGGTGATTTCGACCATTACATGATAAGTCATATTCCTCGGGAAGAAAACACGAAAGCAGATTCTCTCGCAAAGTACTCTAGCACATGCGAAGCTCAATTTCTGGGATTGACTCCAGTGGAGGTCCTGTCGGCTCCAAGCATTGATGAGATGGATATTGATTGGATCATGAGCGTGTCTCAAGAACCAGACTCATGGATGACTCTAATAATAGAATATCTGCTCAATGGCTCTTTACCGGAAAATTCAAAAGAACGAAAGAAGCTACTGAGGAAAGCCTCTCGCTATATAGTCCAGGATGGCATCCAGGGATGAGTCCAAAACAATCCTAGCTGAGGTGCATGGGGGAGAATGTGGTGATCATTTAGGTGGTCAAACTTTAGCAAAGAAGATTCTCCGATACGGATATTTTTGGCCAAAAATTAATCGAGATGCAGCAGATTATTCCCGAAAATGTGACAGGTGCCAAAGATTCGCAAAAATCCCTAGAGCACCTTCCACTGAACTCACACAGATGGTCAGTCCATGGCCATTTGCAATATGGGGGATAGACCTTGCAGGACCGTTACCAACTGCCAAATCTGGAATTAAATATGCCATTGTGGCTGTAGATTATTTTACTAAATGGGCAGAAGCTGAACCACTGGCTACCATCACCTCTAAAAAGATGATAAGTATTGTGACTAAAAATATCATTTGCAGGTATGGTGTGCCTCAAAAGATAATTACAGACAATGGTACTCAGTTCGAAAGTGAAGAATTCCAAGATTTTTGCAAACGATTCAAAATCCGAAAAAGCTTCTCAGCAGTAGCTCATCCGCAGGCAAACGGGCAGGTGGAAGCAGTAAACAAAATTATCAAGTCAACCATCAAGAAGCAACTTGAAAGAGCAAAAGGTGGTTGGGTCGATAAGCTACCACTAGCACTATGGGCATACAGAACTACCCACAAGACTGCGACTGGGCATACTCCGTTTTCATTGGCATACGGATCAGAGGCAATGATTCCAGTAGAAACAGAGGTCCCGTCACATAGAAGAATCCATTTCAATCAAGCGGAGAATGAAAAACTACAGCTTGAGGCACTGGATCTCCTTGATGAAAAAAGAGAAGAGGCTGAGCTCAGAATCGCATCTCATCAGCAAAGGATAGCCAGACATTTCAATTCCAAAGTTCGCCAACGCAGCTTTGAGATTGGAGATCTAGTCCTAAAGAGAATTATGACAGCGACAGGTGTGTTTGGGCCAAATTGGGAAGGACCATATGTCATAGGTCAGAAGCTTCTTGACGGCACATTCAAACTCACTACTGTCGAAGGAGATCAAATTCCAAGAGCCTGGAATAGCAATCACTTGCGCCCATACTTTACTTGATAACTTTGTTGAAATATTGTAAAAAGAATTATGAATGTCTGATTCCTGTAACTGAAAGCGACTGTAAAATCGATGCAAGTGAATAATGAAAGACTATAAAGTGGATGTAGGCCCAAATTCTTGGCCGAACCACTATAAATCTTGTGTTCCTTATCATTATTACATGTTTGCTTTATTTTCGATATGAAAAGTACATTAAATGTATTACTGAAATGTCGATTTAAATTTTTGCAGGCAACGAAAATAAAACTTGCACATTACAAGACCAAGTGATTCTTGTTACCATTCAACAAACAAATTCCAAGTCACAAAATTCCCGAATTTAAATCCTAGATAAGAAGTGCTTCAATTGAACGGTCAATGATTTCGCCGAAAACGGGCTCTAGCTAATAAATTGAGAAGTTTGAACAAACAAACATCCAATTAAGAAGCTTATGTCCGTTCTCGCGAACTGGCCTAGCAATGAAGTACACTTCTTTGGACTAAACAAACTACTTGTAAGAGAAGGGTGTGCGAGCTTGAAAAGAAAAAATAGAGGATCGCTAAAAAGGCATAAGCAAGTGGACAAGGAACAACTAAAGCCTTCTTCGGAGGCACAAGTCCTCTTCAAAGGCACAACTCTTCGGAGGATAAAGACCTCTAACGAGGCATATGCCGCAAAAAAGAAAGTTCTCTACTCAACCAAAAAAGATTGGAGGAGTCATGACCCTCCAACCATGAGAGAGTAACTTCCAGGCAATCCTCGGAGGCACATTTCACCAGGAGTTGAAGTGTGACAGCCGCTCTTCGGACTTTCACTTCACCAGAGTTGAAATGTAAAACAAAATAAAAGCCCTCTTCAGAGGCACATTTCACCAGGAGTTGAAGTGTGAGAGCCGCTCTTCGGATTTTCACTTCACCAGAGTTGAAATGTAAAACAAAATAAAAGCCCTCTTCAGAGGCCCATTTCACTAGGAGTTGAAGTGCGACAGCCACTCTTTGGAGTTTCACTTCACCAGAGATGAAATGCAAAAAAAAAGAGAGAGCCTCTCCCAAGGGGCAGAAACAGAAAGACCTCTTCCCAGAGGCACAATAAGACAGAAAGACCTCTTCCCAGAGGCAGAAATGAAAAGACCTCCTCCCGGAGGCACAATCAAGCAGAAAGACCTCTTCGGAGGCACACGTTTCACCAAGATTGAAATAAAACTTCCTGGTGTTGAAACGTGAAAAAGTCTTCCTCAGAGGTGCAACTTTTCAAAGAAACAAAAATCAAGAAGCCCTTTACTGTGGCGAAGTAAAAAAAAAAAAAATCCTCACTAAAAGCACACTTTAACTTTCAAAGGAAGAATGAATTACTTGTTCTAGAAAATTCTCTTCCTCAAAAAGAAGTTGAAGTACCTTACAAATACCCGCTTTACCACGTAGAAGATTTCATTCAATAAAATATGTATATGCACAAAATAAAAAGTGATATCTTCGAAGGTTGAAGCGTAGAAACTTATTTGTGCTCTATTTTTAATGAATTCATATTCCTCCAAATGTGGAATAATTATTCTCTAAAAAAAATAATAAAAGCACAAGTTCCTCATAAAATAAAATATTACAATGAGCTTATGGTATAGGGGCAGCATTGCATAACTACATCGGTAAAATTGCGCTCGAACAATATATACCACAAGCTCACTGCAATATCGTGCAAAAAAAAGAAAAAAAAACTTGTACAAAAATAAATAGTAAATGCATTCTCAGATACAGACAGAAGTTTGTACAAAGAAAAAGAATCATTTTATTCAACACTATTTTATATATAGGTACAAGTTCCAAAGTAAAAAACAAAAGAAAAGCGGGGGGCCGGTACCCGCACAATTTCCGGTCAGTACATGCAAAAAAGGCAAAAAGCGATATGAAAGCCACAGAACCAGAGCCATCATTTCTTCTTCCGCCCACATTTTGAGCCCGCACCTGGCCGAATGACCAACTTTTTAGGCCGGCTTGTGAGGGTAGGGGATGAAGGAGAGAGGGGCTCGGTCGGACTTTCTTCCGTCTCTTCTTCGCCAGTTAAAGATCCCTTCTTCTTCTTCTTCTTGGAAACTACCTGCTTTCCTCGCTTCTTGGAGGAAGACCCACTCCCTGGAGAAAGAAGTTTGGATAACGGTTCAGCGTCGGAGCCAGTTGGTTCTGGAGTCCTCTCGCTTCCTTCAGTTTCTTCTCCTTTCGGATCTTGAGAAGCAACGGGATCATCTAAGCCGTGAAGAGCTTCTATTTGCTCCTCTTGTGACCCGGGTTGCGAGGCAGAAGGAGGAGTGACCTAAGGAGGCAAAGAAGGAATAACTGGAGGAGGAGAAGCCTGAACAGTGCCCGACGTTTTCTCTGCAGAAGGAAAAAAGTTCAAGTCAGTAAAAAGAGGAGACAATGGCTCGCTGAGATTCAAGAAGTAGTCAAAAAGCTCATCAAGTTCGTAAGAAACAAATGAGCAGTCTACTTGGGCAAGATTGTCAGTAGGGTTACCTGCAGAAGTCGGTTCCCTGACGTCAACTTCGTAAGCCTGTGCCTCGGCACTCTCGCCGCCTTCATCTCCACCTTGTATGCTTGTGATATCAGTGGTAACTTTAGTAGGAGATGGGGAATGAGAACTAGAACCGATAATGTCAATCTCGGCTGAAGGAGAAGGTTGAATTGGAGCAGTTGAGATGATTTTTCCTGAATATTCTCCAGCCGCTATTTCGGCCCTTAATTTTGCAAGCTGTTCTCTCCCTCTAGCAAGAGCGGCACGAGCATCATCATCAAGATAGTGCTCCTCAAGAGCCGACTCAGCATAGCCAGCGCCGCTACCACCGAGCATATCGAGTGCGGCCTCCCAAACTTCAGCCAGTGTAATTTCATACTTGGGGCCTAGAAAGGCGAGCCTACCGCGCCCCAAGATGCTATGCAGATAGAAATCAAATAATGTTGAGCTGATGTTGGCCCTCGTTGCCTCGTGAGACTCTTCAGCTGCAATCTTGCTGGCAACGGCCTCATCACGCTCCATTTCAGCTTTAGAAAGTTAAAGCTTAAGAATTTGAATCTCCGCTTCTTGGTTGCTGGTTTTCTTCCGAAGCTCTGCAACATCAGCAATATAGCCCTCACTGATCCTTTTTTGCATTTAGAGCCTGTCTTCGGCATCCCTTTGGCTGGCATGAGCATCTCTCACTTGTTTGAGGAGCACTTCTTCTTTTTGAGAATAGGAAGTAGAGGAAGCAGCAAGCTCTTGTTTCAGTTCTTCAACTTTTGCTTCAAGCTCTTCATTGTAAGAAGCAATGCTCCTTATCTCAGTGTCGTGTTGCTCAAGAACCTTTTGCCACTTGGCTTTATCGTTTTCCATAGTGAGCATGGCCTCTATGTTCGTACGATTAACCCTTTGGAGCTCGTCAACAAGTTTTTGCCAGTTCGACATCCTCTCGATATCAAGCTTGACGGCATCGAGGTTTCGTAACATAGCAGACTTGTCTATGGGGACCAAGTCAAGGTCAAACCTTACTCCCTTTAGACACCACTGTGGAAACCGACTCTGCAATGTGGCTGGACCCGGTCCAACTTGGAATTTGGGCCTACCAATTATTGTTTGGATGTCTGCCTTCCCGAGAGCAGGAGAGCCGGAAGGAATGTTGAGCGAGGCAGGAGCAGTAACCTTTTCAGGAGTTGTAAAGGTGTGCTTCTCACCATGTCGGGCTCGCTTACTCGAATCTTCAACCATATGACTTTTTCCTCTGTCATCATTGGATTTTCTTTTATGGGAATCGTCGCCTCTCTGCGAAGAGTCGTGGCGCTCCTCCCTCTCTCTTCTCTCGTAACGCTCCTCTTGAGCCTTCTTTTCTTGAGCCTTTCGAGCGGCTCCTTCTTCATCAGATTCTCTGTAAGAGGGAAGGTAACACCGGTAATCATATTGGCTACGCCTCCCGTAGCGCTGGAAATCATCATAGTAGGACCCGTTGCGCCCCATCGGAGAATCTGAAATAAAAAGAACTAAATCATAGAATTCTTCAAAGTACAAAAAACCAGAAGCATAAAAGTGCCAAAAAATTCTAAGTGTGTGTGGCGTGCAAACTACACGCATCAAACTACGAACCACTCTTTAATTGTGGAGTGGTTGTGGGTGTAATAGTTAGCGTCAACTCTTGAGTCGACGAAGTCTGTTGTAGGACAGAAGTCGCTTCAACTACTGAAGAAGAAATCCCGGTAGTGATAGGATCATCTTTAAAGATCTCTTGCGAAGTGGCAAAGAGGTCACTCAACCCTTCGAAAGTATCGTCCTTGCTCTGCTTGGCAGGGCTAGTTTTTTCGGCTTCTTCGCCAGATTTCTGTGACAGTCGGGGAGATCCCTGGGGCTCTTCTTCTTCTTCAATAACAGGGGCAAGTTCGACAGGTAACCCCGCAACATCAACCGAAGTGGAGCACTTCACTAGCGAAGTCTCGGGAGCAGGTCCTTTTGGTATGGATGTGTCTGTAGAAACCAGAGCATCTGATGCTTTAGGTGGGGAGTCTGGAACCTCGCAGGGGTGTGTGGAGCGAGAAGGATGAAGAAGTCCGAACTGGTGAAGGAATTCGTCGTTCAGCAAAAATTTCACGTCCCGTTCTTCAACCGGTACTGCTGCAAGCCTCTCCAGGGTTGGCTTGTGACTGGGATCTCTACAAGGAGGGGGAAGTACTGAAATAAAAGAAAAGAAATGATGACGAAGTTAACACTTGGCAATTCGAACTTCAAAAGACTCAGAATATAAAAGAGGTAAAGGTAGATGATCTTACTTCCTTCTCTCCACAGAGCGTAAAACCCCGGGGGGCAACGGACGTAGAAAAATTGAGTCAAAAACCCATGAGCGCTGTCAGGAAGACCGATGATCAGTTTACGATTTCGAGCACTTCTCACGACAGTAATAGAGGGGTGATCTTTAGTCCTGGTGAAAGAGCATAGGAAACAAATCTCGTCAAAGCTTGGGAATCGATCAAGCGTCCTCCTAAACAGTACACACAACCCCATTAAAATGGCAAAATCATTGGGGTGTAATTGGGACGGGGCGATGGCCAATTGATGAAGAAGTTGTTGGAAAAAGTCATTGAAAGGAGGAACGTCCCCACTCAGGCACATTTGTCGATTGACTGTTACAAAGCCAGGAGGTGCTATGTCAGCAGTGTTACTTCTCTCGGGAAGAATGTCATCTGATTCAGCAATGCCAAACTGAGCGCACAATTGGCGAAAAACTCTGTACGATAAAGTAGAAGAGGCTCTTTCGGGAGGATTGACTAGAGGAGCAGGAATTACAGTGGCCTCTCCGGTCTGAACCATTGTATCTTCTTCCCGAGAAGTCATTCTACACAAACAACTGGATATTCAAATGTGAAGGTGCACGTTTCCTAAAAGTGTGAAGTGTCGTGCAAAACTAATAAAAATAACAAGTAAATATAACTGGAGTTAAAATAGTCGACGATTAGTCAACTACAAAATTTCAAAACTTGCTAATCTAAAGTTCAAGCATAATATTAGTGCAAGATGGTCGGTTTCAATTGACTATTTCAGTGTTGCTTTAATATTTTACTTGAAATTAATGAGTTGAAAGCACTTCGTTCACACAATTTATTTAAATTAACTATCTGTTATTAACTAATCTGTCATTTGACGTGGGCAGTCGATGGCAGTATATTCGTCCCAATTTTCTGTAAATGTTGTATTAGACAGGTTATTAGCTTGCAAGAGTGACCTGTGAAAAAATGCAACAAAGTTTAACAAGTTAAAGTCCAAACAATTCAGTACTCAGGCAGTTTATTTCAGCAAACCAAGTTAAAGTTCAAGTCAGAATTATGCTCCAAGACAATTCAATGTGTTAACTCGCCCATGAGTTAAAGGTTATGAGGCGGCTTAGGTTAGGTCGTCTATGCTTTAAGTCATTAACACTTTGAGCCGGCAGTGCTTAAGTCGTAAGTCATAAGAGAAATAGAAAAGGCTTCAGTCCGAAGCAACGTGAAATTCTCCAAGTCCTATCCCGGCTACGACTTAAGACTTATGTCGTGAAGGTTGGTAAGTCGGTCAAAGGATAAGTCACGATGGTTATTGAATCACTCAAAATTACTGCGCTCAAGATTACTGAATCGCTTCCAAGCTAGCGTCACGTTTCCTTCAACCGACCAACCTCTTCTCAAGTTAGTAACCCGTCATCCTCCTAACTCCTAACCCATTATCCTTCTAACCCCTAACCTGTTATCCTCCTATCTCCTAACCCGATAACCCATACAAGACAGTATCATCTCCTCTAAATTCATGGATCAACTGACTCGAAATATAAAAACCCATCGTCTCCTCCTTGCAAATCGTCTAAAACCTCAAATCAAACCGCTCCAAGCTTGTCAGAGATCAATCATAACATGACCCGAAATAAAGCACGGTGCGAGGATTTGGATTAAGGTTAAGAAATGGGAAGTCCATGATCGAAGGGTAACGGTAATTGCGAAATAGAGCGGGCGATGAGTTTACTTACGTAGCGTAATGATGAAGATTGTAGGAATTTGGTTGGAAATGAGGTGAGCTGAATGAATTCGACTCTGGAAGCTTCGAATGTTGCTAATGGCGGAAGTAAACAATTGAGCAGGAAGGTGAAGTAGAAGGAGCGACTTAAGCCTTTTATACACTAGGACAGTGGGACTCAAAACGGCACACGCGGGTCAAGGGAAAGTCAAAGCACGCGACCTACAACTTAGGCGCGTACTTCGAGGGGCAAATGTTAACCCCCTTTGATCAAACGAGTTAAGGCCTGGGCCGACTCATCAACTTAAGGATCTTACCGACTCAGTGGGCCTACGACTCAAGGTAATTCACGACTTAAAGGTAGAAGTGACTCAATAAGTTAGCGAGTTAAGACCTGAGACGACTCACAAATTAAAGAAGCAGAGCGACTTAAGGAGTGGTCCGACTCAATAAGTAACCGACTTAACAAGTTAACGACTCAAGGGAGTTACATGACTTAACGAGTCAGGGATTGGTCGACCTAAAGGAGTCAACAGCTTACGGAAGTGAACGACTTACGACATATAGGAGTCTACGACTTAACGGTTTAAGAAAGAAGGGATGGATCACGACTGAAGGCCTTCACGACTTAAGGTTTTTACGGCTTAAGGAAATCCACGGCTCAAGGACGGGATGGGTTAACGACTCAAGATAACTGCCTAAGCCCTAAGAAGGACACCGACTTACGACTCATTCTGAGTCGTTCACCACCCAGGCAAATGAGGGTAAGTTTGGTACAACTACTTAGCACGCAGCCTCTTGACTCGTACACGGTTCAGAACTTGTGCTATCACCTGAAATAAACGAGCCTACCAGTTAAGCAACGACCCACGACCTAACTTGAGTCGACCACGACCTAAAACTACTGAGTTAAAATCCAATGCCGTGAAAACTTATGCCGGATCATCTTAGTGCATTGGCGACTTAAGACTTATGACATGAATTCAGACAAGCTTGCCTCTACTAAACCGTGGACTTGACTCGGTAGGTCGGCCACGACTTATCTTGAGTCGGCCACGACTTATCTTAAGTCGGCCACGACTTAGGACTTGAAAATAATTCCGCCCAGAAGTGTTCCCTATAAATACAACCCTAACTCCAACTAGCGGGGGACTTTTGGCTCATTCTTTCCAAGCACCGATACTCTGCAGCATTCCAAACCAACTCGATACTCAAAGCTTTTAAGACACGTAGAACGCTATCAAAAACTTCAAGAAGGAATCTCGTACATCCGACATGGATTTGAAGGCTTTCTCTTACATTGAAGTTTAAGCTACTCGTTAAAAGTGTTTAGTGATTCAAAGTGTATTGTACTTGAGAAGAATTGTATCGACTTGTAACGAAATCATCAATAAAGATATTCAGAGTGGACATAGGCTTGATCATAAGCCGAACCACTATAAAGACTGCTATTATTTACTGTTTTTCTGCAGCTTTCTGCTCATACTCTGTTCCCGAATCATCGGGTGGTGCTTTCATAACTACACTTTACACACCGGGGTGTTAGTGTTTAAATTTTAGCGTTAACACCTTCATTCCTCATTTCTTAATACTCAAGCTTTTATATTAATGGAGAGTGGAAGAGGAAATTAAAACTCCAAACCCTAGTTTTCTTTTGCAAATCAAACTCTAGCTCCAAACTAATTGAAGAACCCATTGGTAAGCTTCTCTTCTTCTTCTCCAACTCATTCTCCTATCAATTTCAGAAATTCCTAAACCTAACTTTGGGAATGTTCTTCTTTTAAAGCCTAGAATAAAGCTTCTTGAGTTGAATTTGAAGAGTGGTTGATTCTCCTTTGCTTTCAAGCTTCTTCTTCAATCGTTTGGGTTCAAAGGTGAGATTTTTATCTTACATCTTAGTCTATAACTATCTTCGATTGTTAGGTATGAATTCCTAACACTTATTCTTATGCAATTGATATAGATTTGGACTGGTTTTGTGAATATTCCAATTATGGTGTTTTGAAAGCCAAATCCTTAAAAATCATAGCTTTGATGTTCAAATGCGTTTTTGGTGATGCATTGAGGAGCCAATAGGATCGGGTAGCCGTTGGGCATAATTCCCTATCGTCCGTGCTCGTTCGATTGCGAATTGGTGGAGTTTGCACATCAATTAAATGGGTTTCAAATTGTAGAACATCAGGTTTGGCCGACCGAACCCCTGGGCCGATCGACCGACCTGCTACTAAAGTGTAATTGCACTTCTCTGTTTCTGGTTAGGTCGGCCTGCTGTAGGTCTCCGTCGACCGACCTGCTTCCCGAGGATTTTCCAAAATAGGGTCCGGTCGACCAAGCCCTGTAGCCGGTCGACCGACCTGATGCAATTTTGCCTATTTCGCCTAGTTGCTTGAATTTCCAACTTTAATCGATTCGTGTTGTTTCCTATTTGTTGTTATCATTTATTATGACCGTGATGACTCCTTTTTAGGGATTTTTGAATATCCATTTCGATGGATTCTTTATCGGTTTCGTTGGATTTTTTTCACATCTTCGTATGTGAATTTTAGTGATTGATTGTTCCTACAATCTTCTTCGTGATTTATCACTTTAAAAATATAAAGGTTTCTATACTAGTAGTAAATATCGAAACACTTTCTTCAAATGATTTCAACACTATTTTAGTACAAAGCTTGTTTCTTAAACCGTTTTCCAATCTATTAGTATATACAAACCTTTACCTCACTCGTATGAGAAATCTAATTAAATGACTTAGTATAACGAGTGGTATGAAACACTTGTGTTTACTTCGTCGGTTAATTCTTGGACTTGTTCGATTGAATCTCTTGTGACAATTTTCTAGTGGAGATCTACAATTTATTCGTAAATATTTAAGTTAAGCTAGTGGTTATGGGACATGAAGCTAAACTCATATATTTACTAGCTTAGTGTAATTGACACTTCTCGTTGATCATGACGATCATCTTTGTGATTTAGACTAGCAATGTGCGATGTCTCTTTGTCTGCGAGGGAGACTAAACCCCGTTTTGTGGAGTTTCGACTCAAATTGGTGGGGTAGCAACCCATGGTCTTCGGGCCGTTTGTGGAGCTTCGGCTCAATTTGTGATTGTTAGCAACCATGGAATTAGCGTTCCGTTTGTGATACACGTGTTGGTGAGCTTTATGCTCCCGTTTGTGATAGGCCTCCCCCCCTTTTGTGATTTCTGGATTTCTTGAGATGATTTCTAGAATTTGTGTTTCACCAATTTTCGTGATTTCCATTGATAAGTTTTATCAATATTTGTGCATTGGTGAATTTGTGTGTCATTGACTTTTGTGATTGACATTGATATAATCGTCAATATTTATGGTTTGGTGAACGAAATAAGGAGTATGACATTTCTTTGATTCTTGTGTAGATTTGGTGATATTGATTAATCTCTTGTTGATTTTCAATTACTTATATATATATATCACAGCTTGGCATTGTGATTATTATGTGTTTAGTCATATCTCTTATTCTATATCGTTTCATATGATATTTATAGTTAGATTGATCCGTTTATTAGTTTCTTATTAAATAATACTCGGGTCAGACCGAGATGTTATAGGTGCTTCAGCTTGACTTCTCACTTGGGATTGATTTCTCTAACTTTTGGAAAACTACTTAGATTAGTAGTTATTTTGTTGTATACACTTGAGATACGGACTCATAGTTGTATTCTTTTGTATAACACGTGTTGCTATTCTTTTGTATTACTGTGGATCTGCTTGACTACTACTCTGATGAACACTTTTATGTGTTATATATATTCATATCTATTTCCGCCTTTGTGATATGAATTATCTGTGACTGATTTGTGTTATGTTTATTTCTATATTTGTTTCCGAAGACATAATAGCCACTGTGTAGTAGCTTTGAGTTTGTGTCGGTATGTCGGATGTCCTCTTGAAAAGAAATGCAAGTTACATCTTATCTGGCATATCGGCACTCGCACAAAGCAATTATACAGATGGTCGCTCCTTAACAGCCTTATTCTCCGTGCTAGTTGACGACATTACACCGTAGTGTCCTTGGCTAGCGTGGGTATAGAGGTGGGTGTCACAAGATAGCTGCTGATATGTCTCAAAAGGTTGAAAAAAGAAAAAGGCAAAACCATTTTCCAAATGGATAGTTTTCATCCTTATTCGCCTCTTCCATACATAATAAAGGATACGTTGAAAATGCAAAATACATTTTCAAACCAAACGATATCTTATGTTCTTCAACCTGACAAGTACCCAAGAGAAAATATTCACTAATCACTTTCGGATTAGAAAGGGATTATATTGTAGTTAAAAAGTTACTAGGACAAAATAGCTTGAGAAGAAGTAGGGGTATGTAATATTTGGTTTAAACTAAATTATCTAATCAAAACAGTTCATTTCGATCGGTTCGATTACGAATGCTTTAATCAATTTAGTAAACTAATATAATTTGGTTAATGTTTCACCGAACTAACTGAAGATTTATTGTACTATCTATATTTGTGGTGTTACGATATTTTCTTTCTATTACTTAGTAATAAAAAAATAGAAATTATGTCAAATTTGCTTATAAACGTAAAAATAATTAATAAAACTCTCCAAACATAAATATATGTTTTCCTACTTAATGTTTCAATAATAAAAATGGAACAATGTATATATTTATCATTTAGTTCAGTTTGGATTAACTAAAATAACTAGGTTTGACTTTTAATTTCTTCGATCTCAATTAAGTTTGACTTTTTACCTTAAAATTGACAGTTCTTTACCCCTAAGAACAAGGACCACCAAACTTGTTTAGCCCTTTAAATTTATATTTTAAAAAGGGAAAAAAATAAAAAAATCTACTTCATGTAGGCCGATCTAAAGAAGAGGTCTATTTCGATCAAGAATTCATACATGGGGAAGGTTACCCCAAGTAGGGACTAAAGCAAAGTCGAGTAAAGATAAATATAAATCATAAGCAAATCATTCAAGCAACAAATCAAAAATATTTTGATGTAAGCCATTCGATCATCCTCAAACATATTCAGATATCTATTAGCAGTTACTAAGTCATCAACCCAAGTTTGCATATCAACAACACATCACAAAACATAATGAATCTAAGTACAAAAAAATTAAATTGTTAACTTGAATTATTTCAGAGAGCATGACATGAATTATCTTATATGATATAATGACATATTTCTCTTAATATAATCACTACTAGGTCCATTCATAAATTCAATCTTAAGTGATTAATATGTACTAACGATATGAATAGTTTGTAGTTACGATCAATACAACACGAAACTCAAGGTTTTTTTTTATCAACATGTAACAAATTTTTCCTAACATTCACTGCAGAGAAATGTAAAACATATCAAGAAAACAAAACCAAGTAGTCAATTATTTTGTGGATTGAGATAATCATGTGTCCAGTTATATAACTAAAGTTGCAGAATTGCTCATATAAGCACCTATAACTTTGGTATCCTGCTATTGGCATCTAGAAAACTGTTTTTGGCTATCATAGAAATTTTAGCAAATGTCTATTTTTTAACATTCTACTTAACACCAAATTCTCATTTTTCATTTGGCCCAAACCAACCATGTTTTAATGTCTAACGACCGTTCACTATCGTATAGTGATAAAAAACCATGTGTCTTTGATTTCAAACAGCAGTTCACTATCGTATGGCGATAAACAATCATGCCTTTGATTTCAAATGGTCGCTCGCTGTCATATGATGATAAACAGACAAACAATATTTGTGTTTCTATTTGATAAAACAAAGTAATGCATGTTGTTAGTAAGTTTGTATGTAGAGTTTGTGTGGTGCCGTTAGCTAAGGAAGCCAGAAGAAATTTTTTGGGTACGAGAAAGTTTTTTGTCACAACATAGAATTTGCAACGGTTCATGAAACTGTTATAGAATAATTGAATTCCTACATTATTTATTTAACAAATTGTTATCGGTTATTTCAAGAAATGTCATTTTTTGAACGAATGTTGTGGAAATCATATTTTCCACGGCGTTTGTGTAAAATGATGCAAAATGCAATTTTTTGTAATGTTCTTTTCTCATTGTAATAAGGACCTTCATTAATAATTTTTGTTCATTGTTTTTTAACTACAATACACGAAGATGCATTTTATCTATTGTAAAATAAATTATTTTGTAGCATTTACAAAATGTTGTATGTTATAATGCTTTGAAATTGTGTTTTTCGTGTTGCAAAAATAATTTTATGTCACGTATCATTACATTATTTGCAATTTGTTATAAAATCGATGCTTTGTACATGTATAAAATATTGTAAAGTATATAATATTCATAATGTTTCATTGATATAATATATGTACTTATTTCTAATAACTTTTGTTTGTCTTTTGTAAAATGTGTGTTTTTCAAGCATAAGCATCGAGTTTAGATCATGGAAAACTTTGGTTTCAAATTGTTAGCCAAAATTATGATCTAAGAGTAATTTTACTATTTATTTTGATTATAGATGCTATGTGATATTAGCCTTAACTATAAATGACTAACATTAATATAAGGTTGTAAAAATCGGCAAGCGGTTTGTATGGACTAGGTATTAATTGTGTAGGTGTGGATTAGTTGAGAATTAACCGGACCAAGGAATTTTTGACAACTCATGTATTTTGGATAAATCTTTAGTATTTGTTTATTGTCGATTGATATAAATTAGAATTTGAGGATTTTTAATTTGCTTAGGAGTAGCCAAGGAGGATCGCCTAAAATTAAAACATTGATGCTTGTACATGGCGTTGAACCTTAAATAATACCTAGCTCATTCCTAAATATGTGTTTTGATTCTTAAATAAGGCGGTAAACCTTGTTTAGTGGGTCTAGGAAAATCGCTAAGTGATAAGTCTCACGTCGAATGTCTAGGCGGAGTTAGACGGTGGCCTAAAAGGATTTTTACAACCATGATATAATCTATTACTTGATTTTCTCGAAAATATATTATGCCGACACGTTATGCATCCAACACCCTCGCCCTAGTTCACAATAGTTCGACAACTTTCAACCCAGTCCGCCACATGAGTGTCTTATAGGAAATCCTACAGAAAGGCATTGGCGTCCCATCACTTGATCGGTTAGAACAGCGATCCGACTATCTATCACTATTAGTGGAAGTTCTCGAACCTTTCATATAACACTGGCTCACCTCATCATCGAATAACCTATCCTCAAAATAAAGGCCTCATCTTCACTCACCTTTCCAAGCCCTTGGATCCTCTACGCTCGTATCTCCTTTGTAGACCAATCCACTTCACCTACCTTTTTTGTCTTCACTCGATAGAGTTTTGACAAAAGTGTCTGGCTGCCCTCGCATAAATAAGAAACGATTCTACATGTGCCCTTGATAAGATTAACATAAATTGACACTATTTTCTGATGGAGCGTCTTTGTGCAATAACCACCTCTTGTCCTTTACTGTCTAGATAAGCAACAATATAGCGCTTTGTCCCCATGCTACCTTACTTGTAATAGCATGTCTTCGTATGACCCGACACTTGGCCATCAAGCCACTCAATAAGTCTGGAATCCAAGCTGGCCCGCATCTAAGCCCTATAATACCATCAATAGCATTGAAGATACGAAGGGATCATTGCATCAATATGAATAGTCTGAGTCAGATGTTAATTGTTATAAATATGGCTTTGTATGAGCTTGTACAATGATCAAATTTTAGGTTCTTGAATACAGTATTATTTCTTTTAACCAAGCTCTTATTAGCAAATCAAAACAATAAGATCAACTACCAATAGTGAAAGTAAACCATCTTGATCGAACCGCTCTAAACCTTGTGTCCCTTTACTTGCATTATTACTCATTATCTTTTCATTTTTCAATTTTAAGCATGGTGTTAGTATGTAATCTTTGCTAATCTATTTCAACCTATAGTTTCGAGGGTGGATAAGAATTTAGTCAACATTATTCTGCTAGAAGGAGCGCCTTCCCTAAAAAGCTCTCAACATTCATCAATTTTCTTCTTTTCAAACTCATACTTCACTCCAAAAAATTCATCATGCAAACTAACATTAAAAATGAAGCTGATATCTCAAATAACCGCAGCACCAACGACACCACCTGCTCATCTGTCCTATTCTTGGTTTGAGCAATGATACAGTACTCTCTCCGGCTAATGGGACAAATAACATCAGGAAGGTTCCCCATAATTTGAACAAACTCAAAGCTAGGGTGGACATCGAAGAAACTATTAACTACGGTCCAGTAGTTCCAACAGTGGTGGATTAGACCTATTGGAATTGGACCAATACAGAGCGGGATAAATGGATAAATTTCAAAAAATTAGTTACATTTTAGATCTTATTTCGGCTAATGATGTATAATTAGTATAAGTCTTTCTAAATTTATTTAAATAAAATCAATATTTTATTTAATTACAAATAGGGTTTTATTTATTACTATATTTATATTGTATATTATAATAAATGTGCCATAGACACTTATGTGTGTATATGCACGTGCAACATAAATCATGTACATGGTTTAACATGCCCATGTATAAGTGCTGGGATTACGACACAATAAACATATTAGCCCCTCCATATACATATGTGTTGTCCAATACACACACAAGCGCGCGCGCACACACACACACACACACACACATATATGTATGTGTGTGCATCTATGTATCACTGTGTGTAGTCTTATGTAATATAAAATAATATGTATACATGTATGTATGTATAATTAGCATTATAATTTAATGTAATAGTAAATATTAAGAGAGAATTAGGGATAAGGGCAAACTTTGAAAAAATATAGGTTGGAGGACATGAAGTTTTATTTTTAGGCCGAAGGACAAAAGGTAGTTATATTTAGCATTATATTAAACTTTTACACTATAAAAAATGATAGTTACAACTGGCATTGTATTCAGTTACACTATACAAAATGCTAGTTATAACTAGAATTATCCTTCAGCCAAAAAAAAAACTTGTTGTCCTTCAGCCTCAATTTTCTTTAAGTTTGTCCTTGTGCCTATTTTCCTAAAATATTAATATAGATAATTTGGGATATGAATACAAATTTAAATCACAAATCTAGATCTACATAAATGTTTGATGTAGATAATTTTGAATATGAGTACAAATTTGAAATATAAATTTTAAATCTCAGATCTTGATATACATAAATATTAGGTATTCACAAATTCAAACTAATATATAAATTTAAATAAAATTATATATATATATATTTATAAAATATGTTTCATGATAAGTTTTCCTAAAATAAATTTAATCAAATCAACATTTCATATATATATTTATAATAAGTATATATAAATGTGTTTTGAAGTAGATGATTATATACATATGTGTATGTATATGTGTAAGTATTTATGTAAGCATAAATTCGGTCATAATAATATTAATTATTTTATATATAATTAAAAGCTTAATGTTTCAGTTAGATTTTTTTTAATAAAAAAATTCCACAAGGAAACCCAAGGAATTTTTTTAAATATTCCAAAACACTTATGCATAATTTGTTAAAATAATTGTATATATAATGCATCTTATATATTTACTTTATATAAATTAGATATGAAATTAAAATAATTATATATGTGTATAATATATATATATATATATATTTAATTAAATAGTTATATATTTTATTTCCAAATACTTTAATATGTAAAAACAAAAAAAATTATGCATGTTATATAATTTTGTTTGTATTTTTAAATTAATTTTTATTTAAAAATCAATTTAAAATATTATTTTTTTTCGAATCTTTTTTATTATAGCCATGGAAACATGTTCACATATATGCATATAATTTATTTTGATTAGTATATACATATATATTAACATATAAATAGGCAACGCATATATCTGGATCCGTGATATTAATACCCTATCTAAACATACATATAACATGATGAATACACACATACAAATATACATACATATACACACATACACACATACACACATATATATATATATATGTGTGTGTGTGTGTGTATGAAAACGTAAATGAAGGATATACCTTGTCCAAAGCCAAGATGAAGTACCTTGAAATGCTGAATTGAAAACACCTTAACATAGAATCTAGAATCCAAAAAGAGCTACCTATCTGAATGTAGCTACCATCACTCTTTGATTTTTATTTAATTTGAGATTTAATGACTTGAAAATTATGGAGTAGGGAGGCAATAAGGAGCCAGCCTTGACTAGTATAGACGAGCTCAAAAGGAGAGTCTTGTAACATCCCTATCTGGAGGCCAAAAGCTAAGTGCTACAAATGCTGCAGTCATCTATAGTATTAACTTCCGGTGCCAAAATATAGTAATGTTAATGGTATCCATACTATCAAAAGCACTTGAATATGAACAAAATCACAGCTATTGAAAACAACCTTTTGCCGATTACATTTCAAAACAATAATTCATATCCAAGTTACAAAATTCCAAAATGTTTCCAGGCAATGATCAAATATAATTTACAATAATATGCCAAGAGCGACATATGACGATGCCTCCTTGGTTGATCAGAGTAAATATAATCATACTGACTTAATATACACACAGGGAAATAAACTGAATAAAACTGCCACTCCTAAATAACTATCCATCAGCCACTTGCTCGTCTTTGGAAGTGTTATTCGCCAAAATTACTAAAAATTAAAACACCTCAACCCTTAGCCTAGTCAAGTCAATTTTGAGCGCTCGAGAGTTTAAGGGAAAATAAAAACTTTGAGTTAGACATAAAGCCTTTTGTGAATAATACTGTTACATCTTGGTTATTTATGTCAAGTGAGATCATGCCGCTTAGCGGAATAGGTTTCCCCTCACTAACATAATCTTAAAACTTATCTTTCGCAAATCTTTTCGTGCAACCAAAACTGGTTAAAATTTGTAAAGAATCATTACGAAACATTCATATCAGGTTAAAATTTAGATGTCATTTAATTAGGTTTTTACCTTAAAACATATCATATAATCAATATAAACATGCATAAATCATCAACAAGTATGTATATAATTGTTGCATCATTCAAACCCTGGCAAACATTGCAAATAAGTTCAAATTTCATCTTAAAACTGAAAACAAAATAAATGAGAGATGTAAACATTATTTACCTTAGCTTTAAAGATTACAGAGATTGAGATGTGAACGGATTTGATTTGGGTTAAGTTTCTTCCTTGGCTTTTCATAATCTTCTACCCCTTTTTCTTGTTAATGGTGGTCAGCCTCAAATAATTTTTTTTAGAAAATGAAAAGTGAATGTGTATAGGAGAATACATGTCCAATGGTTATAGATATAGGAATGGCCTCTTTTCTATTTTACCTCTTCTCTATTTCATTCTAAATCTTCTTTTAATTCATTGGTTAATGGCATGGCTACCCCTTAATTTAATCAAATTTCAATCCCCTAACCAGTATATTATTTTATTTAATTTAGCTAATTAAATATCCTAAATAATGTTACCAAAAATATGGGGTGTTACAGACTCCCCTCCTTCAAGAATTTCATCCTCGAACGATAAGGTACACGATTAAATCAATCAAAAAGGTAAAACATACAATCAAATAAATCAGGATAAGCATCTCTAATCCTGCTCTCAACCTCCCAAGTACATTCTCATTATCACTCCACTGGACCTTAACTAATCCGACTATCTTGGTTCTAAGTCTCTCCTCATCTCCCGCAACAATACTAAATGGCTTTCTAACTGTAGTCAAATCCGGTTCTACTACTAAGTCATCTAGCACAATCAGTGCAATAGCAATCTTTGGGTCCCTAACACACTTTCTGAGATGAGAAACATGGAAAACATCGTGGACTCCTGGCAAACTTTTCGGTAACCCAAATCTATATTCGAGTTTCTCGATCCTCTCAATGGTAAGGAAAGGTCTAACGAATCTCGGTGCTAACTTTCCTGATCTTCCAAATCTGATCACACCCTTTATTGGTGATACCTCGACGAAAACCTAATCTCCAACCGAGAACTCCAAATCTTTCCATCTTCTGTCTGCATAACACTTCCTCCAAGACCGAGCCTCCTTCATTCTAGCTCGAATGTCTTTAATCTTTTCTACAGCCTCTCTAACTATATCTGGACCACGAATCAACCTATCCCTAGTCCCCAACAAACGGGAGATTTGCATGGCCTTCTATACAAAGATTCAAATAGTGTCATCCCAATACTAGTTTGATAACTGAAATGCAGATGGTCTTCCTATGGTCCCCCGAAATCTAAAACACAAGCTCTTAACAAATCTTCCAAGATTTTTTTAACCCTTTTCGTTTATCCATCTTTCTGTAGATGGTAAGAAGTACTCATCTTGAGCTTGGTTCTCAAAATTTCTTGTAGACTTTTCCAGAACTTGCTAGTGAATAAGGAATCTCTATCACTAACTATGCTACTAGGAATTCTATGATGTCTAACCCATTCTTCATAAACAACTTCGTAAAAAAGTGCAGTTCTGGTCGACTTAACTGGAATGAAATGGGAACTCTTGGTCAATCTGTCCACTATGGCTCATATACTTTCATTTCCTTTGTTCGACCTTGGCAACCCATCAATAAAATCCACAGAAATAGAATTCCACTTTCATACCGAAATATCCAATGGCTGAAGAAATCCACTTGGCTTCTGGTGTTCATCCTTTGCCTGTTGGCAATTCAACCACTGCTTCACCCATAAGCTAATATCCCGCTTCATACCTTCCCAGAAGAAACTTCTCTTCATACCCTGATACATCTTAGTTCCTCTTGGATAAATAGAGAACTCAGAATCATGGCATTCCTCTAAAACTTATTTCCTTATTTTACCTACACTCGGAACACATAACCTTCCTTTCTTTCACAATCACCCATTCTGGTCAAGACTGAAGTCCTTTAAGTCACCGCTATCGGTTCCATCTCTTAAATTCATGATCTGTTTAGCTAACACTGGGCCCTCCTCCTATTAAGAAGAAATATTTTTGATCATTGTTGGTCGAACTTCCAAACAAGATAATAAAACAGTCTCCCTACTAGACCCAATCTCGGATCTCCACTGTACTCTGAAATCTACCAATGCTTCCAAATCTTTCCACTAAGCAATCATCGCCAATGCTGCATTTTGATGCTTCCTGCTAAGTGCATCTGCAAGTTTATTGCCTTTCCCTTGTGTGTACTCAATCCCAAAATCATAAGCGATTATAAACTCTAACCATCTCTGTTGCCTCATGTTCAGCTCCTTCTGAGAGAAAAAATGTTTAAATGACTTATGATCTATATATAACTCAAACCTTTCGCCTAAAAGGCAATGTCTCCACACCTTCAGTGCAAAAATCACTATAGGCAATTCCAAATCAAGTGTTGGATATCTGACCTCATATGGTCAAAGATTTCTAGAAGCATAGGTAATTATTTTACCTTTCTACATCAGCACAGCTGCTAACCATGTTCCACACGCATCAGTATAAACCATCAAACCCTGATTCCCTTCTTGAACAACCAATATAGGTGCATGGGTCAATAAATGTTTCAAACTCTAGAATGCTTCCTCACACTTATCGATCCACACAAACTTCGCATCCTTTCTCGTTAGCTTGGTCATCAGTTCTGTTATTCGCGAGAAATTCTTAATGAACCTACGATAATAACCAGCTAATCTAAGGAAACTCTTTATCTCAGTCACTGTCTTGGGCCTCTTCCAACTATTTACTGCTTCAATCTTAGTCAGATATACCAATAACCCTTTCTCTGAGACTACATGACCAAGAAACTTCACTTCCTTCTTCTAGAAATGACATTTCGAAAGTTTGCCTTCAGCTAACGCTGACGCTGCCTCAGCGTCTCAAGCATAACTCTAAGATGAACTTCATGCTCTCTTTCATCCTTAGAGTTTATCAAGATATCATCTATAAAAATCAATATGAACCTATCCAAGTGCTCTTGAAAAACTCAGTTCATCAAATCCACAAAGAAGGCTGGTGCGTTAGTCAGTCCTAATGGCATAACTAACCATTCGTACAATCCATATCTGGCCCTAAACTTCGTCAAAGTTATACTTTCCTCTGCTACTCTGAGCTGATGGAAACCTATTGCCAAATCTAACTGAGAAAATACCTTGGCTATGCTCTACTGGTTGAATAAATCGTCAATTCTGGGCAATGAATATTGATTCTTTATCATCCTCTCATTCAACTTACGATAATCGATACATAGCCTTAACGATCCATCTAGCTTCTTAGCAGACACTATTGTTGCTCCTTAAGGCAAACTACTCGGCTCGATAAAACTCTTTCCTTCCAAATCCATCAATTGCACCTTCAACCGCCTCATCTCTATAGGGTCATTATGCTTGGAGGCCTATACGCTAGCTCTGCTCCTTGAACTAAATCTATCTAAAACTCTATAGATCGTTTCAGTGGCAATCCAACTATGGGCTGAAAAACATCCATAAGTCCTCTAACCAACAAAACTCAATTTAGCACATCATCTAACTCCATAACACCCAACAAAGCATTCACCTCACTGCTATAACCTTCTACGGCATAAACAGTCCTATCGTTACATTCAAGGTGTCTAAGCAATATTTTCCTATCCTTGCAAAGTATCCTAGCATCGTATTCAATTAACCAATCCATACCCAAAATAATCCCGATCCCCACAAAATCAAATACATGCAAACTGCAAATGGGACAGCCTGCAAATCCATACCCTTTGAGTCAACACTATTTTACATCAATTGACTCAAGTGGAACAGAAATATGAACCCTTAGGGTTAAAGAAGAAGAGATAGAAGAAGAAGAAACTAAACAATATCAGAATCTCACAGTCGCAGCGGAACAAAATATAATAGTAAATAATAGATCTTTACACAAAATGAAACTATATCTGTTTATACATCATATCATCAGAGTATCTCATACAAACATTTACCAGTCAAACAATCATACAATTATAGCAGCGGATATATATATATACACACACACACACACACACACACACACACACACACACACACAAGTACGAATAATACGTCTCGGACTCCAGCTCCTCTCCTGCTCCATAGCATCCTGTCTTGAACATATAATACTCGGTCTGACCCGAGCATTATAATGAAATAACACCCGAGTCAGTCTAGAATACTAGCTGATAATAATAATAATGCATCCAAATTGATTATTAAAGTTTCAAAAATCCTTTGAAAACAAAAGCATCTCGTAAGACCACGCCACAAATAAACATGTCGGGTTTTTACCTTACGATAGCTAAAACACTTTTTTATAGAAATCCTCCGATATTATAATAGGGTATATATACAAACACTTATAAAATTGCCGAAATTGTTACATTATTAAATTCCAGCTACTAGCCACAGTGTGGGTAATACAAACAAAATTCGTAAAAGGCTCGTAGGGAGAATGGATTTCCAACAATGACTAGGCACTAGGGTACCACCTGTCGCAGTACCTGGTCTAGATCAGCGTACCAAGGACCACGCTCGATCCTCTGCAACACAAGGCCCGGACTACCCCTTACTGGATTGTCCCGAGTAAGATCACCCCACTGTTGGGATCAGCAACCGCACCACTAAGCTGAAATAAAAGGGACATCTAGACAGGAATGAACTTACCCGGAAATGGGTGCTGCCCACTAAGCCTTGCTGCATATCCTCTGATTTTCAGTCATTCCCGGTTGATGAGACTTGAGGCTAAGGGTTACCTTTTAGAACGTTTCACTTAGAATGCCCATCGCCCTCCTGACGATGTTCCGAAAGCATTCATCCATACAAGTCCGTCCCGGGTTCGAACGGAACCAAAGGCACTACTCCTACTACATCCATTTTGGAAATATCCTCAGGATTAGTAGCGACTAGCCCTTGCACTTCACTGCTCCATCTTCGACTCCGAACACGTTTTTCCACGAAACGTACAAACCGGATCGAAGTGGTTTTCAAAAAAAAAAATGTCGATCCCGTTCTCTTCGAAACGATCAACGCATTTGTCCAATATTGATAGTCAGTGATTTAACTATCAATTAACATTCACAAACATCCATCACAAAATAAATAATTGCCCACATTATTTATTTTCCTCAAAAATATCTTTACAGGATATATTTTCGTTTTCAAACCACTTTTGAAACAGTTTCACACCCAACTCTTTCCATAGAGTAGATTTCCCAAATTGTTGTTTCCCTTGAAACATCCAAGTACCAATGTTTCAGGTTTAAAATAATTTAAATTCTTTATTCTAGAAAATACATTAAACATTTATATTAAAACTTCTTACATACTTAATTTAAAATACATATATAAACTTTTTTTTAAAATATCTCAAATAAATCTGCTTAATGAAATATAATTTTTTTTATAAATAAAGATAAGTCATACTAGATTTTAAAATAAAGCTATGAAATGCTATACAAGTTTCAAATAAAACTTTAACTATTTATCTTTAAAATATAAACATTTTACTACATAAATATAAATAATATTCCTTTGAAACATAATGTCACTTGTCACTTGGATAATTATTACTACAACAAATTAGTATATATTTACCTTCGAAATCTTTGCAACCTACATAAGGATTTTCTTAAACATTCCATTTAAATCAAATTTAAAACTTTTATCTTTTACTTAGAAATCTGCTTAAAACGTACTTGGTTTTTAGGGAATTACTCCTTTATTTAGGATAATCCAAAGAATTCCTTTTATCAATTCAACCTGATTTACCCAATTCAATTTTACGTTTATTCCATAAAATTCTTTTTCATACTTTAAAATAAACTCCATTTATTTTTAAAGACATTGTTTTTTTCCTGGAAATCACTTACAAATTCATGTTAAAATATTTAAAATAAACTTTCTAGAAATTACTTGATTGAAAATAATACTTAAGGAAATATATAAAGGTTTCCTAGGTACTTTAAATAAAATATAACCCTTCAAATAAGGTTATTAAATCAAATATTCATATTAAAATTTCCTTTTGAAAACTTAATACTACTTTACCTTTTTTTAGATAATTAAATACCATAATTACTTAATAGAATATTTGCTTTCACTTAAAAACATTTTAAAATAATATTTCTTTCTAAAATTATTCTAAACATATTTAAACTGCAAATTTTATAATTTGAAAGTTTTCTTAATAACAAAATAAAATTTCCAAAAGAAAGCACACTTCCATTCTTTAAAAATAAATCTCGCTATTCTTTAAACAATTCACGTTTACTTTATAGATCACATTTCCAAACATTTCAAATTATCAACCAATCTTCTTGAATTTGATTCCTTTAACATTCTTTACTTAGGAATTTCTTTTATATCCTTTAAACCCAATTCATCTATTTATATTTAAAATTTCCAGGTTGTATTCAGCGAATCACAGCAAAACATATTTAAAGTTCAATTTAATTCATCACGGCATATAAATAAAACACGACATAATAAGATCTAAACAATTTATCACAGAATAATAAATAGGATATATCACAGAATATAAATTTAAATTTCTATTTGTGAGGGATCCAGTTGGATCCCTTCAACCTGTTTTCCCTGCACCTATAGATATTAGCACAACAATATCGATTCAACTTGATAATAATTATCATATTCAACCAATCAAGCAATCATTCAATTATTGACTATTTAAATTAACCAATATTCCAGATGTGAGTGAGTTAAACTCACCTCGGGTTTTCGGCGAGCGTTCAAATTTAAATTAAATCGAACGGCGTTCGATTTAACCTAAAATTTTACTTGCTCGGAACGATTTCAGAACTGCTCCACTGTGTAGTACGCATCTCTGCGATTCCGGCGTCGCCAGCTTCGTCTAAATCTGACAACGTGTGCATTAGATATGAATTTTCAAAGTTAAATTATCAATTTAAAAACAATTCCTTTTAAATTTAATTTTTATTATACCCAAAAAATCTCAGCGCAAGATCTGGAAACCCACATTAAAGCCGCACGTTTCCTTCTTCCTCACGTACGCTATTACAGTCAAGGCCGAACCCAAACTCACTAATTAGGGTTAAAATCGCAACCACCACGGCGAACTCGGCGACAATCCAACACCACCACTTTGAAACTCCTCTAGTCCTTTACCTTCGGCCGAACCATCATGAAACTCGGTCGCTCCTTTCAATCATGAAGATGAGGTCGAACGGCAATGAACGGCACCTCCTAGCGCCTTCTATGGTCGACAATAACACAAATCAACCGTTGGATCTGAAGCTCTCTCCGCGCTCTACGACATTCCAGTTGGAAGCATCTTCTAAAACTCGACGGATTGTGGTAGATCTGAGGTGGAAGGCGAATGAATTCGGCCATTGGAGGAATATAGTGGCGGCCTGAAGAATAGATCTAGGGTTTCTGAAGAAACGTATAATTATATATGCTTATTAATACTATTTTAATATTATCTCCAATTTTAACAAGCTTTTACAAGCGAACTCCAAATCTCACGTGCCGCCAGGCGTTCCTAAGGTTTTACCTACATTCTGAACACAATGGAACATGTTTCGGAAGCTAATTCGATCATATACGTGAGTTACGAAAATAAACGGTCAATTTTAATTCAAATCGATTAAAGCATTTTCTAAGCGTTTTAAGCTGATAACTCCGATTGCTACGAAAATTGAAACCCGATAATAACTAACTATTACGGATCCAATGGAACTGGTTTCATCGAATTCCGAGACTGTGCCCTGGAAGGCTATTTTAACTCGTCGATTAATCGAGCGATTTTCAAAATCGTCGAAATCATCTAAAATTTCACTTTTAAAATTTTATTAACTCTTCTATAACTCGTATAAAATTTATATTCACATTAGAAATCATTCTAATTCAGTTTAAATCAAAATTTGATTATTTACATTATTATATTATTAAATTCCATTATTAAATTAATATAAAATTCCAAATTCAATCTATCGACTATTAATTCCATCCAATGGTCCAATATTACTATTTAAATTAAAATAAACTTAAATAAATTTTTATAAACCATTTTTATATTTATTTACACTCAGATTCACCTATTTATCCCAATTCTAATATTAAGCTATTATTGTTCAAATTTCAATTTCATTCCCGTATTTGAAATTTAACTAATTCTATTAACTTAACCAAAATATTTTTATTTCAAAATCAAATTATAATCCATATTCGACATTTAAAATGAATTAAATGTTCAAATTTGGCGACCCAAAATTCCGGGTCGTTACATTCCTCCCCCCTTATAAAAATTTCATCCCCGAAATTTGCTAAGGTAGAAAGAATGTTCCAAACTCAATAGCAAAACTCACTTAGTGAAATCTCAATTTCACTTTGCTCAAAATCTTTAGTTACAAATCGAAACTACTAGTTTCAATTCCTATCCCAAAATCCATTTTATTTTCAATTTGTAACAACCCGAGATTTTCGAACCCGAAAATCCCAAATAGTTATGGAAAAGAAGAAAGAGATAGAAGAAGAAGAACAGTAACACCAAACATCTCACATTCGCAGCGGATAAATTATGATAATAAATAATAATAATAGCTTACAAAAGAATACTATATCTGTCGATTATATTTTAATTTACATCAGAGTTTCACATATATATACGGTCACTGAACATATACAAACAAGCATGTCTCAGAATATATAAATACAGCGGAAATATTCATACGCTTTTGCCATCCAGCTCGCCTCCTGAGCTCCAGAACGTACCTACCTGAAAATATGTAATACTCGGTCTAACCCGAGCATTGCACCAAAGTAATACCCGGGTCAGGCTGGAAACCAACGTGAGTAAACCCATCTTAAAATGAAATACCAAAGAAATTAACTTATACAAAACCCGGGGTAACTCAATCCAATTTTACAAGTGCACAATATGTTATAAACATAACTAATTTCACACATCCATTACCTAAGTACCCAAGCTTAGATTTGAATAATCCACTTTCCTTTAATCACTTCATTCCAATATATGAAATTTCACATACCAATCTATAGTCGATGTGGTTTCGGGTATTGCCTAATACCCGACCCTAGAGACTCGTGTCATTCAAACCAAAATTATCAAATGAAATACTCAACATTTCATATCGAGAATATCATCTCATTCAAGCATCCAACACCTTCATTCATATCAAATTTGATTATTTCCAAATTAACACAATTGATTTTACCGGAATTTCTAACCTCAACCATTTATATTTCTTCATTTAACATTAATTAATCCCAAAACAATTAATCAATCATCCCTTCATATCTTATCTTAGTTAATCACCCTGGATTAATTTTCCCTCAATTACCTTCAAGTGATTATTTTTAATTAAATTCACAATATTTATTATTCTTAACCAAATTAATAAGAAATCTTAAGTACTGTATAAATTACTTAACTATTCCAATTACATTAATCCTTAATTACTTACATTAATTCATTTTTCACAAGTGAGTTATTATGGATTAATCAATTTTAATGAATTGGTCTTTAATTACATCATTAAATATCTAAATTAGTGATCTTAATTATGCCCTCGATATTAATCATTTTAATCTTGCTTACTCAATAATAATTAGTTACACTCCATCAACTTATCATTCGCTAAACACCCACCTTGAATTTATCACTAGTGTAATTGTTTTAAAGGATAGTTAATTTCCTCTGATTAATCTCCTGATAAATTTACCTTCAATAACTTCAACTAAGTGCTTACCCTTCTTATCAATTTCACCAAGTAATTTAAATCTAAATTACTTCCATTTATTAATCATCCATTAATTTATTACGTCTAGTAAATTCAAGTATCTCCAATTACCTTACCAAGTAATCTTACTTAATAAATTACATTTAGTGTTTATACCTACCAAATTTCACAATTGATTTCCTTAAATAAATCAATGAAATTTATTACCTTAAATTAAACACATTATTAAATCATTTAATAATCATCAACTAATAATCTTTTATACTTAACTTTAATTAATCACGTAATTACAAATTAATTAATTCATTTATTCTTAATTACAAATTATTTAATTTCTAATTAACTTTAAACCAACATTTTTACAACTGATTTACTGATCATATTCTAACACAATTGTAAATTTTTCCCTTCCTATTCATTTTTAAACTTAAAATTTGTTTCCTTTCAATCAACAAGGTAGATAACAGTAACTAAATATAGCAACTCAATTATTAATAGCAACTCAGATTATACCAGATTATACAGGTCGAAGATTTACTCACCATCGATGCGTGAAACAGAACGTCACCAAACTGCCGCGACTTCGCCACCGTTGAAGCACCCCACGCCACTATAAGTCTCTGCCCTAACCATCGACACAGTCACAAACTCCATGCGGTTGGGTGTGCCACGAATCCCAACGCAATCATCAACTCGAGCACGCGACAACCAAGCTCTAGCCACTGACCGACCCATGCGACGACACACGGCTTCGAGCCCTCGAACGAGCATTACCCAAATCGAAGTGGAAACTTCTGGAATCGCGATCCCTAAATCCAACCGTAACCGAGTCGATCTCGATTATGTGTTTCCTCAAACGCGGCTTCAGTTACAAATCCACGGTATCTTCTTCTTCCCTAACTGAGTTGACGTCGTGGTGCTTCTTCTATGATGGATCGACATCGAAGACGAAAAGGGCCGAGAGAGAGAGAGGTGCGACGCCATTTTTAACTCGAATTCCCCTTCTTATTTTTTTTAGTTTTCGAAGGCTTCGGCCAATCCCCTTTTATTTTTCTGAAGATTTTCCCCCCTTTATTTTTCGTGAATTATCGCTCGGGTTGAAAGTTAGAGAGGGGGTTAAGGAATGATTGGAGAAGCTTCCTGCGTACGCTGCTATATAAAAATATCTCTGACCCAAAGCTCTTCAAAATTTATTAAATAATAAAACTTACAAACGTCTCGTTAAGCATAACGCGAAATTTCGAACCCCGATTCAGACATGCCGACAGGTGTTTATAAAGTTTTACCTGCATTCCGGACTCAATGGTATGTGTTTCGGAGGCTAAATTGATCGTATGTGCGAGTTACAGAAGAAAACGATCGATTTTAAATTAAATTGGTCAAAATAGTTCGAAGCGTTTTGAGCTGTCATGGTCAAACGACAACTCCGATTGCTACGAAAATTGAAATCCGATAATAACTAACTATTACGGATCCAATGGAACTGGTTTTGTCGAATTCCGAGACTGTGCCTCGGAAGGCTATTGTTTAAATATCGATTTAAACGATATATTATTAAAATTGAACAAATTACCTTTAAATTAAATTTCAATTATTCAATTATCTCCAGTATCATCATTGTAGATTCTATACGCCTTCAAATTAGTTTAAACAGGCTTAGAATCTCAGATTGAACAATTTACCAAATTTCAATTATTAAAATCAATATTTCAACTATACAGTTCAATTATTCATTATCAAGTAAATAGTGATATCTTTAATTTAAGTTAAAATTAACTTTAAATATTTTAAATCAATCAATTATTCCAATTTAATTTGTCAAAATTTCTAGGTTGTCACATTCCTTTCCCCTTAAAAGAATTTCGTCCCCGAAATTACTAGATAGGAAGAATGGTCCAATACCCTTTTACCTTTTCTAAAAAACCAACAGTTTTATCAACTTGCCACAATATCTTTTATTAAAGATTCCCTATTATCTCAACCAACTTCCAAAACCTTCCATGATTTCCAACAATCCCTTTTTACTCAATCGTTTAAATTTCAATTTAAAACCAAAATTTGAACTATCAAAATTTTCTCAAAATTTTTCTAACTCTCTAAATTTCCGAAATTTTTTGCCAGCGTCTCCTTTACGCGGCTAGCTCGGTACTACTACAAAAGGCCACTACGGGCTCCCAAATTCCAAAAAGAAGACAAAAGCCAAGCGGCTATATCAAAAACCCAATCCAATTTCATCTAGAAATTTAAAATACATACCTCTTTGTCGGGCAATAAAAATTTATCTTTTGGAATCAAATCCAATTCCTTTTCCTTTTAATACCTGCATATCTTGTTTAGCAACAATATTCAATCGAAACTTTATAAATCAATTTATACATTCTCTTTTATAGGTTTCATACCTATTTCAAATTAGTCTTTCCCATTTTCATATGAATTCAACTTATTTCAATTTTGAATATTAAATTTTTATTTTCCATTTATAACTGAGTCTTATTAGTTCCATCTACTAATCTATTTCAGTTTCATATTTAAAATTGTTTAATTGCTTAACAAAATTTTCTAACTTCCAAAATTTCCAAAAAAGTTTGGCAGAGTCTCCTTTGTACGAAGGAGCTTTTGCAATTTGACAAGAGATATAAATATATATACATCGACCCACCCCGTCGGAAAAAGCAAAAACAGTTCATATTTCTTATTTGTATTGCGTAGGCGTACCTTATTTAGCATTTTAAGCAAGCAGCTTATTAATTTAAGCAATTAGCACAATCCAAACCAGCCAAACGGCTTTCATGTACCTGTACTTACTCAATTTAAATATGTAAGTGCCATATATGGAGAATTCATTAGCATTCCTCTTACTTTCAATAGCTAAACATATACATTACTGACCATCAAGCACCAAACACTTCTTACAAACAATTTGTATGCTTTAAAGCTAATTCATATGTCGTTTCATTTAAGTTTTAATGGTTCATAACTCAATTTCTGACATTCCATTGATTTATAATCCAAACAAGCTCATATTCACTTCAAATGATTCAGAATCAAATTTATTTAATCTCTATTAACTCATAGAATTTAATTACTTTGGTTTACGCCAAACAACAATTATTGTTATGCAATCTCGACGATATTTGGTTAATAAAGTATCTATTTTAGTTTATAACTATTTCAAATTAATTTCAACTCATTCTGAATTTAATTTCCTTTCATTACTAATTTATTAACCAACCATTCATTGCATTTCATTTATTTCCGCATTAGATTCATGCCAAACAATTTATTAAGCTTGGCACATTCAAACTTATAAATTAATAATCATTTCCAAATTAATTCAATCCAAGCTTTTATTAATGGGCTTTTACTCTTTTTTGAAGCCAAACTTTCATAAATTTTAAACTTAAGTGAATTTACTTTAATTTATTCCAACATCAAACTTAAGTTTACTTCTATTTGATCCTCATTTAATCAACTTCCATTAAATTCAATTAGCCCATTCATTTTAAATTTTAATTTCAATTCATCTTCTCAATTTATCAAAATAATATCCAACCACATACTTAACTCATTTATACTTCAAATTAGTATACCACCAAATTTAAGTTCAGTCTGATAATCCAATTCCAATCACAACTTGATTTAGTTTTTTTATTCAATCAGACTTCATCCAATTATTATTTAATTCAATTAACTCATTTTAATTTTGTAATTTACTTACTTACTTCATTTTCGAATTTATTTTATTAATACAAAGTCATTCTCAATTTATTTCTATTCATTTGGGTTTTGTTTGCAACCCAACCATTTCTATTATTATTCACTTCCATATCATATGACAACACTTCTCCTATATCCAATTTACTTGCAAATTTCATTAAATATTATTCAAATCACACTTGGATTTTATTTGCAATTCAAACCATCACTTGTTCAATCTAACTCTATTTTATTTTTATTTTACAACATCAATTCATTATCAATCTAAGATCGAATTCTATTTAAAATTCGAATTCATTTTCAAACCCATTATTACTTACAAACCATTTATTTACCCAAGTTAAATTTTATTACTATACACAACCAAATAATTATTTAGCCAATTAGTTTATTTTCGACTTCTAAATCAATGTTCGATTTTAATTACAAATTCATTTCATTAAAATTCCAGTTTGGATTTCCTTTTATTTTCCCAAAATTCCAACATCTTTATTTACAAATTTTTTTTAGAAATGCTTTTAAATTCACATCATACTTAATAAAATAACTCTTTATAAAAAAAAGTCTTTTATAACTCGATGTCTCAACCAGTCCATCCTTGTTCTCATAGAGATTTAGTCATACGTTGATCAAGCATAGGACTGAAAATCTGTAAGTACTTAGCAGACTCATTTTCAACATCCAGTGAAAATACTTGGAAAATAATTTTATTGAAAATATTGAAAGCATTTTGAAAGAGAGGAAACGTCTTTGGTGAGAATGCTCTGGAAATCATCACCTCCATCCATGGTCGCAGTTACATCTAGGGTTACGTTGCCGTCGCAGCAAAAGTCCATGTAACTGCAGGCTCTCCGCGGCCTCTCAATTACGCCATGGATCCCACACAACAGATCACAGTTACATCCAGGGTTACGTTGCCGTCGCAGCAAAAGTCCATGTAACTGCAGGCTCTCCGCGGCCTCTGATTTTCGCTACCGAAATGGAACTTCTCCACTCCAACATAGGTCGCAGTCTACCGATATAAAATCAAACGCAGATTGTTGGCTCTCCGCAGCACACACGACTTTCGCTATAGTATACACTACTCATAATCTTCAGGAACTAGTTTTTTCCGGAGTCCTCACAGGATCAACTTTAGAACCCCCCCTTAGGGCTCAAGGCAGCACCACCCGGTGGCACTCCTGAGAAGTTCATTCCAAGGGAGCGCCTTTTTCCCCAGAGTCATCATCTAAACATTTTATACTATACATATAGTATCTTCAAATCATACACCTAGTATGATATCATACAAAGCTCCTTTACACAAAATCGATTATTCCAAAATCGATAATTCTCAAACTAGGCTTTCCAAATTCAATATTGATTTTACCCAAAAATCAAAAGCCTTTCCAAATCCAAAGGTTCCCAAAACCCTTTTTCCAAATTCCTCATAAGATCCTTTATATATATACATATATATAAAATTTTAAAAACTTTGGATCTTTTCAAACTTGTATAAAACTCCTTTTATACTTCAAACACCTTCATAAATCCTTTTCTTCCGGCAATAGATTTAACAAGGAAAGATTTTTATTATATAACAAAGATATATAACTTTGTTTATTCAAATCAAATATTCAAATTTGATTACTCTTTCCAATATCAATTTCATTTCCATTCACATTCACGTAAATTTTCATCCACTTATCCACATTTACCTTAGTCCCCATTTGGATTATCACTTTAACTCTCATCTCAGTTGGGTATTTTACCAATAACAGTTTGAACTACGACCAGTTTATATTTAGAAAATAGCTTGAAAATTGAAAAATAAATAAGTAGTTGAAAAATAATTATTAGTTTATAAAATAGCTATAAAATAGTTAACTAATTGTAAAATAGTCGAAAAATAGTTGAATAGTTCCAGAGATTTTAGATAATGAAAGATAGTAAGTTATTTGTAAAGTAGTGGAAAAATAGTAATTAGTTTAGGAAACAATTGAAAAATATTTAAATACCTCCAAAAATAATGGTAAAACAAATATATAATTAGTTAGCTTTAAAAAGAAAGGTTGTATATATATAATAGCTTAGAAAAATAAGTTTGTATTAAAATAATTTATTACAATAGTCAAGAGTCAAACTGTTCACTTTCCCAACAATTAAACTTACATTCCACTTAATTCAAACCAAATTCCATTTGTACTAATGGAATTTAAATTTCAACTTTAACTCACCTCGAATTATATAAATTCGAGTTAGATTTCCCAAAGGTTGGTTTAGCTCTTTAAACCGAATTACCGTTATTTAAAGTTCTTAAACAATTTAATTTTCTGAGCCCAATTCTCAAAATTTCATTTTATATTATCTTCACTTACGTATTTCAAGGTTCAAATAAAAGTTCAATACTATTTTATTTTAAGAATTTAATTTATTACTCAATTTTATCTTCCAGCTTGAAGCCGGATCTTAAACAAGTTTAATTTTACAATTCAATTACTCAAATTTATTTTATTTATACAATACCATTCTCAATTTAAAGATTTTTATTAACAATAGGATGGTATCATCCTATTTATTTTAAAACGTGATCCATTCTCAATTTTTAAATCTCAAACCCGTTTTGAGATCTCACAAATTCCCAATTCAAATCACCATTTAACTTTCCAAGTTAAATTCCAATTTAACATAATTTGGTAGCAATTTCTCTTCTAGAAACTCGAAAATGAACATCGATGATGCTGCAGTCATCACCGACGTTATTTTCTAGTGACCAAAAGAGCTCAATGCTTTTATCTCTCTAAAAACACTTCCAAATATTTTTGATTTAAAATTCCCCAGATTACAAATTCAACACAAAATATCTTTTGAAATAATGCTATTATTCCTCCAAAACCCTTGGAAGCCACTTTCAAATCCAAAGGAAATTTAAATTTTCCCAACAATTCCAAATTTCCAATCCATCCAATTCATATTTAAACATTACTCTGGAATTTTCATCTTACTTTATTTTCAATTATTCTCTGAAATTCTATTTCAAATTATAATCTCATTTATTATGAAGTTTATTTCAATTTATAATTTACATTCACAATCTATATTTCAAATTCCATTTGGTTATATAAGTTTATTCTTTAACTTTGGTTATAAGTTTCAATTTGGTCGTATTTTATATTACTTCTTATCTTAGTTTCAACAATTTAACAACCATCCACCTTAATATTCATTAGAAGGAAATATTGCTTTATATATCAAAATATATTTTTATATGAAATCATTTAAAACTCTTATATAAGAAAATAACAAGTACGCTCTCATATATAAATACTCAACTCATTCTAGAGTACTACGGACTCTATTCAATGAGTAATCCCCACCAGAGCCAAGGTTCTCGCTTAACCTTTCTGCTCTTACACCAACTGTAACAACTCGGGATTTTCAAACCCGAAAATCTCAGATAGTTATGGAAAAGAAGAAAGAGATAGAAGAAGAAGAACAGTAACACCAAACATCTCACATTCGCAGCGGATAAATTATGATAATAAATAATAATAATAGCTTACAAAAGAATACTATATCTGTCGATCATATTTTAATTTACATCAGAGTTTCACATATATATACGGTCACTGAACATATACAAACAACCATGTCTCAGAATATATAAATACAGCGGAAATATTCATACACTTTTGCCATCCAGCTCGCCTCCTGAGCTCCAGAACGTACCTACCTGAAAATCTGTAATACTCGGTCTGACCCGAGCATTACACCAAAGTAACACCCGGGTCAGGCTGGAAACTAGCGTGAGTAAACCCATCTTAAAATGATATACCAAAGAAATCAACTTATACAAAACCCGGGGTAACTCAATCCAATTTTACAAGTGCACAATATGTTATAAACATAACTAATTTCACACATCCATTACCTAAGTACCCAAGCTTAGATTTAAATAATCCACTTTCCTTTAATCACTTCATTCCAATATATGAAATTTCACATACCAATCTATAGTCGATGTGGTTTCGGGTATTGCCTAATACCCGACCCTAGAGACTCGTGTCATTCAAACCCAAATTATCAAATGAAATACTCAACATTTCATATTGAGAATATCATCTCATTCAAGCATCGAACACCATTCCTTCATTCATATCAAATTTGATTATTTCCAAATTAACACAATTGATTCTACTGGAATTTCTAACCTCAACCATTTATGTTTCTTCATTTAACATTAATTAATCCCAAAACAATTAATCAATCATCCTTTCATATCTTATCTTGGTTAATCACCCTGGATTAATTTTCCCTCAATTACCTTCAAGTGATTATTTTTAATTAAATTCACAATATTTATTATTCTTAACCAAATTAATAAGAAATCTTAAGTACTGTATAAATTACTTAACTATTCCAATTACATTAATCCTTAATTACTTACATTAATTCATTTTTCACAAGTGATTTATTATGGATTAATCAATTTCAATGAATTGGTCTTTGATTACATCAATAAATATCTAAATTAGTGATCTTAATTATGCCCTCGATATTAATCATTTTAATCTTGCTTACTCAACAATGATTAGTTACACTCCATCAACTTATCATTCGCTAAATACCCACCTTGAATTTATCACCGGTGTAATTGTTTTAAAGGATAGTTAATTTCCTCTAATTAATCTCCTGATAAATTTACCTTCAATAACTTCAACTAAGTGCTTACCCTTCTTATCAATTTCACCAAGTAATTTAAATCTAAATTACTTCCATTTATTAATCATCCATTAATTTATTACGTCTAGTAAATTCAAGTATCTCCAATTACCTTACCAAGTAATCTTACTTAATAAATTACATTTAGTGTTTATACCTACCAAATTTCACAATTGATTTCCTTAAATAAATCAATGAAATTTATTACCTTAAATTAATCACATTATTAAATCATTTAATAATCGTCAACTAATAATATTTTATACTTAACTTTAATTAATCACGTAATTACAAACTAATTAATTCATTTATTCTTAATTACAAATTATTTAATTTCCAATTAACTTTAAACCAACATTTTTACAACTGATCTACTGATCATATTCTAACACAGTTGTAAATGTTTCCCTTCCTATTCATTTTTAAACTTAAAATTTGTTTCCTTTCAATCAACAAGGTAGATAACAGTAACTAAATATAGCAACTCAATTATTAATAGCAACTCAGATTATACCAGATTATACAGGTCGAAGATTTACTCACCATCGATGCGTGAAACAGAACGTCACCAAACTGCCGCGACTTCGCCACCGTTGAAGCACCCCACGCCACTATAAGTCTCCGCCCTAACCATCGACACAGTCACAAACTCCATGCAGTTGCGTGTGCCACGAATCCCAACGCAATCATCAACTCGAGCACGCGACAACCAAGCCCTAGCCACTGACCGACCCATGCGACGACACACGGCTTCGAGCCCTCGAACGAGCATTACCCAAATCGAAGTCGATACTTTTGGAATCGCGAGCCCTAAACCCAACCGTAACCGAGTCGATCTCGATTATGTGTTTCCTCAAACGCGGCTTCAGTTACAAATCCACAGTATCTTCTTCTTCCCTAACTGAGTTGACGTCGCGGTGCTTCTTCTATGATGGATCGACGTCGAAGACAAAAAGGGCCGAGAGAGAGTGGCGCGATGCCATTTTTAGCTCGAATTTCTCTTCTCTTTTTTTTTAGTTTTCGAAGGCTTCGGCCATTCCCCTTTTATTTTTCTGAAGATTTTCCCCCCTTTATTTTTCATGAATTATCGCTCGGGTTGAAAGTTAGAGAGGGGGTTAAGGAATGGTTGGAGAAGCTTCCTGCGTACGCTGCTATATAAAATATCTTTGACCCAAAGCTCTTCAAAATTTATTAAATAATAAAACTTACAAACGTCTCGTTAAGCATAACGCGAAATTTCGAACCCCGAATCAGACATGCCGACAGGTGTTTATAAAGTTTTACCCGCATTACGGACTCAATGGAACGTGTTTCGAGGCTAAATTGATCGTATGTGCGAGTTACAGAAGAAAACGATCGATTTTAAATTAAATTGATTAAAATCGTTCGAAGCGTTTTGAGCTGTCACGGTCAAACGACAACTCCAATTGCTATGAAAATTGAAATCCGATAATAACTAACTATTACGGATCTAATGGAACTGGTTTCGTCGAATTCCGAGACTGTGCCTCGGAAGGCTATTGTTTAAATATCGATTTAAACGATATATTATTAAAATTGAACAAATTACCTTTAAATTAAATTTCAATTATTCAATTATCTCCAGTATCATCATTACAGATTCTATACGCCTTCAAATTATTTTAAACAGGCTTAGAATCTCAGATGCAACAATTTACCAAATTTCAATTATTAAAATCAATATTTCAACTATACAGTTCAATTATTCATTATCGAGTAAATATTGATATCTTGAATTTAAGTTAAAATTAACTTTAAATATTTTAAAATCAATCAATTATTCCAATTTAATTTGTAAAAATTTCCGGGTCGTCACACAATTGTTATTTGAAATCAACTTTGTCATTAATGAAACATTTCAAATTTCTCAAAAATTTTCTAACTCCCAAAATTTTCGAAATTTTTTGGCAGAGTCTCCCCTGTACGGAGGAGCTTTTGCAATTTCACAATAGATATAAATATATATACATCGACCCACACGGTCGGAAAAACCGAAAACAGTTCATATTTCCTATTTTTATTGCATCGGCGTACCTTTATTAGCATTTTTAAAGCAAGTAGCTAAATAGTATCGCATATACGCACTCCAACTCTATCCATTGCCTCTCATACCTGTACTTACTTAAACAAACACATCAGTTTCCAATAATACGAGCATTTATCAACATTCTTTCATTAAACTAGCCCAAACACATCAATTAAAAAGTTTAAACAAGCAAACTTCATAATTATGCATGTTAACTCCATTTATAAGATATTTCACAATATCAACATCATTTTAAATCCACTTTACAAACCCAAACTTCTTTTTATCTCACTCGAACAATTTATATTCAAGTTCACTATATACCATTCATATTTATTACAACCAATTCGTTTCCACTTCAACATAATTAACATATGCCTTAGTTACATCTCTTTACTTCAATTTAATTCCAAATTAATTCACAATCAAAATTTTCCTTCAATTTGAAGTATTTACATTTCTTTTATGCTCTATTTCCATTCATATGCAAAACCACTTAATAAAATTTCAATTCATCCCAATTGATTCAAAAACACATTTCAATTTGTTTCTTTAAGCCAATTAAATTTTTTGTTTACAACAAAACGACCAATTTCTATGCAAATTTAAGGTTATCCAAGCAAGTGAACATCACTTAAGCTTATAACCATTAAAATCAATTCCAGTTCAAATTCATACTAATTTATTCCATTCGGAAATATTCACAACCCAAATATTCTTATTTCCTTGCAATTTTTAATTCAATTTCTTGTTCTCACTTCCAGTTCATCATCCAACTAAAGTTTATATTAATATCATCCCATTCTTTAATATTTACAACTCATACACCTTAATTTTATCACAATAATTAACTAAAATCTTTCACTTGCATTTCAATGTTTATTACCTAAACAAATTTCGTTCAAGATCACTTATAAGCTCGACCACAACTATTTTCTAATTGCTTATGTTCTTTCAATTTCACAATATTTCCATTTCTTCTTATATCAATTTTATTTTTAGTTTCATTTGATTCTCATTCAATCAAATCCAGTTCATTTACAAATTTTAATTCGATTTGTTTACTCATTCACTCCATTTTAGATTTATTTTATTAGCAAAGAAACCACATCAAATTATTTCACTCAATTGAATTTATTAAAAATTCAAACCATCACTATTATAATCCAATTCCATTATTCATTCACACTCTCATCTTTTATTGCCAAAACTAAATCCCATAGTAGAACTGGGTTTTTATTTTTCATTCCAAAATTTCCTCAACAAACCACCCAAAATTTCATCCTTGCCAGTACAAATTTCCATTTAATTTAGTTTGCGCTAAATTCACCTTCAAGCTTCTTTTTATTTAATTTAGCTTACGCTAAATTCATTCTCAAATAATTCCTTTGAATTCAGTTGAGTTAAAATTTTATTCATACAATATCCTTTTAACTTAATTAAATTTTCCTCCAATTCAATTCTTTTCCAAGTTTAATTCAAGTTCACCTAAGTTTTTATTTAGCTAACTATAATTCATTTCTTTTATTATTTTAAATAAGAATTTTGTGACGACTCACTATTTTGTACCATTCAAATTCGACAATAAATTAAACAGGTCAAGCTTAAATAGTTCAAAATAATAGATTGTAAATAAATTAGGAGCAAATGAAATCAAATCACAGAATCACAGACACAGAAATCAGAATACTCGCAGCGGAATTAAAATAACTTAGTGGTTCATGAAGCCACCATTAATAGTCTCAAAACAAATAAAGTTACATAGTCTTTAAATCCAAATATAGTTTAAATCGACAATAGAAAATCTCAATATCCAATAGTCTTGATTACATAAGATAGAGAACTGAAAGGAAAGTTGCCGACAGCTTGAAAAGTGATCTACAGAAGTCCTAGCTCCGGGATGAAGAATGAACTGCAACTCAGGCTGACCCGAGCGTAAAATAAAACATAAACACTCGAGCCAGGACATACATACTTATACAGTGTAAGCTAATTCAAGTGTACTGTAATGTAAAGCAAGTAACTTAAAGGATGCTTGAGACCGCCCATCCTCTAAGGATCCATTAAACTATTTACTGTGTAGTGATATTTCGCTATTATAATAATGTCTATTAGTAAAATAAACTTACTTTTAAATAGCATTAAGGAGTTACCCAATCTCCCCCTTAACACAATAATAGTCCCAGTAGTTCATCCAATATCATAGCCCCTCCTGATCGGAAAGCCACCAGAGGATACCACACGGGCTACGGGAGAAATCCAAACTCGTACAGGGCTCGGTATGGTAGCTGACACGGCACAACTAGGCAATGTCAGGGTAGATATACCAATTACGCTTCCGGACCAGTAGTAACGCGTAGCTGCTACTACCGCCCACCTCGAACAACACTCCCAAATCAAAGGTGCACACCAAACAATCACAAAGTAATAGAATGTCATACGAAGAAGTGCGTCCGATCAAAGGTGCAACCTTATTAGTCCATCAATCGCTCCTGTTTTAGCCACCTTATGACAACTCACGGGAGTTAGGTCCACGTATTTACCTCAAAGGAAACGTCACCCCCATCCTACTTCATTCTGGAATCTCCACCGCGTACACGGTTGTTAAAGTGGTATTCGGTATCGACAGAGAGTATGCCTATATCCGATCCCGGTCTCATTACGAACCAACGTCATTATTACCCATGGTTATAAAAATCCTAAAATAGTTATATTTAAATCAAATACTTCATTTTAATTTATTAAAAGGGTGAGGTTATAATTTTTATAAAAATTTAATACACATCCAAAGGTTATACCTTAGTTCGTTGAGTAATTTTTTTTACTTAATATGGTTTCAACAATAATTAAACCAATTTAACTTATAGATTCAAAATTTCCTCCCTTTAAATAGTCATTTAAATTATTCAAAAATCTATGACTTTTATAAAGTATATTATACAACATATTTCTAACTTCTTTTACTTATACAAATCAAGTACAAGATTTTTCTATTTAATTAAGTAACTTACCATTCCAAAATAAACTATATTTCCAATTAATTTCTTATCTTACCTTTATTTCACTAGTTTAACTATTAAATTCATAGAAACTTCACCTCGCTTTATATTCAGGTTATAACAGATTTCCAATTTTATTTCTTAACTTAAATTCCATTTATTTCACAAATCCAAATTTACAGGGTAAATTTATACTTCAAATTTTTAACTTTTATTTATTTACATCTTTAACTTGAAAAATATAACTATGCTTAAGAATCGTTTAAATCAAATTTAAATAAATTATCATAACATTGAAAAATTTCAAATATCTAATGATTCCAGAAAATTTATATATATGTATAGCCACGGGTCTGTATAATATTTTCTAGCCTAGGTCAAGTGATACGGATAATACATCATTTCAATCCGTAATTTATAAAGAAAATCCGGGTTTTATCATTTCAAACCCGCAATCCCAAGTAAAAAAAATAAACTAAATAAATAAATAAATAAATATCGATCAGGCCTATCATTTCAGCCTATAACGAATTCTATTCTACAGGGAACTTGTAGTGTGATTAAATAGAAAAAATAAATAAATAGTGTACAGTATAAATAAACAGTATACAATATAACCGATGACGTGCAGGTTTAATAACGGAATTTTAATAACATCAATTCATATCACAGTCAAATAAATGAATTATTCTACAATCCCACTTGTTATCTGTTTACAGATATATAAGTACTTTTGTCAGGTGAGAAGACTCATCTTATTGTCGTCAAAGATTTGATTCAAGAACGATGGTAATACTTGAAAAAATGAGAATGCACAGAAGCACGATCAAATTGTTGCGGAGTCGATGCCCGAATTTAATTCTTGAAAGGAAACGAATAAATTCAAACATCAAAACTAAGTAAAATTTTAACATGAAATATTTGAAACAACAGGGACGCACGGAATCAATTCGATCTGTAGGCTCGACCACTCCACCCCACAACCCGATCACAACCAAATGAAAACGTGGCCTGCCCATTTTTAAAAGTATGAAAACATGCACTACGCTTTCCTTTCCTTTTTTGCATGCTCACGCTTTAAACTTTATGCATGCACGCACGGTAGGAAGCTTTAGGCAAAATGAGTCCAATAGTAGTGCACAACTATGGCCAAGTTAGATTATGCAGGTGGCATGAGCATTCTCATGCATGCGTCCCCTCCCCCTTTTTGTTTCTTTCGTACTAACTTTTTTTTTGTGACACGACATAAAATAGCTAGGCTTGGGATATCCATCTGAAGGCATGCACGCATATTCCACTCGGTGGGCTAAAATTTTTCTACAAGTGGCGAACACCTAATTAATTTAATCCAATTACTCAGCATCAAAAAAAACTTATGAGCATACTTTCACTAGCCTATTACAAAATGGATGAATGCAGCTTCATTCTAACTCTAGTTAGTGAATCCTATCAAATTTTATTCAATGGCACATAGAAATCAAAACTTTCTAATTAGCGGCAGCAAAACCTAGTACCATATCCAAACCATGAATCTGTGTTAGCTAACATAAACGCAAAATATAACTTATACCTAACCTAGTCAAGCATTCTATCCACGCAGTCTTAGATAATTCCATGAACATGAATACAGACATGGAGGAAAGGTGGATAAATAGGTGCAGTCAAGTTATGTGGCTGTGTAGGTCGAGCTTTGCATGAACGGGAAAAGAGAGAGAAAAAATAAAAAAATAAGAGGAGAACAATAGAAGAAGATAAGCTAAAAGGTGACCATTACCTGAAGTATGCTTGCTCACGCACAAGGCTGATGCCAAACTTTTGATGAGGAGATGGAAAATGCATGGGTTATATATTTATAATAGAGGAGTTTCGCAATTCAAGGGAACAATTTTGGCAAGAAGTTTTATATTTGCGTATGTGCATTGGAATACAAAAATAACTTGTGATATTCTAGGAGAAAGAATAGGTAGATTTTTTTCTTTGAATGGTCAGGAATTTGATGTCTGAGCTTATGCAATTTCAGTTGATAAAGGCAAGAAACTTATTACTTTGAAACGGCAAATTTCTTCCCCTTGATTGCGTAAAAAAACTGCAAGTGATAAAATGTTTAAGGAAATAATTGTTTTTGTTGCAATTTCTTTATTTAACAGGTTGCGTGAGTTTTTCTTTTTAGAATTAAATAGGCTGAGTGATTTATGCAAAGAAACGAAAAGAATTAAATTGTCAAAGATTTTGGAATTGCAAGAAATCTAAAGTGTGAACTGTAAGGAATCATGAATTTCGAAAGTGTTATATAAACTAAAATTTGCATTGATAATTGAGTATAAAGGATGAAAGTTTCATTGATAGATAAATAAGGAACGCACATATTTAGGATATGAACGTTTGGAGTGAATAACCGGTATGAAAGAAACGGAAAGCAAGCAATTTATATTTTTGCTTTGAATGGTAATAGAGTTTGTGGATAACGCTTCTATTAAATCGGAAGAGTAAAAAGGAAGTGAATATATTTAGAATGCGTACAACTGACGCAAATAATTTATGCCCAAATATAACGAAAATAACGGATTTAAATTTTATATGTTTTCTTGTATGTTATTTATCCCATCAATTAACGCTCCTTTAAACGTGCAATTCAACAGTTTATTAATACACTGTAAATTATGAAAGTTACTACTTAACTAAAAATAGAATTTGTTTACATTTTTCGGATTTATTTACCATTCTCTAAGAAATTTATTACTTAATTTTAATATATATAATTCATTTCAAAAAAAGAACAAAAAGGGAAATAAATGTTATTACCAATACAAGTAAACATCCTCACAATAAATCTTATACATATATAATTTATATAAAAGATTTAGAAATTAAAAATTTTAAAAATTCCAATTAGAGATATCTTTAACCAAAGTTGAAATTTCAGAACCCTTGTCTTTTATTTAAAATTTTGGGAAATGATTTAATCAAATTAAAGATTTATTTTATAATAAATCCCAAGGTTTTATAAATAAAAGAATACAGCGCTTGTAAAAATCTTGGGCTGTTACACTTTCCCCCACTCAGAACTTTTCGTCCTCGAAAAGGAACGAAAGAAGGAAAACAAGGAATATAAGATAATAAAGCAAAGTACCTTAAATAAATAGTTTCGAATTCGAAGCGCGAATGCTCTCCTCCGTCTCCCATGTGCAATCCCGTTCATCAGTGCCCCACCGCACTTTGACTAGGCAGACATATTTTCTTCTTAGCTATTTCGTACCTCGATCAACGATACGAAGCGGCTTCCTTTCAATAGTTAGGTCTGGCTGTCCAAACTATCAAGAGCAGTAGGCTGGATAATAAGAGATGGATCATGAAGACAGCGACGAAGGTGGGATACATGGAATGCATTATGTATTCCAACGAATTTCTCGGGCAAACCCAGTCGATAAGCAAGAGATCCAACCCTTTCCAAGATGCGGAATGGACCGATGAACCTAGGAGCAAGCTTCCCTCTACACCCAACTCGAACCACATTTCTTAAAGGAGAAACCTTAAGAAGAACCAAATCACCGACTGCGAACTCCAAGCTTCTTCTACGGCGATCAGTGTACTTCTTCTGCCTATCCTGAGCAACCCTTAACCTTCTCTTAATCTCCTTAACCTTTTCCGAAGCTTCCAAAATCATTTCGGGACCGAGAACTAAGCGATTACCGGATTCAATCCAGCAGGATGGAGATCTACAAGGTCTCCCGTACAGAGTAGCAAAAGGGGACATCATAAGACTAGCCTGATAACTGTTGTCATAGGTGAATTCCACAAGATGGAGATGATCTTCCCAAGATCCTCCATAATCCAAAATGCAATCATGGAGAAGATCCTCTAGAATCTGATTCACCCTTTCCATTTGACCGTCGGTATGTGGGTGGTAAGCAGTTCTCAGATTCAATTGAGTACCCAAGGATTCTTGGAACGCTTTCCAAAACTGACCAGTGAAGATAGGGTCTCGATCACAAACTATGCTAAGGGGAACGCCATGGAGGCGAACAATCTCCCTCATATAGATCTCAGATAAGCTCGAAGCTGTACGGGTAGACCTGACTAGAATAAAATGAGCGGACTTGGTCAGTCTATCCATGATAACCCAGATTCTCTCATTTCCCTTCCTAGATCTCGGTAATCCATCGATGAAATCCATAGAAACTTGCTCCCACTTCCAATTGGGAATCTCCAGAGGCTACAACAAACCTGGGGTCTTCTGATGGTCCGCTTTGACTTGTTGACAAGTCGCACACCTACTCACAAAGATAGAGACATCATGCTTTATACCCCTCCACCAATAAAGCTTCTTCAAATCTTGATACATCTTTGCTACACCAGGATGAATGGAAAGTCGAGATTGATGATGTTCTCGAAGTAACTCCTGCCTCAAACCATCAACATTCAGAACACAAATCTGATTGTTAATCTTCAAAATCCCCTTATCATCAATCTGAGCTCCGCTACCCTCAGAACTACTGCCACCTGCCTTACTACGAACAGTCTCTTTCATACGCCTAAGCATCTCGTCATCATCCTGCTTAACCACTATTCGATCCAAAAGAGGAGAAGAAACAATAAGCTGACACAGCAAGGACGTCTTTCTACTCAACGCATCCTCCACAACATTAGCTTTTCCCGGAGTATAGTTGATGTCGAGATCATAAGAAGCAAGAAACTCGAGCCACCGTACTTGTCTCTCATTCAAATCTTTCTGGGTAAAGATATATTTCAAAGACAGATGATCGGTGATGACGTCAAACTTAGCCCCCAATAGACGATGTCTCCAAATCTTCAAAGCAAAGACAACAGCCAACAAATCTAAATCATGAGCCGCATAGTTGGCTTCATGTGTCTTTAGCTGACGACTAGCATAGGCAATCACCTTCCCATCTTGCATTAATACTGCCCCAAACCCTCGTGACAAGCATCGATGAATACCGTTAATCTCTCATTTCCATCCGGAACTGTAAGCACCGGTGCGGAAGTAAGCTTATCCTTTAACTCTTGGAATGCCGCTTTACACTTATCGCTCCATATAAACTTAGCATTCTTTCGAGTCAGAGCAGTCAGAGGTGTAGAAATTCGAGCAAAGTTCTCAATGAACCTCCGTTAGTAACCTCCAAGGCCCAGAAAACCGTGAATATCAGTAGGGGTCTTAGGTTCTTCCCAATCTTTTGATCACAACGATCTTGACTGGATCAACAGAAACTCCTTCACTAGAGACAATATGTCCGAGGAATCGGACTTCCTCTTCCCAAAAATGACATTTAGAGAACTTAGCCTTTAATTGGTGATTTCGAAGAGTCTCTAAAACATACTTCAAGTGCGACTCATGCTCATCCCTTGTTTTGGAGAAAACAAGGATGTCATCAATAAAGACAAGAACAATTTTATTGAGCACATCGTGAAAGACACGATTCGTCGGGTCGATGAAGAAGGCAGGAGCGTTAGTCAACCCAAAAGGCATAACTAGCCATTCAAAGAAACCATTCTCAGTATGGAAATCAGTTTTGGGAATGCTCTCCTCAGCAACTCTAAGATGATGGAAACCTGTGGCTAGATCAAGCTGAGAGAAGACAGTGGCTCCATAGAGCTAAACAAACATATCATTGGTGCGGGGCATGGGATATCTGTTTTTCATAGTGAGCTTGTTTAGCTCCCTATAATCAACACACATCCGAAGGGAACCATCTGATTTGATGACGAAAACCACGGCTGCTCCCCATTCTGAAAAGCTCGGTCTAATCAGACCTTTAGAGGACAAGTCTTGTATTTGATTCCTTAATTCGATCTTCTCCCGCGGTGCCATTCTTCTGGGTGGAAGGACTACAGGTCGTGCTCCAGGAGTGAGATCTATACGGAAATCAATTTCCCTCTTCGGAGGTAGAGAGATGACTTCACCAAGTACGTCAGGTAATAGTTTGACTACTCGAGTCGAATGGATATCATCAGGGAAAGTATCGAGAGAATAGATGAAGCTACCAGCAAACTCCTGGGGTTAACTACACTGGATCTCTAAGGAATTTCCAAAATCATCTTTGAGGGCCACAGTTTGAGAACTGCACGAGATATGGGCATCATGGCTATCTAACCAATCACCTCCAAGCAGTAGATCGAAAGCGTCAAACCCCAAAACATAGAAGTCACCAGTTAATTGATAACTACCATGAAAGAGTTTCACGTTTCTAAAAACCTTATCAAGGTTCGCGGGACCACCGATAGGGTTTGAAACACATAAGGGTACAAAGGAAAATTCGGGAGATAGTAGATTTTCAAATTTATTATAGAGCTCTGCCGAGATAAAGCTATGGGAAGCTCCGGTATCGTAGAGAACTCTTACAGGATAATAATGCAACGTAAAAGAACTCTGGAGTGTACCTTGAGAATCGCTAGGAGCTGGAGCAGGTGCAGGTGCGAGCTGTGGGGCCGGGGAGGATGCAGAAGTCATCGCAAAGATTCTCGATGCCTTGCCCCTTTTCTGGGAAGAACAGTCTCTCTTGAAATGTCCTGGCCGAAGGCAGATGTGGCAGAGGTCTCGCCTAGCCGACTGAGCGGGAGGTGGAATCGCAGCACCCAAGGTAGGACAACTGTTTGCGTAGTGTCCCTTTTGGTCGCATCGGTAGCACGTAATGGTAGATAGATCCACAGGCTGCCTCTGGGATGACGAAGACGATGATCCAAGCCCTGGAGTCCTATTCCTCTTATTATGGTAGAAGTTGGACTTCCTTTTCTTAGAATTTCCAGAAGACTGAGACGGTGCAGACTGGGCAGCTGGAGTGGCCCTAGAGGTAGGGTTCTCATACCGGAGAGCCATGTCCATCAGAGCGGTGAACGTCCCATGCACGTGGGTAATAAGTCGATCGTAGAACTCGGGGAGTGCTCCAGCAATAAATTTCTCGTTCTTCTTCAGCGGGGTGTCTATCAAATTCAGGCCATATTGCGAGAGCTCATTAAATTTCCTCTCGTATTTGGTAAAGGACATGTCGCCCTGCTTCAAATCCATAAAGTCTCGATATAGTCGAGACTTACCTGCTTTGGGCATCCATTTGACAAGAAAGGCCTCCCTAAAGAACGATAAGAGAGATAAGACAAATTTCAATAATGGGGAAAAATTGAATCCTAAATTGGACAACCGAAGAAGATACCTAAATTGCTCCTAGGTGATGCCAGCCTCATTAGTGTGAGCAGTAACCGATAGCCACTAATTTAAAGCGGCTCCCTTAATCTACCAGGCCGCCAATTGCCTCTACTGGGCATTTGTGATTTCGAGACAGGAGAAGATTCTCTCCAAGTCTCTCAGCCATTGTTGAGCTTCTATTATGGATTCAGACCCCGTGAACTTTGTGCCGCCAAGCTCGATATAATCCTTGCACAGCTTAGTAAATCTAACAGGGGCAACGGGTAGAGGAGCTGGGGCATCAGCTCGTCCCCTACCTATGGTATTTCCTCTATTCATCCTGAGAAATCAAGAATGAATTTAACGATAGAAGAAAAATATGGAGGCACATATAGATTAGACAAGATAAAGTTCACTAGAAAGGTATTCAACAAAGGACCTAATTAATATAAGGTGGAGAAAGGGAGAAAGTAGTTGGAAAAATTTATTTTATAATTTATACTTTAAAATAAGAAAGTTTAATATCAAAATACTTCTTTGAAAAACCCATTAAAATTTATTTTATACTTTAAAATAAGTTCTCTCACAAGGAAAGGATTCTAGATCTGACTTCACTCATTCTAGGGTATTTTTACCCTATCTCTAATGAGTTTTTGCTCCTTAGGCTATGGTTAAACCAAAGCTCTGATATCAACTGTGACGACCCACTATTTTGTACCATTCAAATTCGACAATAAATTAAACATGTCAAGCTTAAATAGTTCAAAATAATAGATTGTAAATAAATTTGGAGCAAATGAAATCAAATCACAGAATCACAGACATAGAAATCAGAATACTCGCAGCGGAATTATAATATCTTAGTGGTTCATGAAGCCACCATTAATAGTCTCAAAACAAATAAAGTTACATAGTCTTTAAATCGAAATATAGTTTAAATCGACAATAGAAAATTTCAATATCCAATAGTCTTGATTACATAAGATAGAGAACTGAAAGGAAAGTTGCCGGCAGCTTGAAAAGTGATCTACATAAGTCCTAGCTTCGGGATGAAGAATGAACTGCAACTCAGGCTGACCCGAGCATAAAATAAAACATAAACACTCGAGTCAGGACATACATACTTATATAGTGTAAGCTAATTCAAGTGTACTGTAATATAAAGCAAGTAACTTAAAGGATGCTTGGGACAGCCCATCCTCTAAGGATCCGTTAAACTATTTACTATGCAGTGATATTTCGCTATTATAATAATGTCTATTAGTAAAATAAACTTACTTTTAAATAGCGTTAAGGAGTTACCCAATCTCCTCCTTAACACAATAATAGTCCCAGTAGTCCATCCAATATCATAGCCCCTCCTGATCGGAAAGCCACCAGAGGATACCACACGGGCTACGGGAGAAATCCAAACTCGTACAGGGCTCGGTATGGTAGGTGACACAGCACAAATAGGCAATGCCAGGGTAGATATACCAATTACGCTTCCGGATCGGTGGTAACGCGTAGCTGCTACTGCCGCCCACCTCGAACAACGCTCCCAAATTAAAGGTGCACACCAAACAATCATAAGTAATAGAATGGCATACGAAGAAGTGCGTCCGATCAAAGGTGCTACCTTATTAGTCCGTCAATCGCTCCTGTTTTAGCCACCTTATGCCAACTCACGGGAGTCGGGTCCACGTATTTACCTCAAAGGAAACGTCACCCCCATCCTACTTCATTCTGGAATTTCCACCACGTACACGGTTGTCAAAGTGGTATCCGGTATCGACAGAGAGTATGCCCATATCCGATCCCGGTCTCTTTAACAACCAAATTATTACCCGTGGTTACAAAAATCCTAAAATAGTTATATTTAAATCAAATACTTCATTTTAATTTATTAAAAGGGTGAGGTTATAATTTTTATAAAAATCTAATACACATTTAAAGGTTATACCTTAGTTCGTTGAGTGATTTTTTTTTACTTAATATGGTTTCAATAATAATTAAACCAATTTAACTTATAGATTCAAAATTTCCTCCCTTTAAATAGTCATTTAAATTATTCAAAAATCTATGACTTTTATAAAGTATATTATACAATAACTCTTTTTACTTATACAAATCAAGTACAAGATTTTTCTATTTAGTTAAGTAAATTACGATTCCAAAAATAAACTATATTTCTAATTAATTTCTTATCTTACCTTTATTTCACTAGTTTAACTATTAAATTCATAGAAACTTCACCTCGCTTTATATTCAAGTTATAACAGATTTCCTATTTTATTTCTTAACTTAAATTCCATTTATTTCACGAATCCAAATTTACAAGGTAAATTTATACTTCAAATTTTTAACTTTTATTTATTTACATATTTAACTTGAAAAATATAACTACGCTTAAGAAACATTGAAATCAAATTTAAATAAATTATTATAACATTCAAAAATTTCAAATATCTAATGAATCCAGAAAATTTATATATATGTATAACCACGGGTCTGTATAATATTTTCTATCCTAGGTCAAGTTATATAGATAATATATCATTTCAATCCATAATTTATAAAGAAAATCCAGGTTTTATCATTTCAAACCGCAATCCCAAGTAAAAAAATAAACTAAATAAATAAATGAATATAAATATCGATCAGGCCTATCATTTCAGCCTATAACGAATTCTATTCTACAGGGAACTTGTAGTATGATTAAACAGAAAAAACAAATAAATAGTATACAATATAACTGATGATGTGTATGTTTAATAACGGAATTTTAATAACATCAATTCATATCACAGTCAAATAAATGAATTATTCTACAATCCCACTTGTTATTCGTTTACAGATATATAAGTACGTTTGTCAGGTTACAAGACTCACCTTATTGCCGTCAAAGATTTGATTCAAGAACGATGGTAGTGCTTGAAAGAAAGAGAATGCACAGAAGCACGATCAAATTGTTGCGGAGTCGACACCCGAATTTAATTCTTGAAAGGAAACGAATAAATTCAAACATCAAAACTAAGTAAAATTTTAACATGAAATATTTGAAACAACAGGGACGCACGGAATCAATTCGATCCGTAGGCTCGGCCACTCCACCACACAACCCGATCACAACCAAATGAAAACGTGACCTGCCCATTTTTAAAGTATGAAAACATGCACTACTCTTTCCTTTCCTTTTTTTCATGCTCACGCTTTAAAATTTATGCATGCACGCACGGTAGGAAGCTTTAGGCAAATTGAGTCCAATAGTAGTGCACAACTATACCCAAGTTAGATTATACAGGTGGCATGAGCATTCTCATGCATGTGTCCCCTCCCCCCTTTTGTTTCTTTCGTACTAACTTTTTTTTGTAACACGACATAAAATAGCTAGGCTCGGTCTTATCCATTTGAAGGCATGCACGCATATTCCACTCGGTGGGCTAAAAATTTTCTACAAGTGGCGAACACCTAATTAATTTAATCCAATTACTCAGCATCAAAAAAACTTATGAGCATACTTTCACTAGCCTATTTCAAAATGGATGCATGCAGCTTCATTCTAACTCCAGTTAGTGAATCCTATCAAACTTTATTCAATAGCACATAGAAATCAAAACTTGCTAATTAGCAGCAGCAAAACCTAGTACCATATCCAAACCATAAATCTGAATTAGCTAACATAAACGCAAAATATAACTTATACCTAACCTAGTCAAGCATTCTATCCACACAGTCTTAGATAATTCCATGAACATGAATATAGGCATGGAGGAAAGGTGGATAAATAGGTGTAGTCAAGTTATGTGGCCGTGTAGGTCAAGCTTTGCGTGAACGGGAAAAGAGAGAGAAAAAATAAAAAATAAAAGGAGAACAATAGAAGAAGATAAGCTAAAAGGTGGCCATTACCTGAAGTATGCTTTCTCACGCACGAGGCTGATGCCAAACTTTTGATGAGGAGATGGAAAATGTGTGGGTTATATATTTATAATAAAGGAGTTTCGCAATTCAAGGGAACAATTTTGGCAAGAAGTTTTATATTTGCGTACGTGCATTGGAATATAAAGATAACTTGCGATATTCTAGGAGAAAGAATAGGTAGATTTTTTTCTTTGAATGGTCAGGAATTTGATGTCCGAGCCTATGCAATTTCAGTTGATAAAGGCAAGAAACTTATTGCTTTGAAACGGTAAATTTCTTCCCCTTGATTGCGTAAAAAAACTGCAAGTAATAAAATGTTTAAGGAAATAATTGGTTTTTTTGCAATTTCTTTATTTAATAGGTTGCGTGAGTTTTTCTTTTTAGAATTAAATAGGCTGAGTGATTTATGAAAAGAAACGGAAAGAATTAAATTGTCAAACATTTTGGAATTGCAAGAAATCTAAAGTGTGAACTGTAAGGAATCATGAATTTCGAAAGTGTTATATATATTAAAACTTGCATTGATAATTGAGTATAAAGGATGAAAGTTTCATTGATAGATAAATAAGGAACGCACATATTTAGGATATGAACGTTTGGAGCGTATAACCGGTATGAAAGAAACGACAAGCAAGCAATTTATATTTTTGCTTTGAACGGTCATAGAGTTTGTAGATAACGCTTCTATTAAATCAGAAGAGTAAAAAGGAAGTGAATATATTTAGAATACATACAAATGACGCAAATAATTTATGTCCAAATATAACGAAAATAACGGATTTAAATTTTATACGTTTTCTTATACGTTATTTATCCTATCAATTAACGCGCTCTTTAAACGCGCAATTCAACAGTTTATTAATACACTGTAAATTGTGAAAGTTATTACTTAACTAAAATTAGAATTTGTTTACATTTTTTGGATTTATTTACCATTCTCTAAGAAATTTTTTACTTAATTTTAATATATATAATTCATTTTAAAAAAAGAACAAAAAGGGAAATAAATGTTATTACCAATATAAGTAAACATCCTCACAATAAATCTTGTACATATATAATTTATATAAAAGATTTAGAAATTAAAATTTTTAAAAATTCCAATTAGAGTTATCTTTAACCAAAGTTGAAATTTTAGAACCCTTGCCTTTTATTTAAAATTTTGGGAAACGATTTAATCAAATTAAAGATTTATATTATAATAAATCCCAAGGTCTTATAAATAAAAGAATACAACGCTTGTAAAAATCTTGGGCTGTTACAAATTTCATTCTATTCAAAATTATTTCTAACCCAACTGAATTATGATTCAATCCAAATTCAACTCTATTCCATTTAATCGAAGTTAAATCTAATTAAATTCAATTTTAATTCTCCATATAAAAGTTCAAAATTTATCTACTGACTTAAGTTCATTCACATCCTTTATATTTTATATTTTCATCGTCTTATTTCAATTCACATTTCTTTTGAGATTAAGTTTGAATTCACCATACCATTCAACTATTTCCCATTAGTTATTATAATTCCATTTCATATTTATAAGTTCGTCAACTTATTTACATTAAGGTTTATATTGCCCATTTGAATTATTTTCATCTTATAATCACAACCCCAAATGTTATAAATATATATATATATATATATATATATATATATATATATGTATATATATATAACTAAATTCTTAAGGATACAAATTTTCTTCAATTTAATCCTGTGCACCATTTTAAATTCACAATTTCAGATTATAAGTATAACCCTTAATTGCTTAAGGATACAATTCATTACACAATGACCCATAGTTACAAAGTCATTTTACATTTCAATTTAATTCAAATCAATTTAATTCTAAGTTCAATTTATTTAACTTATCCCAAGTTAAATTCAAATTTTCTATTCATTTTAATAAATTTCATTCGCTTCCATTTACTCAGGTAAAATTTTTAATTCCAAGATTAAGATTTTCATTTCCTTCTTATTAATATCAACTTCACCGAATAAGTCCAACAGTTGATTCATTTTAATTTTACACATTATTTAAATAGAATTTTCCAAAATTCAATTACCCGGTTTTATTTCAAAACCATTTTGAAATAATAATCATCTCATACCTACTTGGTATATCAAATCAAATCTCCCGATTCCAAATAATTTTGTTTATATCAAAACAAATTCCCTCCTTTCTAAATTTCCAAAACAACTGGTATACGCAACAAGTCCAAACAATATCATAACCAATTACTAGGGAAGCAATCCATCACTTTAGAAACTCGAAAATGAATTCTAATGATGTGGCCAGCATCATCAGGATTATTTTCCAACGACTGAAGTGAGTTCAGTGCTTCCTTACTTCCCTACATTCATTTCAAAACCGTTTCCGTTCAAAAATACTTCCCAAAAATATATTCCATTATTGCCTTCAAACACTTTAGCAAACATTTCAAACTTTTCCAGGATTTTAAATTTCCAAACCTTTATTTTCATTACATTGAAAATCCTTTCCAAAACTTCTGGGATTTAAATTCTGGTTTAGTTTAAATTTAGTTATTCTCTTTTGTATAATTTATACTCATGGAATTTATTTGGTTATAACCATTTCAAATTTTAGACTAAATTTTAGATTCTTATTTAATTATAGTATTAACAACCAATCAACCAAATATATATATAATAATTTCAGAAAATTATTCCTTTTATATCAAACATAATTTTGGGTATAATTATTTCATTTACCCACTTTAAAAACAATACTATGTCAGTTTATCTTGTCTAAGAGTTTAGAAACCCCTATCGATACGGTTGTACTTCCCGTACCGACCAGAATTCATAAACACTCAACCGATAAGTCAGCACAATATAAAAACAATTTTTATATTCACTAACAAGTAAGCTCTCATATTTATTAATACACTCAACTCATTATAGAGTACTATTGACTCTGTTTAATGAGTAATTTCCCCATCAAAGCCTAGGTTGTCGCCAACCTAAGCTCTGATACCAAGTGTGACAGCCCACAAATCCGCGCCCTTTGAGTCAACACTATTCTACATCAATTGACTCAAGTGGAACAGAAATACGAACCCTTAGGGTTAAAGAAGAAGAGATAGAAGAAGAAGAAACTAAATAATATCAGAATCTCATAGTCGCAGCGGAATAAAATATAATAGTAAATAATAGATCTTTACACAAAATGAAACTATATCTGTTTATACATCATATCCTCAGAGTATCTCATACAAACATTTACCAGTCAGACAATCATACAATCATAGCAGCGGATATATATATACAAGTACGAATAATACGTCTCGGACTCCAGCTCCTCTCCTGCTCCATATCATCCTATCTTGAACATATAATACTCGGTCTGACCCGAGCATTATAATGAAATAACACCCGAGTCTATCTGAAATACCAGCTGATAATAATAATAATGCATCCAAATTGATTATTAAAGTATAAAAAATCCTTTGAAAACAAAAGCATCTCGTAAGAACACGCCACAAATAAACATGTCGGGTTTTTACCTTATGATAGCTAAAACACCTTTTATAGAAATCCTCTGATATTAGAATAGGGTCTATATACAAATACTTATAAAATAGCCAAAATTGTTACATTATTAAATTCTAGCTACTAGCCACAGTGTGGGTAATACAAACAAAACTCGTAAAAGGCTCGTAGGGAGAATGGATTTCCAACAATGACTAGGCACTGGGGTACCACTTGTCACAGTACTGGTCTAGATCAGCGTACCGAGGACCATGCCGGATCCCCTGCAATGCAAGGCCCGGGCTACCCCTTACTGGATAGTCCCGAGTAAGATCACCTCGCGGTTGGGATCAACAACCACACCACTAAGCCGAAATAAAACGGACATCTAGACAGGAATGACCATACCCGGAAATGGTTGCTTCCCACCAAGCCTTGCTGCATATCCCTTGATTTTCAGTCATTCCCGATTGATGAGGCTTGAGGCTAAGCGTTACCTTTTAGAATGTTTCACTTAGAATGCCCATCGCCCTTCTGACGATATTCCAAAAGCATTCATCCATACAAGTCCGTCCCGGGTTCGAACGGAACCGAAGGCACTACTTTACTACATCCATTTTGGAAATATCCCCAAGATTAGTAGCGACTAGCCTTTGCACTTCATTGATCCATTTTCGACTCCGAACACGTTTTTCCATGAAACGTACAAACCGGATCGAAGTGGTTTTCGAGAAATAAATCTCGATCCCGGTCTCTTCGAAACGATCAACGCATTTGTCCAATATTGATAGTCGGTGATTTAACTATCAATCAACATTCACAAACATCCATCACAAAATAAATAATTGCCCACATTATTTATTTTCCTCAAAAATATCTTTACAAGATATATTTTCGTTTTCAAACCACTTTTGAAACAGTTTCACACCCAACTCTTTCCATGGAATAGATTTCCCAAATTATTGTTTCCCTTGAAACATCCAAGTACCAATGTTTAAGGTTTAAAATAATTTAAATTATTTATTCTTGAAAATACATTAAACATTTATATTAAAACTTCTTACATACTTAATTTAAAATACATATATAAACTTTTTTTTAAAAATATCTCAAATAAAACTGCTTAATAAAATGTAAACTATTTTTTTAAATAAAGTTGAGTCATACTAGATTTTAAAATAAAGCTATGAAATGCTATACCAGTTTCAAATAAAACTTTAACTATTTATCTTTAAAATATAACCATTTTAAAACATTAATATTAAAATCTTCCTTTAAAACATAATGTCATTTGTCACTTGGATAATTATTACTATAACAAGTCAGTATATATTTACTTTCGAAATCGTTGCAACCTACATAAGATTTTCTTAAACATTCCTTCGAAATCAAATTTAAAACTTTTATCTTTTACTTAGAAATCTACTTAAAACGTACTTGGTTTTTAGGGAATTACTCCTTTATTTAGGATAATCAAAAGAATTCCTTTTATCAATCCAACCCGATTTACCCAATTCAATTTTACGTTCATTCCATAAAATTCCTTTTCATGCTTTAAAATAAACTCCATTTATTTTTAAAGACATTGTTTTTTTCCTGGAAATCACTTACAAATTCATGTTAAAATATTTAAAATAAAGTTTCTAGAAATTACTTGATTGAAATTAATACTTAAGGAAATATATAAAGGTTTCCTAATTACTTTAAATAAATTTAACCCTTCAAATAAGGTTATTAAATCAAATATTCATATTAAAATTTCCTTTTGAAAACTTAATACTATTTTTACTTTTTTTTAAATAATTAAATACCATAATTACTTAATCAAATATTTGCTTTCACTTAAAAGCATTTTAAAATAATATTTCTTTCTAAAAATATTCTAAACAAATTTAAACTGCAAATTTTATAATTTGAAAGTTTTCTTAATAACAAAATAAAATTTCCACGAGAAAGCACACTTCCCATTCTTTAAAAATAAATCTCGCTATTCTTTGAACAATTCACATTTCCTTTATAGATCACATTTCCAAACATTTCAAATTACCAACCAATCTTCTTGAATTTGATTCCTTTAACATTCTTTACTTAGGAATTTCTTTTATATCCTTTAAACCCAATTCATCTATTTATATTTAAAATTTTCAGGTTGTATTCACCCAATCACAGAACAACATAATTTAAACTTAAATTTAATTCATCACAGCATATAAGTAAAACACGGCATAACAAGATCTAAACAATTTATCACAGAATAATAAATAGGATATATCACAGAATATAAATTTAAATTTCTATTTGTGAGGGATCCAGTTGGATCTCTCCAACCTGTATTCCCTGCACCCACAATTAAGCAATCATTCAATTATTGACTATTAAATTAACCAATATTCCAGACGTGAGTGAGTTAAACTCACCTTGGGTTTTCGGTGAGCGTTCAAATTTAAATTAAATCGAACGGCGTTCGATTTAACCTAAATTTTTACTTGCTCGGAATGATTCCATAACTGCTCCACTGCGTAGTACGCGTCTCTGCGATTCCGGCGTCGCCAGTTTTGTCTGAATCTGACAACGTGTGCATTAGATATGAATTTTCAAAGTTAAACTACCAATTTAAAAACAATTCCTTTTAAATTTAATTTTTATTATACCCAAACAAATCTCAGCCGCAAGATCTGGAAGCCCACATCAAAGCCACACATTTCCTTCTTCCTCACGTACGCTATTACAGTCAAGGCCGAACCCAAACTCACTAATTAGGGTTAACAATCGCGACCACCACGACGAACTCGACGAAGATCCAACACCACCACTTCGAAACTCCTCTAGTCCTCCACCTTCAGCCGAAGCATCATGAAACTTGGTCACTCCTTTCAATCATGAAGACGAGGTCGAACGGCGACAAACGACACCTCCTAGCGCCTTCTACGGTCGACAATAACACAAATCAACCATTGGATCTGAAGCTCTCTCCGCGCTCTACGACATTCCAGTTGGAAGCATCTTCTAAAACTCGACGGATTGTGGTAGATCTGAGGTGGAAGGCGAATGAATTTCGGCTATTAGAGGAATATGGTGGCGGTCTGAAGAATAGATCTAGGGTTTCTGAAGAAACGTATAAATATATATGCTTATTAATATTATTTTAATATTATCTCCAATTTTAACAAGCTTTTACAAACGAACTCCAAATCTCACGTGCCGCCGGGCGTTCCTAAGGTTTTATCTACGTTCCAAACACAATGGAACGTGTTTCGGAAGCTAATTCGATCATATACGCGAGTTACGGAAATAAACGGTCAATTTTAGTTTAAATCGATTAAAGTATTTTCTATGCGTTTTAAGCTGCCAGGGTCAAACGACAACTCCGATTGCTACGAAAATTGAAATCCGATAATAACTAACTATTATGGATCCAATGGAACTAGTTTCGTCGAATTCCGAGACTGTGCCTCGGAAGGCTATTTTAACTCGTCGATTAATCGAGCGATTTTCAAAATCGTCGAAATCATCTAAATTTTTTAAAATTTTATTAACTCTACTATAACTCTTATAAAATTTATATTCACATTAAAAATCATTCTGGTTCAATTTAAATCAAAATTTGATTATTTACATTATTATGTTATTAAATTCCATTATTAAATTAATATAAAATTCCAAATTCAATATATCGACTATTAATTCCATCCAATGGTCCAATATTACTATTTGAATTAAAATAAACTTAAATAAATTTTTAGAAACCATTTTTATATTTATTTACACTCAGATTCACCCATTTATCCCAATTCTAATATTAATCTATTATTGTTCAAATTTCAATTTCATTCCCGTATTTAAAATTTACTAATTCTATTAACTTAACCAAAATCTTTTTTATTTCAAAATCAAATTATAATCCATATTCGACATTTAAAATGAATTAAATGTTCAAATTTGGCGACCCAAAATTCCGGGTCGTTACAGCAAACAAAAGATGACCTAACAAATCAAACTCTAGCTAGTCACATCTCAACCCTAGAGTTGCAGATCCTCCGATTGGATTCGCAACCCCTAAGGAAATAAATAAATATGTGGGTCTTAGGTTAAGCTTATATACCAAACATCTAGATGTAAATGAATGCGATGCACCAGTATCAAATAGAACGCTAACTGACATACCATGGATCTGAAACGTACCTCCCAAAACTGCCTTTTCTTTTTCCTAGGCTGTCAGCTTTTAAGTAGTAGGCTCCAATGCAACATCTTTCCCTTTCTCTCTGTAGTGGGCTATATTGTGGCCTATCTGATCGCAGTTTAAGCACCTGATGTTCTTCTTCCTAGTCACCTCTTTAACCACCTCAGACTTACGTCTCTTAGCCACTCCACCTTCTATGCACCCTTCTTGTGAAAGAACTTTCTCTTCTGACCTTGCCCAACTTGGACCTCTTTCACCTTGTTATTCTCCTTACAAATGAGCATCTCCTTGTGTCTTAAAGCTATCTCCACAACCACATCACAAGGGTCTCTCATATGCAGTAAAGTAGCCCTGGCCAACTCGGGCTTTAATGCTTTGATAAGATTCTCATTCCTCCACATCACTATATCAACAATGGAATAACCATACTTGGCTAACTCTTCGATACTGCTGTCATACTGCAGAATAGTCATCTCTCCCTGTCCTAGCTCAACGAACTTCTGGATCAAAATGGACTACGCCATCACTGCATGAACCTCCCCTGGAATCTCCTCTTAAAATTTTCCCATATCATAGTTTGCATCTACTTCCACGGTCACACTATTCCATGAAAACAAAGAAGCTCCCTAAAGCTGTCTTGATGCCAACCTCCTATTATCCTCATCATTGAGCCTTGAGTCTGCAAAAATACTTACGTGATGCAACAACCAGTTTTCCACCTCGATAGCATCCTCAGTTCCAATAAATGGTTTTCCTCCAATTTTAGCATTATCTCCACTCAACTTAGCATAATGGTTGACAACTGGAGCTTCCTGAACTATTCCTGCCACTACTCCAGCAGCAACTCCCGCTTGCATCATATTCATGAAAAACTGATACATAGCTTTCATTCCATCTTATGAGATTCTAACACCCACATTCTCTACTTGTGCCTGACCTTGGATTCTTATTATATTCGATCCGACATTCCCATCGGTGCTTCTCCTTCTTGGGTTAACTCTTTCTCTTCTACCATCCATATCTCTATTCGAACCTCATAAGATACATAAGAATAACAAAACAAAGATAGGAGATTAGAAATAAAGCATGTACTGCTATATTGCAATACGAGTACGTTACTATAGCATTATCACATACCCCAATCTTACTCTAATTCCTTAGGGTTTTGTTTTTAAAACCATTTTTTTGTTAAAGTTTTTCATAAACCTATGCTATGATACCAAGTTGTGACATCCCGTATTTGGAGGCCAAAAGCTAAGTGCTACAGATGCTGTAGTCATATATAGTATTAACTTCTGGTGACATAATATAGTAATGCTAATGGTATTCATAATATCAGAAGCACTTGAATATGAACAAAATCATAGATTTCAAAAACAACGCTTTTCTGATTACATTTCGAAACAATATTCATACCCAAGTTACAAAATTCCAAAATGTTACCCAAGCAAAGATCAAATATAATATAAAATTATACGCCCAGACCGACATATGAAGATTCCTCCTTGGTTGATCAGAGTAAATATTATTATATCTGACTTAATATACACACATTAGAAATAAACTGAATAAAACTGTAACTCCTAAATAGCTATCTATCAGTCAACCGCTTGTCTTCGGAATCTTTATTCGCCAAAACTACTAAAACCTGAAAAATCTCAACCCTCAGTCCACTCAAATCAATTTTGAGCGTCCGAGAGTTCAAGAGGAAACAAAAACTTTGAGTTACATATAAAGCCTAGCGTGAATAATATTGTTACATCTCAGTTATTTATGTTAACTGAGACCACGCCGCTTAGCGGAATAGGTTTTCCTTTACTAACATCCTTTTAAAACTTATCTTTTGCAAATCTTTTCCTACAACCAAAACTGGCTAAAATTTGTAAAGAATCATTATGTAAACTTACATATCAAGTAAAAATGAATTATCTGTTTGAAATTTATAGTTTTGTTTGGCTAACTATTAACCTTTAGGTGACACGAGCCTAACAAACAATATAACAAAATTTATCTAGCATATGTTAGACACTTTCTTTTGGATGGTCTATCCTTAACTATCTGTTAAATACTTCCCTTTTGGACAATCTATCCCTAACTTAACATTTCCTAAGGTCACCCGATCCTAATGGTTTTGCGGGCTCACCAATAACCTATTTGTATGCAAACATATATTCCTTTTTTGTGTAATCATAATTTTAGTCTTACCTATGATAAAGCCCTACACATTAGAATTTTAGGAAAAAATTAGCTGGGGCTAATAGCTAATGCATAAGGCGTGACCCTATACAAGTCCTATTAGGTATTCTAATATCTGAGTCATTTTACTTAGGGATACCTTCCTAAATTTTTCCTTGAAAACCTTCAAAAATGATTTAAACCTATAAATCAAACTCAAACAAGGAAAATATATTATATCCATACTCTACTCAAAATCACCTTACCATGTTATACACACACACATATACTTTACCCAAATCTTAGTTGGTAAAAACATTTAAACCTTTGAAAGACTCCTTCCGAATCTATTGAAAGTACCTCTTTTGAAACCGTTGAAAGTACCTCTTTTGAAAGTACATTTAATCTAGCTCAAAAGGCCAAAACCTTCCTTCCAAAACAATTCTCAAAACCCTTTTGAAACCATTGGAAATCCTTCCTTTTGAAATCTTTAAAAACCTTAGGCATCTTTCTTTTAAAACCTTTAAACATTGCCTTCAGAAACTCTTGGAAAATCCTTTCCTTTCAATCCTTTTGAAATAATTGAAAAAAAAACTTTCCTTCCGACTCCTTCTAAACCATGATGGAACCACCCTTTCGTAACCTCCCTTTAAAGCCTTTTTAAAGCATCAAATCTTTGTAAACACAAACCTTTCGAAAGCACTAGGTTTTAATATAAAACATGTTGAAACTTTTCGAAACCATTCAAAGTTTACTCCTTCGAAACCCTTTGAATAAAGTTTCGGTCGAAGCCATTTGGATAATGACTTCAAGTAGAGTAAAAGGATCAAAAACCCATTAAAGTCGAAAGCAATTCTTTTCGAAATCATTCCTAAGTAAAGAAGTGATGGTGTCGAAACCATCCCTTCGAAAGCATTGGAGAAGTGGCCAGATTTTAGAAAAAGGTACACCTTTAAGTCCTCTGGGTCGAAAGGTAAAGAGCGGCAGCTAAAAGTTTCGACATAGTCGAAAACAATCATTTAAAAACAAAGGCACAACCCAATCGAAACCATTTCTTTTAAAACCATTTTAAGTTGAAAGCTATTTCGTCGAAAGCAAGCAGGCGCATTTTCGTTTAAAAGCAAAGTAAAGCATCAACCCCTTCGAAACCTATGGCTTCGACCTTTTACCTTTTTCCTACGTCCAATTCACTACATATCAGTTCCCTGATACCATATTCATTGGTTTCGACAATATCAGAGGCGAAGGTAAGGAGGCGGAACCTGGTGCCGAAATCATCAAAATAGTGAAAACATGTTTACTTGTCCTTTTAAAATATTTCTTCTGTACCTAACCTGCCCGGTTTGTCAAATTGTGATTGGTTGCTAGTTTACTTTTTCAAAAGTGCCACTAATTTCCAAAAATAACAAATTCAAACTATTTACAAAATGCCCCTTTTCCTTTTTTATATATATAGAACATTTAAGTCTCATACCTTAAATAATTTTATATATCCATTAAAACTCTCAGTAAAATTCTTAAAAAAATTCCCAAAAATCAATTTTAATATGCTTTCTGGCATATTTTAATTTCAGACCCAAACCATTAATTATTTAACCATAAATAATTTTTAACCCAAAATAACATTTTTGTTCCTAGAAAATTCATATAAAATCCAAAAAAAAATCAGAAAATTCAAAAAATTGAAACCCATCTCCAAAATTTTATTTATGATCTATATAAAAATTATTAAGGCATTTAGATGTCATTTAAGGGTTTTTACCTTAAAACATATCATAAAATCAATATGAATATGCATAAATCATCAATAGTATGTATATAATCATTTTGTCATTCAAAACATGGAAAACATTGCAAATACGTTTGGATTTCATCCAAAAATCAAAAATAAAACAAATGAGAGATGTAAACATCATTTACCTTTGCTTTAGAGATTAAAGAGATTGAGATGTGAATGGATTTGATTTGATTTAAGCTTGTCCCTAGCTTTTCTAAGTCTTCTTCCCCTTTTTCTTGTTAATAGTGGCCAGCCTCAAATAAAGTATTTTTAAAAAAGAAAAGTGAAGGTGTATAGGTGAATACACGGCCAAAGGTTATAGGTATAGGAATGGTCTCTTTCCTATTTTGCCCCTCTTCTATTTCATTCTAAATCTTCTTTTCATTCATTGGTTAAATGAAACTGCTACCCCTTTATTAAATCAAATCTCAATCCCCAAATCAACAAATTATGTAACAATCCAGAATTTAACCCATCATAATTAATTCGTTAATTAACTAAATAATAAAATAACTTTGTGAAATTATCAGAATTGAGCCACAGGAGTTGCACTATTGTGGCTGTGGTAATTTTTTGGTCAATTTCCATACATAGAACATCAGAAACCGAGCAAATATTAACGAGTTACAAAAAAATCAAGAATTGGATATATATATATATATATATAATGTCCTAGGTCAACCGACCGGTTGACCTAGGGGAGGGACGGTCAACCCGCCTTCTCTAATGAGCGAACGTTCATTCGTTCAATTGTTATGCACGTGTTTCGCAATATTTGGCTTCATCTGGTCCTTCTATTCTTGCATTTGATAGCTCCTATTCAGCCTGGGACGTGGTTGTGTCCTATTCAATTCCCAAATCAAACGGTCTGAGATCCACTTCTACTCCTATAAATAAGACCCAAGGCCTAACACTTTTTCTCATTCTAGATTTTCTCCGCTTGGGTTCACCTTTTTAGGAAGGACCCTAAAAGAAATAATTTTCTAAGGAGATAATCTTTTTAATAAAAATATTTTAACAACCTAATTGGATCCCTGAAGGCCTAAAGGGAAGAGCTAATGACCAAAGGTGAGTGATTGTTATTATTTTAAGATTTCTTTAAGTAATTTAAAATAATAGAGTTTCCAATAGTTGTAGTTTTACTACGACTTTGGAATAGCCTTTTCAATAGTTTACTTACAGTTTTTAGAATTAGGTTTAGCCTATTTCTTTCTAGCTATTCTTTTAAGTTAATTTTTGTTATTTCTGTTAATTATAGCTTTTCCATTTATTTATAGTTTATTTACAGTATTTTAGTTTATTTACTATTACTTATACTTTATTACATCTTCTTTCTACGCTCTGGATTTTTTCAATTTTCAATTTTCTTTTATTCCTCCTTCTTTGCGTACCGATTAAAATAGGGTTAATGCGAATACGGATTAAATTGTAAGAAAACTAAATAATGGAATACAAGATGTAAATTTCAAAGATTGTAATATAAATGGAATTGGACTGAAATTACGCCTAATTATAACAGAAATTGGACTGAATTAAAAAGATTGGCCTAGTTATAACTTAGAATTATAATTAAAAAGAGTAAGATATGAAAGAAGCTTATTTTCACACTTAGACCTTGGGTTAAGTCATAAGCATGACTATAACATAGGTTATAATATAAAAAATAGAGCAGAATAAGGCTTATTTTTAGACTTAGGAGAAACTAATAAGCATGGATAGTAGAGAAAAATATGAAGGCTTATTCAAATAATTCATCCAAGTTAATAAGCAAAGATGAAAGTAGGGCCTGTACCAAATAGGATTCCCTATTAGACAAAATGGTGGTCCCACATTAGCCGAAAGTCGGATGAGGGCATGCTTATCTTAAAGATGGTAGTAATTGGTCAACTAGAAGTCCAAATCATGGGGGATTTGGATAAGAGGTGCAATTAGATATTTTTGGATGACGGGCCAGTACCAACAGCATTTCCCCTATAGATTCTATGGACACACGGTGATCTCATGTTAGCTTGATGTGGAATGAGGGGCATGCTTATGCTGGAGTTTGAGGTAATAAGAAGACCCAATAGGTAGAGCAAAAGGTTGCATGGGCATGGTAGCAGTTACGCATACGACTTCCATTTGGGTGCTCAGTGATTGCTATGAGTTCAAGGCGCTTAATATGGGTGTTTTTCATATACACCATTGCCTTCTAGATAGAGCGCTATATATTTCATCTGGTCCACATTAACATTCTATTTAGGGAGTTATATAGTATCTAGTCCATGGTGAATAAATGCCTTTTTTGTAGGGAGCTATATATGTCGTCTGGTCCACAATGTAAGGAGTTATATAGCATCTAGTCCGCATAAAGGTACTATAGAGTATTAGGCCGGTCAAAAGGTTAGGATTAGGGTTACATCCTAATTATAGGATTAGGAATTCAGCCTAATCAAAGCAGAAATCAAGGACAAGTGCAAACAATCAAAGTTAATATATCCTATAGTTAATTGTATTTATTTCTAGTTTATCTCTTTTCTATTTCCTTTGTTTCCCCTTTTTATACTAGAACTGCTGTAGAGTCAATTACATTTACTTTGCTTAAAGACTCTAGTAATTACTATCATTCACCTGACTTTTAGTCTGACCCACTCCTTTATTTTCCCCTTTACCCCCATAGGCAATCAAGGGAGAAGTCAGCAGATTGCCGGTACTTGGAGTTTTCTAAAAGGAGATTTCTACCGTGTACTTCTTTTATTTTCAGCTTCTATTTTTTCTACGTACTGGCTTATTATGGAGGATATTATGTACTCTGATTTTTGAGACTATGATTTTTTGTTTCATGAGACATATTGGATTTTCAGACATGTATGTGGTATTTGACTTATTTATGAAGCAATTATGAAGATTTTTTAATCAAGTTATTATTTTAAGTTCCCTTCGTTTTTATTTATTTTTCTCTGGTGAATCTTAGTCTTTGTTAGATTTATTATACCTACAATGTACCATGCCTTTTAATGTGTCCTTTTGGGTATATTAAGGGGTGTGGGGTGTTTCACTAGGTCTTAGAGGCAAAGGCTACATGATTACGAAAAAAATTATTTTTAGAAGTAAAGTATTTTTCAAAATAACTTGTTTTAAAGTATTTTTCAGAAAAGAACTTTTAGAAATGGTTTTTAAGTATAAAAGAATATTTATAAAAATCACCTCATAAGTCCAGTTCAATCTCCTTTAGAATCTTTCCTAGGCTATCATTTTCTTTTCGTAGAATGGGTAATGCCCTGAACCTTCCCATGGGCAATCCAGTCTCAGCTTGGTTTCGTAAGTACTTACAAGCTACGACTCCAGAGGTGCACGGCCTGCACCTAATCTTGCACCAACGGGTGGGAATCCCGTCAAGCCACCTGCCGCCATCAGGGTGGGAATCCCGTCAAGCCACCTGCCGCCATCAATTTCTCTAAACTTTTTATAGATTTTGTGAGTTTGGGTGGGAAAATTTTTTCTGGCAAGGAGACTTTTGTAGAGGCTGGAGCTTGGCTTAGGGACACAGAGAGGATTTTGGTCTTCTGGGATTAGATGGTTAACAGCAAGTACAGCTAGCCGCTTGGCAGCTAAAGGGGGAGGCATCTTATTGGTGGGAGCTGATCGAGTTGGAGGGTAGAAATGTTAATTGGGATGGATTCCAATAGTGATTCAATAGGAAGATTTTGTATCAAGCGGAAGAGAGTGTTTAGCTGGAGAGCTTTATCAATTCGAAGCAAGGGAGTCTGTCTGTTAAGTAATACATCAATCAATTCAATAAACTGTTGTGTTTTTGGTATGGATTTGGTGAACACACAACATAAGAAAGCTATGAAGTTTGCGAAGGATTGAATCAACCCCTTCAGGGACTATTGTTGACTCATGTACCAATGGGAGCTACTTATGAGTCTTTGGTCAAGATGGCACATATGTTGGATACGGTCAAGGAAGTAGAGTCCAAAGAGGAGGTTAATTCAGAAGGTCCAAAGAAGAAGTGATGGGAAAAGAATAAGAAGAAGAAGAAAGGTGATGGTGCTTAGAAGCAGATTAAGAAGGGAATAAAGTGCCATAGTTGTGGGAAGGTTGGACATATTGCCAACGATTGTTGGATGGAGAAGATGAAGGGTAAGTGCTATACTTGCGGGCAGCCCAGTCATATGCGTAGGAGTTGTCCCTAAGGAGCAAGTGCATTAGTTGCAAAGATTCAGGCGTTAGAAACAGCACTTTCCAGTAGCATTCTAGATAGAGGTAGGAAAGTTGCAGTTGAAGGTTTGATTTCTAAATCTGATTTTCCCATTCGGACTTTATTTGACTCTGGAGCATCACACTCTTTCATATCTAGTTCTTTGGTAGATTGTTTGGACTTAGAGATCTTTTTAGTAGTCGACCCCATTGTTGTTTCAAACCACATGGGAGGATGGCATTCTTGTCTATAGTTTGAAGAGGTTTGAAAATTTATATCCTAGGTGTAGAATTTGACTATGACGCCTATATTTTGGGATTTTCGAGGTACGGAGTGATTTTGTGAATAGATTGGCTATCCACATACGCAGCTATATTAGGCTGTGAGAGGAGAGTCATTAGACTTGGGACTTGCAGTGGTAGGACTTTGGAGGTGTCTTTAGACCAGCAACGGTCAGTCATGTTGAGTTTTCTCTATTCTCTCGATTCATCGTCACCAGAGTTGCATTTGGTTCCTATCGTCAGAGATTTTGCAAACGTCTTTAATGAGGTTAGGGGGCAACCTCCTTAGAGAGAGATTGATTTAGGATTTATTTCACGGAGAACGCTAAGCTAGTAGCATTACCTGTGAGGCACATGACACCTATGGAAAGGAAAGAATTGAGCAAGTAGATTCGTGAGCTTTTGGAGAAGGATTCATAAAAAGGAGCATATCGAAGGAGGGAGCACCAGTCATCTTTGCCACTAAGGCGGATGGTTATCTCCGACTCTACATGGATTATAGGGAATTAAATAAGCTCACTAAGAAACCGATATCCACCCTAGGGATTGATGATCTTTTTAACCAGTTGGTAGGTTCTTCGGTTTTCTCTCAGCTTGATTTAGCCATTAGATTTCACCAGCTTAGGGTCGCTGATGATAACATTGATAAAACCGTAATTAGGACACCGGATGGATTCTTTGAGTGGTTAGTCATGACTTTTGGGCTAATCAATGTCCCAGCCTACTCTAAAGATTTGATGAACCATATTTTTAGAGATGTCCTAAAATAAAGTTCATTGTTGTATTCATGGTCGACATTTTTGTATTTTCCAAGAAGTATGGAAGAACATGTTATCCATCTAAAGGAGGTTCTTTGTACCTTTCGTATTTGTCAGTTGAAGAGCAGAGTCGTTGAAGTGTCACTTTTGAAGTGCATTTATTGGGGCATAGAGAATGTATACACATGGTAGGGAATTAAGAAATGATTTTGTACATTTAGGATTGGGATTATGGAAATCCAAAGAGAGGTAGGCAAAGGTTAGAGATGTACAGTAAAATTTAGAAAATAAGCAGAGAAGAAAGTCCATGTGTAGGTAATTGCAGAAATTATAATTGTCTCAGGCTAGTGGATTAGACGGTGTTGCCTTAGAATAAATATGTATATACAAGAGGAATAGGTTGCATGGGCATGGTGGCAGTTACGCATACGAGAGCCTTAGAAATTATAATTGTCTCAGACTAGTGGATTAGACGGTGCTGTCTTAGAATAAATATGTATATACAAGAGCAAAAGGTTGCATGGGTATGGTGGCAGTTACGCATACGACTTCCATTTGGGTGCTCAGTGATTGCTATGAGTCCAAGGCGCTTAGTATGGGTGTTTTTCATATACACCGTTGCCTTCTAGATAGAGCGCTATATATTTCGTCTGGTCCACATTAACATTCTAAGCCTATTAAAAATAATTTGTAGTCTTATAAAATTTATAATGATGATTCTGACGATAATAGAATGGTTGGAATTTAATTTAAAGGTGGTTTGTTCAATTTTAATAATATATCGTTTAAATTGAATTTAAAAATAGCCTTCCGAGGCACAGCCTCGGAATTCGACGAAACCAGTTCCATTGGATCTGTAATAGTTAGTTATTATCGGATTTCAATTTTCGTAGCAATCGGAGTTGTCATTTGACCATGGCGGCTCAAAACGCTTAGAACTATTTTAATCGATTTAATTTAAAATCCATCGTTTATTTCCGTAACTCGCGCATATGATCGTGTTAGCCTTCGAAACACGTTCCATTGTGTTCGGAACGTAGGTAAAACCTTATAAACGCCTGGTGGTATGTCTGATTCGGAATTTGAGAGTTATGCTGAACAAGATATTTTGGAAATTTAATAATATTAAAAAATTAAAAGTCATATCAGCCGCACCTATATCCATCAGCCACCCTATAGCTTATTCTCGAGCCACCCTACAACTGAAACGCACAGAGATATTTTTTCCCTTTCTCCTTTAAACCATGCTCAACCTTCCTGAGAAAGGAATCAAAATCTTCAGAAAGCAAACTCGAAGCTAAAAATTTTTAATGGCCCAACTGGTTCCTTTATCCTTCATTTCCCTATCCCTTTCTCGAGCTCAGAAAAAAAATGGCCTCTCTATCGTTCGACAACAACCAAGAGCAAACGAAATCGACATCGAAATCAAAACAAAGGGCAGAAACTCGAATTCATTTTCACCTCTCTTCAGTTAACTGGAATTTGCACTTGGGTAGGTTGCTCACGAGTGAGGAGGTGGGTCGCGATAGGTATGCGAACGACGGCAGTATGACGACTCGTTCGGGGGAATCAATCGACAACCAGAAAGCTCGAGCATGAACGAGTGAAGGATGGAAGTCGCGATGGTTGGTAGCGATGGCTTCTCAAGCGTCTAGGGTTTAGGAAATTGATGGATGTAGGCGCTCAGGCTAGCGTGCGCGACATCTTTGGTTGGAGGCGTGAAGAGTAGGCGACTGCGAGGGATGCTGGCAACATCGTGGTCGGCTTGGGGTTATCGCGATTGTCGTTGCGTGGTTTTGGTCGCGACTGGAAAGGGGGGCACTGTTGCTTAGTGACGAGGTGAGAATATTTTCTTTTTGTTTTTATTAGTTTATATATATATATATATAAATGTCTCAGTTTGGAAATTATGTATGAATGATTTTGTTAAGGTAGAAGGTTTCAAAGGAAGAATTTAGTTGGTTAAAACACTTTAAAATTTAAAATCAATTTTTAAATCGAATAAATTAGTTGATTGGATTTATTTAGTGATAAATTATTTTAGGTCATTTCAAATATTAACAAGAATCATTTAAATTGTTTATTCAGGATCAAATCGGGAAAGCCAAAGCTATATTGAAATGGATTGCAAAACAAAAGCAATGGTGAGTAAATCTCACTCTGTTGGATTTTTATTTAATTTAAATAATTGATTGATTGATTGGGTTGATTGAATGTGTGCTGAAAATCTGGTGATTTTGGTTTTGGTTGGTTCTCGGGTTAATTGTTGTTGACTCGAAGCATTTGGGTTTCAAATGGTTTTAAACTTAAATTGTAAATAAAAAAATGGTTCAGATTAAAATCAATAAAGATTTAATGGTTGGTGATTCCTTAAATAAATAAGATAATTTAATGAATAATTAATTAATTAAATTAATTTATGATTTGGGTTAATTAATTGGGTTTAAATTAATTAGAATGATCATTGGGTAGTTTAATAATTAATTACTTATTGTAATTAATAAAATATAATTACTTTGCGTGCAAGAGATAAATTAAGATATTTGATTAAGGAGAAATTTATTTATTTAATGAAGTAAATAAAAAGAATAGTTAAATACAGGTTGAGATTAATCGAGAATGATTAATATTGTGGTTGAATTAAAGTAATTAATTTAGATTAGGATAAATTGAAATATACATGGGAAGTCATTAATTTATATAATTAATGGCGTAATTAAAAATTGATTTACTAAGATTAATTAATCAATACTAAGTACTTTATGAAAAATTAATTATGCAAGTAATTAAAAATTTATGTAATTAATATATTCAATTAATTTGTGAAATAGTTAAAGATTAATTACTGTTTTGGGTTAAGAATAACTAATTTGTGAAATTAATTAAAGATTATTACTTGAATGTAATTGAAGGATAATTAATCCTGGGTGATTAATTAAGATGAATAATGAAGGGATGATTAATTAATTTGAAATTAATTAATGTTGAATGAAGAAATCTAAGTGATTGAGATTAGTAATTCAATAATTCAATCAGGGTTAATTAAATTAAATTTGTATGTGATTAAGTTTGCTTATGGATGATTGAATGGCATTGGATGTTTTGAATGAGTTGATATCTCTGATATGAAATGTCGAGTATTTCATTTGGATAACTTGGGTTAGGATGTCTTGAGACTCGAGGAGACCAGGGTCGGGTGTTAGGAAATACCAGAAACCACTTCGAATTTTTATAAATTGCTTTGTAAAATCAATAGGCTGGAATGAAATGACTTAAGTGAATTGGATTATTTTATCTAAGTTTGATACTTAGAAATTGATATGTGAAATAATTGTTGTCTATAGCAAATTGTGGTTTTGTGAATTGAAATAAGTTACCCCGGGTACTATATAAGTTGTATGCTTTGTATTCCATGTTAGTTGGGTTTACTCACGCTGGTTTCCAATCTGACCCGGGTGTTACTTTGGTGTAATGCTCGTGTCAGACCGAGTATTACAGATTTTCAGGTAGGTACGTTCTGGAGCTCAGAAGGTGAGCTGGATGGCAATAGCGTATAGAGTATTTCCACTGTATTTATATTAATGTTAATCTGAGACGTGATAATTGTATATTCAGAGAATGTATATATGTGAAACTCTGAGGTATATTAAATGTAATCAATAGATATTGTATTCTTTTGTAAACTGTTATTATTTATTATTATATTTTATCCGCTGCGAATGTGAGATGTTGATGTTCCTATTCTTCTTATTCTTCTATCTCTTTCTTCTTCTTTTTCACAACTATCTGGAATTTTCGGCTTCGAAAATTTCGGGTTGTTACACTAGTATACAAATAATATTCAAAATAGCCGAAATTGTTACCATTATTAAATTCCAACACACTAGGCTCTACAAATAAAATGGCAGGTACGTAGTGGAGTTTGGATTTCCATACAAATGACCAGGTGAAGGGACTACCTTCCGGCAGTACATCTCTAGAAGAATGTACCGAGGACCATCACAAAGGATCCTCTACCAACACACGACCGGCCCACCTCTATAACTAGATGGTACCGAATATATCATCATCTGATCGTTACCGACCTTCACCGAGGGCCCTCTAGCATACAAACCACAATAATCAGATACACGACGTCATAGCGTGCAAAGATATATCTAGAAGAGGATGATCATATCCTACTTGGGAATGACCCACATAGCCTTGCCGCATCAAACCCTATTTTGGTCATTTCCGGTTGATAAGGCATGTCGAGGTAACGATTACCTTTCACAATCATATATCACATCACTTTGAATGCCACACGGCCATTTCTGTTGACTACGAATTGCCTTCTACAAAAATACAACCCTTAAGCTCATACGTCTCAAGGAGGGTGTTAAACTAAAAAAAGTTGCCTTCTCCGCCACCACTGATGTATGTTTGTAAAAACCAATGTACGTAATCTATAGAAATGTAATGTCAGACAAACATCCATACAAGTTGTCCAGGAACAGGACAAACCGAAGGTACTTTCCTACCACATCCTGTCGGGAAATCCCTAGGATTAGTAGCAAATAGTCCTCGCATTGGGTATTTCATAATGAAGAGACCACCACTACTGGATGTATATTGGGATTTTAACCCCAAATGATCAACAAGCAGTCCCTCACTATGAAACTCCAGAATATCAATATCATCACAAGCAACCTACACAATCGTCGCATATACGTTGGTCCGAAGTAGGAACATCACTATGCAAATCTGATCCCGGTCTCTTCGCACCAATAATGCAAAAGCATTTCTCAACCTCACACAGCAACTAAGTCTCAAGACTTATCACGTCTTCAGCTTTCAACTTGCTATCCTTCGGGCCAAGAAGGAAGCTCGGTAGATTGGAGTAATACTCCGCACTATAAAAAACAACATCCTCAACACAAATGATAATCAAGCCTACACAGAAGGCTACATACTAAGTGTATGACTAAATATTTCTCACATCAAGTCGAGGAACTAAAATTTGACAAAGTTTGATAGTAGGTTATTTAACTATCATAGCAAACAAACAAATATTCAGCACCATAACAATCACTCGGACCTTTTAATTAATCTTTTATTAATTAAATTATTTGCCAAACATTAACTTCAAATTATCTTTAAAAAGATATATTTCCAAACCCATTTCAATATTTCAACGTTGGAAAACATTTCCATACACTTATTTAATAATAAGTAATTCACAAATCAATTTATATTCAACACTTGGAAAATATTACATATACTCAAATCACGATTAAGTATATATTTCACTCTTTAAGGAAAAGATTCTCTTTAAACACATTTATTGGGTCTAAACGAATGTTGCGTAAAACATCATTACAACAACCTAAAATCACTAGTATAGGGATTCGAAAATAAGATAGATATGTAAATCCCAATACTATATAAAAACATTTCCTTTCGAAAATCATTTACTATAACAACAGTGTTATAGTCCAAAATTTCCTTACTTCTCGAAAACGTCTATTTGCACAATGAATGTTGAAATCTATGTATTCGATACTTAACACATTTTAAAACATCTTTTAGTCATTTTATTCTTTTTAAATATCACTTCCCAAAACATTTATTTTATTCAATATATTATTCACTGTCCAAAATCGTGAATATACTTCGTCAACCAAATTCAACATTTCTACACATTTTATTTAAAGGATAATCAACTGTCCAAAATAGTGGATATAACTTTTTTTTACCAAATTCATTAATTCTTCATATTTATTAAAGGATTATCCACTGTCCAAAATCATGGATATATCTCCTTTAATAAGCTATAATAATTAACTTATCAAAATAAGTCGACTTCGGATTTATAAACAATGTTTATAAATTCCATTTATATTTTATAAAAACTTCTATTTTCTAAAATCCTTTTTATTAACAAATTCCATTTTTATCATTTATATGCCAAAATCCCATTTATAAGTAAATTACTTATAAATCTCTTTATTTTCAAAATCATTCTTTTTATAACTTCACGACTTCATAAATATATAAATCTTATTTACTTATAAGATTCATTTATACTACATTTTAACACTTATAAAACCTCATTTATAATTCCATTATTTCAATTTATAAAAATTTGACTTTTATAAATCTTATATATAAAACCATTTATAATAAATCAAAAATCCCAATTTAAACTATTTTATAAAATCATTAACTCCATATTTCAAAAATCACATTTCAACTATAATTCTCAAAAATCATAATTTTTGTAACAATAAAAATTATAACTATTTATTTAATATAAATTCATTTACTTACAATTCAAAATTCAACAAAACGTATATTTTCAAAATCACTTTAGAATCCTTTTAAATTTGAAAATCATCACTTTAACATTTTAAAAGTCCAAAAATAGGCCCAATGTTGCAACAGAACTAGATACATCAACCACGACATCCAACACATCATATATCAATATGATAACAGAATATGTCACAATATCTGTAAATAAATCAATAAGGGTGCGGAATCCAGTTGGATCCCTCCAACCTGCCACCCGCAACAAATATACATATTAGAAATATGTGTACAATGTCCGCTTCAAGGCAGACGTGCGTACAAAGTGTCATCTGCTCATACATGGGAACGTATAGGTTCATCTGCTCACTAGGCAAGTATATATCCAAATACCAATCGATATATCATATATCATCCAAACAATCATCAATCATCATATAATAAATTATTTCTCACTTATATTAAAAAAAATCAGTGAGTCAAAAAGAGTGAGTTGTACTCACATTCTTGTGGTCGTCGCTTTAGCAATTTATTCGGATTAAAATTAAACGAGCATTTAATTTCAACCAAAATTTTCACTAGCTTAAATAAATCTCAATCTGTCTCTATAATGTAGTAATCGTCAATACGGACCCAACGCAATTCTTTTCGTGCGAAACGGAACTCGTATGACAAAGATACAATGTTTTAAAGTTTGTACGATTTTATAATATAATAATTAATCACTTACTTTTTTTTATTTTTAAAACCTTTAACATCCAGGCCATAGATTTTGAAAGATGAAATCGTGGCCGTGCGTGATCTTCTTCACCCTCACCAGTTTTTTTCACTCGCACGACAAACCCAACGAGCCCCATCTTCTCACGAATTTTCGCGACTTCTCCTTTGATCTTGACGACGATTGAAGAACCCCACGTCGAAGCCGCCATCGCCTACCCCCAGCGCCCAATGACCGGCCAAGCTCGGCACCCCCCTCATCGTGAAAAACTCTCAAGAACATGATGCCTTTATGGCGAGATTCTCGTCAGTCCGCTTCATCGTTTCCGATAATGACCGTTGAATTGAAAGTTCTCCTCGTGCTCGACGTTTTTGCAGTTGGAAGCTTTTTGAAACAAGGCATGGATTAGAAGAAATCGAGGAGGGAAGATGATGATTTTCTGGCCATTGAAATTCTTTATAGCGGCTTTCCCTTGTTGCTATTAGGGTTTTGTAAAATAGAAAATTTATGGTCCTTTTATAGAAAATTCGTGACACTATTCATCGCCAAATTTTCCGAGCTCGAAACGGAACGGGCCACCATGTGTTTATAAGGTTTTGCCCCTATTTCGAACGCAATGGAAAAATAGGTTTTAGAATCGAATTGTTTAAATTTAAAATTCACTTAAACAGATTTCTTCGCGTTTTAGCTTGATCCGGACAAACCGTAAATCCGATTGACACGAAATTTGAAATCTTACAATAATATAACATTACGGTTCCGATGAAAATAGTTTCGTCGAAATCCGAGACCGTTTGAAAAATGGCTATTTTTACACTTCAATTAAATATTAAAATATTCAATTTCTACAAATCAACTTTTAATTCGATTTTAAAAGTTCTCTAACATCATTCTAATTCAAATAGAATTTAATTCAACTTTATAAATCATTTTATTTGACATTTAATTCAATTCTAATTATTTACACAATTTCAAATATTAAATTAACAATTTAATTATCCAATTCAATCACTATATTCGAAATATTATTTATTCACCTTATAAAATTTACTTTTGCGCATTTAAAATCAATTAAATATACGAATTTCAAATGACTGAAATTCTGGGTCGTTACATTCTCCCCTACTTAAAAGAATTCCGTCCTTGAAATTACCAAGTAAGAAAAAGCTACAAAATCCATTAAATTTTCCAAAAATATTTCGTTCAAATTAGATTTACCAAATCTCTTAAGTGTTTAACTTTAACTCAAATACTAAAACTTTAGTTTTCACAAATTTTCCCAATTTTCCCAAAAAATTTCTAACGCCTTAAATTTTCAGAAAAATTTGCCAGCATCTCCTTTGCACGGGTTGATCCCGAAAAAGATAACAATATATATATATATCACAAATATACATCTCATCGTCAAGGATGAGGCATCCGGAAGGGAAAAAAGTGTAAAAGTACGATATGTAATCCGAGATATGTACCTTATATATTATTAGTGAGCATATATGGCTAATATAGCGCGAAAGCGGGCTCCAAATGCGAAGCAAGCACCATACGCACCTACTAAACATTAACAAACAAATGAGAAACATGTATATATGAAAATAATATCAATATACAACATATACCACTACAACAACTATATATGCCAATATAGCTAATGCAACAAAAGCAATAAATCCAACCATCAAACAACTATCATCCAACTAACATTGTAACAGCCCAAATTTTTAACAAGTATTTTTCACTTGTATTTTTAAAACTTTAGGGTTTATTATATAAAAATCTAAATTTTAAAGTGATTATAAAAAAAAACAATTGACCAAATTTTTAATTTAATAATAAGATCTCTGAAATTTTGACGTGGTTAAGAATTAACTTTAATTGGAAATTTGGGTTTTTTTCAAAGATGGTAAATAACTTAATTTCTAGCAAAATCAAGTTTTAATTAACAAATAAGATTTGAAAAAAAAATTAGTGTATAAATAAACTATTTAATTACGCGTTTGAAATGCGTATTATTGATGGAATACTTTTAACGTATATTTACTACATAAGAGAACGCGCAAATTTAAAAAGCGTCACTTTTATTATGAAACTGGGCGCGTGTTTTACATCGGTTTTTCACGCGTCTAAATTTATTACCTTGGATATAAATAATCAAATAAATCAGTATACATGCATTTTAAGTGGGAAAGGAATAAATTTTCTTTCCGTTGACTCCATATATTTAATAAATAAAACCCATTGATTTTTCAATAACGTTCAAATCAAATATTCTTTTCCGTTTCTTTACTCTAAAAATCAACACTTTTCTTTGTTCAATTTTATAAACGTTCGCAAATTTTCTATTTTTCTGGACTGTTAAAACAACACAATAATTTTTACCTTAGCTATAAAATGCATTATCTACCTTTTAAAGTTAAGTAATATTTTGAATAATACATTTCTTTGTCAATGGTAAATAGATCAGAAGAAAAAAATGTAAACAAATTTTATTCCATTTAAGTAGTAAATTTTAAATTTTTTTTATAGTGTATAAATGAACTGGGTAATTACGCGTTTAAAGGGCACGTAAATTTAGGGAATAAATACCGTATATATATATATATATAAGAAAACGTATAGAATTTTAATCCGTTATTTCGGTATATTTTGGGCATAAAATATTATGGCTATGGTACACATTCTTAAAAATATGACCTTAGTGTAAATGAGTAAATTTATCAGTGGCATGTGTTTTTAGAGGGAAGGAATATTCTAGCATTCAAATCAAATATGTTGCCTCTAAATTCAACGCATTACTTTAAAAATTTGATTTCCATAGATTTTTTCCATTCAACAAAATTTATTTCTTGCATTTTTCAAAACACAATTTTCTCCTAAATCTCAGTCATGCGCAGCATCCATTCTCCTATCTACTTGCCTATTTCATATGCGTTTTTCTCTTTACTTATATCTCTTACGTTATTTTTCTCTTTCCAGTAAAATTTACTTCCCAATTTATATATATTTTAATTTGATCAAATCATTTCCAAAATGCTAAATAATAAATGAAAGTTTCACTTTGTTTAAGGATAACTCTAAATGGGAATTTTAATAATAATTTTTTTTTTGGATTATATACTTGCTTTAAAAATTTGTAATATTTGGTCCATTTGGATAATAAATCGCCTTTTTATGGTAATAAGAATCAGAGAGAGATGTAAACAAAGTTTTATCTTTTTAATTTAGTAATAAATGTTAAGAATTTATAGCATATTAATAAACTGATAATTTCTAATCTAAAAAGGGCACGCATTGTAATGGTATAAGTAACGTATAAACGTATAAATTAAAAATGTTACTTTTGCATAAATTTTTGGGCTTATTGTATTGCGTCGGTTTGGCGTATTTTAAAATGCATACTGCAATATCTATATGGATTAATAAATCAGTTAGTAGATTTTTAAAGAAAAACGTTACTTTTTCCACAGCTTTCATTGGTTTTAAATTGGCGTAAAATCATTGCTAAAATCACTCAGCCTATATAAAGAAAGAAACGCACGCAATCATTAATTGAAGAAAAAGTTTAAAATGAACCAATCTATTAATCACTTGCCGTTTCTTCACCATAAATTTCACTCATCCCTCTTTATCAACGCACAGAAATTTCAAATTTTCTAGTTGTCGTTTTTTTCTTGTCTGCATTTATTTCTTACCCAGATTTCGAAATTCTCTGTATATGTATACATCTTTTAGCCTAACAAATTTTTAACACGCAGCTATTATATTTAGTATAAAATCTTTTAATGAAGTGGCATCCAAAGCTAATATCATTGCCGTTTCTTTTCAATTACATGCCGTTTTCTTTACCTTTAATTTCGCTAGTTTTTCCTTTTTAATAAAACACGAGAATTTGAAAATCTTATTTCTTGCCGTATCTATAATTCAATCAACAAAATCAATCACCAATGCGAGTGCCACGTACGCAGTAAATTCTTTTCTTTTATCAGCATTGCCTCCTTTAGAGTCATTTACTTCTTATTTAAAACTTTAAACGTGTTCAAGTGTTGCCTAGTATTCCTGTCTATTCTTTGTGTAAATCAAAGCAACCGTTAAAGTTAATTTAAATTTATTTCCTTCCTATAATCATTCACATTAAATCTTGCAGCTTTTTACTTTATAGCAATTTTAAATCCTTGCTGTTGTTTTGTAAAAAAAAAATCACTCAGCCTATAAATAACGCACGCAACCTATTAATTGAAAAAAAAAGAAGAAACGTTTGCAATCAATTTTTTCGTATAACTGGAAATAAATCACGCAAGTTTCCCTATATCCATTCAAAATATCACGCACCCCTGCCTTTATAAATTCGTTCACAACCTCTGTTACATAACATCTTATCCTCATTCACATTCGAGCAAGCTTCAGGTATGGGTTCCTACTACTTCTTCTCTTTTATATGTCCTTTCTATACTTTTTCTCTTTTTTGTTCACGCAAAGACTTAAAACTCCACCACCTTAGGCTATGACTCCTCCTTCACCACTATATCCCTGCCCTCCTCCTTTACCACTGGTGTCAGCCTCTCCTCCAAATAAAATTGCATGAAATTTTTTCATAAAATGATAACTAAGGTTTTATGTCATCTAGCCATCCTTCAAGATTTTCAGTAGTGAATTTGACCAATTTATTTTAGAAATAAAATTTAAACTTTACCTAAAATATAATAGAGTAGAATAAAAAAAAAATGAATGGAGGAGAAAGTATGCGTGTGGGTCATAAGTGTCCAAACTAGGTTGCAACAGTAGTTTGAGAAGGAAAATAATTAATAATAATAATTGAATAAGCAAATATAAGAATCGGCTGTAGGAGGGTTTTTGTACTAGTGAAGAAGTGTCCTTATAATTAGTATTGTGAGTGTATATGTATTATCAACGTTATGCGCATAAAATTCTTTTATGATGCCGAGAATTAGATTTAACTTATTAGTGTTTCCGCCACTTGTAGAAATAAAAAGGGGTGAAAGTATGTAACGGGCAAATTTTTGAACCAAGCTTTGAGAACGTAGTCTAACCGTGTGGTGGAGTAGTCGAGCCTATGGGGCGAATTTATTTCCATTCGTTCCCTTTTGTTTTGAGAATTTCGGGTTAAAAATTTTCTTAGTTTTGATTCGTTCCCTTTTCAAAATATAAATCTGGTCCCAGCCTTTGCATCAGTTTGGTCGTGCTTCGGTGCGTTTTCTTTTTTCCAAGTGTTACCATCGTTGGAAATCAGACTTTCTGCAGCATTCAGGTGAGTATTTCTCACCAGACAAACATACCTATATATCCGTGATTTATCATAAGTGTATTTGTAAATTATTTATTAAATTTTATCTGCCTGTGATATAACATTTGATGTTAAACCTCATTTTAAATTGACACCTCATCAGTTGTTTATCTATTGTAATATTATTCCAGTTATACAATGTAATGCTTATTTACTGATTTAATCATCACTGTAAGTTCCCTGTAAATTTGAGATCGTTATAGGCTGAAATGATAGGCCTGAACGATAATCATTTGTTCATTTATTTAATTGTTTAATTATTTATTTGTTAACTTGGGATTGCGGGTTTGAAATGATAGAACCCAGGATTTTGTAAATTGCGGATTGAAATGATATAAATCCGTATCACTTGACCTAGGCTAGAAAACTATATACAGGCCCGTGGTTTATATAATATTTTTCTGAAATGTTTTAAAAATATTTTTAAATGGAAGTTTATAATATTCTGGTTTAAATGTATTTAAAGGATTTTATAAAATTTATAATGATTTTTGAATAAGTCAAAATGTTAAATAAATGAATGTTTAAGTAAAATTTTGAAATATAACTTATTTTGGGAAATTCTGATTTTTGTTAAAAGTGAGATTTTAGTTAAGTAAAATAATTGATAATAGGTTATATTTGGGAATTCAAAATTAATTGTTAAGTTAATAATTTATTTCAACACTTAAATGCAGTCTTTTGTAAATAGACTGTTTTAACCTATAACTTTAGGTAGCATTTTATAAGTGCTACGGAAACTGAATTTTGATTGTTTTAATAAAATTTATGGAAATAATCTTTGAAAAAAAGCTTAAATTTTGGAATACAATATGAATAAATAAGAATAAGGAATTGACTTTAAATGGTTTTAAATGGAAGAATTTAACTTTTAAATGTGAGTTGAAAGGCAATTAATTCCTAAATAAATTGAATAGATTTAAATGGTATTTTATATTAAATGAAATGACTGATGTTTAAATAAATGATGTTTGAAAGGATATTATGATATTGAAATGTATTTGAAATTTATTTTGCTTTTTAAAGTATAAATACCATTTTTTTTAAAGTTGTAACCACGAGTTATAATAACGCTTGGTTGTTAAAGAGACCGGGATCGGATGTCTGGCATACTCCTTGTCGATACCGAAAACCACTTTGACAACCGTGTACGTGGTGGAGATTCCAGAATGAAGTAGGATGGTGGTGGCTTTTTCTATGAGGTAAATACGTGGACCCGACTCCCGTGAGTTGGCATAAGGTGGCTAAAACAGGAGCGATTGACGGATTAATGAGGTAGCACCTCTGATCGGACGCACTTCTTCGTATGCCATTCTATTACTTATGTGATTGTATTGGTGCGCACCTTTGATTTGGGAGTGTTGTTCGAGGTGGGCGGTAGCTGCGCGCTACGCGTTACCATCGGTCCGGAAGCGTAATTGGTATATCTACCCTAGCATTGCCTAGTTGTGCCGTGTCACCTACCATAGCGAGCCTTGTACGAGTTTGGTTTTCTCCCGTAGTCCGTGTGGTATCCTTTGGTGGCTTCCCGATCAGGAGGGACCATGATATTGGATGGACTACTGGGACTATTACGTGTTAAGGGGAATATTGGGTCACTCCTTAACGCTATTTAAAAGTAAGTTTATTTTAATATAGACACTATTATAATAGCGAAAATATTACTACATAGTAAATAGTTTAACGGATCCTTAGAGGGTGGGCGGTCCCAAGCATCCTTTAAGTTACTTGCTCTATATTACAGTACACTTGAATTAGCTTACACTATATAAGTATGTATGTCCTGACTCGAGTGTTTATGTTTTATGTTACGCTCGGGTCAGCCTGAGTTGCAGTTCAGTTTCATCCCGAAGCTAGGATTTCTGTAGATCACTTTCAAGCTGCTGGCAAACTTCCCTTCTAGTTCTTTATCTAAATTTATGAAATCAAGACTAGTGGACATTTGGATTGTTCTACCGATGATTTAAAACTATATTTGGATTAAAGACTATGTAATTTTTATTTGATTGAGACTATTTATAGTGGCTTCATGAACCACTAAGTATTTTTAAATTCCGCTGCGAGTATTCTGATTTTGTGTCTGTGATTCTGTGATTAATTATTTACTGTATATTTTGAGATTTGCCAAATTTTATTTACAACGCGGTATTTTGAACAATTCAAGTCCGACATGTGCGGATGCGAATGGTTGCAAATATCGGGTCGTTACATTTGGTATCAGAGCTTTGGCTCTAGGCAAAATGATGTGCATGTAAATGTGCATATTTTAACCACCATATTTATTCTTTTTAAATTAAATAAATGATCATATTGGGTATTTTAACTTGTTTAAACCAAAATTCATATTATTTGAAATTGTCACATATTCATCTTCATCCAGGGGCAAAATGGTCATTTTTGTGCATATATTAATTTGAGAACATTTAATTGGAAATTTTTATATTATTTTGTAGGAAATTACACTCAATTACAAGTGGGTTCATGAAGGAATATGCATGCACAAAATGAATACAAAGGAATGAAGATGGAAATAATTCAAAGTGAAGAACATGGAGGACCCCACCTACCCACTACCTAATGTACAAATTAAAGGCTAATGCACATGCTAAAAGACATTTAAAGCTTCATGTACATTTAAGTGGGGATTATTAAAGCTAATGATAACTTGGCCACCACACTTCCTCCAAGGGCATTTTGGGTACTCCCCAAAAATATACATTAGGGTTTCTAACTTGTATAAATACCCCTTATGTTTCATGTAGCCATCTCCTCTCTTAGTCTCTCTTCATTAGTTTAGGGTCAAAATAAAAGACAAGTTCTCTTTTTTTCTTTCATGGCTACTTGGCCATTTCTCTTTATGTAGTTTTTGTTTATGCAACTTCAATACATGTTCTTTTTATTTTCATGCTTATTTACTTTCATGTTGTAGTGTAGATTTATTTTTCATGCAAGTAGTATAGTTTTTCTCTTTGCTCTCTTTTTCCTCTTCTTTTTATTCAATGTTGCTTGCTACATTTGTTCACATGATGACAAATATGAGAGGCTAATCCCTTCAATTTAGGGGTAATGAAGCCTCTAATCATGTAGCTTCAACATTTTGATGTTTTGTACTCTCTTTTTGTGCTTTAATATGAATGTATGAAGTGGTTAACTTGTTGTTTAATTTTGAATTTGATAGTCTATGTTGTTCATAACAAATAGGCTATGCTTAAACAAACATAACACAATTGCCTCTTCATCTAAATATGATTATGGCAAAGAAGTGAATGTTGAAATTGAAATTTGATAGCCTATATTTCTAAACAATAGTTAATAGGCTATGCTTAAAATAGATTTTTATTTCAACTTTGTTGTCATATTTCATGAGATTTAAAAGTGTATTAGTGGTTGTGTTATAGTTTGATGGTTTATATTGAGCTAATTAATAGCACAAATATACCATACTTATGATAAGCACATCAACTAATTCACTAATGACAAGAAAAGAGAGATCATAACTTCATTTTGTTGATTTATGTGATCTAGAGAGTGGAAATTGCCTCTAAATTGTCTTAACACTCTCATATTTTTATCTATTTTCTTTTGTCATTTTTTTTTTTTAGTTACTCACTCTTTCAACTTTGGTTAATTTGATTGAGTAGATTTTTAAAATCATCAATTCCCTGCGGATCGACCCGTATTCGCCACGTGCTACATTCGTACACCGTGCGCTTGCGGTTATTTTTATCTCTAAATTCGTTCGACGGTTTTCTAAACCGATAGAATTTCCGTCGACGAACAAGTTTTTGGCGCCGTTGCCGGGGAATTGCTTTGATTTTTAATTTCTATTCTTCGAATTATTTTTGTTTGATTTTTGTGTGTTTTAATTTTTGTGTGTTTGTGTGATTTTTGTTTGTGTGTTGTTTGTGTTTTTTGTTTTTTGTTTTTTTTGTTTTTAGTTGTTAGTATATTTCCATTTGCATTCAAAAAAAAAAAAAAAACACTTCGCAGTTTCATTTCGAAAGCTAAAACGATTTTTATTTCATTTCTTTTACAAGTATTTACAAGCATCAATTTCTTTTTTTTTACATTACATTAAAAAAAAAAAAAAATTGCCTTCACTGTTGCTTCTGTTTTTCTGTTCATTTCCCTTCTCTGTTACTGTTCACTGCATATCAGTGCACTTCACTGCTCTGTGCACTCCCTCATTCTTCATCTCCGCCTTCCTGCACAGAACAGACTGCTATAACACACAAACCACCCATCCTCTTCACCGACCACAGCACATTTCAACGACAAGCCCACTAGTCCTCACAAATTTGCAGTACATTTGCAAACACCTGCAGTTTCATTCTCCTCGACACAAAGTTCTTCAGTCATCGCAACAACTCCATCATCCAAACCAACCTCTTTGCCAAATTCCTGCACTTCCTCTTCCAACTTCTCTATCATCTCTACAGGCCAACATTTCTGCCATCCATACTTCAACCACCAGTCATCTACAAAACTTCCTCCCCACAGCCTAGACATACAACTACACTGCCATATACCATACCATCTCACCAGAGAACCCACTTGCCTAGTCATTCCACAACACAGCAACATCACAACCTTCCTGCACCATCAACCTCAATTTCCCCAATCACCACCTGAAACGGTGCTACAAACACTACCATTCACCTCACCATCTCCACTGCTTCAAACAACTACAGCTTCATAGCCTCAACAGTCTCCCCACATCACAGTCTTCAACCACTCCCCACAATTTTCACCACTCCTCCAATACAATACAAACTAACATCAACCATTGCATTCATCACTTCAACCCAAACCTCACATACCATTACACTTTCACCATCACAAACTGCCCCTCTGAACAACTGCATTCCAGCACTACTTCACTTCTAACAAGCAAGACAACAACCCATACCATCTCCTGTCAATTACAACATCACTGCACTTCCACTCCATTACCCAATTCGACAATCACGACCTCTTGCCTCAACATAACAGCTGCAACACTGTCTCGAGTGCACTTCAAACATCCCCTTCCCTTTGACCATTTTCCTGAACCATCCAGTCAAACACCCTCAAGTGCACTGTCACAATCTTCCAGTCAATCACTCCACGACCCCAAAATAGAACCCGAAATCGCCCATCGCCTTCGTACCAATCACCTGCACCAAATCATCGAACACCAGCAGCACTGCCTTTCACTGACCTCATACGACTTCACAACCAAACTACGGCTCAACCATCCGTCTACCCAACTACTGCCGTAACCCCCAACAGTGAACAACTCCTCTTAACTCAATTGCACGCTTCCTTCCTCCCTGCAATAAACGAATCCTCCACCCAAACCCAATTCAACAACCCAGTCAAACCGAACTCGCCTTCAACATCAATCGCCTCGCCAACCAGTGCTTCAACCCACATCACAATCCCCTTCCAAACTTCACAGCTCTTCCTTCAATAACCATCCACTTCCTCCGTATCGACCTACCTCATCACGAATTGGAAGCCACCTTACCCACTCGCTCGACTAGCAACACCACGAATTCCACTTCGAACCACAACTACACTACATCGCGACATCACCATCACAATCGAACTTACCGACCACCCTCAAGCCAAAATCGCGAACCAAACCACTCGCGAACTGTAGCTGCCTCGAACACTAAACCAACATCTGTTCCTCCAGAACCACACAGAACTCGCGATTCATCTTCGATTTGTGATTAGAGCGGAGGAAAGACTTTGGACTCATTTTTAATTTGTGAAACGATCGCCATTTTTGCAGATAGAAAAGAGCGTGTTCGGTTTTGTGATGTAGAGTTGATTTTGTCTTTAAAAATGGTATTGGGCTTGTGGTGGATCAGATTGGGCTGAACGTATAACTTGGGTTTGTTTTATTTTTTAAAATTTTTTTTAGTTTGTTTATATTCGGCTTTTAACTTTACTCCAAAAAAAAAACAAAAACCAAAAAAAAAAAAAAACAATAAAAGGCAAACGGGCGGTGGGGTGTTTTACTTTAAAGAATAATTGAATATTGAGTTGTTTTGTGATTTTTCTTTAAATTTTTTTATTTATTTAGGTTTTGTTTTTTTTTGTTTATGATGATTTGGTAATTTGGTTTAGCTTCCTTTGTCTTTCTATTAAAAAAAAAAGTTTTTTTTTTTTTTTTTTTTTTTTTTTTTTTAAGTAAAACACTACTTTTAAGTTTCCTTTCTAAAAAAAAAATTGTATATGTTTTATTTTTAATTTCAGGTTGCAAAAGCAGAATTCAAAGGAGAGGAACTGCTGCCAATGCTTCGCTTTGCTTTATAAAAAGAAAAAAAAACTGCTTGCTTGATTTATCTATTGTTTTTATTTGCCTTGCATTGTATATATCTCTTGTTTTTATTATAGTTGCATTGTTGATTGCTTGCATTTGCATATATATATTTTAAAAAAAAATTCAAAAAAAAAAAATTTTACATTCGTAATTGCATTGTTAATACACGTTTATTTTCTGCTTTGCATTTCATCTTAGATTTTGATTAATAATAACAGTTAGAAATCAATAACACTTAATTGTATATTGACAATTTGTCTTCTTTGAATAATTTAATTTCTTGGTGTCTAGGCTACGGCAGAGTAATAACCATTTATAAATATTACGGTGATTCGTAAATATTATAGTGGTTGTTCCTCTGAAGGTACCTAAACCTTCGGCTGCATTGCTACGGTGATTCGTGGTGCACCGATAACCCCTGTCCGTTACCTGGCTGAGAACTATCTAGTTTATCTAAGACAATTTGTGATTATACAATTTTGGGTTAACTTAGGATAAATCATTTGTAATTAACCCTTGCATTCATTTAGTTGCATTAGTTCATGCATATTTAAAAAAAACAAAAAATCCAAAATCCAAAACTAAAAAAATTGTAAACATTCCTTTTCCTTTGAAATTTTTAAATCTTTTTCTTTGAAATTTCAAAAAAAAAAAATCCAAAAAAAAAAAATTATTAGAAAAACCAAAATTCAACAAAAAAAAAAATTTGAAAAAAAAAAGATTTTCCTTTTGAAAAATAAATTCTCTTTTTAAATATTTTTTGCCTATAAAAAAAAACAAAAAAAAACATTCTTGAAAATGTCAGAATTTCCATATTCACTTGAATTTTACAATAGTTGTGAAAATCAATATAATCCATATGATTTCAGTCCAAATTCATATGGATATTTTAACGACAACTGTTGTGTAAATAATTCAAATTTCGAACAACAAAATTTTCAAAACGATAACCAACCTTCGACTCTTGAAAATAGCATTGAAATGATTTCATCTTTACTCGAACTTTCTACACGACAAAATCAAGAGATAAATGATTTATGTAATTCTTATTTGTGTAATAATTCGAGTCAAGGATTTCAAAATTTGAATTCAATTCAAAATTCAAACGATTACGATTATAACCCATGCCAATTTAATTTCAAACTCCAAAATGATTTCAAACTCAACATGAAAATGGAAACAACTTTTCAAATGAATTTGGCAATGGGAATAATCTTAACCATGTTACGAGTGAAAATTTTTGTTCTCAACAAATCCATATCGAAAATTCTCAATTTAATAACTACAAATTGGATTTTGTTGAACAAATGAATGAAATTTACGATGATCACACGGATTTGTTGTTGGAAACTTATATGAAACAACGTGAACAACAAAATCAAATCTCAACGTGTGATGAGCCAAGTGATAATCCACCTTTTACCCAAATCGACGATTTTCAAATAACAACTTTTGAATTTGATAATGACGATATTAATCAAGTTGTTGAAAATACGGTAATTGAGTTAGATTTCAATTCTTTTGAGGGTGCGAAACTCGATTTAAGCTTCGATCTTCCTTTTTCTGAAAATTTGAATACGACAACTTTGAAACTCGATTTACATAATGAAGTTGTTGATAATCCAACAAAGGAAGACGAATTTAATGAACATGAATTTTTTTTGGACTTTTGGATGATGAGTTGTTAAATTCTGACGGGAAAGATTTAAATCACCACTTTGATTTTGAAATCAATAATTATGAAATTGATGATAAACTTGAATTTGGTGAAAATAAATTTCAAGCAATTGTTTTATCATCAACCCCGAAAATCATTGAAAATAAAACAACTCTTTCAACTTTTAATAAAACAGAATTCGTTTTTCCAAATCGACAATCAACTTCAAAATCTTCTACGATTTGGTTTTTCGAGCTTAGGCTGTGTCTCGTGTACTTGACGAGACAAATGAATCGGTCTTTGGAAGACCGATTCATTTACTTTTTGGCAATATACTTTCTGATGTCATGTAAATACATTTCATTTTCATGTAAATAATAATAAACGTTCCTTCCACTTGGGTTGACCGTGGGGACACAGTCAAAATCAAGTGTGGGGGGAGGCTCATCTTCATTTTTTTTTCATGGTTTATTTTTTATTTAAAATCTCAAAAAAAAAAAATCCTAAAAACAAATTTTCTTTTGATTTATTTTTAAAAAAGAAACACTATAAGATAAATATATGGTTTTGGTTTATTAAATTGAAATTTTGAAAATTTATTTGTCTTAACAAAAATAAAAAATGAAGTTTGATTACAAATAATAATGGTTTAACTAGTATATAGGAAGATTCATAAGTGTTAATTATGAAGTATATCTTAATTGAAAATCTTTGTTTTAAAAAGTGGTTGATTTAAAGTAAAGGACATAACATTTTTTTTGTCTTCTAAGTTAAATGGTGCTAAGATGATTTTGCAAAACTCTCTCTCACTTAAAAAAATATTTAAAAAAATGATAACATCCAAAGTATTCACTCTCATTTAAAAGTCCTCACGGTTATGCATGGGTGAATTACTTGGAATCTTTTATTATGTGCTTTCATACTCATTTAAAAGTCCTCACGGTTATGCATGTATGGAACACATGTAAAAAAAAAGAGAATAAACTTAATAAAAACCACCTACGGTCGATAGGTGTATGCACGAAAGTGTGTGCACTCGCCATGCTCTGTACTCCCCTCACATAAGCCCGTAAGGCAATGCATGGGTGGTATATCTGGCCTCAGTTTACCTGAGCTAGGTGTGTAATTTTTCTTACAAATAATGAGAGAGCAAGCAATTGAAATCCTATCACTATTTTTACTTATTTGATTTGAATTGTTATTGAAAAGAAATGAAAATACCACTTTGATAAACTTTGATAGTCAATTACGGATCCATTTCATAGATACACTTTGTTATCAACTGAAACAACGAGTTAAACTATTGTCTATTTGTTATGATAACTTGATTTTTGTTGGAAATTTTGACGAGTAAATGACATAAATTTTCAATATAATAACCAAAACCTATATTTAACTTATAAGTGTCGATTTAAAAGTAAATCCTTCATTGTAAATATTTTCAAAAATTCGCATTCATCTCTTTGTAAATAAATCTTGTATTTTGTAAATATTTTCATCATGCATGTGGATTTTGTGGGTAGTATCCGCTGAAAACCCTCACGAGACAACACTCGTCCTACTGGGGACACCCAGAGGTTTAACGGCTTATTGCATACGCTCAATGCAATCGTGCTCCCTACGAAAACGGATTTACCTTAGTTTTAGTTTATTCGAGGACGAATAAAAAGATAAGTGTGGGGGTATTTGATGTGCATGTAAATGTGCATATTTTAACCACCATATTTATTCTTTTTAAATTAAATAAATGATCATATTGGGTATTTTAACTTGTTTAAACCAAAATTCATATTATTTGAAATTGTCACATATTCATCTTCATCCAGGGGCAAAATGGTCATTTTTGTGCATATATTAATTTGAGAACATTTAATTGGAAATTTTTATATTATTTTGTAGGAAATTACACTCAATTACAAGTGGGTTCATGAAGGAATATGCATGCACAAAATGAATACAAAGGAATGAAGATGGAAATAATTCAAAGTGAAGAACATGGAGGACCCCACCTACCCACTACCTAATGTACAAATTAAAGGCTAATGCACATGCTAAAAGACATTTAAAGCTTCATGTACATTTAAGTGGGGATTATTAAAGCTAATGATAACTTGGCCACCACACTTCCTCCAAGGGCATTTTGGGTACTCCCCAAAAATATACATTAGGGTTTCTAACTTGTATAAATACCCCTTATGTTTCATGTAGCCATCTCCTCTCTTAGTCTCTCTTCATTAGTTTAGGGTCAAAATAAAAGACAAGTTCTCTTTTTTTCTTTCATGGCTACTTGGCCATTTCTCTTTATGTAGTTTTTGTTTATGCAACTTCAATACATGTTCTTTTTATTTTCATGCTTATTTACTTTCATGTTGTAGTGTAGATTTATTTTTCATGCAAGTAGTATAGTTTTTCTCTTTGCTCTCTTTTTCCTCTTCTTTTTATTCAATGTTGCTTGCTACATTTGTTCACATGATGACAAATATGAGAGGCTAATCCCTTCAATTTAGGGGTAATGAAGCCTCTAATCATGTAGCTTCAACATTTTGATGTTTTGTACTCTCTTTTTGTGCTTTAATATGAATGTATGAAGTGGTTAACTTGTTGTTTAATTTTGAATTTGATAGTCTATGTTGTTCATAACAAATAGGCTATGCTTAAACAAACATAACACAATTGCCTCTTCATCTAAATATGATTATGGCAAAGAAGTGAATGTTGAAATTGAAATTTGATAGCCTATATTTCTAAACAATAGTTAATAGGCTATGCTTAAAATAGATTTTTATTTCAACTTTGTTGTCATATTTCATGAGATTTAAAAGTGTATTAGTGGTTGTGTTATAGTTTGATGGTTTATATTGAGCTAATTAATAGCACAAATATACCATACTTATGATAAGCACATCAACTAATTCACTAATGACAAGAAAAGAGAGATCATAACTTCATTTTGTTGATTTATGTGATCTAGAGAGTGGAAATTGCCTCTAAATTGTCTTAACACTCTCATATTTTTATCTATTTTCTTTTGTCATTTTTTTTTTTTAGTTACTCACTCTTTCAACTTTGGTTAATTTGATTGAGTAGATTTTTAAAATCATCAATTCCCTGCGGATCGACCCGTATTCGCCACGTGCTACATTCGTACACCGTGCGCTTGCGGTTATTTTTATCTCTAAATTCGTTCGACGGTTTTCTAAACCGATAGAATTTCCGTCGACGAACACAAAACTTAGAAAGTATGGTAAATTTGATTTACAGAATCACTTTCATTTGAGCTTGAATCTCTTCCTTTTTGAATTTTGGAACGTTCCCTGCGGTTCCGAAGTTCATTCGTGTCCCTCACTATTCATCTTCTTTCGATTTCTGGAGTATCACATAACTCCATTTCAGATGATCTTTATAGTGAATTGGCGGTCTCGCCAATATTCTAATAAAGGGGTGAAACTCCTTTACAATTAACATTGATTCACCAGAGATTTATATTTAACCTCGGTTTAGATGCTAGTATCTTTGGTTATTCCGAACTCTATCACTTCGGATCGAATGGTAAATCTACATTCGATCTGACTCTTTAAGTCACGGTTGACCAGGTTAAGGTTGCCCGCGATTTATATAAACTTATCTAGTTCCTTGTTCTGTTATTTAATCATCGGATCTTCTGATTCCAATTTATCTTTAAATCAAAATTCTTTTTTTTTTGAATCCATCAAATTTGAATCTCTATCCTTGTTTGAAAAATTTATTCTTATATTTGGGAAAAATCTAATATTATATATATAAGTATAATTTTCAGAATTTAACTAGTTGTTTAGAGATAATAGTGGTGATTTTATTTATGGTTTGGTAAACCATTGGTTTTGTCTTATATAAATAATTGAACTATAAAACATGGTTATAAATTAATTTGGAAACAGAAATGAATTTAAAACCAGAACTTGAGAATTCAATTTTCGATGGTTTCAAACCTTGTGTTTAAAATTTTAAAGGGAGATATTGTTTAAAATATTTTCGAATAAAAATTTGTTTCCAAAGAATTTTAAAGGTTTAAAAATCAGTGCTCTTCTCTTTGTCGCTAGGAAATAATTTCGGTGATGACAACAACATCATTGACATTCATTTTCGAGTTATGAAATGAAAAGACCATTCTGTAGTCTGGCTACAGTGTTACCTTGAGAATTTAATTGATCTGAATCTCTAAAATATGATTTGATTTATAATATATAGATATATATGATTTAAATTTGATTTGACATATTATGTACATATATTTATTTGGGTTGAGGGAAATTAGAAATTTAATTCTTAAATTTTATCTTGAGGAATAATTTCACAAAAAAAAATCAAAATTTTGAATAAATAATTCCAACTTGAGATAATTGAATTTGAAAGTTTTATTTGTATAATAATCAATTTCATTTCAATATAACCTACCTTGATTTTCAGAAGTTAACAATGTAATTGGATAATATACAATATAGAAAGATTTATCAATAAAATTTGAGTGATTATAATAAATGTTATACACTTAAAATCTACTTATAAAAAGATTAACAGAGGTAAATAAAATAAAAGGGTAATGGAATAATTTTCAATATAAAATGATGTTAAGGAACTAAGAATAAATTTAAACAGTTGTAATAAGTGTAAACATATTTGACATAGATGAGAAAAATATATTGAGAGAAATAAATTTAATTATAGTTGGAATAAAGAAGAAACTAAATGGGGAATTTAGTTTATTTTGGGAAATGGTAAATTTACTTTAACAATTAAGTTAAATTACCATTTCAAATTTGGATTAAAATTAAACATTTTTAGATTAGAATGTTATAATACCTTGTGTAAAATTTGGATAAAATAAAAAATGATTTTATAAGTAATTATACAAGTAAATATGTAAATAAATAAATGTTAAGATTTTAAGTATAAATAGATGAAATCAATTATTAATTTAAAATTGAATTTTTATTGTTTAGATTAATGATTCTAATTTAAGTTTCAATTTAGTTTTCTTTCAGGTTGTTTTTATTCCGTTACCTTCTTCCTTTACGAGGACGAAAAGTTGTGAGTGGGGGAGAGTGTAACAGCCCAAATTTTTAACAAGTATTTTTCACTTGTATTTTTAAAATTTTGGGGTTTATTATATAAAAATCTAAATTTTAAAGTGATTATAAAAAAAACAATTGACCAAATTTTTAATTTAATAATAAGATCTCTGAAATTTTGGCGTGGTTAAGAATTAACTTTAATTGGAAATTTGGGTTTTTTTGTCAAAGATGGTAAATAAATTAATTTCTAGCAAAATCAAGTTTTAATTAAGAAATAAGATTTGAAAAAAAAATTAGTGCATAAATAAACTATTTAATTACGCGTTTAAAATGCGTATTATTGATGGAACATTTTTAACGTATATTTACTACATAAGAGAACGCGTAAATTTAAAAAGCGTCACTTTTATTATGAAACTGGGCGCGTGTTTTGCATCGGTTTTTCACGCGTCTAAAATTACCTTGGATATAAATAATCAAATAAATCAGTATACATGCATTTTAAGTGGGAAAGGAATAAATTTTCTTTCCGTTGACTCCACATATTTAATAAATAAAACCCATTGATTTTTCAATAACGTTCAAATCAAATATTCTTTTCCGTTTCTTTACTCTAAGAATCAACACTTTTCTTTGTTCAATTTTATAAACGTTCGCAAATTTTCTATTTTTCTGGACTGTTAAAACAACACAATAATTTTTACCTTAGCTATAAAATGGATTATCTACCTTTTAAAGTTTAGTAGTATTTTGAATAATACATTTCTTTGTCAATGGTAAATAGATCAGAAGAAAAAAATGTAAACAAATTTTATTCCATTTAAGTAGTAAATTTTAAATTTTTTTATAGTGTATAAATGAACTGGGTAATTACGCGTTTAAAGGGCGCGTAAATTTAGGGAATAAATACCGTGTATATATATATATATATATATATATATATATATATATATATATATATATATATATATATATAAGAAAACGTATAGAATTTTAATCCGTTATTTCGGTATATTTTGGGCATAAAATATTATGGCTATGAAACACATTCTCAAAAATATGACCTTAGTGTAAATGAGTAAATTTATCAGTGGCATGTGTTTTTAGAGGGAAGGAATATTCTAGCGTTCAAATCAAATATGTTGCCTCTAAATTCAATGCATTACTTTAAAAATTTGATTTCCATAGATTTGTTCCATTCAACAAAATTTATTTCTTGCATTTTTCAAAATAAAATTTTCTCCTAAATCTCAGTCATGCGCAGTATCCATTCTCCTATCTGCTTGCCTATTTCATATGCGTTTTTCTCTTTACTCATATCTCTTACGTTATTTTTCTCTTTCCAGTAAAATTTACTTCCCAATTTATATATATTTTAATTTGATCAAATCATTTCCAAAATGCTAAATAATAAATGAAAGTTTCACTTTGTTTAAGGATAGCTCTAAATGGGAATTTTAATAAAAATTTTTTTGGATTATATACTTGTTTTAAAAATTTGTAATATTTGGTCCATTTGGATAATAAATCGCCTTTTTATGGTAATAAGAATCAGAGAGAGATGTAACCAAAGTTTTATCTTTTTAATTTAGTAATAAATGTTAAGAATTTATAGCATATTAATAAACTGATAATTTCAAATTTAAAAAGGGCACGCATTGTAATGGTATAAGTAACGTATAAACGTATAAATTAAAAATGTTACTTTTGCATAAATTTTTGGGTGTATTGTATTGCGTCGGTTTGGCATATTTTAAAATGCATACTGCAATATCTATATGGATTAATAAATCAGTTAGTAGATTTTTATAGAAAAAAGTTACTTTTTCCATAGCTTTCATTGGTTTTAAATTGGCGTAAAATCATTGCTAAAATCACTCAGCCTATGTAAAGAAAGAAACGCACGCAATCATTAATTGAAGAAAAAGTTTAAAATGAACCAATCTATTAATCACTTGCCGTTTCTTCACCATAAATTTCACTCATCCCTCTTTATCAACGCACGGAAATTTCAAATTTTCTAGTTGCCGCTTCTTTCTTGTCTGCATTTATTTCTTACCCAGATTTCGAAATTCTCTGTATATGTATACATCTTTTAGCCTAACAAATTTTTAACACACAACTATTATATTTAGTATAAAATCTTTTAATGAAGTGGCATCCAAAGCTAATATCATTGCCGTTTCTTTTCAATTACCTGCCATTTTCTTTACCCTTAATTTCGCTAGTTTTTCCTTTTTAATAAAACACGAGAATTTGAAAATCTTATTTCTTGCCGTATCTATAATTCAATCAACAAAATCAATCACCAATGCGAGTGTCACGTACGCAGTAAATTCTTTTCTTTTATTAGCATTGCCTCCTTTAGAGTCAATTACTTCTTATTTAAAACTTTAAACGTGTTCAAGTGTTGCCTAGTATTCCTGTCTATTCTTTGTGTAAATCAAATCAACCGTTAAAGTTAATTTAAATTTATTTCCTTCCTATAATCATTCACATTAAATCATGCAGCTTTTTATTTTATAGCAATTTTAAATCCTTGCTGTTGTTTTGTATAAAAAAAATCACTCAGCCTATAAATAACATACGCAACCTATTAATTGAAAAAAAAGAAACGTTTGCAATCAATTTTTTCGTATAACTGGAAATAAATCACGCAAGTTTCCCTTTATTCATTCAAAATATCACGCACCCCTGCCTTTATAAATTCGTTCACAACCTCTGTTGCATAACATCTTATCCTCATTCATATTCGAGCAAGCTTCAGGTATGGGTTCCTACTACTTCTTCTCTTTTATATGTCCTTTCTATACTTTTTCTCTTTTTTGTTCACGCAAAGACTTAAAACTCCACCACCTTAGGCTATGACTCCTCCTTCACCACTATATCCCTGCCCTCCTCCTTTACCACTGGTGTCAGCTTCTCCTCCAAATAAAATTGCATGAAATTTTTTCATAAACCGACAACTAAGGTTTTATGTCATCTAGCCATCCTTCAAGATTTTCAGTAGTGAATTTGACCAATTTATTTTAGAAATAAAATTTAAACTTTACCTAAAATACAATAGAGTAGAATAAAAAAAATGAATGGAGGAGAAAGTATGCGTGTGGGTCATAAGTGTCCAAACTAGGTTGCAACAGTAGTTAGAGAAGGAAAATAATTAATAATAATAATTGAATAAGCAAATATAAGAATCGGCTGTAGGAGGGTTTTTGTACTAGTGAAGAAGTGTCCATATAATTAGTATTGTGAGTGTATATGTATTATTAACGTTATGCGCATAAAATTCTTTTATGATGCCGAGAATTAGATTTAAATTATTAGTGTTTCCGCCACTTGTAGAAATAAAAAGGGGTGAAAGTAAGTAACGGGCAAATTTTTGAACCAAGCTTTGAGAACGTAGTCTAACCGTGTGGTGGAGTAGTCGAGCCTATAGGGCGAATTTATTTCCATTCGTTCCCTTTTGTTTTGAGAATTTCGGGTTAAAAGTTTTCTTAGTTTTGATTCATTCCCTTTTCAAAATATAAATCTGGTCGCAGCCTCTACATCAGTTTGATCGTGCTTCTGTGCGTTTTCTTTTTTCCTAGTGTTACCATCGTTGGAAATCAAACTTTCTGCAGCATTCAAGTGAGTATTTCTCACCAGACAAACATACCTATATATCCGTCATTTATCACAAGTGTATTTGTAAATTATTTATTAAATTTTATCTACCTGTGATATAACGTATGATGTTAAACCTCATTTTAAATTGACACCTCATCAGTTGTTTATCTATTGTAATATTATTGCAGTTATACAATGTAATGCTTATTTACTGATTTAATCATCACTGTAAGTTCCCTGTAAATTTGAGATCGTTATAGGCTGAAATGATAGGCCTAAACGATAATCATTTGTTCATTTATTTAATTGTTTAATTATTTATTTGTTAACTTCGGATTGCGGGTTTGAAATGATAGAACCCGGGATTTTGTAAATTGCGGATTGAAATGATATAAATCCGTATCACTTGACCTAGGCTAGAAAACTATATACAGGCTCGTGGTTTATATAATATTTTTAAACGGAAGTTTATAATATTCTGGTTTAAATGTATTTAAAGGATTTTATAAATTTTATAATGATTTTTGAATAAGTCAAAATGTTAAATAAATGAATGTTTAAGTAAAATTTGGAATATAACTTATTTTGGGAAATTCTGATTTTTGTTAAAAGTGAGATTTTAGTTAAGTAAAATAATTGATAATAAGTTATATTTGGGAATTCAAAATTAATTGTTAAGTTAATAATTTATTTCAGCACTTAAATGTAGTCTTTTGTAAATAGACTGTTTTAACCTATAACTTTAGGTAGCATTTTATAAGTGCTACGGAAACTGAATTTTGATTGTTTTAATAAAATTTATGGAAATAATCTTTGAAAAAAAAAGCTTAAATTTTGGAATACAATATGAATAAATAAGAATAAGGATTGACTTTAAATGGTTTTAAATGGAAGAATTTAACATTTAAATGTGAGTTGAAAGGCAATTAATTCCTAAATAAATTGAATAGATTTAAATGATATTTTATATTAAATGAAATGACTGATGTTTAAATAAATGATGTTTGAAAGGATATTATGATATTGAAATGTATTTGAAATTTATTTTGATTTTTAAAGTATAAATATCATTTTTTTTAAAGTTGTAACCACGAGTTATAATAACGCTTGGTTGTTAAAGAGACCGGGATCGGATGTCTGGCATACTCCTTGTCGATACCGAAAACCACTTTGACAACCGTGTACGTGGTGGAGATTCCAGAATGAAGTAGGATGGTGGTGGCGTTTTCTATGAGGTAAATACGTGGACCCGACTCCCGTGAGTTGGCATAAGGTGGCTAAAACAGGAGCGATTGACGGATTAATGAGGTAGCACCTCTGATCGGACGCACTTCTTCGTATGCCATTCTATTACTTATGTGATTGTATTGGTGCGCACCTTTGATTTGGGAGTGTTGTTCGAGGTGGGAGGTAGCTGCGCGCTACGCGTTACCATCGGTCCGGAAGCGTAATTGGTATATCTACCCTGGCGTTGCCTAGTTGTGCCATGTCACCTACCATAGCAAGCCTTGTACGAGTTTGGTTTTCTCCCGTAGCCCGTGTGGTATCCTCTGGTGGCTTCCCGATCAGGAGGGACCATGATATTGGATGGACTACTGGGACTATTACGTGTTAAGGGGAATATTGGGTCACTCCTTAATGCTATTTAAAAGTAAGTTTATTTTAATATAGACACTATTATAATAGCGAAAATATTACTACATAGTAAATAGTTTAACAGATCCTTAGAGGATGGGCGGTCCCAAGCATCCTTTAAGTTACTTGCTCTATATTACAGTACACTTGAATTAGCTTACATTATATAAGTATGTATGTCCTGACTCGAGTGTCTATGTTTTATGTTACGCTCGGGTCAGCCTGAGTTGTAGTTCAGTTTCATCCCGAAGCTAGGATTTCTGTAGATCACTTTCAAGCTGCTGGCAAACTTCCCTTCTAGTTCTTTATCTAAATTTATGAAATCAAGACTAGTGGACATTTGGATTGTTTTACTGATGATTTAAAACTATATTTGGATTAAAGACTATGTAATTTTTATTTGATTGAGACTATTTTTAGTGGCTTCATGAACCACTAAGTATTTTTAAATTCCGCTGCGAGTATTCTGATTCCGTGTTTGTGATTCTGCGATTAATTATTTACTGTATATTTTGAGATTTGCCAAATTTTATTTACAACGCTGTATTTTGAACAATTCAAGTCCGACATGTGCGGATGCGAATGGTTGAAAATATCGGGTCGTTACAAACATCCAACAACTCCATAACCAAATCAATATACATTCACTTCTCAATAGTATTCATTGTAACAATTTCAATTAAATCACATTTGATTTATTAACATTGGATTTTACTAACATTCATTCATTCATATTCAATTAGTTTATATTCACTAATTTACATTCAAGTTTGTTTACTTTAAAATCAAATCAAATCAAATTCAATTCTACTTACTTCCACTTCCAATTTGGATTCAATGATTTATAGCATTCATTTTCATTAATTTAATTTCATTAACACTTAATGAATTCCTATACAATCAATTAACATTCATGTAACAATCAATGCATATCCAACATAACCAAATTTATTTAATTTACTCTTAACATATATATTTACTTCATTTCCATTCAATTTGGCTCAACACTTTTGATTCCAATTGGTTTAACATTCAATTTACTTTCATTTAATTATTCAATTCATACCTTCTTGACTTAAGTTTTATTCAATTCTTAACAACAACATTTTATAATCCATGTTTATTCCCTAATTCACTTTTACAATTAAACTTGAATTTCATAATATAACTCAAGTTCATATTCATCACTTTACTTTATTAATTCACATTATTAATTTACTTTGATACCAAAATCAACTTCATTTAACATCACTTAAGTTATCTTTCATTTCAACTTCATTTACATTCAATTTCACTATACAACTTAAGTTCACTACTAATTTACTTCAAATTCTAATTTATTTAACTTTTACTTAAGTCAAATTCATATCATTTATTCAAATTCATATCTTGTTTTACTTAACAAAATTGTTTAACCATTTTAACAATTGATTTTACTTACCTTATCTTATTTTATAAGTTATACAACTTAATTATTCATAATTCCATGAACATCTACTTAAGTTCACTTCCATTCACTAAACTCATTATTTATAATTTCAAATCCAATTCACTTTATTAACTTTCCTTTAGTTAAAATGCAAATCATATATTTATTATCCTAACTTAAATTTTATTTCAACTTTTCCAAAGCTAAAATTTTATTATCTCATATATTATAAGTTCAAAACTCGTTTCACTTATTTTTATCAATTTTAACTTGGATTTTAAATCAAAATTGTTTATCAAAACAAAACTTAAATTTTAAATTTACTATTCATTGTAAATCCATCACACAGAAACTCGAAAATAATAACGATGATGCTGTAGTCATCACCCTTGTTATTTCTAGCAACCGTAGTGAATTCAGTGCTTTATATTCTTTCAAAAATTCTTTTTATTCATAAATCACATTTATAAATCCTTTTAATTATATAATTTCACTATGTCACATTACTTATATAAGATTCATTCCAACTTCTTTTATCTTATTTAGATTTATAACAATATAATTTCCTTAACTTTGAAAAACAACTTTCAAAATAAACGGAATTCAACATTTCCAAATTCTTATTTAAATTCATTTTTATTTGTAATTCATTTTATAAATATATTCATATAGTTTCATTTCTTATATATAATATTATTTCACAATTGTAAATCATATTAATTATAATTCCATACTTTATAATTCATTTGCTTATATAATTTATTCTCTTATAATTGTTGCTTTTATTTAGATAATTCAAACAGCTTTTATAACTTATATATATTTACATTTCCAAACAACCAAACAATCAATTTATATTAACTTTAATAATTCTAAAAAATCATTACTTTTTATATGAAATATAATCGAGGTAAAATTATTTCATTTACCCTATTTAAAATGATACTATGTCGACTTGCCTCGCTTAAGTGTTTGGAAATCCCTATCGATAATATGGCGTCCCACATACCAGCCAGAATTCACAAACAACTCAACGGATAAGTAAACACAATATAAAACATTTTATATTCACTAACAAATACGCGCTCATATGTATAATACATTCAAACTCAATCTAGGGTGCTACTGTCCCTACCTATACTGAGTACACATCAAACCTTAGGAATAAACAAAATCTAAGCTCTGATACCAGCTGTGACGACGCACAAATCCGTACCCTTTGAATCGACAATAATCCACACATGTCCGACCCAAAAAGCACAGTCTGGCGAAAAGTCAAGAGAAAGAAAAGAAGAGAGAAGAAGAGAAGAGAAGAAGAGAAGAGAAGAAAGAGAGAAGATAGAAAAATACAGAATCTCACATCGCAGCGGAAAACATATAATATCATATCAATGATCTTTACAAAACAGAAACTGTATATATATATACATACATCAATCAGAGTTCACCAATCAACCAATAGTTATCATCTTGAACAGTTATAATAACTTGTCCTCGCAAATGCCGCTAATAACAACAATAAGCACAGAGGATAATCAATATTCAAAAAAGATACGCGTATATGAAATGAAGATCTCCAGCTCGCCTGCTGAAGCTCCAATAGCACCAATCCGAACCTGTAAATATACTCGGTCTGACCTAAGCATTGAAAGGGAATAACGCCCGGATCAGTCTGGTCAACTAGCGTGAGAAAGACACTCAATTTAATTTATTAAATTACCAAAACTTTTCCTTTATCAAAACAGAAGTATCTCGTAACACAAGTCCACACATAAACACGGACATGTTTTTACCTTACGATGACTAAAACATTTCATATCAAACTCATATGATATTATACTAGTGTCTAGTATACAAATAGTATTCAAAATAGCCGAAATTGTTACCATTATTAAATTCCAGCATACTAGGCTCTACAAATAAAATGGCAGGTACGTAGTGGAGTTTGGATTTCCATACAAATGACCTAGTGAAGGGACTACCTTCCGGCAGTACATCTCTAGAAGAATGTAACGAGGACCATCACAAAGGATCCTCTACTAATACAAGACCGGCCCACCTGTATAACTAAATGGTACCAAATATATCATCCTCCGGTTGTTATCGACCTTTACCGAGGGCCCTCTAGCATACGAACCACAATAATCAGATACACGACATTAGACCGTGCAAAGATATATCTAGAAGAGGATGATCATATCCTACTTGGGAATGACCCACTTAGCCTTGCCGCATCTAACCTTGTTTTGGTCATTTTCGGTTGATGAGGCTTGTCGAGGTAACGATTACCTTTCACAATCACATATCGCATCACTTTGAATGCCACACGGCCAATTCTGTTGACTACAAATTGCCTTGCACAAAAATACAACCATTAAGCTCATACGTCTCAAGGAGGGTGTTACGCTAAAAGAAGTTGCCTTCTCCGCCACCATTGATGCACGTTTGTAAAAACCAATGTACGTAATATATAGAAATGCAATATCAGACAAACATCCATATAAGTTGTCCAGGAAAAGGATAAACCGAAGGTACTTTCCTACCACATCCTGTCGGGAAATCCCTAGGATTAGTAGCGAATAGTCATCGCATTGGATATTTCATAATGTAGAGACCACTTCTACTGGATATATATTGGGATTTTAACCCTAAACGATCAACAAGCAGTCCCCCACTATGAAACTTCGGAATATCAATATCATTAAAAGCAACCTGCACAATCGTCGCATATACATTGGTCCGAAGTGGTAACATCACTAAGCAAATCTGATCTCGGTCTTTTCGCACCAACAACGCAAAAGCGTTTCTCAACCTCACACAGAAATTAAGTCTCATAGACTTATCACGTCTCCAACTTTCAACTTGTTATCCTTCGGGCCAAGAAGGAAGCTCAATAGATTGGAGTAATACTCCGCACTATACGAAACAACATCCTCAACACAAATGATAATCAAGCCTACACAGAAGGCTACGTACTAAGTGTACGACTAAATAGTTTCCACATCAAGTCGAGGAACTAAAATTTGACAAAGTTTGATAGTCGGTTATTTAGCTATCAATGCAAATAAACAAATATTCAGACCATAACAATCATTGGATCCTTTTAATTGATCCTTTATTAATTAAATTATTTTCCAAATAATAAATTCAAATTATCTTTAAAAAGATATATTTCCAAAACCATTTCAATATTTCAATATTGGAAAACATTTCCATACACTTATTGAATATAAGTAATTCACAAATCAATTTATTTTCAACACTTGGAAAATATTACATATACTCAAGTCACGATTAAGTATATATTTCACTCTTTAAGGAAAAGATTCTCTTTAAACACATTTATTGGGTCAAAACGAATGCTGCATAAAATATCGTTACGACAACCCAATATCACTAATATAGGGATTCGAAAATAAGATAGATATGTAAATCCCAATACTATATAAAAACATTTCCTTTCGAAAATCATTTACTATAACAATAATGTTATAGTCCATCATTTCCTTACTTCTCGAAAATGTCTATTTCAACGATGAATGTTGAAATCTATGTATTTGATTCCTAACACATTTTAAAACATCTTTTAATCATTTTATTCCATTTAAATATCACTTCCCAAAACATTTATTTTATTCAATATATTATTCACTGTCCAAAATCGTGAATATACTTCGTTAACCAAATTCAACATTTGTACACATTTTATTTAAAGGATAATACACTGCCAAAATCGTGGATATAACTCTTTTTACCAAATTCATTAATTCTATATATTTATTAAAGGATTATCCACTGTCCAAAATCATGGATATATCTCCTTTAATAAGCTATAATAATTAACTTATCAAAATAAGTCGATTTTGTATTTATAAAACAATGTTTATAAATTCCATTTATATTTTATAAAAACTTCTATTTTCTAAAATCCTTTTTATTAACAAATTCCATTTTTATCATTTATATGCCAAAATCCAATTTATAAGTAAATTACTTATAAATCTCTTTATTTACAAAATCATTCTTTTATAACTTCACGACTTCATAAATCTATAAATCCTATATACTTATAAGATTCATTTATACTACATTTTAACACTTATAAAGACTCATTTATAATTTCATTATTCCGATTTATAAAAATTCAATTTTTATAAATCTTATATATAAAACCATTTATAATAAATCAAAAATCTTAATATAAACTATTTTATAAAATCATGAACTCCATATTTCAAAAATCACATTTCAACTATATTTCTCAAAAATCATAATTTTTATAATAATAAAAATTATAACTATTTATTTAATATAAATTCATTTACTTACAATTCAAAATTAAAAAAATGTATATTTTCAAAATCACTTTAAAATCCTTTTAAATTTGGAAATCATCACTTTAACATTTTAAAATTCCAAAAATAGGCCCAATGCTGCAACAACACTAAATACATCAACCACAACATCCAAAACATCATATATCAATATGATAACAAAGTATATCACAATAACTGTAAATAAATCAATAAGAGTGAGGAATCCAGTTGGATCCCTCCAACCTGTCACCTGCAACAAATATACATATTAGAAATATGTGTACAATGTCCGCTTCAAGGCAGACACGCGTACAAAGGGTCATGCGCTCATACACGGGAACGTATAGGGTCATCTGCTCCACTAAGCAGGTATATATCCAAATACCAATCAATATATCATATATCATCCAAACAATCATCAATCATCATATAATAAATTATTTTTCATTTATATGAAAGTATTAGTGAGTCAGAAAGAGTGAGTTGTACTCACATTGCTTATGGCCGTCGCGTTAGCGATTTATTCCGATTAAAATTAAACGAGTGTTTAATTTCAACCAAAATTTTAACTAGCTCAAATAAATCCTAATCTAGCTCTATAATGTAGTACTCGTCAATACGGACCCAACAAAATCTGTTTCGTGCCAAATGGACCTCGTATGACAAAGATACAATGTTTCAAAGTTTGTACGATTTTATAATATAATAATTAATCAATTTCTTTTTTTTATTTTTAAAACCTTTATCAACCAGGCCGTAGATTTTGAAAGATGAAATTGTGGCCGTGCATTATCGTCTTCCCCCTCACCGGTTTTTTTCACGCGTATGACAAACCCAATGAGCCCCATCTTCTCACGAATTTTCGCGACTTCTCCTTTGATCTTGACGACGATCGAAGAACCCCACGTCGAAGCCACCATCGCCTACCCCAGCGCCCAATGACCGGCCGAGCTCGGCACCCCCCTTATCATGAAAAATGATCACGAACGTGATGCCTTTATGGTGAGATTCTCGTCAATCCGCTTCATCGTTTTCGATCATGACCGTTGAATTGAAAGTTCTCGTCGTGCTCAACGTTTTTGCAGTTGGAAGTTTTTTGAAACAAGGCGTGGATTGGAAGAAATCGAGGAGGGAAGATGACGATTTTCTGGCCATCGAAATTCTTTGTGGCGGCTTGCCCTTGTTGCTATTAGGGTTTTGTAAAATAGAAAATTTAAGGTTCACTACTACAAAACATGCCATTTGCATCGGTTGTTTACCCCCCTTTTGCATCAGTTCAACAATCGATGCATATGCAACCGATGCAACAGGCTTAACACTTTTGCATCAGTTTTGAAACTGATGCAAAAAGGTCCTTTTTGCATCGGTTGTTACTAACAACTGATGCAAAATATCATTGTTGGTTGCTTGACACCACCCCCATGTTGCATCGGTTGTAATGAAAACCGATGCAACAAAGAAACTTGTTGCATAGGTTGTTGTTGAAAACCGATGCAAACTAATCCCTCTATTGCATCGGTTTTTTACAACAACCGATGCAAACTAATCCCTCTATTGCATTAGCTATTTATACCTGATGCAAAAAAGCCATTATCAGAAACCATTATTACAGTACTCAAATAGACTATATATATATATATATATATATATATATTATTGATTATAACAAACAATTATTGCATGCAATATTACAGTCATTCAAAATTAAATTTGAAGGCAAATACAAACTGAATAACATAATACCAAAATAAACATCGCAAGTTCATACAATCATTTTCAACAAATTCATATCACTGCATATACCCAATACATTTCATTGTCTCTGCCAATACCATCCTCTATCAGAACATCTTCATCCACCAATCATCAGCTGATTACAAGGCACGCCATCACCATCAATATCCATTCTACATAATCAGTTCCACAACCCACTGTCAACACTTCATCACTTCAATTCAAAACCCACTGTCAACACTTCAATTCTGCCTGCCTTCTGCACTTTCAACACCTACAACACATTTCACCAGAGAACAACAATCCAACATTCCCACTACTACCCTAAAGTTCAACACCACATTGCAGATCTCACTGCACATCCCCGATCACCATAAACCCCCACACAACACCCTTGTCCGATCAACTCCTACTGCTCCAAATTGCATACAACCACTATCTCAAACAAACCACAACATCATCACCCTTCCTGTCACACTAGTTCCCTACCTTCCATTGTTTCATTCCTTCAATATCACAAAACAACTCACCACATAACCATCTACTGCTCCTCTACTTGACCATATCATTACTGCTTCAACCAACAGTCCACTACCGAACTCGCCTGAAGCTATACCCTCGAACTCGGGACATCCCAATCGAGCAATTCATCCTGCTTCATTCAAATCGCAAACCCACAAGAGCTCTGTCACCATACCACCACACTCACATGTCTTCCTCTATAGCCACATCACTAGCAACTAACTGCTTCAGAACCTCATCAGCTCCGTCACTATATTTATTTTATTAACAATCAGAATCCACTTTAAGTAAATTGTTTATGTTTGAAGTATTTAGTGAGTATGTGGGACATCTATATAGTAACTTGATAACTCTGATGGTAATAGAAGAATTGGGTCTTGCTTTGAACCACTTTAAGTAATATATCAAGTATATGACACATACATAATTTATTATGTAAATCAAAAAGTAGGTTAACAAACAAACTAGAATTAGTTGACAACCAAAACAATAATGTCTACAGATAATATTGTTCTATTGTCAATGAATTGAATGAACCATAACAAACTATATAACATAAGCTGTAGCATACATATCTGAGGTGAATTTTATTCACAACTCTGAATTTTAGGACTAGATTGTAAGGGGGGAAAATGGCAAATGGAAAATAAAGGATTTATATAACTCAACAAGCCAATCAGTTAGAACACCCTCATGCTCTGAGCAATATCGTTTTGCACTGTTTCAATGAAGTTAGTAGTAGGTGTGCTGAATCGCTGAAAATTTGAGATATTTTAGCTAAACATATCCAGATCATAAAAAAATCAATATGCCTGCACGCACATCTCTAATTTAGGGTCTTTGTAGAAAAATTTACATGATCAAATAGTATGTTGAATGTTGCAGAAGATATAATCTACACATCACCAAGCCATACTTTGTGCTGGTGAACTTAATAATCATGTAGCTAAAAATATTCAAAGCATGTGCCGAAATTCAAATTTTCTCTTTGTAAAAATATAAACAAATAAAAACAGTAGGAAAGATAAAAATCGTTCAAGTACCAGACCTCGGCAGAATTGAAACTATTGATTTCACAGGAACAAGTACCGCATGTCATGGGTTTTAATTTTCAAAATCAATATGCACAATGTCCATATCATATAAATTTCCATGACCCTCTTTAACTGCATAGTACGAAAATATTATTAAGAAAGAGTTAAAAAATGACAACACTGTTATAGAAAGTCAGGAACAAACTTTAAAAAAAATTTGACTACAATCACCAACAATTAACAATACTGTCATACTACTGAAGCTAGCCAACACAAAAAGGTTATAATACTAATGATTACACATCTATAATTCTTGCTGTGTAAATTGATTTTGTGATCATAATTATGTAACCAAGAATACTATTGAGAATTGTTTGACACATATACACATGTTGCTCCTCTAATATCAAGTAGATATGATTAGGACATACCTCTACTTGAAGGTCATAAACCAATCTGAATACAAGCCCAGCAGGAACTCCAATTAAGTAATAACTTCCAAGAGTAATATAAGTAAATAGGCCCTGTCATCTAGAACCAATACCACACCTACATTGATTCCATAGATCCATCTAAGTCAATGAAAAAACAGATTAGTGAATGGTAGATGTATGAACATACCATGTTCCTACAATGAATGAGCAAGTAGCCATCTCTATTCATTTGTCTATATTCATTCGATAAATTTGAACATAAATCTGGATAAAGTTCTCATGTATTATCGCTATTTTAAATTCATACATATGATAGAAGAAACATGATTACATGATTCTTTTACATTTGAACTGAAAAAAGTAGTACAATTTATATAGAGAGGGCATTCACTGCAAGTTTTCAGCATTTCTCAAATTTCCAGTCAATAGTATCAATGTTTGATAATACCAAAATTATTGCCATGACAGCCACTTGGTAGACTATGTTTCGGTACTAGGTAGACTATGTTTAAGAGATTAATGAGGAGAAAAAAAAACATAGTACAGTGTTTGTTGAGTGATAAAAATTTAAAATGTATTCTTCCATTTCGTCTCACTCACTAAACCAATAAAGACAAGTGTTTTGTTGTCATTGTGAATTTGATAAACCTAGAAAGTAATGCTTAGATTGCAAATGATCAAAGAAAAAACTGAAACATCCCACTACATTGCATTAATAGCACTCTTTCTGTCACTGTAAAAATAAACATATCTTAATGTTTTTACCAAAACAACCACTTCCCAAACACTTCAAACAGCTCATCCATCCACACATTAGACCCCAGACTACTACCGACCATGACTACATCTCATACATACCTCTTTCACAACCAAAAAAATTCTTGCCATCAACCTGTACTTCTACAAATCATCTCCATCGCCACCCACATCTGACCATACAACCCTCCATTTCTGCCACAATATCACCAAAATTTGCCATCACATACAAAACCCACTGCCGCAAATCACCTTCACCCATGCATATTTCCCCTTCTTTTTTGCTATTTTTTGAGGACTTTAAAAAAGGTTGTTAAAGCAAATTAACTAGAAAGTGTGATCTGATTTTTCATCAAAAGGATGAATCAGGCCATATATGAAAGAAAAAGAGAGAAAGAAACATGTTTAGAATCCTCAAAAGCAACTTAATTTCTAAAATTTCTGAAAATCAATTAATTAATATCAAACATATCAAGATGATATGATCAAGTTTTAAAGTTGAATAAAAATAAAAACTCCTAAACCTACAACATGAAAGTAGAACGTACCATTATCCTTTGAATTATTCAGGAATCCTATGCCATTCAAAATATAGATATAACGAATAAGTGCCGAATAAAAATATTTGATTTGGTGGGTAATATGAAATTTTGGTGTACGGTAAAGTGCAGTTGAGGGCTGGGTTATGCTGTCCTAAAAATCTATTGATGCGGGGTTGCCAATGTCTTTTTCCTGTTTAGCAAGTTTAAAAAGAAGGAAAACCATCAACACAACATAAACCATGGAGAGTTAGAAAGATGTTATTCAGGATCATTTGATATACAAATACATGCGTATAGGAACACAGGTTGATGTAATTTTGATGAAGATCCAAACGATACACTGGCACACTGTGTGATCAGTTCAACTTATTACCAAGGAGATTTTATAATCAGAGAATTAACCTATAACCTACTTAGATTAGTTGACTAATTAGTTTCACAGCAGTTGTCCTTCAAATTCAAAAATTCAATTTTGATACAGATTTCAGCACTTAGTTACTGTACAATTTACGATCACCTGGTTAAAATTGCAAACTGCATAATAAAAGGCCAATTATTTCATAGAGATCAGTGCAAATTCCTATGTTCAAGACATTGATATGGGTGTAATGCTAATATATATATATATATATTTCGTACTACTTACTGTACAGCACGGAACATGACGTCACAAATTTAAATACAAGCGATATGTATAGGTTATAAAACCTGAAAAATAATAAATAAGCATTTACTTCATTTTTTAGGAAAGCGTCGCAGGATAAGTTAGTTTAGTTCCCATATACCGCCAACCTGCTTGCGTAACGTATCGGCGCAAGCGACACGGTAAACAATCAACGGTCCCAAGTCACGATACGTATACGTGTACGATTAGGATTAGCCTGCAATGGCTGCACCTTGCTTTGGAAGCAGCCCCATGTGCAGTGAGTTGGAGCACCAGTTGGCGCAATAAAATTTGTTTCATGAAATGGAGGACCTGTTGACATATTCGCCTAAAGTTTATTTAGAGTTCCGTCTTTGTCTACGGATATACTTGTTATACAGTTGATTTCTGTGATGTTTAGTTATTAATAAGCGACAATAAGTTAGCTGAATCTATAGGACTAGACAATAATCTCAGAGGAGATGGTGAAATAAAAGGCGGATTGTTTATAATTGGAAGTGGAAAAAAAGGCATAGCTTACAAATTCGTTGAAATGAACTTTGGAGATTGGGCTCCTATAGCTGAAGTCTTGGACATTTGCAGTCGAATGCAGGTTCAAAAAAATACATCAAAACAACAAAATCACCTCCATTGCCATCCTTCAGCAACACAACTCCTCTTCACATTCATCACTCCAAAACCAAACTTGCATAACACTTCTTTAAACAACTTCATCAAAACTCCCCTACCATCTCCACCTGAATTGCCTTCCACTTAATTCAAAACTATACCTGACATCCTCTACTCCTTTCGTCAACCCAGACCACCGGCATACATAACAAACACTCCATAATTATCATAAACTATGCATCCTACACTGCCTGCTCTTTGTTGCTACACCTCACCATTCATACACCCTGTCTATGCATCAACCCCTACATAACCTCAAAACCTACCTCTACATCAGCCTCTGTCTGTAATCATTCAACTCCACTTCTACCCCTGCTTCAACATCGTCTACACATACTCCTCAATCACTTCTCTCGTCTACCATACAAACATCACACACCATAGTCAACAACCTTATCACATCAAATAGCATTCACTTCACTTACTGCTACAACCTCCTTACTGCTGCCTTCTACCACTTCAACACAGCAACAAACATCACCACTCACCATTTCACCCCATGCATTCACAGTTCAAACAGCCCCCTGCATTCACATTAAAACTGCACCATTATCCTCTGCCCTCACAACATCTCAAACCACAACTTCTTCCCCTTTGTCTGTTACATCACAGTTCTACATTCCTTACTGCAACTACAACTCTCTTTGCTTACAACCAAAACTACCTTGCTTACAGCTCACTTCTCTGCCATAATCATCAACTGCCTCCACTACACATTACATAATAATATCTCAACCCATATCATCAACACTGCTTACAAACAGTCTCTATCAACCCACAACAGCAACTCCGGTTTCAACATCTACCCAAACCACTGCCATTACAAAACTGCCATCAACAACCACTATACCCACCATATAAACCACCAGAGAGCTTCCACTTTCAAACTTATTCACTGACCACTGATACTCATCAAACAATTCCACCATCTACCTCCCAAATCGCCGTGACCCAAAGCAGCTTCCAACACCTCAATCACTTTCCATCAATTAAACGAATCAATCGACTCGACACCTCACTCGCCTGTAATTCAAACCGCCAACCTTCCCTCACCACAATTCGCCTTCGAACCCGTAATGCGTGAACCCCCTTCGCCACAAAAATCACGCAACCAAAATTGAGAACAGACCACCACTGTCAACCTCCTCCCCACGACCACAACTAGAACAACAACCGAACAAGGAAATCCAATCACCCGAATCAAATTGCTTGAATCTGCGACGAGCAGTGCTTGGATTTTAGCTTGAAGACTAATAGCAGATGTTAATTAGCTGCAAAAAAACCCATTTTAGCACCTCGTTTAATTTGTTGAAGAAGAAAAAAAAGTAAAAAATAAATTTTCTGGCACCGATGATTCTGAGGTGGAGAAGAATTTTTTTTGACTGGGTTGTTGAGGAGGAAGGAACACATTTGTCCAAAGTAGTAACTTTGGAGCCAATTTTTCATTATTTCCCACCTAAATTTCATATTGCCATCAACATGTAGTTGCATCGGTTGACTTGAAAACCGATGCGACTAAAACTATTTGCATCGGTTGTTGGTGAGAACTGATGCAAATTTGATTTTTTTTTATTACCTATTGCTTTTCATGTACCAATTGCATCAGTTATTAAGATAGAACTGATGCAAATAGTTCTATTTGCATCATTTTTTACTTCAACCGATGCAAATGAGGTGAAGCAATATGCACTTTTTGTACTAGTGGTTCTTTTATAGAAAATTCGCGACACTATTCATCGTCAAATTTTCCGAACTTGAAATGGAACATGTTGCCAGGCGTTTATAAGGTTTTACCCCTATTCCGAACGCAATGGAATATATATCGGAGCCAATTCGATTGTATTTGAAAGATGGGTTTTCGAATCGAATTATTTAAATTTAAAATTCACTTAAACAGATTTCTACGTAGCTTGCCTAGGACAAACCGTAAATCCGATTGACACGAAATTTTAAATCTTACAATAATATAACATTACGGATCCGATGCAACTTGTTTCGTCGAAATCCGAGACTGTTTGAAAAATGGCTATTTGTACACGTCAATTAAAGATTAAAATATTCAATTTCTACAAATCAACTTTTAATTCGATTTTAAAAGTTCTCTAACAGCATTCTAATTCAAATAGAATTTAATTCAACTTTATAAATCATTTTTATTGACATTTAATTCAATTTATAATTATTTACACAATTTCAAATATTAAATTAACAATTTAATTATCCAATTAAATCACTATATTCGAAATATTATTTATTCAGCTTATAAAATTTACTTTTGAATATTTAAAATGAATTAAATATACGAATTTCAAATGACTGAAATTTTGGGTCGTTACAGTACCGACCAAACACATTTCCTCCACTCTTCTCCAAAATTTCACAATACCCCTATACAGCTCTAATAAGTTGGTGTCAAGTTTTTTTTTCCAATGTTCGTATTACCAATCCCGAGATTGATGAGATGACATCAAAGAAGCAGGATAACTCAAGTGCTATCAACAAGATTGCTAGAATCAACTCAAATTCGATAGAAAATAACTCTAAACACATCAATTGGGAGGTAGAAAAGCTAGCAAGTGGAAGAAGTTCAACTTTCTTAAAGGCTCTTAACTCGATACCGAGTTGACTTAGGTCGGGTTGAGACCGAGTTATCATTTTAACTCGTGGGGCTTTGCGATCTCTTTTACGACTTCAAGCTATATCTTAGACCTTAATGCAAGTAGGCTTCCGACTCAACATCTCTCTTCCCTTATAGACGCAACCCCTAGTGCAACTAAAACATGATCTGGTTGCTGCTATTATTATGAGGAAGCTCTGCCTCTTCTTCACCTTCTTCCTCCACATAATAGCCACCGAGGTAGCTAATTTAGGTATTTCTAGGACTTAGAATCTGTCCAACCCCTATAGTAGTGACTTATTCTCTCTCTAACCTTTCTTAATCTCAAATAACCATATCAAACCTATAAGAAACAAAGCTATAAATTGGGCATATGCCATAGATTTCCGAACCACTATAAAATCTTGTCTCTTTCAACTCTAATACTATTATTTTTCCTTTATTTTAACTATTATCTTCTAGATCTAGGTCTCACAGGTTCCCTACAACTCGTTCTTATGTGCTAATCCATTTTTGGCATCAAAAGCTATCGATTTAAATATATGTAACAAATCCATAATTATCCTTAGGACATACCCTATCCTTTGTCGACCACCAACTTGCACTTGGGGCACACAGTCTCATCCTTCAATCAATTTGATGAGAACTGATTGAGTGGTACCCTTTGTGAGTGGATCTGTTATTTTATTTAACTACCTACTCTATCAATCAACTCTCTACGATGTTGATAAACTAACTTTATCATATGGAACTATTCGAAGTATGTTTACCAACTTCTAGTGAGACCTTATTATTATATTGTTATCATATAACAATGACGTAGTACTCTTAATGCTAGAAATCAATTCTAGCTCGGTTATAAATCTGTGCATTTATATTTATATTAATTGCTTTTATTTTAGCGTTATTTAAGGCGATGTACTTAACATTTTCAATGGATTAGCCACAACCTTTTGTTTCATTTGGAACATTTCCAAAATAAAGCTTCTTAGCAAGTAATAGAACATGAATATGATGTTGATGTATTATACTCAATATTATTTATGAAGTTTGAGTCCGAATACTCGTCCATAAGAAGTTCATTGTTTTATAAAAAATTTCTAGTATTTCGTAAATACTTTAGAACACTCTAAACTACCATTTAGTGTTCTTAACTTAGATTTGATGTTTGCTTTGTGCATCAAATACATAAGCAAATTATGATGTTGTAGACTATATAATATTTATGATAATTCATATTGCCAATGCATAATAAATCCTTCTTATATGTCCCATATTAAATATTTTTAATAAGATGTCTTTGCATATCGTTTGGGAGAACTAGTCACCAATAGCCGAAGTTATGGGTAAGTTCCAAAAATAAATAAATTTCGATTTGTAATGGTCTTATGAAGTCTAATTTATTTAGAACACTCCTAAATTTTATTTAAATAAAATGTTTTATTTTATTCAAATTTTTAAAATTTATAATTTATTCAATTTATAAAAATTATTATATATTTATATATGTGTATCTCACACACACATGTGTGTGCATGTGTAACATATCAACCCATGCAAGGTATAACATGCCCATATATAGATTATGGGATTTACATCACAATGGATATGTTGGCTCGTCCAATATGCAAGTATATATTATCCAAATATAAGTATTCTAAATATATTTATGTATGTGTGTATATATATGTACTCTTATTTATATAAATCTTATATATATATATATAAAGTTTTGTTTAAATAATTTTATATCAGCATACAATTATATTTATATATATATATATATTCATATATTAATATATAATCGTATGAATAAAATATTAATATTACATAAATATTATTATAATCGATCTATTTAAATAAATTATTTATAAATATTGAATTATTTTTTTAAACCGTGAGTAATACATAGGTGCATATATATACTAACAGATTTATGTTAAATATGTATATACACACATATAGAGAAAAATATAAGTATAATATATATGTAAATTAAGAAAATACTTAAAATAATTTTCTTAAATATAAATATATAGGTCTTGTAAGCTACAACACAGAAAATACTTTTTTTTTAATTTAAAATACAATCATTTAAATATCCATTCGAAAATAAATAAATTTTAGTTAAAATTTTATTTCCAAACTTTATTTTAAAATTTAAAATTTCTAATAAAATCCTAAATGATATTTTATGATTTGAAAAAAATTTCCATAATTTTTTTGGTTTAAATAATTTTAAAATAATTAATTTTAAAATAAAAAATGTTTTTTTAAAGAGCTTCTTTGTTGTTGATATTATTTTATAAGATATATACTATAATTTTCATAATATATTTGAATTAATATAATTTATTCATGCAATAAATTAATTTAAATAATATTGATAACAATAAATATTGACAAAAATATTCACCAGTCGCCAAAAATAATAATAGCTTTAATTCTTTAGATATAAAATTATAAGACTATTAGTTATTGAATTTTGATTGTTGTAGTTAATTATAAGCTATATAAATGTAACTAAATAATATATTAATTTAATAAAATGTAAAAATTATATTTTTTATTCAAAGCTGTACTCGCCTAATGTGTATTTGATAAAATAGTTTTATTATATATATTTATATACACACACATACCAAACAACTCTGTGACAACATCACTTGCGTATCAGAATCGTTACTTAACTAATAATACATACAATATATACATACATCACAAAGAAATTTAATTGAGAATTAATAAACGTATTTTGATTAGAAATATACCTTAATCCCAATGCCTTGAAGTACGGCTTGAAAAGATGATTTGTAGCCCTTGAAACTGTTTCCATTTAATGGATAGCTGGTCTTCGAACCATTGACCACTAGCTATCTGATGGCGATTAAATTACATTAAATTGATTTGAACTTAATGAGATGGAGAGAAACCAATATTGATTTTGGCCAGCAAGCATAGAGGAGGAGGCACCAAAAAAAGATATAAATCTAATTTGGTTAGTTGCTTATAAAGTGGATACAAAGGAGAGAAGTGTGGATCTCATCACATACTAATTCTCCTTTAATCCGAGGCATCCAAAATCAAACCCTTTCTAACTGAATTTGAGTTGCATATAACTATGTTTGCTACCAAAAATATTAAGCCCTATGATGGTCCTTAAATCTATCTACGCCCAAATAATATTATACAATTAAATCAAATTTAATCACTTATCGATATCGTATATCGGTTGATATATTTATAACTATTGTAAATATATCCTATGATATTTACTCATTAAATCATAACCAAATTTTATAATTAATATTTCATAAATATTAATTATTTTATAACATTTATGAATTAATTAAATCGTTTGGTCAAAGAAGAATTCATTGTTTCGATTGTGTGACTTGTCAAATTTAACTTGGTTAGAGATTACTATCGACCTATTTGAATTAACATTCACATGTCACTTAGCAGGTGGTGTGACATATTAGCCAAAGTTTTGCTTAATTGATTTCAGTGAAATCCAATTTTACTTTATTAAGCATTACCCAGTTGTGACTTTTACCTAACAATAATTCTCTTCGTCAGACTATATCGCTTTAAACTTATAGAATTTGGTTAGTCAAAATTCCAATATTGTTCCTATTCAACTCTATAGTCGAAACACAAAGTCCATGGTTCAATAATAACAATTATGATTAGTCGAACTAATATGGACAGAGACTTTGACTTTGATTTGACCATAATACTAACCTCATATAACTAAGGAGACCAATCCTATCTTGAAATATGCTTCACTTTTAATATTTCCACTTGACCCAACTGTAGTCACTCGATGAATGTCATACCATGATTTGACTATAATCAAAGCAGATCTTTCATATTGAAGATCCACGTATTCTTAAGCTGAGAGAACGGGGTATATCAGTCATATCGATATTTTCTACGTGACCTTAGTTATATTAACCAACAAAAAACCATCGAGTAAGTCATTCCATGGTTATCCATTAACTATCAGGATGCAAACCCTAAGTGCCCTCCAACAGTCATAAGTAATACAGTTTCAACATTTAGAGAGTGTTGCATACTCTAGTCTTAACGTAGGCATCAATTTCTAGTATCAATGCATCTTGACTAAGAACATTAAAAATGGTATATTTGATTTCATTGTGAAAAATTACATATGATTACATATTGTAATACTATAATAAAACATACATTTATGGATTTCACATTTTACATACTTTTAATTAAATTGATTAATTAATATATAACATGTTATATCAAGTATATAATTCAAAGAAAACACCTTTTATTCCAAACAAGATTGGTTATCGAGTTAGATATACATAACAAATTGCATAATTGTCCCAAGGCCATACTCCTAAATCTGTCACCAACATCCATTATGCTTATTAAAAGATAAAATTTACAAATCCAATATCGAATATTAAGAAATCATATTACTGTTGGTCTTAACATAAGTACATCGTTAACAATCATTAGTATGTTGTTTAAATATAGCTTAGAAATATCTATATACCTTTTAATGGTTCTTTCATATAAACACATGCTTTCTCTGCATTTTGAATGAAATTCAAACTATTTGATATTTTTATCAAAATACCTGTTAAACTTTGAAGCTTGTCAAAAGATACATTTATATCCATTCTCGGATCATATTTGAAAAATCCACAAACACAACTTATGTATAAATAGTCTATTATAAATAGTCAAACGATACATTTATGGTTCTCACTCACTGACTTCGAGACACTTTAGTTGTTATATATAAATAGTCAATTATAAATCATTATTCTGAATTTTCCATTTTAATACATATGTACCAATACACAAAGTCATACTAGGAGAAACTTATGTGAGTAAAATATAAATTAACTTAAGCACATTTAACAGTGAATCTGTTACATTAGTTCCAACTAATGAAATTTACGATGTTATTATTATCGGTGTTTCTCATTATATTCCAACTGCATTACTCTTGCTTTTGAAGACATGTTCACGGTCGATGGATCGTATCTCTTCGGGTGCAACTATCAAACTCATACTTTTATAACATAGTTGGAAGCCTTTTGGATTTGTGCATCATACCATATGGCAGAGTCAATACTCTTAATGGTTCAATTGATAACCAAGGATAATTATTGTCGGCATTGGTAAGAAATTCATAGTTATTCTTTAATGTGCGAGAGTACTTTTTAAACACTATGACATGTGTTTTTTAGGTTTGATTTTTTTTTATTTCATCTCACATAACCAGTTTCATCTTTCAATCATATCCAAATCTATTTTACTACTAATAATTTCTAAATGATATTCTTTCACTACGAATTTGAAATTCTTGAAATAACAATTTTTCTCAATGCAACAGAATGAGTATTCATAAACACCTTTTGAAATACCTTATATATGAAATTGATTTGGTTTTAGTTTACAATATTTGTTCAAAACATAAATTGGTCATCCAATGACTGTTATTCTCAAACCCCTTTTGGGGCAATTCATACAAGACCCCTCATGAACAATTATCACGTGTAGTTTTTGACTCATACAAACCGCCGACTCTTTAGCCTGGGATATGTTAGGTTTTCTTATAAAACATTATCTTGTATGACTTTAAAAATAATTTTTTAGAAGAAAGTAATTTTAACCTTATGTACTACTCTTAAGTACACGACCTTATAAAAAGAAGTTAACTCAATTTCACTCACCACTAATCATACTTTGTTCAACAAAGTTCGAATACTCATTACCGATACATCATTATTTGTCATGAAGGGGTGACTTTTGAGATTGAATCTTCATGCATTTTTAGGTACATTCGGAACACTTGCCAATATACTCACATATTTGATCGATTGAAATCATTTTTATTTTCTATCGGATGTTATTACATTTACTACTGGTTTATATTCTATGGGCTTATCATAGACATGCTACTTGTGTCTCAAATACATTTCATGTCCGTGATAACTCACGGTGAATTCAATGAAGTACATGGAAATGTTTTGGTATCATTAAACTTACGCCTATATACATCTATATGTGCCAATCCGAAGAGTTTATCATCTTATATCGCTTCCACTCAATATGTGCATTGCCCTTTATTGTTTGAGATATAATTCATCAGTGTCATACGATTAAAATTATATAATAAAAACAATTTATAATAAATAAGTGCAGTTTTCTTACCTGGTCTATTCAATATAAAAACAATACTATGCATAACATCCTAACTTGAGGAAAGCTCACAACTAAAGAGTAGTAAGTAGTCTCTTAATATATAAATGATATAGGACAACATTTATATTAAAGATTCATAATATTTAATATATTAAATTAAGTGATATCGACATATAGAATAATTTATTTCTTATGAAATACCATTTTGATTCAAGTGTTTGACACATTTGAAATCATGATATATACTGCACGTGTGTGTTTATTCCTTAAATCTAATTGGGTTTCTCAACATTCCACCTTTAATTATACATATATATTATATAATTTGAATTCTTTTATAACATTTTACAATTCAATTAACTTATGAAACAATCATATACATAATCATACATTACTTTTATAATTTAACATAATTAATTAATTAATATTTTAATTAATTTTGTAGTATCCAATTAAACATTTTATATTGAATACTTGGACCGTAACATTTATAGCTAAAGACATATATATTACATATATACACATTTTATTGTTTATTAATTAACACTTAATTAATTAATTTGATTAAAATAATTTTAATCAATTATAATTAATTTCGAAAATTATGTATAAAGATTACCATAAACACTTTAAGATAATGTTATATATATCAACAAATATGTTATTTTAACTTAATTAAATAACTTAATTAATTAATTATATGATTAATTATTAATAATTTTTGAAATGATTATTTTACTTTCAAAAAAAATTGAAAATTATAAAAAAAATTGAAAATTGTTTTCTAACATTTATAAAATCATTACTTATTTCAAATTTAACATTTTATATTAAAAATATTATTTAATTTATTTTAGATTTTACCTCTAAATTTAAATTTTTATTTTACATTTGAAATAGACTTTGGAAATTAGCCCAAGTCCCAAATCAATTTAAGCCTTTATATTAGGCATAACATTTGGGGTTACCTCATCCTTTCGAGCCAGGTCAGCATCCAAATAGGGCAAAGTACTTGATTGTCCAAATCTAACCTTAGACATTATTTTTCTAAATGCCCTACTATATGTGTAGGCATTAATAACTTAGCTATAATACCGCTAATTTAGACTACATAGGTGGCTATGATAACATTATTGGAACTGGGCTAACACATAGTAGGATAAGTTTGTAAACTTAAATTCTTTTATCCCACTTTGGTTCTTAATGAGCCTACGAAGTCTAAAATAATTTAGTCCTTATCTAATTTTTTTTAAATGAATAAATATTGTATTTAATTTATAAACAAATTTTTATTTATTATTATATATATTGTATATTATAATATATGTATCATATACATATATGTGTGTACGTACTTTTGCAACACAAATCGTGTATGTGGTTTAACATGTCCATCTAAAATTGTAAGGATTTACACCGGAGTGGACATATTAGCCCCTCCATACACATATGTGTTGTCAAATATATACACACACACATGCACGTACACACACGTATATGTATATGTATATGTATATGTATATGTATATGTATATGTATATGTATATGTATATGTATATGTATATGTATATGTATATGTTTATGAATATGTATATGTATATGTATAGAGTTTTATGTAATATAAATAATATTTGTAAAATGTTAATATTTATATAATTATGTGTGTGTGTATAATTAACACTATGATATAATGTAATAGCAAATATTAATGTAGATAATTTTGAATATGAATACGAATTTAAATTTTAGATCTAGATCTGCATAAATATCTAATGTAGATAATTTTGACTGTAAATACAAATTTTAAGTATAAGCTTCAAACATATAATCTAGATCTGCATAAATATCTAGTATTTACAAATTCAAACTAATATATAAATTTAAATAAAACTATATATATTTATAAAATATGTTTCAAAATAAATTTATTTTTAAGTAAAACTAATTAAATCAGCATTTCTTTAATATGTATAGATATATATATATTTATTTAATAACTATATATGTATATATAAATATGTTTTGAAGTAGATAATGGTTATTTATATATATATATATTTATGTATGTATATATATATATATATAAATAAATAAAATACACACACATGCATACTTTTGGTCATAAAAATATTAAATTTCTTTATATATAATTAGAAGCTTACGTTTTTAATTATATTTTTTTAATAAAAAATTTCCATAAGGAAAATCTTAGGATTTTGTTTCTGAAAATAATATAAAAAACTTATGCATAATTTTGTTAAAACATTTGTAAATATAATTTTACAATATATATAAATATATTTACTTTATATAATTAGATATGATATTAAATAATATATATACACATACATATATTTAAATTTAATATATATATATATATATCTTTGAACAATTTATATATATATTAAAAAATAAACATATACATATTATATACTTTTGTTTGTATTTTTAAATCTAATTTTTGTTTAAAAATCATTTTAAAGTATTATTTTATTTTCAAAATATTTTTGTCATGGCCATGAGCAATATGCTTATATGTATACATATAATTTTTTTAATAATACACACACACATATATATATTATCATCATACGTGTATAGCATAAACATATGTGGATTTGTGACATTACTATCCTTTTTAAGCATTTATGTCTCTCTCTCACACACACATATATATGTTTGTGTGTGTATGAGTATGTGTATACTATATATATATATATATATGAAAATGTAAATGAAGATTTATCTTGTCTAAGGTCTAGAACGAACTCCTTAAAACGATGTCTAAAGTCCGGAAAGATTAACCAGTCTAAATGCAGCTACCTTAGATCTTTCATTTGTATTTAATTTTAGATTTAATGGCTTGAAAATTTTCGAGGAGAGAGGAAATTAGGGGCCCGCCTTGAAATGTCCAAAAGTGGAGACATAAGATGAGTATATAGCATAGGTCCAAAGGGTAAAAAGATTATCCGAATCCTCCTTTCTCTCTTATCAATTCAGCTTACTTTGAATCATTATTCAAGCCTTCCCTAGCCTCCTATAGTCGGCAATGTATGTTCCCTTTCCGAGCCTCCTAATCATTCATGCCCGATCAAATAAAAGTGCAATTAAATATAATTCAAATACGCATCGATATCATATATCGATACTGCTATACGCATTTTTGTGCACAAAATATTCTTAAAGAAAATATAATGGAGTCCAAAAAGCCCATGAAAGCCCGTGAATATCTACTCACATATCCCCTTGACATGCTTCAAATTGGAAGATCCAAATATAATTCCTCTTGCATAGGTTTATATATAACAACCTTGAATCATCCCCATAATCATTTTATCTTATAAAAGATGAATATTCCATCATTACTGCCTCTTCAACAACCACATATAATCGTTAAGTCCTCAATTATTTTCTCTAATAACGCGCCCTTATATGCTATTTATTCTTAATTTATTTTCCTTCTATTAGCTATAATAAACATCCATTATTTTGTTATTACCAACTCATAATTATCCTAATGATATTCATTTAACTATCATATTTTAACCAATAATTCCTCTACACATATGCCATGATAATTTACATTTTTTACATAAATTAATTTTCTTCATAATAGAAAAAAAAATTCCCTACAATAATGGCATCCTTCTTTTATTTATGTTCATTCAATATTCATAATTTCCATATAAACATGCAATAAATATTCATTTCATCTAGAAAGAAATATCCATATGAATGTTGTCTCTCAATTAAATTCCATTTAAAAAATCCTAAATTAGTCAGAAAATTTTATTTAATTCAACCATCAAAGCATCAATTGCAAGATGAATAGCTTATAATCAATGACAGATCCAACACAGCTCACCATAATCATCCACCTTAACATATTAGCATGGCAACCTAAATAGATTTCATCTTTAAATAAATCATGTCTTTCAAATGAGAAAGGAGAACAAAACTTCACTTTGAAAGCATAGAAAATATGTCTCTTTGTATTCAACTTCGTATATTTTCATGAAACCAATAAAGTCACAACCTCCTTAATTGGATGTAGATTCAGTAAGAGCCGAACATGTCTCTTTACTACTTTTACATGTTGTATTTTGTACTTATTATACTATGCACACATAACAAATCTTGTATTGAACTACTCAACTTGAGATCTTCAAAAAGGCTGATTTTATTAAGACCCTAGATTTTTACTTTTCCACCGTAACTTCTACAAAATCTATATTTTCCTTTTCCCACCAATTATATTCCCCAAATATCCTTTTTCTTCTTTAATGTATTAATACATCTCCTACTACGACAATAACTTCTTCTAGTTACGAGTTGTGTTTTGTTATTGAATAAATTTGCAATTTCTAAATTTGATAAATGTATGTCTTTACAATTGGCATTTTTTAAACATTCAGAGAAAGCTTCTCCTACACTTTCTTCCATTGCTTCTTTTATTGGTATTTATTAAACATTCAGTTTTAGTTCATCTCTTGTTCATTTCTTCAAGTATAATTTCCTGTTTTTCATTTCTGCAAATACACATTTTTTGTTATATCAATTTCAGCCCTGTTGTTACTTGCTTTTATTTCTTGTTCTTGTTGCTCTTATAATTTCAGTTCTTCTTCATAATTGTTCTTGTTCATATTTCTGCAAATTTGTTTTTCTAGTTATAAATCCTATTTCATTTCAGTTCTTCTTCTTGTCAATTCTTGCATTTCTATCCAAGTTCTTCAAATTCCAGCAAATCACTATTCAATTGCTTCATATTTTTCTAATTACAATTCATTTCTACCCTTCTTGTTTCATTTCTTTTGCCTGCGCATACAACTGCCTTCGTATCAACATCCCACTTCACTAAAACAGCTCCTCATCATCACCAGAATTGAATACTCTGATCAACCCACCTCTTCCAAATCCTTTCTACAAGGGGTATAATTTTTAAGTAGTTATGTATTTACTTGTTTGTTGTTTAACTAGTTATATAAAATGGGTAGACATATGACTGATTCTATTTGCCCTTTATCAATTTCTTTACTCCCCCAATGTTTTTGTTGGAATATATGTTTAGAAAAAAAAAGGTTGGAGACTAGAGAGAAGAAACTTGCTCTCACTAATCCACACAACTCACACACAAGAGAAGAAACTTGTTCTCACTAATAATGATTTAATATTATTTTCTTTGCTTGATTGCATACATACAAATGAGGAGAGCTCCTCTATTTATAAGCCCTGCTAGATTATTCTAGAATTACTTGATTACAAAGAAAACGTAATTCTAGAAACGCCTTTACTTAATTACAAATAAAACGTAATTCTAGAAACGTCTTTACTTGATTACAAATAAAACGTAATTCTGGAAACGTCTTTACTTGATTAAAAAAACGTAATTCAATAAATCAAGTTTATATTCTAACACCCCCCTTTAAACTTGATTTGCCTCTCTTTGAGTTAAACTTTTACGCATACCATGTTTCTTCTTTAACTCCTTGAAAATCTCCAACTTCAAAGGCTTTGTTAAAATATCAGCAATTTGATCTTGCGTCTTGCAATGATTGACAACTACTTCTCCTTTCCCAACCAAGTCTCGAATGAAATGATACTTGATTCTTATATGCTTGCTCCTTCCATGAAAAACTGGATTTTCGGTGGGAGCTATAGCAGAATTGCTATCACAATATATAAGTGGACTTTCTTTTGGAGTATGCTTAAGTTCTTCTAGCACCCATTTAATCCATAAAGCTTGACAACTAGCTAAAGATAGTGAAATATATTCTGCCTCGGCGGTTGAGAGAGCCACAACTTGTTGTTTCTTTGACATCCACGTGATTGCACTTGATCCAAAGTAGAAAACATTTCCCGAAGTACTTTTACTATCATCAACACTTCCAGCCCAATCACTATCACAATATCCAAGCACCTTAGGATCATTTATCTTCTGATAATAAATTCCATCCCCAAGAGTTCCACGCACATATCTCAAAATTCTTTTTCCGGCATCCCAATGTGTCTTCTTCGGTTGCTCCATGAACCTACTAATCAAGCTCACACCATATGTAATGTCCGGCCGAGTGGCTGTCAAATACATCAAACTCCCAACAAGACTTCTAAATAATGTTGGATCAACATATTTAGAGTTGTCATCCTTACTTAGTTTCAAGCCAATTTCAACTGGAGTGCTAATTGGCTTTGCCTCTTCCATTCTAAACTTCTTCATCAAATCTTTTGCATACTTTTCTTGAGAAATAAATATACCATCATTATCTTGCTTTACTTCAACACCAAGAAAGTAATGAAATAGACCCAAGTCGGTCATCTCAAATTCTTGCATCATACTTCTCTTAAATTCTTTAATATTATCAAGACTATTTCCCGTAAAAATCAAATCATCAACATATAAACCAATGATGAGAATGTTACCTTTGTTCTCCTTGATGTAAAGAGTATGCTCAAATGGACACCTCTTGAATACCATCTTCACAAAATAGTCATCTATGCGACTATACCATGCACGAGGGGCTTGCTTCAGGCCATACAATGCCTTCTTCAACCGATAGACTTTATGCTCTTCATCCTTTATCACATAGCCGGGAGGTTGATCAATGTACACCTCTTCTTGTAGTACTCCATTCAAGAAAGCAGATTTAACATCCATTTGATAAACTTGCCACTTATTTTGAGAGGCCAATGAAATTATCAAACGAATTGTTTCAAGACGTGCCACGGGAGCAAAAACTTCTTTGTAATCAACACCATACTTTTGCTTGTAGCCTTTCACAACTAATCGTGCCTTATGTTTTTCAACTTTACCTTGTGCATTCAACTTTGTCTTGTAAACCCATTTGACTCCAATGGGTTTCTTCCCTTCCGGTACTTCAACCAACTCCCATGTTTGGTTCCTTTCAATTGCATCGATTTCTTGATCCATGGATTGTCTCCATTTGTCTTCCTTGGTGTCTTCTTCAAAATCAACTGGATTCGCAGTTGCATATAAAGCAAAATCAACAAATTCATCTTCTAAAATTCTTCTTGTTTCTCCATAGATCTCCGCAAGAGGTCTTGTCCTTCTAGGTGTTGATTCTGAACTTGAAGATAATGAGCTTGGAGGAGAATTAGATGGTGGAGTAGGTGGAGTCGATACTTCTTCTTCAATTGGCTCAAATGCATCATTATCAAGCAAGATACTTGTACTCTTTTCCTCATTTTTCCATTCCCATCCTTCTTCCTTATTGAAAATTACATTAATTTTCAATGGGAACATTTTTGTTGGTGTCATCTTCACTTTTGCAATAAGAACACCAGTTTTGTCTTTGATCTCACATAAATCATTTTTGAAATTCACATTATGTCCCTTTTTTAAAAGTTGCCCAACACTCAAAAGATTGTATTTAAGATCAGGAACATAATAAACATTAGAAATATAATTTGTACCTTGCTTTGTCCGTATCGGAATATCGCCACCGCCTTTGACAATGAGCCTTTTGTTATCACCTGTCTTGACTTCTCTTTGGACACTTTCACCAAAATTCACAAAGCAACTTTTTATTTCCAGTCATATGGTTACTACAACCACTATCAATATACCATATATCATCAAAAGAAGCTTCTTGAACATTCAAAGCAAGGAGCATACTTTCATCTTGTGTCTCCAAATTCTCATGTAGAAAATTAGAATTATCTTTTTCATCATTAATTCTTTTAAAACAATCCTTTTGCATATGCTCATATTTATGACAATAATGACATTGAATATTATAAGAGTTACATCTTCCTCTTCCACTGTATCCTCCACGACCTCTTCCTCTTCCTCCCTGAGATGGGCTTGAATTTTCGCTTTGAATTTGGCCTCTTCCTTGTCCTCTACCACGGGTTGATCTTCCACCTCTTCCTCTAAAACCCCCATGGTTGGTGTCTCGAATTTGAAAAGCTTGCTCGGAAGGAGAGGAATCAAATTGTTTGATGCGAAGCTCATGAGATTGTAGTGAGCCCAACAATTCTTCAAGAGAGAAAGTATTCAAATCTTTTGATTCTTCAATAGCAACAATAACATGCTCAAATTTCCTTGTCATACTTCGAAGAATTTTTTCAATAATTCTTTTATCCGAAATTTCTTCACCATTGATTCGAAGTTGATTAGCAATAGAAATAGTTCTGTTATAAAATTCCTCCACTGATTCACTTTCTTTCATTTTGAGTAAATCAAACTCACCTCTTAGAGCTTGAAATCTTACCATCTTTACCTTTTCTTCACCTTTGTACGCCTTGTTGAGGATGTTCCATGCCTCCTTTGATGTTGACGTCGTAGAGATCCTTTCAAAAATTGCTTCATCCACAGCTTGATAGATAAAATAAAGAGCCTTCTTGTCCTTCTTTCGAATCTCTTTCAAAGTATTCAATTGTTGTGTTGAAAGTGTTGCTTGATTCTCCGGTTCTTCGTATCCATTTTCAACAATCTCCCATAGATCTTGAGAGCCATACAAGACCTTCATTTGAATGCTCCATTGATTGTAATTCTTTCCCGTCAAACGAGGAAGTTGAGGTTGCAACATATTGTTGGAAGTCATCCCTAAACCTTCCTCTGATACCACTTTGTTGGAATATACGTTTGGAAGAAAAAAAGTTGGAGACTAGAGAGAAGAAACTTGTTCTCACTAATCCACACAACTCACACACAAGAGAAGAAACTTGTTCTCACTAATAATGATTTAATATTATTTTCTTTGCTTGATTGCATACATATAAATGAGGAGAGCTCCTCTATTTATAAGCCCTAATAGATTATTCTAGAATTACTTGATTACAAAGAAAACGTAATTCTCGAAACGCCTTTACTTAATTACAAATAAAACGTAATTCTAGAAACGTCTTTACTTGATTACAAATAAAACGTAATTCTAGAAACGCCTTTACTTGATTAAAAAAACGTAATTCAATAAATCAAGTTTATATTCTAACAGTTTTAACTATTTTTTATCAAATCCCATTTATTGCTTTAGGCACCCCTATTTTCCCAACTTGCCCTTCCTCTTTGCATTTTCTTCTTTATTTAATGTTTCTTACAGCAAGTGAATCCACATTTAACACCTCCCAAGGTCAAAACGAGGAGGAAAAGGATATTAGAATCTAACTTAAGCAATCATTTTCCATTTTTCTATTTAACCTGCTCTTTTGTTTGAAAATGATCATTGGTTTGTAAATTTGTACAAGTTTCTCGGTTGAGAATCAATAAAATTGTAGAAGTAGTTTTACTTGAATAAAAGAAAAGGAAAAAAAATCAGTTGTGATTTTGTGTGCTTGTACTGCTGCGTGTTAGAATCAAATCTCGTGATTCAGTCAAAGAATGCTTCATATATAAAACAATACTTAAAACAAACTGGACATTAATTTTTTTTTTTTTTAATTTCAGTGGGGGTTGAAGGGAAATTCTTAGGATGTTGATAGAGCTAGCCTAGAGATATATACTCACCCACCACATGTACTGACAATATAAGTTATGGCTCGTTTGGATCGATTTATACAAGTCGTTTTTTTGCTTTTTGGAAACCAAAAACGATGCTTTTTGGAAACCAAAACCTATTCGTTTTGGTTTTCAAAAGGTTAAAAAGTAACTTATTTAAGTCGATCCAAATGAGACGTAAGCATATATTTTACTTTATCTTTATTTTATAATTTTTCGTGAACTGCATTTTGTATTTGAATACATGTTATATGCTAAAGTATAAATAGATGCTATGCTTGTTTATCTAAAACAGCCGATACATGCACAAAGGCTTTTTCGTTTTGATAACCGTTGCAAATTAAACTGTTCCAGTAACTGTTGCAAATATCTTTATGCCAATTGATTTACAATTACATTAATAAGTTTGTTATCATTGTTGTCATGCTTCAAACTACTAAGGATGGTCATATGTCAAAGTTGATGGAGGCAAGCAAGTGTCTATTATCAATGTTATATGTAATTCAAAAGTATTTCTGATTTCAAATTAGTTATTAGTATGTCCACTTATATGATTATGTCATCATTCGAGCCGGTTTCGATGATTTTAATTTCAAGGGCAATTTAACCTGTAATGCCCCTGTACTCAAAGTGCTTAAGTACAATTTGTTAACACTACTTCAAATTTCCAAAATTTAAGTAGCTACGTAATGTTTTTCCCATCTTAAAGTTCACAGTTGAACACAATTTGCTGACGGTGATAACTTTTAGGTACCATAATCCACTTTTTGTAAAAACTCCATGTGCAGTTTTGCCTAGAAATTTAAGTTTCAAGCTAGGCGTGACATATGTTGTTACTCAATTTTTGTTAGCAGTGTTGTTTATTGAAGATGTAAAACAAGAAAGGCCAAGTTGTAGAAAAGGCCAAGATCTGTACGCGCCCAGGAAATATTCTACAATAGAAAATCAAATGAACTTGGGAACGGTAATTTCATAACCTTCTATGCATTATGGTTATATTCTAAATGCACTTCAGGTGTATCATGCCAACTTTTTACAATTCATTTTAGGCTTGTGCTTATGCGAAATAGATCACATCTAGTTTGTTCATTTAATAGTTTTCTGGCACTCAAGCATAAACAAGTTTAATGATATTCATATTGAGTTACAAAATAACACGATGAATATTGACAACTATGGTGTGTCTATCAACTTAGTTATTGATAATGTGTTGTGCATACAAATTGCTAGCTGTGAGTTTTTTGTTTGTTTCCTTTAAGTTTGCTTTAATTTCATATATTATACGAGTACCCGTAGGCTTGTGAATCAATACCTGAAAAATGCAAAACCCATTTGCATCTATATCGAACAATATGACAAATATTCGATATCTGAAAAACAAATGTGGATATCTGGTATTTGAGTAATTTCATGAATACAAAAATGAATATGGCCATGTTTGCATCTGAAAAATGTCCACCTAATCAACTACTAAATCATAAACTAAATACATATTAACACTCAGATTTTATGTCCTAGTTTAACATCTTACGGCTAATATTACTCTAATTTTCAAAGTATTTACCAAAAACGATGAATATTTACACACATACACACATGTGTGTGTATACACATATATGTACATATATATACAAGATCGTCTACACCTCATTTTTTATTACGTATCAAATCTTCTGATTTCAATTACATGTTTCGATTTAAATATCATACTTTCTCTATCATGCCACTTATATGATTATTTAAATCGGAACATATGGTTTAAAAGGAGAATACGTTGTGTAGCAAGAATAAGGTGTAGTCGAACTAGCCCTATGTGTGTGTATGAGTTATATTTTTTATTTTTAAATTTAAGCAAGTACTGAAGTTTGATATACCCAAAATATAGAATTAACCCTTCATCACTAGCCATTTTTATATTAGTTTCAAACTAAACATACATTGAAATGTTTTCCATCGTATCCACATTCTATCCAGCTCTAGAATCCTCATAATAATCCACAGTTGTTTGTAAATGCTTTTAGGAAGTTTGTTAGCCCTTTTTATGGAAAGCTAATTCTATCATTGTAAGCAATCCATTTTTATTGTGTAAAAGTTCTAAAAAATCAACACCACATTTTTGTCGTCGTTAGTTCATACTGAGTATATTCTTGTTTCAACTCCCAGTGTGGTGATAGTAATAATAGTTGGCATCATTGAGGAAGCCATTACGATTGGTAGAATAGTTTTCTTCCTTTTTTATGGACAAATTTCCCTTGTTATATAAAACTTAATGTTTGTTATAATCTAGTCATTTTCTTTAATGACTATGCATTGGTTGATTTTGATTTTTGATTAATCTAGTATATATTCATTTCCCAAAAGGAATATGCTGAAGAAAAACTCTCTTGTAGCCAAATTCTTTGTAAAATATTCGTACATTCAGGAACCCATCTTTTACTCTTACTCGTGTACACTATATGTATTTTAAATGTAGAATATAGCTTTGAAAAATTGCATTTATGAATGAATATGTGAATACGATAGTTGAATATAATTGAGCAAAACATAAACGGGTTGTATTTTTCTAGGCCGAATTCGTAGCCTATATATCAAAGTGTATTATAAATGCATTTGTACTGAAGCAACTAAATGAATGTATCAGATCAAATATAATAAAGCAAGTATCTCATTTCTTTTAAATGGTATCTAAGCAAAACATATTGCTTAGCAGCACTTTTCGTGCCTAACCCCATAAAAAATTCATCATATAAGAATTGGCGGCACATCTGGCCTCATCAGAAGTATTATCATCATTTGTGTACCATCAACACAGATTAGCATCTGAGTTGAAGAATCTTGCAAGAAGATTTCGTTATTTTCCTCATTTGACTGTAGTTCCAAGCCTAAACAAGGTGTGTCAGTTTTACTCATCATTCAAACACCTTGCTGGATGCATCTACATCATCGGAAAATCTTTGATCAGTAACTCACCTTTCAAGTTGCAATCAATAAGGCAATTTCTCCCTTTATTCCAATCATCAGTTCTTGATTCTTGATTCACTAGTAGTATGGCCGAAGAAGGCAGTGATAATGCCATATCCTCCAGTTCAGATCCAAGAACCACTCAAAATAAGTCAAATGTCACCCAAGAACTCATCAAATCCATAATCAAGCCACAATCAAGTTATCACCATCAAATTAGATGAATCAATTATCTACTTTGGAAATTCCAGATTGAAACAACAATCAGAGGCTATAGGTTACAAGAATATGTTTTTGGCACACTAATTACTCTCCCAAAACACACTGTAAAGTCAGCAAAAAAAATACATAACACATGAAAGACAATATAGTTTGATCGGCTCATGGTTGTTGTCATCTATAAGTGCAAACTTACTACCATAATTTATAGGATGCAAGGCTACCCATGAGATTTGGCATACTATCGAATAAATATTCAGTACTCAGACTACAGCAAGAATAAAATATAAAAGGCAACTACAAAATCTGAGAAAAGATAATACAAGCATGAGAGAGTATCTGTCAAAAACCAAGACTATGTGCAATCAACTGGCCTCTGTAGGTCATAAAATATCCGACATACAGTAGATATTATGTCTATTAAGTGGATTGGATGAAGAATACGAGACAGTTGGGGCCATAATATCCTTTAATGAAAAATTACCATCTCTATAGTATGTTCATTCCCTATTAATTGCTCATGAGGGAAGACTGGAGCAAAAGAAACCAACTAATTGGGAATACGCTGCTAACTATACCACAATCAACAAAAGCAAGAATCAAGAAAGGAATTATAACAACATAAATTAGACAAACAATTCCAGACGTGGTCAATCGGGTAGATTCACATGAAGAGGTGGTAGATGGAATCATAACGACAAAAGTAACACACCAAGATGTCAACTATGTAAAAAAAATATGGTCATACCGCAAGCAAATGTCATTTTAGATTTGATATGAACTTTATACCAGCACAACAAAGAATAGTTTAAGATTGCAGATCCCAAGTGAAAGTATGATTAATTTATAGCAAGAAATGAAATAAGAAAATGCAAACATAGACATAACAAAGGTTGAGGATATACATGATGATATGATGTGCACGTAAATGTGCATATTTTTACCATCATATTTATTCTATTAATTTAAATAAATGATCATATTAGGTATTTTAACTTGTTTTAACCAAAATCCATATTAATTCCAAATTGTCACATATTCATCTTCGTCCAAGGGAAAATAGTCATTTTGTGCATAAATTAGCTTAAGAAAATTTAATTAGAAATTTTCATACTATTTTTTAAGAATTTGATTTCGATTACAAGTTGTTTCATGCAGAAGATATGCATGCACAAAAAGAACACAAAGGAACGAAGATGAAAATAATTAAAAGTGAAGATCATGGAAGACCCCACGCACCTTAATGTGCAAATTAGAGGCTAATGCACATGCTTATGGACTTAATGGCTTCATCTACACTTAAATGATGATTAGTAGAAGCTAATGATTACTTGGCCTCCACATTTTCTCAAGGGTGGTTTGGGCATTTCTTAAATTATGGATTAGGGTTTCATGCTTGTATAAATAACTCATTATGTTCATGTAACCCTTCCCTTTCTTAATCTCTTTTTGGTTTTAGTTTAGGCTCGAAAATAAATCAACCTCTCTTGTTTCTTTTCTTGACTACTTAGCCATTTGTTTTTATTTTCATGTAACTTTCTTTTTATTATGCAATTTAATTACTTGTTCATTTTACTTTCCTTGTTCATTTATTTTAATGTTGGTAGTATAGATTTACTTTCATGCATGATAGCTGGTATCTAGATTCTGGAGCAACCGACCATGTCACAACAATTTAAGCAAACTAAATTTTGACAATAGAGAATACAGAGGTAAAATTACTATATATGGGTAATGGTAAACCAGTTCAAATCTCTCATACTAAAATGCAACTATTAAAAGTGCCAGATAGCTTTATCTCAACAATCTATTAAGGGTTCCATTAATTAGAAAAAAAATTTAATGAGTGTGTCACAATTTGCTAAGACTAATAATGTTTACTTTGAATTTCATTCAAAATACTATTTAGTAAAATATGGTCTAACTGGAGAAATTCTTTTGCAGGGTAGAGAATATAAAGGATTATACAAATTTGGTGTTGCAAGTTCATGAAATTCTAAATGGAAGAAAAAATGGTGTAACATTTTTAAAGCAAAACTGTTGAAAAATATGATATATGGCAATCTAAACCGGGACATCCCAGTATGAATATTGTTAAGAAAATTTTACATATAAGTGATAATATTCTTGTTGATAAACTTCCTACCTCCTACACTTTCACATATTGTCAAATGGGCAAAGCCACAAACTTGCATTCCAGATTCAAAGATTGTGTATAATAAACCACTTGAGCTGGTTGCAACAGATCACTAGGGGCATGCCCTAGTAAGTACTGACCATGGTTATAAATATTATATTTCATTCATTGATGCTTATTCAGATATGTGTGGATTTATTTTTTGAAATCAAAATCTGAGATTAACAATGCAGTGGTGCATTCATATCAAATGCTAAAAGACAGATAAATTGTCATGTGAAAATAATGCAGACTAATGGTAGCAAGGAATTTTTACCACTCAAAGATTACTTTCAAAAGAAAGGAATCACTCAAAGAACAACATGCCCATACACTTCAGAGCAAAATGGTCTCATTAAAAGGAAACATGGACATATTTTTTAAACTAGTTTGACTTTACTAGCACAAGCATCTATGCCACTAAAATTCCAACTAGATGCTTTTTCCTTGCAGTCTATTTAATTAACAGATGCCTACAAAGGTATTAGAGTTCAAAAGTCCAGTGGATGTGTTAACTAAAGTCAGACCAGATTATCAAAGTTTAAAATTGTTTGGATGTCAATGTTTCCCTTGTCTGAGACCATACAACACTCATAGGATATAATATAGATCATCACCATGTATATTTTTGGGTTATGCCGCAAATCAGAAAGGATATAAATATTTGAATAGTAGTGGAGGAATATAAATATCAAGACATGTGATATTTAATGAGCATGAATACCCCTTTAGTAAAGTAGATATCAAGACAACAAAGAAGGTATATAACTCAAAATAGTCTACATATCCAATACTACCTTCATCAGAGATAATGATGCCAGTTTAGAATGAAAGTAATCATGGTAGAATTGACTTCAGCCCACAACGCATAGTGTCCACAAGTGAACTAGGTCATGAGCAAATTGAAGCACTAGCAAATACTGAAATTATTGAACTAGGTGTCAGTCATCGTTCAGATCCATGTCAAACATTAAATGATTTTCAGTCATCCAATACCCAACAAGCGACCACTTTGGATGAAGATAATCAGCCTCCCACACCTGCAAACGGTCTCATATGATAACAAGTGCAAAAGGTGGTATATTCAAACCAAAAAATGTATAATGTTGAATATGAGATCATTGAATTAAGTACATATCAGCAAGAAATTATGGATGACAACTGGAAAACTGCCTATGATGCATGGATAAAGAACAAGACATAGGATTTTGTAACTTCGACAATGAAAAAAATATTGTAGGATGTAAATGGACATATAAATTGAAAAAATCCTGATGGTTCAATTCTCAAGTACAAAGCAAGACTGGTGGAAAAAGGGTATTAACAAAAAATGGCTTTGACTTTAATGAAACATTTTCTCCTGTTGTGAAACCCTCTTCTATCAGAATTGTTTTAACGATTTCTTTTGTACAAAAATTGGACCATCAGGCAATTATATGTGAATAATGCTTTTCTAAATGTTTTTTTGCAGGAAGAGGTGTACATGGAACAACCATATGGATTCATAAAAAAGGGCAATGAATAGCTTGTAAGCAAACTCAACAAAGCACTCTATGGACTCAAGCAAGAACCAAGAGTTTAATTAGGCAAATTGAAAGAAACCTTATCAAGAAACGGCTACAATTCAATCAAATCTAATGATCCTTTATTCAGTAAGTTTATTAATAATACTATAACTTATGTACTAATCTATGTTGATGATTTTATTATCATAGGAAATAGCAGGTCAGAAATCAAAAACATCACACAGTGCTTGAAGGAAGAATTTTCAATTAAAGACTTAGGAGAATTAAACTACTTCTTGGGCATTGAAGTTAAAAGAATTTCAAATTTGGAAATACATCTAAATCATAGAATGTACATCAATGAAATACTAGTGAAAGCCAAAATGGATAAGGCAAATCCACTTCCCACTCTAATGATAAGCAATTTACATCTCTCAAAAGATAAAGGAGAACGAATATTAAATGACAAAGAATGTAGAAGTATAGTGGAATCACTACAATATGTCATAATAATTAGACCAGTTATTTCATTTGGTGTGAATAAAGTGATTCAGTTAATGCATAGGCCACCTGACGAGCATTGGAAAGCTGTTAAAAGAATTCTATACCTTAAGGGGTCAATCAATCAGGGTTTAATTCTACAATCAAGCATGACATATGCAATCTGACCGGGCTACTGACCAAGATGACAGAAGGTTAACAATAGACTATTGCATTTTTCAAGGAAAAAATCCAATATCAAGGTGTGCAAAGAAACAACCAACAGTATCAAAGCCTAGCTTTGAAGTAGAATATCGAACTATTGCTAGTATTACAGTAGAGGATAAAGTCACTTTTAAGTGAACTACAAGTTAAATTTAACAACAAAGCAACTATATTGTGCGACAACCTAAGTGCAATTTCACTTACTACTAATCCTGTCTTGCATTCTCGAACAAAACATATGAAACTTGATCTCTATTTTATAGGATAACAACTCATGAAAGGAAGATAAAGGTTAACTACATACCTTCAACTTATCAAAAGCTAGACATTTTGATCAAACCTCTCTCAAGACCAAAATTTATCATATTTAAACATGGTTAATGTTGAAAAAGCAGACATTAGACTCAGATCTCATGCCCTAATTTTTGTTCCTGTAGCTATTCAAGACGAGAGAGAAGCTCAGCAGAACATCAACTCATGAACTAAGCATCAGAAAGCTAGTGCCTTCGATCTAGTCAGTAGTTTGAGATTCATTCACCAATTGAAGCTACTAGAATAAAGGAAATCATTTCTATTTAGTCAATTTTTGCAATCAGCAATGAGGGCTAGATTTGGGGATAGTATGCAAACCCTAAACCTAGTTTGTATTTGAGAGAGGGTATTAATGAATATGTGAATACAACAGTTGAATATAACTGAGAATAATATAAACAGGTTGTATTTATCTGGGCCGAACTTGTAGCCCATATATCATAAAGTGTATTATAAATACATTTGTACTAAAGTAACTAAATGAATGCATCAGATAAAACATAATAAAGCAAGCATCTCATTTCTTTTACAACATCCATATAGAGAATATTATCATAGCAATCAGAAATAATAAAAGCAAGCATCTCTCCCTTTTCCAACAAATATAATTTTTGGTCTGCTGTATGGTTAGTGAAGGTAACAGTTGATCGTACTACTATTTATGCATGCACGATGATAAAAATTTTGTTGCTTACATCATTTTAAACTATCCATGAACCTCTATTGCCTTCATCACTACATGTTGGAAATTGTGTTTGTGAACTGTTTAAAAAAGTTTAATGACATTGGAATAAGTTATTTATTTATTTCTTGAATCCTGTAAAATAGAGATTATTGAAAGATACTCATATATATATATATATATATATATGAGTTTCTTAGCTCCTAAATTGGGCTCTTTAGACACCCAAATGTGTTGAGGAGAGAGCACATGCATGACTACCAAACACGCATGTGACGACCGACCGACTCGACCCGACCCGGATCGCGCTGGGTGCGGCTCGGTCTGGGTCGGGCTCGGGCTTGGGCTTATTGTGGTGTAGCACTTATATTTTGGATAAAACTTTTAACCGTTTTTCGACTATTATTTGTTTGAGACGGTAAAACTAAAGATCAATTTTTTAGCCAACGCTACCTCGCAACTCAGTAATACGTTTAACTTGGCATTCCGTCTATTTTAATCAGTTGATAGACGAAATCAAAGACACGAACGACATTTTTCTACAACCCATTCCTCTTCTCCACGAAACCATTTTTACTTCAACAAAAACAAAAACCGAGCAGTATTTTTGAGTGCAACTGGGTCGAATCCATTTGTGCAGATGGATCGATATTAAAATAAAAACCAAACAAAGAAAGGCTATTTTATCTTAGAGGCGACAATGTTTGTTTGACCGCTTGCATCCTTGAGCAGAACGCCAACACGTCTTCAAGAGAGTGATAGAGTACATACTCAACCGAAGTTCATATGTTTACAACAAATTCAAGACGGCGCCAGGAACGGTGACTTTTGTTGTAGATTTGGACGCCGCTGCCCCTGCATCACTGTACTAGTTCCCTATGGTGCCTACTGCACCTTTTAGGTTTGAAGGCCTCAATTTCAACCATCGGTAATAGAAGATGGAGTTCTTTATGATAATGGGAAAGGTGGCTGCTGTCCTAACAATGGATAAGCCATAGCTACCAGACAGACTTGATGAAGAAGACGCAAATCAGCTGAAAGCTTGGATTGATATATCAAACCAGTTCCAGACCTGGATAGAGCAGGATTACTTGTGCAAGAACTTCATCCTCAACGAACTCAACGACGATCTCTATGACTACTACAACTCTGACAAAACAACAAGGGGGATTGGGAAGCACTGCTGAAAAAGTATGATATAAAGGAAGCAGGAGCAAAGAAGTTTGTCGTCAACCGCTACTTCAAGTATCAGATGATAGATGACAGATGATAGATGACAAATGACAGGTCAATAGAGATGTATTTTCATGAGCTTCAAAGAATAGCTCATGAGATGATCTCCGAAGGTATGAGTTTAGGTGAACAGTTTCAAGTGGCAGTTTTTATTGATAAGTCACCTCCAAGTTGGAAGGATTTTTAAAATAATCTTAGACATAAAACAAATAAATTTTCATTATAAAATCTAATAACCCGTCTCCCAATTAAGGAGGAATCTCATAAACAAGATACGATAGAAGAAGCGCTTGCTATTTAAGCAACGCTAAGAAAGCTATAGTTCTGAAACTGAATCCCAAAAGCTTTAAGAGTCCGAACCACAAGCTTAATCAGAATTGCAACAAACAGTATCCGCAAGGAAACCATAGAGCTCAACAGAAACCACCCCAAAAGAGTGACTCTAGGCAGTTGTTTCTTTGTTACAACCGTGGAAAACCAGGTCACATGGCACACAATTATCGAAACAAGCCAAGCCCTGCACCGTGGGATAACCTGACTGAGCAGCCTCTTACGGCTATGATTTCTGATAAGATTCACCTTGTTGGCCGATAAGAGAGTTGTTGGGTAGATACTGGCGCTACACATCATGTCTTCTATGATCGTGCTATGTTCAAAAAATACACGAAGACTAAGGAACAAGAAAGTGCTGTTGGGAGACTCTCACACCACTATTGTTGCTGGAAATAGAAGCGTAGAGTTGAAGTTTACCATTGGAAAGACCGTCATTCTAAAAGACGTAATGTACACTCCAAAGATGAGAAAGAATCTTAAATCGGGTTATCTTCTTAATAAGGTTGGGTTTACACAGACTATTGGGCCAGATATGTACACCATTACTATGAATGATATGTTTGTGGGTAAGGGTTATGCAACTGATGGAATGTTTAAACTGACCGTTGAATGAAATAAAATGTTTATTTCTGCTTATATGTTGTCTGATTGTAATATCTGGCACTTTAGACTATGTTATGTTGATAAACGAATAACATAGAACATGAATGGCTTAGGTAAAATCCCTATTAAGAAATGTGATTTTTGTAGTTAGGCAAAAAAAACTAAAACCTCACATAAATCTGTAACCAGAGAATCGGAACACTTAGACTTGATTCATTCTGATATATGTGAGCTTGATGGCACTCTGACTAGAAATGGACACCGCTACTTTATCACTTTCATTAATGATTGATCTGATTTTATCCGTGTATACCTTATGAAAAATAAAAGTGATGCATTAAAGATGGTAAAATCTTTCATAACTGAAATTGAAAAAATCAGCCTAATAAGAAAGTTAAAATATTCATAGTGATAGAGGAACTGAATATGAATCAAGTTTGTTTATTGACTTTTACACCTCATATTGGAATAATACAAGAAAAAATTGCACCATATTCACCTGAAATGAATGGTAAAGTTGAAAGGAAAAATAGAACATTAAATGAATCAGTAGTTGCTATTTTACTTAATTCTGGTACATTATCACATTGGTGGGGGGAAATCTTATTGACCGCGTGTTATGTTTTGAATAAGATTCCTAAGTCAAAAAGCAAAATTTCACCTTTTGAAATCTAAGAAATTATAAATCGAACGTGTCTTATTTTAGAACTTGGGGTTGTTTAGCATATGTTCGTACACCTGACCCTAGGAGAATAAAGTTAGCAAGGAGAGCATATGAATGTTTATCTATTAGCTATTAATAGCAATGCATATAGATTTTATGATCTAAATACACCTAATATGGTAGAATCTAATGTTGCTAATTTTTATGAATTGAGATTTCCTTTTAAGTTAAGGAATAATGGGGGCACATCAAGTAACACTATACCTATTAGAACATAACATAATGAATCTTTTGAAAATGAACCTAGAAGAAGTAAAAGAGCAAGAATTACAAAAGATCATGGTTCGTATTTTTGCACTTTACCTATAGAGGAGGATCCTTTAAACCTCCAAGAAGCCGTATCTTCTTTAGATGCCGATTTTTTGCAAGAGGCTATAAATGATGAGATGGATTCTTTGCAGTCCAATAAGACTTGGAACTTAGTAGATTTACCACCTAGTTGTATGTCTATAGGCTGTAAATGGGAACTTAAAAAGAAATTAAAACCTAATGGAACAATTGATAAATTTAACGCCCATTTAGTAGCTAAAGGGTTTAAGCAAAGAGAAAATGTAGACATTTTTGACATTTTTTCACTCGTAACTAAAGTTACATCCATTCAAGTATTAAATTCACTAGCATCTGTGCATAATTTAATAATATATCAAACTGATGTTAAAACTTCTTTTTTAAATGTGAAATAGAGGAGGAAATTTATATGGACCAACCTAAAGGCTTTGTAATTAATGGTCAGGAACATAAAGTTTGCAAGTTAGACAAATCATTATATGGTTTAAGACGAGCACCTAAGTAATGGCATGAGAAATTTGATAACTTAAAAATCTCGCATGGTTTTAAAGTTAATGAAAGTGACAAATGTATTTACTATAAATTTGAGAATGACATTTGCACTATTATATGTCTGTACGTAGATGATCTACTTATCTTTAGGTCAAACATTCATGCTATAAACAATGTCAAATTTTTGTTTAGCGCCAACTTGGATATGAAAGATCTAGGTGAAGTGAGTGTAATCCTTAGATTTAAGATTACTAGGTCAAAAAAGGGAATTTCTTTGGGTCAATCTCATTACATTGAGAAGATACTAAAGAAATAGAATTACTTTGACTGTAAACCTGCATGAACACCATATGATTCAACTGTAAAATTATTTAAGAACACTAGTGAAGGTGTAAGAAAGTCTGATTATGCAAGCATCATTGGCAGCCTTCAGTATGCCACTGATTGTACTATACCCAACATTACCTATATCGTAGGATTATTATGTAGGTTTACTAATAGACCTAGTATAGAGCACTAGCATGCTATCGAAAGGTCCATGAAATACCTAAAATGAACTTTAAACCTTGGGTTACATTATGAAAATTTTCCGTTGTCTTTGAAGGATGCACCGATGCAGGCTGGAATACTTTATTTGATGATTTGAAAGAAACCAGTGGCTATATATTTAGCATTGCTGGTGGAGCTGTTTTATGGAAATCTAAGAAATAGACTATTTTGGCTCAGTCCACTATGGAACCGGAGATGATAGCACTAGTCCAGCCTGTGAAGAAGTAGATTACTTAAAAAATATGCTACTTGAGATTCCTTTATTGGAAAAACAGATACCAGCTATGTTAATCCATTGCGATAGTACTACGGCCATCGCAAAAGTATAGAACCACTATTACAATGGTTATAGATGACTGATACATCGTAAGCATAGCACTGTTAGAGATCTACCCTCTTTAGGAGATGTTGGAGTGGATTGAATACGCAGTGATGAGAATTTGACTGATCCTTTAATGAAAGAACTATCCAGAGAGAAAGTCATTAGAACCCTTAAAAGAATGAGATTGCCATTAGATTGTTGAGTCACGCACAATGGCAAGCCGACCTAATAACTTGGGATCCCAAGAACTAGTTTAATGGGTAAGAACAAGTTGTGAAGTGATATGAGTTGAACATGTTATTTTTATATATTTTGAAGCATGTATTCCTCAAGTGGTTGGATGATGAGTTAATAGAAACTCTTAATGAGATCTATACTCTATATAAAGTGGAGTACCTACCTTCATGAGTACTCTGGATAGACTCACCTATGTGGATGTGAAAATGTGGCCGTTTCTATGAAATTTTTCGCAAAATTCTTATTGCATTCACTAAATTGGGATAGACGTGCATGACCATATATGCATGGGCTTATTTATTTGCACTCTAGAAAGATTGGGTGGTTTTATATTAGGAATAGAGTTCATGAATATATGTCACTCTAGTAAAAACTGAAACTTATCCACTATGCAATGCTTCAAGTCGAAAAACACCTTTGCTTATGCACAATCTTAGGTTTTTCAGAAGCAGCTCGAAAGAAAAATATTTAAAAAATTCAAGTGGGGGATTGTTGGAAATTATCTTTGTGAATTGTTTAAAAAATAAATTAATGACACTAGAATAAGTGCATTTATTGCATGAGTCCCACACCATTAGGATTATTGAAAGATACTCATATAGATAAGAGTCTCTGAGCTCCTAAATTAGGCCCTTTGGGCACCCAAATATTGCTTTTGTGTTGAGGAGGGAGTGCATGCATGACCACCACATGCGCGTGCACCGACTGTCCAACTTGACCCTGGCCGGGCTTCGGCTTGTTGTGGTGTAGCACATATATTTTTGGATGAAATTTTTAACTGTTTTCGGACCATTATTTATTCAAGACGGTAAGACTTCATATCCGGTTTCTTAGCCAACATCACCCCACGACTCAGTAATACATTCAACTTGGTATTCCGTCTATTTTAATTAGTCGATGGACGAAATCAAAAGCATGAACGACTTTTTTCTACAAGCCATTCCTCTTCTCCACGAAACAATTTTTTTCTTCAACAAAAATAAAAGCCGAGCAGTATTTTTGAGTGCAACTGAGTCGAATCCGTTTTTGCAGATGGATGATATTAAAAAAAGCAAACAAAGAGAGGCTGTTTTATCCTAGAGGCGGCGGCGTTTGTTTGACTGCTTGCCCCCATGAGCATAACATCGAAACATCTTCAAGACAGTAACAGAGTACACGACTCGGTCGAAGTTCATCCATTTGCAACACTGCAATTTCTCTATGACTAAGAAGAAGTTATCTTTATCTATCTATGCATACTTATGTGCTTCATTTTTACTTAAGTACTCAAACATCTTGAAAACAATCTCATATAGATAAGAAATACATCATATCTCTAAATATGTTCTTGTATCAGCTGAGCACATGTAAAACCATATACTATGCTCGTGCATCTATAATGGTTAGAAACATAATATTTCAAAATATTATGATGATATGCAAGACAAGTAAATCAAATCTAGATTACCCATCCCCCTTCATTCTAACTATCTGTTTCTATTATAGTTTCTAGGGTCACTATTAACCTATTAAATGTTTATGGACTATCTATCCAATTTCATAGTTTTCATGGGATCATTACGAACCTATTGATGGCTCCAATATCTTATCCTAGTTTTCATGGGCTAACTAGGAACCTATTGACTAACTGTCGATATCTTAATGCAGATATAGTTTTGATGGGCTAACTAGGAACCTATTGACTAACTGTCGATATCTTAAACAGTATGTAGTTTTCATGGGCTAACTATAAACCTATTGGCTCCTGCCAATATCAAATAATAGTTTCATGGGTTGACTATGAACCTATCGGCCCTTGCCAATATCTTTCGTTATATACCGTTTTCATAGGCTTACTGTAAATTCATTGGCCTCTACCAATATGTTGAATTAACATTTTTATCATTTCTTAAATTATATTTACTACTGGGTCAACCTAGCTGGTTATTCTACCATTCCCACAAAGTACAGTTATGGATTAATTACAATGTGAGTAAATATATGAAGAAGTAATCATAACAACAACAAAATACCAACATCTGTGGTTTATTATCCTTGAAACCACACACACACACACACACACACACACACACACACACACACACATATATCCTGGTTAAAGCCCTTTAATCTTTTAATCAAAGAAAACTTCTTCAAAAACTTCATTTCCAAAAACCTTTATTTATTTATACCATGGTTTTTCCTTTAAATTTAGGCTAGGTTTATGTTTTGAAATCTTAAAACATCTCTTTCATAACCTTTGGATAACCTCTTTCGAATTCAAAGAAAACTTCTTTTCAAAACACAACAAAAATACCTTTTGAAGCTCTTTTTATATAATCTATTTCGAAATCAAATATACCTTTCGATGGTATCAAAAAATTCTTTAAGAAATAGCTTCGAAACAAATGAAAGTACCCCTTTCGAAAGCGTTGGGTTTACCCTTTAAAACATCTTTGGGTCAAAGTAGTTATATACGAAAGTATCTCTTTCGAAATCCTTATAATGTTGTTCGGGGAAACACTTAAGTTAAAACTTTGAAGGGTAGCATCGAAACCCTCTGTTAATGCTAAAATTGGACGCTAACACCCTGGTGTAAGTAGTAAAAATGTGAAAGCACCACCCGTTGGTACGGGAAATAGAGATAAGTAGAAGATAATAGAAAATCAAGTAAAGAGACAATAGTTTTTATAGTGGTTCGGCTTAATATCAAGCCTACGTGCACTTTAATCCTCTTTATTGCTGATTCGATTACAACTTTTACAACGATCTTTGATTACAACACAACTAAGACAAGTAGCTAGAACTTCAATGTAGAAGAGCTCTTCGAATTCATGTTGAATGTGCTAGATCTCTTCCTAAAGTTCGTTGAAGTGCCTTCGATGTTTGAAGTGTCAGATGAGTCGAGAAAACAGCAAAGTATAGGCGTTCCAGAAATGAGCCAAAAGTACTTTCTTCGGTTGAGTAGGCAGGGTATTTATAGGGAATTTCTGGAGTTAGGTCGTAGGTCGTAGGCAACCTAGGGGTTAGGTCGTAGGTCGTGAGCGAACTAAGGGATATGGGTTAAGGCTTACGC